>JANUWF010001409.1:0-692074 GCA_026120185.1 Voacanga thouarsii
TCGCCTATTCTCAAATGCTATTGCTCAAGATTTGCTTAGCAATATTATTTGCACGCCTTGGAAGAATTGAGGTCAAACATATCCTATAACATGTAGATCATACAAGTTAGCCATCATCAATGTTTGTCATAAGTCAAAACATAGGAGAACGCCATTTGGGCTAACAATTTGATATAAATGGTTGAGATTAATTTCAAATGGATGGTTGAGATTACAATATCTGATATAGAAGTAAAAATAGAAGGCTAAGGTTTAATTAAATTAAATGGACAAGATCAAAATACAATGGCAGGCTAGAATGAGTGCAAGGTGGCGGCACCCATTAAGGGCAAAAAATGGTATCTTGCAAGCTCTTGACATATTAAGGCATGATTTAGTAAAAATAAATTTAATTGAAATAGTCTTGTTGAAATAAAATAGTTTTGGGTCAATAAGTCAAAGGTCAGAAAGAATTTAATCTATATCAAAATAATTCAAAAGTCCAAATTAAATTGGCTTTAGGTTAAAAGATCTAAACATTTAAAAATAGAGCATATATTTTGAAAAAATGGACATTAAGTCCTTTATAAAACAAATCCTAAAGATTTTTTTTAAATATATAGTTTTTCACTAAATAGCTTGAAATAACAATTTTAATGAATAATTCTTTAATCATATCCCAAAATTATTCACTACTAGTCATCACCAAGTAATAACATATATATCCATAAGCCTTTCACACAATTTTCTCAAATGTAAACAAAACCCATAAGAATTAAAGCTACAAGTAAATATGTATCAATTAAATATGTATGCTTAAGAATAAATGCTTACTACCTCAATCCGTGTGAATTTTTTGCGGGGTATTACACCAATTGTTAGGGAGACAATTTATAATAATTTATTGGCTTTATAGGTAAAAGTGTTGTAACATGTAAAATAGTTCATCCCTAAGTAGATGTAGGGAGATTTGTTCTCATTAGCAATTGTCTAGCAATTAATTGTAACTTTTTAAAGAATGATACAGCTAGACCATTTTTTGTATGAACATGAGTTACTAGATGTTCAATAATAATATCAATCGATGTGCAATAAGCATCGAAGGCATGTGAGGAACATTTTATGCCTTACTCTGGACAGATACTTTAGTAGAATAATCAAGTTGTGCTTTTAAACAAATTTATTTGGGCAAGTAATCTCGTAAATACTAGGTTGCTAGTTGATAATAAATAGAATGTGACCATCGGGTCGATATATTAATTAAAATCTTAAAGTATCTAAATTGCCTATATTGTGGATAAATTGATCCATATATATTACCTTGAATCTTTTTTAGAAATGCTAGAGATTTAACTCACACTTTCACTAGTGAAGGTTTAATAACCAATTTCCCTTAAAAACATGTAGTACATAAAATTTTGTCTTTAAGTAAAAAATCTTTTGAATATT
Source organism: Voacanga thouarsii (assembly GCA_026120185.1). NCBI lineage: Eukaryota > Viridiplantae > Streptophyta > Magnoliopsida > Gentianales > Apocynaceae > Voacanga > Voacanga thouarsii. The sequence continues at coordinate 1,429 of JANUWF010001409.1, forward strand.
CAAGGGATGACCATGTATATTCTCAATTATTCTTGGCATCATAATAGCTCATAAATGACATAAACGGTCATAGCAAATGATAAATGTAGCAGAATCAATGAACTTCTGGTTTACTAAATGTACGCTTCAATTGCATGGATTTTTGTGCAATATAGACCAGATGAAAGAGATTGTAGCTTTTCTAATAAAATTTTGTTTCCCGAGTTTATTTGAATTATACAGAGATAAGCAAAACTATTTTCTTCTATTATTTCAAAATTGTGATACCCCAATCCCATAAGAAGTGTGAATTGTATATAATGATAGGGTCTAAGTACTTATCGTTAACTTGGGATATCCATTTTGGCCCAACAAAGACGGTGCCCAAATAATTGACCGTGCATGTTGCTAGGCCCATAGTCATGCTCTTGAGTTCATGGGCACAGCGCGTGACATTTTATATCAGAGTAGGTCACCAATCCCCGGTATGGGACCTAAGTGCTATATCATGCATGGTGGGAGCCACCTATAGAATCCCATGCCGCTTGGTTGGTCCTGAGTTTGGCCTATAGGAGACCTAAGTGCTATACTATGCGCGGTGCGAGCCCTCTATAGAATCCGATGCTGCTTGGTTGGTCCTAAGTTTGACTCCTAAAGTATTGGTCCAACAAGGATGCTTGGGCGTAAAGGAGTGGTGAATGTGATATCCCAATCACACACAAGATTGGGATGAGAAGTATGGATGCTATATAAGCATGGATCTAAGTACTCGTCAACTTGGGATATCTATTTTGGCCCAGCGAGGACGGTAGTCAAGTAGTTAACCATGAGGGCTACCAGACCAATAGTCGCACTCTTAAGTCTGCGGGTATAGGGCATGACACTTGTCCTTACAGAACTTGTTATACACATAGCATCCACTACATTTGTCTCAAAACTAAATGGCAAAATTACCTCGTGAAATTTGTATGACCACTGACGGGAAGCCTGTTTAAGCCTATAGATGGATTTTATAAGTTTACAAACTTGTTGCTTAGAATCTTTAGAATTCAAATTCTCTGGCCGTACTATATAGATTATCTCATCAATGATTCTATTGAGAAACACATTTTTTATATCTATCTGGTGTAACTCAAAATCAAATTATGCCACTAATGCCATAATTAATCTAAAAGAGTCTTTTGAAGAAATTGGAGAGAAAGTCTCCTTATAGTCAACTCCCTCCTTTTGAATAAATCCTTTAGCGACTAGACGCGCTTTATATCTTTCTGTATTACCTTGTGAATCCTTCTTGATTTTAAAAACCTATTTACAACCAATCAGTTTCACATCTTCAGGTAAAAAGACAAGATCCCAAATGTCATGGTCTTTCATGGATTAGATTTCCTCACCCATGGCATTTATCCATGTTTGAGCATTCGAGCTTTTAATGGGTTGACGGAAGGTGACTAGATCATCTACTGTTGACTCAATGCTTTCCATATGGTCGGTAAGAAACATAATATGATCATTAGGAATTGCGCTTATTCTTTCTCAAATGGATCTTCTTAAAAGCCCTGGTTCTTGAGATTGTTGAGATTGCTCCTTAGGAATAACTAGTTGAGGAGTGACTATATGATTAGGATCAAGCACAGCTTGTTGATCTAAGTTAGGAGAAAATTCAACATTATCTTGTGTTGGTTGTTGTTGTCGAACACTAACAGGTATAGAAACCTATAAATGTTCGGGAACAAGTATAGGAAGAGAAATAGATTTTTCCTCCAGGACAATGTTTCTTACTTCATCTTCCCTTTTAGCCTCAAAATCCTCAAAGAACCGGGCATTTCCTATCTCAAAAGATGTTCTACTGTGGGAATCGTAAAACTTGTAACCCCGTGACCATTCTGAGTTTACAACAAAATAACAATTAAAATAGTATCTGATCCATTGCAGCTTATACATTTCAACATCTAGTGTCTAGGATAAATTGTTTTTCTCGCTAATATCAAGAGTTGCAAGCTCAAGTTAGTGAGATTCATCATGCTAACACAAAATTAAATTTTAAAAAAAAATTATCTTTCTTCATTTTGTTTATAAACTTAAAAAATCCGGTCGCTTGATAGTAAGCTTTGACATAGCAGCTTGGTAGTATCAGTTTTATTATAAATTCAATAGAATTACTTTGGTAGAGTTTCGTACTAATAACGTACTATAAATTTGATTTAAAATAAAATCAGTAAATAAATTGTAAAAGCTATAAAGTAAAGAACTTATAGGAAAAAGAGAAATAAGATAATCACTTAGATTTAAAATTGTTATATTGTTTTTTTTTACATAAAACTCGTATTTATAATAGTTTAGATACATCATCTTAAAGGATAAAAAAATAAATCTAATAAATACGGTTTTACTTAATGACTTTAGAAAAACAAACAATTGCTTTTATACTCTAGATAAAAGGATATTATCTGAAAATTAACATCGATGTCCTTTTGATTTTATAACATAGTAAATATATAAAAAAATAGTAAAAATATAAGAAAATGAAAGTAACAGTTGAGACGAATCATCGGCTTTTCTTTGGATACCAATTTGTTTTTTTTTTTTTTTCTCTTGAACAAGTGCATAACTGAGGTCTTTATGAATCATGTGAAAAACTTTGGATATTTTGTCAAAGAATGCAGCTCCAGAAGAAGCGAAAGCAATTGCAGAAGCAGGCCAAGGATGCTTCTAAATATGCAGGTAAACAGCCTCAAAGTTCCGTCCCTATTGCTTACCGATATATTGACTTTGTGGAGGATTTTAATGAGGAAGATTTTATACCTATTCGATCTTGTCGAGAAGAAAAGAAAAACAAAGAATATGATCTCTCAAATCGCAATACTATTAGAAGATACTTAGGTAGAGGTTTTAGGATTTAATATTTTTACTTTCAAGGCCTTTGGCTCTTGTTTTATCTTTTTGTACTTTTTTAAGAAATAAATAAAATTTTTACCTTTTAAGCGGTTGATTAAAAAAGAAAGAAAAAATGTGAATTGTTTTCATGTAGTGTGTGCAAATCTTCGTCTTCTCTCGGAATAATATAAATTAGCAGTTGATTATCAATTGTACTTTTTTATTAAAAAAATACACTATATTATTAAATTATTGAAAGATAATTGCATCAATAATATGATTTTAAAAAAAAAAAAGAGAGAGAGAAATTGGTGTTCCCAAAAATGGTATAGTGTTTAGAGATTAAAATAAGTGATCGATTGCAAGCATCAGTTATTAAGTTTTGATCATTTTCCATAAAGAAGGTCATTTTTAAAGTTCTAGGAATATAAAATTGGCCACGAGTTCCATTTCTTGCTTTCACAAAATAACGAATATTTTCAAAAGACAAATTAGTAGTACATGGTCAGCCGTGCCCCTTACTGCCATTAACAGTTAATTGGATCACAAAAGAGAGATTAACATTTATATTATTCATTAACTATAATAAGTCATTCTAAAAACTACTGTGAAACGTGGAAGGATCGAAAGCTGTCTTCTTTGGATAGTGTTTGCAAATACCAATCAGTCAAGATTTCGAATTCCCCATTTGAGTGGAGGATACTGGAAACGTGGAAGGATCCAAGGCTGTCTTCTCCATTTAACTTGGTCTACTAATTTCCTTCTGAGTGTGTTATAACTCTAATGAATGAGTTAATCTGAACTCAAACCTTTGAAAAGGTTAGATGTATGCTGCAGTGGTTATATATATAACTTTGTCAATTCGAAACACATGAAATTGTATTCCTGATTTAAAAAGGAAAAAAAAAAGAAGAAATTCTCCAAAAAGATTTATACCATGTTCAGCATTATCATATTAAAGTGTTCATCAAATTCACCGTGAAAACTTTCAGCATTATGTACAGCAGCATGACCTTACAATTAACTGAAAAGCATGAATATTGTTTTGCCTGAAAAAGTAGAGCAGTGCAGCCAACAATGGCCGGCGAGAAAACTAGCAGAACATTGAAATGTGGAAGCAAATAAACAAATTTTTTAGTCATTTGTTATAAATATATAATTGAAATCAAATTACCAACATATCCTTGAGTCATATTACCTATGACAACGAATAGACTACTTAATTTCCCTCTCCTAACTCACCTTTATGCTTGTATATGGTTTTCAATATTTGTAATAACTCATTAATTTATACAAAAACCATTCGCTCCATCCCCATGGAAACAATTTCGTGCAATCAATCGCCTTAACTTCTTCATTCATTATTAGCAAATAATCGTGTATCTTCAAAGAAAGTAACACATGCATAAAATTTTTTACATCAAAAAACTCTTCAGGATAAAATCATGCACAACTTTTTTCAGATCCTTATTATTACACAAGGAATTTTAATATTATCAAATTCTTATTACATAAATTTTTAATACATTATTATTATTATTATTATTATTATTATTATTATTATTATTATTATTATTATTATTATTATTATTATTATTATTATTATTATTATCCCTTTAGCTCTTAAGAAAATTGACTTCCTTTTTATTTTGAAATGTCCCAAAAAATTAATACTTTTCTTAAAAATAGTTTTTAATATATTATTTTTATATATTTAAATTTAATATAAAGTATTTTAAGATTCATATATTTTTTATTTTTGTTATACTATATTATTATTATATTATAATTTTTAATTTTATATAAAATTAATCTCGTATGAAATTAAATATTTTAGGGCGAAAATAGTATACAAAAAGAATAAAATTATTGGTCCAAATTTCTTAATCATCGCAAGCAATACACGGACATGACTCGTAAGAGCATATTAAAATGTCCTAGCGCCCCGCTCACACCTAACTTGCGAAAATTCATATATTTAAAATTGCATCTCAAACGCTATAAATTGAGCACATTTTAGGCAATTGAAATTCAATTCCTTCACAAGATACAAGAGTTCCTTGAGGCACTAATCCTATGGCTAGGCTCGCTATCTTCGTTCTTCTTTTGATCGCTGCTTCTGCAGGTCAGGTCCTCTCACTTTCTTTCGTCATATGTGGTTAGAATGTTGAATGTGATTTTCACCCACGTTATTGTATGCTGCAGTTTCTGAGGCTCGCGGTACAGCTGCAGCTCAGGAAGAATTAGCTGAGGAAGTTTTGTCCGAAATCGAAATGTTAAGGGAAACTCTTCCAAATTCAGAGATTATAACCACTCTAATACAATCATCTGACGACGCCGAAAACAAATGTTTTCCTTGCCCTGGACGCTGTTTTCCTGGCCGTAAGTGTTGTCGCCCGTGTAGGTGCGTAAGGGGTAGGTGCCGACGGTTTGCAGCAGATCTCCCTGAAGCTTATTAGCAAAATGAGATGCCTAAATAAATGCTTCTACAGAGTACTGTGTGTTGTCTCTTTTGTTTGAATAAATAAATGCAGTGCGGACTGCTTCTACAGAGGTGTTGTCTCTGTTGTTTGAACAAATAAATGCAGTGCGGACTGCTTCTACGGAGTACTGTGTGTTGTCTCTGTTCATATTGCTTGTTGTTTGAATAAATAAAATGCAGTGCGCACTGCTTCTACAGAGTACTTGTTCAATGGAATCCTTTCATTTCATTTTTTTTTTTTTATCAACGATCATCCATCAACCTACTTTTTTGGTTTAATCTGTAACCATGATTTCATGCTTAAGTAGCTAAAAGTAAATGAACGGATTGGAAAAATGTTGTTCTTCTACAGATTCAATGTACTTGGAGGACTCACACTACACCCTGACGAATCAAATTGTCCATCGACATTGAATCAATCGAATAAGAAGTGAAAAAATATGGATTTGTTATAAAATTTGAGTAGTGTTATAATAAAATCTACATATTACACACTAAGAAAATTCTAACTATTTTTGCATAAGAATTTTTTCAAACTTCTCTCTTTCTTTTCCTCACAATTTTCTCACAATTCTTTCACAAAATGATGGTATATTTCAAGCTTAGAGAATAGCTCTATTTATAGAGATCTTAATTAGTGGAATACATCATCTTCTACTAATATTAATTAGTGGTGTCTCTACTAAACGGTGGACATCCATAAAAATTTATAATTAGTGGAGCTTCCACTAATTCCCTCATAATTCACATAAATCCATAATTAGTAGAGCTTCCACTAATTCCATTCACAATATATTCATAACACTCCCCATTGGATGTCCATCCATTACATAAAGAATATACCTCGTTAAAACCTTACTAGATAAAAATTCAGTAGGAAAAAAAAATCTAGTGAAGGAAAAAAAGTACACTATTCTATATGTCTGTTTAGTACTCCCCCTGATGAGATGATTCTTTTAAATATTTGAACCGACGCATACCAATTTTATATATCAACTTCTCAAATGTTACAGTCGATAAAGTCTTCGTGAAAATATCTGCGAGATTGTCACATGACCGAATTTGTAACACATCAATTTTACCTTTCTTCTGGAGTTCATGAATAAAGAAGAATTTTAGTGAAATGTGTTTTGTCCGATCTCCTTTAATATATTCTCATCGTAATTGAGTTATGCAAGCTGCATTGTTTTCATAAATAGGAGTTGGAATATTTTTGATAAATGATAATCCACAACTGTTTCGGATATAATGAATCATTGATCTTAACCATACACATTCTCGACTTGCTTCTTGAATGGCTATAATTTTAGCATGATTTGAAGAAGTAGCTGTTATAGATTGTTTTGTAGAACGCCATGATATAACAGTATTTCCACATGTAAATAGATAGCCCGTTTGAGAATGTATTTTATGTGGATCAGATAAATAACCAGCATCTGCATAACTTATAAATGTTGGGCTGGTTTTATTTGAACAAAATAATCCGAGATTAATTGTACCTTGGAGATATCGAAGAACTTATTTAATTCCATTCCAATGTCGTCGTGTTGGTGAAGAACTAAATCTTGCTAATAAATTGACAGTAAAGACAATATCAGGTCGTGTATTATTAGCAAGATACATTAATGTACGAATTGCACTGAGATATGGTATTTCAGGATCAAGGAGTTCTTCATCAGCTTTTTGAGGTCAGAAAAGATCTTTATTCACATCTAATGACCGGACGATCATTGGAATACTCAATAGATGTGCTTTGTCCATATAAAATCTTTTTAAAACTTTTGTTGTATATGTTGATTGATGAATAAATGTTCCACTTTCCAAATGTTCAATTTGTAAACTAAGGCAAAATTTAGTTTTTCCAAAATCCTTGATTTCGAATTCTCTTTTTAAATAATCAATTATTTCTTGGAATTCTTCAAGAGTTCCAATAAGATTAATATCATCAATATATAGCTAATATCACAAATTTAGAACCAAATTTCTTAATAAAAACATATGGACATACCTGATCATTTTTAAATCCTATTGTCAATAAATATTCTTTAAGACGATTGAACCATATGCGCCCAGATTGCTTCAGGTCATATAATGATTTCTACAACTTGATGAAGTAATTTTTACGAGGATAATGTTTATATGCTTCAGGCATGCAAAATCTTTCGGAGATTTTTATGTAAATATCATTTTCTAAATTTTCATACAAGTAAGGAGTGACAATATCTAATAGGCACATATTTATTTTTTTATATACTGCCAAACTGATAAGATATCGGAGTGTAATAGAATCAACAATAGGAGAATAAGTTTCATTATAATCAATACCTGGTCTTTTGTGAAAAACATTGGGCTACTAATCGTGTTTTATATCGTACGATTTCATTATTTTCATTACACTTTCGCTCAAATATCCATTTGTAGCCAACAGGTTTTACACCTTCCGGTGTTCGGACTGTAGGTCCAAAGACTTCACGTTTTGTCAGTGCATTTAACTCCGATTGAATCGTATCTTTCCATTGTAGCCAATCTTTTCTATACTGACATTCATCAATTGATATTGGTTCAGGATCATCACTATCCTGTATAACATCAAGAGATATATTATATACAAACATATTATCAATAACTGTTTCTATCCGATTCCAACTTCTACCGGAAGTGGTATAATTGATAGAAATTTCAGTGTTACTTTCATCAACTTCTGGTTCTTTGTCATCAGTTTTCTCTTGGTCTTTATCATTCATTTCTTCAATATGATTTTCTGGATCATTTAATCTTTTTTTTTTCGAGGATTTTTATTTTAGAACTAAAAGGTCGGCCACGCTTCTGGCGTGCTTTTGACTCAGCAGCTATAGGTATAATATTTTGTTCTGCTAGAGCTTCCATTTAAATAGGAGCATTTATAGCTGCAATATGCGATTTTGTAACTCTTCTGGAGTCAACAAAAGCGTCTAACATTTGATTTGCAATACTTTGCAAATGAATTATCTTTTGAATTTCAATTTCACATGCGCTTGTGCACAAATCAAGATAATTTAATGATGTTATCCAAGTAAGATCTTTCTTATGTTGTTTATGTTCTCCCCCTAATTTTGGGAATAATGATTCGTCAAAATGACAATCAGCAAATCTTGCTGTAAATATATCTTCTGTCAGGGGTTCAACATACCTGATAATAGAGAGAAAATCATATTCAACGTATATCCCATTTCTTCTTTGAGGACTCATCTTTGTACGTTGGTTTGGTGCAATTGGAACATATACAGCATATCCAAAAATTCTTAAATGAGCAATATTTGGTTCTGAACCAAAAGCCAATTGCAAATGAGAGAATTTATGATAACTAATTGGCCTTATACGTACACGTGCTGCAACATGTAAAATAGTATGTCCCCAGGCAGATGTTGGGAGATTTGTTTTCATTAATAGTGGTCTAGTAATTAATTGGAATCTTTTAATAAAAGATTCAGTAAAACCATTTTGTATATGAACATGAGCTACAGGATGTTCAATATTAATTCCAATTGACATGCAATATGCATCAAAAGCATGTGATGAATATTCACCAGTATTATCCAAATGGATATTTTTAATGTGATGGTCAAGAAATTGTACTCGTAATTTAATTATTTGAGTAAGTAATCTCGCAAACGGTAGGTTGCGAGTAGATAGTAAACACACATGTGACTATCGAGATGATACATCAATTAAGACCATAAAATATTTGAACGGTCTACATGGTGGATTAATAGGTCCACAAATATCTCCGTGAATCCGTTCAAGAAATGTAAGACTTTCAGCTCCTACTTTTACTAGTGATGGTCTAACAATTAATTTTCCTAAGGAACATGTAGCACATGAGAATTTTTCTGATGTCAATATCTTTTTTTTTTTTTTAATGAATAACTATATGTATTCTCAATTATTCTTCTCATCATGATAGATCCCGAATAACCCAACCGGTCATGCCAAATACTAAAAGTAGTAGGATTAGTAAACTTCTGGTTTACGAGATGGTGAATTTCAATTGTACGTATTTTTGCAAAATATAGACCAATAGAAAAAGACGGCAGTTTTTCTAATACAGATTTCTTACCCAAATTAATTTGAGTAATATAAAGATACTCAATACCATTTTTCTCATTTGTTTCAACATGATACCCATTTCTGCGAATATCTTTAAAACTCAATAAATTTCTTCTGAATTTTGAGAAAAATAATACCTTATCAATAATAATTGTTGTTCCTTCAGGCAACAATATACTAGCTCTTCCAGAGCCTTCAATCACATTTGTACTACCGATTATCGTATAAATATTTATTTCTCCCATTTTAAGATAAGAAAAATATTTTTCAATTTTTAGTATGGTGTGTGTAGTTCCACTATCAATAATACATACATCATCATTAACTATAGTCATTTGAACAAAAATATATATGCGAACATAAATATTATTAGAATATAATGAAAATTCAAAAATATCAAGGTGATGCATTAGTTCTTCTGGATACTGCCATCACCAATTAAATGGTCTATCCTACCACCTGGGTGTTCAAAAAAATCCGATACATCCATATGTGTAATATTGATATTAAGATCTTCAGGATCAATATCATCATCCTCAGCATCATTCATTAGATGTTGAGAAAAATTTGCTTCAATATTTTTATTGTTCTTTTTCAGTGAAGCTTGATATAACTCTACTAAATGCTTGGTCATACGACGTTACGTGACCAATGACCTTTCATGCCACATCTATAACATGTATCCTCATAATTTTCTTCCATTTCTTTTTCTTTTTCCTTATGATCTTTTCTGTTCTACTTTAGGTAGCCAGTATTTCTCACGGTTTGATTATGATTGTTATAAGGGAAATATCGAACATGTCCACGACCATAACCACGACCATGGCCATGGCCACGACCACGACTACGATTATAACGATGGCTTTGTTGGAGCTAACATCATTCATTTCTGGGAGTACTGTTGAGCTAGTTGGTCTGACTTCATGATTTCTCAATAATAACTCATTATTTTTCTCTGCAATGAGGAAGACAATAATTAAATCTGTAAATTTTATATACCCCTTTTTGCGATATTGTTGTTGTAGGACAATATTCAAGGCATGAAAGGTGGAGAATGTTTTCTCCAGTATATCTTCATCAGTAACTTTTTCTCCGTATAATTTTAACTAAGAAGTAATTTTATACATCACAGAGTTATATTCATTTACGGTTTTAAAATCTTGTAACCTCAGGTGCAACCATTCATACCGTGCAGTGGGTAGTACGACCATCTTCAGGTGGTCAAATCTTTCTTTTAAATTTACCCACAGGACATATGGATCTTCTTCGGTAAGATATTATATTTTCAAATTTTCATCAATATGACGACGGATAAAAATCAAAGCTTTGGCCTTTTGTTGTGCAGATGCACTATTGTTTTCTTGAATAGTTTCACTAAGGCCTTCAGCATTTAAATGCATTTCTGCATCGAGAACCCATGACATATAATTTCTTTTTCAGCAATATTAAGGGTTACAAATTCAAGTTTAGCCAAGTTAGCCATAGGGATCAATAAATGCGTACTTGTCTTCTGGCTTGTGTAATGATAGAGACTCATGCTTTAGTGTTCTGGCTTTTGTAACGGCAGAGATTCGTGTTGATAACGTGTTATAAAATTTGAGTAGTGTTAGAATAAAATCTACATACTACACACTAAGAAAACTCTAACTATTTTTGCACAAGAATTTCTTCAAACTTCTCTCTTTCTTTTTCTCACAATTCTTTCACAAAATGATGGTATATTTCAAGCTTAGAGAATAACTCTATTTATAGAGCTCTTAATTAGTGGAATACATCATCTTCCACTAATCTTAATTAGTGGTGTCTCCACTAAATGGTGGACATTCATAAAAATCCATAATTAGTGGAACTTCCACTAATTCTCTCATAATTAATAAAAATTCATAATTAGTAGAGCTTCCACTAATTCCATTCACAATATATTCATAACAACTCTTTATATTTGGTGGTTGACAGTGATAAAGCTATAAAAATCATTTCAAATCAGTCTTGGCAATTTACTTAATTAAGCTGGGATAAAGTGGGCGGGATTGCACCATCCTCGACCTATATGTTTTATACTTTGTTTTCACTTTATTGTTATTCCAGTCTACTTGAATTGCTCAATTGTATTATATCATTTTACAAACTGCATGATTTCTTGTTTATCTACTTGAATTGCCATCCCTATTTCAAATGATTAATTAGTCGCTTCTACGTTTCCAAATTTGTCTACGTTTTAGTGCAACAACTCAATGATGAGTATCTATTCATAGATAGAGTGTGAATCGGGGGAAAAAAAATGATAACAATAATATTAATAAAATGCAATACGTAGAGTACCAACTCATTTAAGTTCCTACAGGTCAATTATCTTAACTATAGGGAATCTCTCTTCAATAGAGGAAAAGGTTAGAGGAAAAGCGTGAAAGATGAGCGAAACCGAAAATTCAAACCTGGGAGCAAATGAAATCAAAGCTAAAGAAGTAATTTCTGCTAGCAGATTACCTAATGACCTTGTCTAAAAAGTTTTATAAACTTTGACAACGCAATATGAGTGTAGAGGAATACAATTTATCCATTTGCATTGGACTTAATAAATGAATTTAATGAACAATTAATAACTAGATACCTACCACACTACAGGAAAATTTGCATTTTGTGACAGCAAAGAGAAACGATCGCTATTTCCTACAGCAACAGATTTTTTTTTTTTTTTTTTTTTTATCGACGGATTTGTGACAGCCATTTGATTAACACCATTAAAATTAAGTTCACAATTAATTTAGCGACGGCTTAACGACAGTCATTTAATTAATGATATTATAATTAAGTTTATAATTTTGTTTGCGATGGTTTTGCGATAGCGAGTTTGCGACAGTTTTCTGACAGATTTTTAATTTTTTTAAAAAAATTAATTATTAAAATTTTAAAACTTTTTAAAAATTAATTGTTATTTTAAATTGGCCCCAACTTGACCTGATAGCCCTGCCATGGGCTGACCCCCGACCCTGACATGGAGCAAATTTTGACCCAACCACAACTTGGAACCAATTCTGTAGGTCGTTGCAATTTCTCTAGCTAATAATTATTGAAATTGTTATTATCGTATAGCATAAGCTCCACCACTAGGCTATGTGAATTCTTGTGTTTATTTTTATCTTATCTTAATTATATAGTATATTATATTATATAGAATATTAATATCTTCTTTTAATTAATAAAATATATTATATCATATATTATATTTATATTATATTATATATATTTATTTAAATATATTCTACTTAACAATGTTTTTTCGTGCATTCTACTATTCAATGAAATAAAGTAGAAACTTATATCCAAACTTTAGATATGAGATATAGTATAGTACATATCTATACTATATATATGATTTTTTTTAGATACATCGTACGTACTTATAATATATATATATATATATATATATGTATATTAATATAGCATATATATTATATGATTTTTTAAAATACATAATATGTACATAATATATATATATATTCAAATATATATATATTTATAAAATTAATATATATACATACATATAATACAAATTTATTTATGTTGGTATATGTGTGTGTCAATATATATTAATATATACATATATATTCATATATATTAATATATACACATATATTAATATAGCATATTTAAATTAGATATACATAGATATAAAGATGTTAATATGCTTTTTAATATATTAATAAATATACATATATATATATATATAATATACATATACACATATATGTACATATTCATACAAATTAATATATATACATACGATTATATATTTTATTTATGTTACTATGTGTTTGTCTATATATTTTAATATATATATATATATATATATATACACACACATATTTATATATTAATATATATGCATTTATATACATATATAGTTAATAAAACCTTAATCCCTCACAAATGCATTGCAATTAGTGAGGGTATTGCAATGAATTTTACAAGTCATCGCTAAATTGTCACTAATATGGAGGGTTTTGCGACGATTACTAAAAAATTCTAAAAAATTAAATTTATTATCGAGTCGTCGCAATTAGCAAGGGTTTAGCGATGACTTTTTCAAGTTTTCACTAAACTGTCACTAATTTACAAGGATTTTGCGATGGTTCTTTTGAAAATCTTAACAAACTAAATTTATTATCAAGCCATCATAAATCCATCGCAATTAACAAGAGTTTTGTGATGATTTATTTTGAAAATTTTTTTAAAAATTAAATTTATTATCGATCTGTTGCAAATCTATCACAATTAGCAAGGGTTTTACGACAGTTCTTTTGAAAATCTTTAAAAAATTAAATTTATTATTGAGCCTTCGCAAATCCGTCGGAATTAGCGAGGATTTTGCTAACAGTTGCTAATTTACAAGGATTTTGCAATGGTTCTTTTGAAAATCTTAAAAACATTAAATTTATTATCAAACTGTTGCAATTAGTGAGGGTTTTGCGACACTTTTTTTAAATTATATAGTGTTAAGTATAATTACCAAAAGTCATTGCTAAACCGTCACTAATTTGCAAGGGTTTTGCGATGGTTCCTTTGAAAATCGTAAAAAATTAAATTTATTATAAGCCATCCCAAATTCGTCACAATTAGCAAGGATTTCACGATGGTTTTTTTAATTATTTAGTTTTGATGTATAATTACAAAATTCCGTCACTAATCCATCGCAATTTGCAAGGGTTTCTTTGAAAATTCTAGAAAAATTAAATTTATTATCAAGCACTTACAAATCCATCGCAATTTGTGAGGGTTTTACAACAGATTTTTTAATTACTTAGTTTTAATGTATAATTACAAAATCCCATCACTAATTTGCGAGGGTTTGTGATAGTTCTATTGAGCCGTCACAAATCAATCGTAATTGGTGAGGATTTTGCTATAGCCATAGCAAATTGGTCACAATTAGTGACAGTTTTGAGATGGCTGGTCAAACCTTGTCGCTGTTTTTATTGCCATCGCTGTCCCATTACAAATCCGTCGCAATTTTCCATCACAAATTATAATTTTTTCTGTAGACTCAGGTTTGAAAATTGTTGTGTAAGAAGAGATGGCTATCGCACGTCTTAGTAACTTGAAAGGTGCCTTTCAATATGTTTTCAAGGCCTAAGAGCATATTTCACGTTACAGGCCAAGATGACTAATTTCTAGTCGATATAATGTTGCAGCTAATCAGTGAAATATTGCTAAAATATCCGGTTTGAGGTCCAGCAACTCAAATGTTAGAGGTAGAGTTGCAGCATCTACAACAAGGAATATAGCAAGGACGGTAATGGAGGCTCCTCGAGCAAAGAAAGGAAAAGACATAGGTCCTTATGCTACTTAAAACAATGATGAGTATCTAATCATCGATAGAGTGTGAATCGAAAAAACAAAAATGATTACTATAATATTAATAAATTGCAATAACTCAAGGCTAGAATACCTACTCATTTAATTAACCACGGGGAATCGCTCTTCAATAGTGGAAGAGGTTAGAGGAATAGTGTGTTGGATGAGCAAAAACAAAAATTCAAACCTAGGAACAAATGAAATTAAGACTAAGGAAGCAATTTCTGCTAGCACATTATATAATGATCTTGTATGTGAAGTCTTATAAACTTTGACAACGCGATATGAGTTTAGAGGAATACACTTGGAATAAAATATATCCATTTGCATTGGTCTTTACTAAAGAATTTGATGAACAATTGATAGCTAGATACCTATCAGGTTTGAAAATTGTTGTGCAAGAAGGGATGGGTATCGTGCATATTAGTAACCTAAAAGATGCCTTTCAATACGATTTGAAGGCTGAAGATCGTATTTCACATTGCCGGCCAAGATAACTAGTTTCTAGTAGATATAATGTTGCAGCTAATCGGTGAAATATGTTAGAATTTGGACTTCAGTCATGAACATATGCATATTATTATTTAGTATTTGGATATATAGATATATATGTATCTCTAAATTAATTGTCATTTTTATTGTTATGAAATTTAAGGCCTAATTATAATGATTTATATTTAATTATATAGATATATTATTTTAATAAAGTGTGGAGTTATTTATAATATGTAGAAACTCAAGAATGTAGTTGTAAAAAACTATGATGGGATAATAGAGTTGTGGTCCTTAATTACACATACTAAAAACCATAAACACCTTTTGGAGTTCCCATCTCTCTCGAGGAAGAAGGCTACGAATGTAACATCTCGAGGAAGAACCAAAGTAAATTTGTGACCGTTAATCATTTGTGATCATTAATCATTATGGATCAAGGTACGTTTTTGTATCTTCTGTATCCAAATAATCTTTTGAGTAAGGTCTTGTTTTTGGAGAATTCGATTGAGTAAATTTCTTTAATTTTCATCAATGCTATTAGAGCCACCTTATATTGGATATTATTTGATTTTTTTATTGTAAATTTTATATGATTAAATCTTATATATGTTTATGTATTAATATTAAATCTTTTATTCATATATTAGTTGAGCGGTATAAAACTAATACATTTATATTTATGGTGAATGATTTGATTAATTTAGAATAATTTTATAATTATAGTTTTTATTCGATGAATATATATATATATATATATATATAATATTATCAAGTCATGCAATAAAAAAATAGATTACGTCTTTATATTTCCTATTTGATTTATAATAATAATAATAATAATAATAATAATAATAATAATAATAATAATAATAATAATAATAATAATAATAATAATAATAATAATAATAATAATAATAATAATAATAATAATAATAATAATAATAATAATAATAATAATAATAATAATAATAATAATAAAGTATTTGGGCGCACTGGAGAGAAGCCGAACAATTTGAGCACTCGGCAAAGCTTCGACTATGAAGAATCCCAACAACAAGGAGCCAAGAAATTTCGGCCGCTGAGGTCCCGGAATCTTCACACGGAATTCACGGAATTTTGGTAAAGAACTGATGTTTCACGTTTGTGAAAAATTCATGTTGCTGCTTCGGTCTGCCCAAGCATTTGGTGAAGAATTCATGGGCCCATATCATTTGGGCAATGTTGATTGGGCATTGGTCTGCCCAAACATTGGGCTAACAATCCTCCTCTAATTAAATTTTTTTTAAAGGAAACAAAAAAATGGAGAAAGATGGCACATACATTTGGGAGTTGAACTTGAACCTAGGTCTCTATGATGAAAGGGCAAAGTGCTAACCCATTGTACCAGCAAAGGTCTTCTGCTATAATGTTGTACTACAATTAATTGATATTGCATATTGAAGACTTGGCTATTTTGTTAGTCAATTAATTTATTCAATTGTAATTTTACAATTTCATTTTTGTGTCTGGGATGACCATAAAATTATTCTTTACTTATACTTTTTTTTTTAAATTAGTATATTATTTTTGAATTATATATCATTCATAATAATATGTCATATAGTTTGCATTACCATTGCCTATATATTATTTAGTTATGCATAATTTTTAAACTTAAAAATTAATTAATTTTTATACAAAACAATTTAAGGATACTCTAACGAGCGTATCTATTTGTTTATCCTACCAAAGTAGGCTCTCCCATGGAAGCTTTTTGACAATGAACTAATTATATATTGTGTTTTGTGTCAATCATGCGAATAGCAATTGGCCCAGAGGAAGGTTGCTATTGAAACGTGGAGAAACTCAAACACATATAGTAATGATCACGTAATGGTTAATAAGGACTGTAGTTGATATTAAGTAGGCCCAAAAAAAGACTTAGTACATGACTAGATTTTAGTATTAGCGCTTGATTACTACACCAAGGAGATCACTTGTAAGTTAACTCTTTGTCCAAAGACTAGACTTAATGTTACACTAGCCATCTTGTGATAGGGTTGCTATTGATGAAAATTAATGGAATAAACTCAATCAAATTCTCAAAGAGCAAAGACCTTGCTCAAAAGATTATTTAGACAGAGAAGATGCATAAGTGTATTTTGATCCATAATGATTAGCGGCCATAAATCTAGGCTCGTTGGTTCTTCTAACTGTTATCTATGCAGCCTTCTTCCTCAAAGAGAGATGGGAATTTCAAGAGGTGATTAGGGATTTTACTACATACAATCAGGGACCACAACCCTATATTTAAATTATTGTGTAGTTGCTAAAACAGCCCGTCATAATTTTTTTTAACTACACCCTTGTACATATTCTAAATAACTCCACACTTTATTAAGATGATGGACCCATATACTTAAGTATAGATCACTATAATTGGGCCATAAACTTCATAACAATAAAATCACATAATTAATTTAATGATATATGTTCGTCTACATGTCCAAATGCTAAATAATAATGTGCATGTACTCATGACTTAAGTCCAAATTCTAACAATCTCTCACTTAGACATATGTTCAATGCGCAAACAATATACCAAATAACTATGTGAAAGTAATGATCAATATAGGTACTTGCAAACTTTAGTTTGTCATCTTAAACTAACCCTGTCCATTAGTTTCATTAATACATGGATCAAAGAGGCATTCACTGCATTAAAAGCGCAACTAAACCCAACATTGGTCACATATATTAAGTCAACTAAATGACCTGGATTGAGTGTGGATGTGTCGCATGGAAATTACATGTTAATGTGAGCTATACATGTCTATTTCCAACTGGTCTACATGAGATCATTTAACCAAATATAACATCTAAGGTGGAAACGAATAACTGAACTCTATTGTATTAATGAACAAATGGTATTAATGTATATCATCATAACAACATTAATAAGAGTAATGAGCATAAATGTAAGTTATAAACTCCCACTAAATTCAGATACCCTCTAGAGATACAACATCCATACTAGTAGTGTGCTCTACAAAGGCTTCCGGCATTAGAGCTTTAATCAGCAAATCCGCAAGCATGGAGCTTGTCCTAATAAGCTCAATACTAACTATACCATTACGAACTCGCTCTTTTAGGAACTTGATGTCTATGTATTTAAACTTTGTCGAACTCTTGTTGTTATTTGAAAAGTCTATAGCTTTATTATCACAAAATAATTTAAGTGGTTTCTTGATCCCATCAATCATGTGTAGTCCTCAAACAAAATTTTGTAGCCAAATAGCTTAATTTGATGCCTCGTAGCATGCTACAAATTCTGCCTCTACAATAGAAGAAGCAATGAGATTCTATTTGGCACTCTTCCATGATATCGCTTCTCTAGCGAGTCTAAAAATATATCTTGATGTTGATCTCATACTATCTTAACATCCACCCAAATCGGAATCTGAAAACCCACTGATCTCAGGTTTATCTGACTTTCTATAAATGAGCATGTATTACTCTGTTCTCTACAAATACCTCATGAATCTTTTGGCTGCTTGACAATGAATGAGGCCCAAATTGCTCAAATATTTGCCTAGCATTCCAACTATGAAGGCAAGATGTGGACGAGTGCAGACTATGCATACATAAGACTTCCAAATGCTAAAGCATAAGGAATGTCTCTCATTTTCTTGGATTCAAGGTCACTTTAGGGCATCGTTTGTTGCTAAATTTATCTACTTTAGCCTTAGGGGAATCGAGTGGTTTATATTTTTGTATCCCAAATCGTTGTAGTACGTTATCAATGTAAGTCTTTTGTGATAATCTAAGCATTCCTTGAGAACGATATTGATGGATTTAGATTCCTAATACAAAAGTTACCTCACCGAGATCTTTCATCTCAAATTGCTTTGAGATAATTTTTTTGGTTTCATGCATTAATCTTACATCATTACAGGCTAGTAAAATATCATCCACATAAAGTACTAAAAAGATGTACCTATTCCCACAAAACTTGTGATACACATAATCATCCACTACATTTATCTCAAAATCAAATATCAAAATTACATCGTAAAATTTGTAGTACAATTGACGAGAAGCCTGTTTAAGCCCATAGAAGGATTTCATAAGTTTACAAACCAGTTGCTTCGAATTTTTAGAATCTAAACTCTCTGATTGTGCTATATAGATTATCTCATCAATGTTTCTATTAAAAAATATAGCTTTGACATCTATCTGTTGTAGCTCAAGATCAACTTATGCCACAAAATGCCATAATTATTCGAAAAGAATTTTCGAAGAAACTGGAGAGAAAGTCTCCTTATAGTCAATGCCCTCCTTTAGAATAAATCCTTTAGCAACTAGATGCACTTTATATGTTTTCACATTACCTTGTGAATCCTTTTTGGTTTTAGAAACCTATTGACAACCAATCGGTTTTACACCTTTAGGTAAAGAGACAAGATCCCAAATGACATTGTTTTTCATGGATTGGATTTCCTGACCTATAGCATTTATCCATGTTTGAGCATTCGAGCTTTCAATGGCTTGACGAAAGGTAAGTCGATTATCTACTGTTGAGTCAATGCTTTCCATATGCTCGATAAGAAACATAATGTAATCATGAAGAATTGCGCTTCTTCTTTCTCAAAGGGATCTTCTTAAAAGCACTACTTCTTGAGGTTATTGAGATTGCTCCTCAAGATTACCTGGTTGAGGAGTGACTGTATGATAAGGATCAAGCACAGCTTGTTGATCTAAGTTAGGAGGAAATTCAACATTATTTCGTGTTGGTTGTTGTTGTTGAACACTATTAGTAAAGAAACTTGTGCATGTTCGGGAACAACTATAGGAAGGGAAATGGATTTTTTTTTTTTCAAAGACAATTTTTCTTACTTCATCTTCCCCTTCAACCTCAAAATCCTCAAAGAACCGGGCATTTCCCATTTCAAATAAGGTTCTACAATAGGAATCGTAAAACTTATAACTCCGTGACCATTCAAAGTATCCAACAAAATAACAACTAACTATTCTTGCATCTAATTTCTTTTCATTGGGCCTATAAGGCCTTACTTTATCTGAATATCCCCAAACTTGTAAATGCTTAACACAAGTTTCTTACCTATCCATAACTTATATAGGGTTTTGGTTGTTGCATTAGCTGGTACGTTATTTAACATGTAGACTGCCATTTTAAGTGCATCCCTCCAGTGTGATTATAGTAAAGAAGTATTACAAATCATACTTCTCTCTATGTACTTAAGGGGTCTATTTCATCTTTCAGCAACTATATTCATGCTAGGAGATCCCAACATAATATACTAAAGGACGATCCCACACTTTTCTCGGAATTTAGCAAATAGCCCTAGACGCTATTCATTTGACCTGTTATTTCTGCCCTAGTATTCACCACCACGGCTAGATCTGACACATTTAATCATTTTACCTAGTTGATTTTCAACTTCAGCTTTAATTGCTTTGAACTTGTCCAACGCTTCTAATTTTCATATATAAAAAATAAGTAACCATAATGAGAGTAATCGTCTATGAACGTTATAAATTACTGTTGATCTATCCGTATGTACTAGTTCTAAGATGTCTTTAACTCTCTCAGTGCCTATATTTTTCTTATCTGTTAACTTATCCTTAATACATTCAACACATATTAGATTATTTGAAGTATCAAGTGTTTTGAGAATTTCGTATGACACAAGTCTTTCAATTCTCTTTTTGGAGATATAACCTAATCTTTTGTGGCATAATGAATAGGAATCCTTATTAGTTAATTTTTTTTTTGGTGTCCCATGTATCTACACGCAATGATTCATTAAAAGAGGTAATTATATCAACCTTATATAAATTATCATAAGAGGACAAAAAACTAGTTCCAAGCAATTTGGAATCAAAGTAGAGACGACATTGTTTATTACCAAATGAGTAAAAAAAAAAAAAATCCATCCTTGTCTAAAACAAAAATAGAAACTAAATTTCCTCTAAATGACGGTACAACGAATGTCTTTTTCAATTCTAAATAATAACTAAATTTTAATAATAATTTGAATGTCCCAAGGGCTTGAACCTCTACTGTACTGTCGTTTCCCATATAGTTGAATCTTTCATCATCACTAGATTGGCAGTAACTCTGGCAACCTTGCATAAATGTACTTATATGTGCAATGGCATATGAATCTAACCACTAAGCATATTTTGGCACTGAAACTAAATTAACCTCTGAACAGATAAGAGTTAGAGGGATACCATTCTTCACACGCCATGTGTGATATTTTGGGCATTCCTTCTTAACATGAGAGAGTTTTTTGTAGAAAAAGCACTTGACATCTTTTGACTATCCTTTCAGCTTTTTCTTTGTCGATGCATCTGCAGTCACACTACCCTTCCTTTTCTTGTTACCTTTTGAGAACGAAACAAAATAAATACACTCATCTTTATGTTGTTTTATCCTCTATTCCTCTTGTATTAAATGTGAGATGAGTGCATTAATTGTCCATTTATCCTTTAGATATTTGTAACTCACCTCAAACTAACTGAATTTAGGAGGAAGAGACATCAAAATAAGGTACAACAACAAATCATCTGAAAGATCCAACTTCAATGTCTTAGGTTTTGAGATATTGTGAGATGTCTTGAGAATATATTCCTTGATGTTTTCTGAACCACTATACCTCATGGTTATGAGTTTACGCAAAAGCGTAATTGTCTCTACCTTTTTGCTCTTTACAAAGTGTTGTTCCAACTGTTCAATAAACTTAAGTGCATTCGTCTCTTGGGACACTACTAAAAATTCAGGCAAATACGACAGCCAAAAAACCGTCGTATTTGAGAAAATACTATCGTTTTTCCTATAAACGACGGTCAAACGATGGTTGTTTGACTATCGTATATAATACTGTCGTTTTTATTAAAAATGGTCGAAAAACTGTCGTATTTAGCTAATGTGATGGTGTAAATACAACGGTCAAGGAAAAATGACGCAATTACTCACTCGGGTTAAGATTCTGCAAACCGTCGTATTTGGTGAAAAACCCGTTGCAATTGTTTCATAAATACAATGGTTTAAACCGTTGCAAATATTAGTTATTTGCAACGATTATTTGCAATGGCCCTAATCATCAGAATTGCTGAGTATTTGCAACGGTATCCAACCGTTATAATTGCAACCATGGCAATAAATCTTGAAGCAATTGCATCCATTAGTAAAAACAACGGCTCTGATCGTCGTATTTATTCTGTTAAGCCATAATCAAATGCGACCGTTTGTGACCATTGCTTTTGATAAGCAAATACGATGGTTTTGTGATCGTCGCATTTGATAAGCAAATACGACAGTTTTGTGATTTTTTTTTTAAAATTGCTTGGTATTTAGGCCTATCCACCTACAATTTCAAACCAAATACAATCCGTTCAACTCATTCAACATCAATCACAATAAAACACAATTTGCTTAATGCCAAACAAATCAAAATTAATCTCTTGGACATTGAAATCATAAATAATCCTTGAACTCCACAAGATAAGTAATACTACATATATAACAAGTAGGAAATACTAATGAATCTATTAGAAACAGTAGTACATTTTAAAAAAGAAACAAAATTGAGTATGTCAGTCCTCCCCGGTATTATCTTTTCCCCTTTCTTCTTGTCTCTCCTGGTATCATCTTTTCTCCTTCCTCATTATCTCTTCCTCTCCTCAGTCTCGATAAAATAATAGTTTTTACCCAACATAGCTCAAGGTCAGTGGGTTGGGCTTTAGAACATCTCCTTACTTGTGCAATACACAAATCGGAGATTAGTCTCGACAATGAAATGATTCAAATAAATAGAAAACATTCGCATCATCTTTAAAAAAATAAAGTACAAGTGTAAACCTAGAATATTAAAATGTAAACATATACCGACATAAATTTTCTAAACTATGAAACTAATATGCATATTCTGCAACAAAACCCAATTATATTTAAAGTCACAATAACAGAAAAATGTTAAGGCAATGCAATTAAAATATTTTGTACACTAATGTGGCTCCAATAAAAGTTAAGCCAGCGCAACTAAAATATTTTATGTAAAATGAGCAAACCAGTCGTCTTTTCCCTTTCCTCCTTGTCCCTTTCTGCAACAAAATCGAATTATATTTAAAGTCACAACAACAGAAAAATGTCATGGCAGTGCAATTAAAATATTTTGCGCACTAATATGGCTCAAATAAAAGACAAGGCAGTTTTATGTAAAATGAGCGAACCAATCGTCTTTTTCCCTTCCTCCTTGTCCTTTTCTGCAACAAAACCAAATTATATTTAAAATCACAACAACAGAAAAATATCAAGCCAGTGCAATTAAAATATTTTGCGCACTAATGTGGCTCCAATAAAAGACAAGGCAACAAAATTAAAATATTTTATGTAAAATGAGCAAACCAATCGTCTTTTCCCCTTCATTCTTGTCCCTTTTTGCAACAAAACTGAATTATATTTAAAGTCACAACAATAAAAAAAATGTCAAGGCAGAGCAATTAAAATATTTTGCACACTAATGTGTCTCCAATAAAAATAAGGCGGCGAAATTAAAATATTTTATGTAAAATGAGCAAACCAATCATCTTTTTCTCTTCCTCCTTGACCCTTTCTGCAACAAAACTGAATTGTATTTAAAGTCACATCAACAGAAGAATATCAAGGCAGTGCAATTAAAATATTTTGCGCACTAATGTGGCTCCAATAAAAGACAAGGTAATACAATTAAAATATTTTATGTAAAATGAGCAAACTAATCGTCTATTCCCCTTCCTCCTTGTCCCTTTCTCTCCTCAATCATCCCTCCCTTCTTCTCGCACAGATATATATATCCGTTTCTCAGAAACGGATAGCATACATGTTAAATCACCTCATGGCTTCAACAAGTGTTAAAATAACACACATTTATCTTCAATAAATTGTTATTGATTTGTAGTACTGAGTGTAAAAACCCCTTACTTTACATTTGTTCCAAGTAACAGAAAACCACTCATACATACTCACGTATGTTTGTAAAATAAAAATATGTATGTTTGTAAATCAATGTCCATGCACTTCCCACTAAAGTTAGAAGCATTAAACTCCTATTATACCCAAAAAGCAGCATATCCACTGCACCAACCTCACTTTACTAATATATTAAGGTTATATAATAATAGATTACATTACACTACCCATCACCTACACATACATACTCACGTGAATGGACTATCTCCCACTCATTCAACAAATCAACGAAGTACTATGTTCATCATTTAATAAATTACTTTCAAGCCACAAAGCATCCCACTACCCCACATGCTTGGCCGAAATGACCCTTTGCATTACACCTATTTAAGAAATAAGAATAATACAAATGGGTGCCTCAAAGTTTGTCGTGCTATCAGCCTATCTGAAGGACCTCTTTTTATTCAAAAATGAAATAACACCGTGAAAAAGAGGTAATATTAATAGCAGGTATCATAAGCAAACCTGAAGGCGAGGTAACATGAGAACAGCTTTGATACTGTCTCGGGATGTAGCTCCTTCAGGCCAGTCTAGTCGGCCCCTTCTAACATACTTACTAGCATGTCGGCTGAGAAGATGGACAAAGGAATTAAGGACAATTATTAAGACATAAGACCCCCATAAAATCACTACTAAGATAGACACAGGCCATAGACTTAGCTTTCTTCAACATGAGTCTAATGAGGCATACTTTCACCAGCCAGTCCAATTCTGGTGGTGCTGAAATTGATGGACTTGAAGCTTTTAATGGGTGATGATGCTTTAACTCATACCGGGGTTTGAACATCATCTCCTGTGACAATGTTTCCAATCGTGGAAAGTGCAAGAATGAGCGCAAAAGGGGATCTGGTGGAGAAACAGTGTGACATGGTTGACATTAGAATAATGGTAGATCTGGTGAAGGGTGGGAAACAAAAATTAAATGAAAAGAAGAAAGCAAAGTATGTTAAAAAAGAATTAAGAATGTAAGTGGAAAGAAAAGAATGGTTCAAAGCAAACGAAAAGCAGTAGCAATGATTAACATAGGTGGCATCCCACTATACCAATTTTTACATTGAAATCTGTTATTAGTATTCCTTATAGGTGCTATTTCTTTTCGTTATTTCTTCTGGGTTGGCTAAACGGGTTACTTCTATGAGTTAAAAAAATAAATTATTATATTATTCAATAAAATAATAAAATATTGTAATTTTCTATACTTTAAAAATACAAAAAAAAAAAAGAGTCATGAGCACTGTATTGTTTGATTGTTAAGAAAAGTAAGATGAGGCAATAATTGTATTTTTTATTTTTTAAAAAAATATAGTATTTGATTAATTATTTTTATTATAAGAAAAGAAAAGAACATAATCAACCCATGAGAATTCAATCATAAATGAAACTAATAATACAAATAAGTGAATAATTTAAATAAAAATTATTAATGACATTAAAAGAATTAAAAATTTAATAATATAAATAATATAATAATATTATAATGATATGAATCAAATTTGAAAAGAAAATTAAAAATATATAAAATTAAATTTGATTAAAAAGAGAAAATATAATATTTTATAAATAAATTAGAATTTTATAAAAATAAAAATATTTATATTAAAAATTGAGGCTTGAGAAAGACGGAGTAAGTGACCAAATGTTAAGCACGTGAAAATTTGATCTTTTTTTTAAGTGAATGATTCATCTTGCATATGGTATAAATGAAAATGGAATTTTTTTTCAAATTATCTTATCTATCTTTTTTAATTATATATATATATATATATATATATATATATATATATATATAAAACAAACAAAAGTAACAAAGGAAAAAGAAAATCGGTGGGAAACAAACACCATTAGACAAATTGAAGAAGACAAATGAACCAAATGCTATGCAAAGGTGAAATTGGATGAAGACTAAATGAATTAGGATATGGTATATCTAGCAAAAGAAAAAAAAAAAAAGAATTAGGATATGGTCAAAGAAAAAGCAATAAAGTTCTACTATTTTTTACTATTTTCTTTATTGCTTTTTTCCAATCACCATTAGAAAATTATAAACATATGAAAATAAGTAATACAAGTGATGTAAATTGAAGGAATATTTTTAAACCAACAAGCTATGGTATGAAATTTTTAAAGAAAAAGATTAAATTACTTTAGTTAGAAATTATAAAATTACTTTAAAAATTAAGAATGTTATAATTTAATAAAATAATAAATAATAAAAGTCAATTAAAAAAACAATGAACATATATTTGATTTCTCAAGATAATAGATAATTTAAAATAAAAATAATCAAAGACCACAAATATTTTAAGAAGAAAAGAATACTTAAATAAAAAAAAATGCTTGGTGAAGGGCCTTATCAATATTATAGCATATAAGTTATCTGTACGTATCCACAAGTTGTATGTGATCCAATCTAGCAAGTCACAATCAATCACAATTACCTTAAAAATTAAGAACATTATAATCATTAGTATAATTACAATCCAAATATATCTTAAAATAGTATATCCTAAATTTTGGATTTTGTATAAATTTATTTAGTTCAATAGGGTAATTATAGTTTTTTCCTCAAATTATTTTTTATACATTATTTTAGTTCTCAAATATTTTGTCAATCTATTTCAAGTAACTCATGCTAGAGAGAAAGAAGAAAGTTGAGTAGAAATAGAAGGAAAAAATAAAATAAAAAATGTGTTAAAAATGTCACATAATTTTTTGAAAATATTTGTGATGGATTTTTCACTTTCAAAATTAGTGTCACGTATTGAGAATGTATGCAAAAATATTATTATTTTATTACTTAATTTTTTAATAAACCATAATTTTACCATAATTTTAATGTATAATAAACCATAATTTTAACATATTTTTAATGTATATATTATATTGTATATAAATAATATATATATATATATATATTAGAATAACTAATTATAATAATTAAAATGAAATTCAAGCTTTTTAATATCAATATATGAAAACTTAATATGTAAACAAAAATGTATTTGAAAAATCAATGATCTAACCATTACATATATTTATAAAGTTAAAGCAAGTTTAGTGAACAAATTTGAAGGTCATTCGTTTTATTTTATCACATTTGTACAATAATATCTATAAAATAGAAAGATATCTTAGTATTTATAAATATAAAGATATTAAATTAACGATCCAGCCGTTAAATTTATTATAATCATTACCAATAGTATTGTGACTAAATTTGAAAATAATTTTGATAGACTTTATTATAATTAGACTAAAAATAACAGTTACAATAAACCGTCATATTTGGTTTACTCTATTGCGACGGTTAGAATAAGCTATCGTATTTGGTCTATCTATTGCGATGGTTAAAATAAACCGTCTTATATGGCCTACTCTATTGTGATGGTTACAATAAATCGTCCTATTTGATTTTCTCTATTGTGACGATTAAAATAAACCGTCGTATTTGACCTAATCTATTACGACGGTTACAATAAACCGTCGTATTTAACTACTCTATTATGACGGTTAAATTAAACCATCATATTTGGCCTACTTTATTACGACGGTTACAATAAACCGTCATATTTGGTCTATCTATTATGACGGTTTGCATAAACTGTCATATTTGGTCACTAAATACGATAGTTGGCATTAGACCATTGTATTAGGTCTGTCTATTGTGACAGTTTTAGAACCGTCGTATAACCAAATACGACAGATGGCATTAGACCGTCGTATTAGGTCTGTCTATTGTAACAGTTTTAGAACCGTCTATAAAGTAACCTACTGCGACGGTTTTTTGACCATTGTTTTTGTCTCCGTCGTATTTGCCTTTTTTTTTTTTTGTAGTGTCTATTGCAACGGTTATAATAAACCGATGTATTTTGCCTACTCTATTGCGACGATTACAATAAATCGTCGTATTTAGCCTACTCTATTGCAGTATTTGATCTACTCTATTGTGACGGTTACAATAACTCATTGCATTTGGTATACTCTATTGCAATGGTTACAATAAACCGTTGTATTTAGTCTACTCTATTACAATAATTAAAATAAACCATCATATTTGACCTACTCTATTGTGACGGTTACAATAAATCATCGTATTTTATCTACCTATTACGCCGGTTTGTGTAAATCGTCGTATTTGGTTACCAAATATGACGGTTGGTATTGGACCGTGGTATTAGGTCTATCTATTATGACGGTTTCAGAACCGTCATATAAAGTAACCTATTAAGACTGTTTTTTTATTGTCATTTTTGTTTTCGTCGTATTTGCCTCTTTTTTTTTGTAGTGGGACACACTACCAAGAAAGGTTTATAGGATTGTACTCTTCATGTTTATCATACTTATCCGATTTGAATGCTCCCACTGAGCCATTCCCTCTTTTGATAAGAGATACTATTGTCCATTAGCGCAACATGACGTGACTCTCTAAGAGTTAAGTCCAGATCAATACCTCCCAAATGAATTAAGACCTTATCCTTCCAAACTTTAAATTTTGCACAACTTAGTTGTGGAGTGTTATTCAAATTGTTAAACAATTGAGTAATAGAAATACCAATAACTGTAACAGAGAACAAGAATATAAAATAAATAAAAGCTCACTCACATAAAAGCAAAAATATTTTTATACCTTATGAGTTAAATTCATAACAAAATATTGCTAAAATTTCCGATTTGTGGTCTAGCAACTCAAATGTTAGAGGAGGTAGAGTTTTAGCATCTGTAACAAGTAATATAGCAAGAACTACATTGGAAGCTCCTCAAGTATTGAAAAGGAAAGGAATAGGTCCTTATGGTACCGTAAGAAATAACCAAGTAATTAAGGACAAACATTACACCATACTCATGATATTTTAATTATGGTGAACTATGGTATGGGTACTATTCCTGTCCAATTAGGCAAGTTAACTTTGCTCAAACAAACCAGGGAGATATTTATTATGATGACTATGTATGACATGGCTAATACCATGATGACCTAGATGAATAAAAAGTTGATTTGCTACAAGTTGCGGTAAAGGTTTATTGTGCACAAAGTTATAAAAGCCCCTAAGTTGAAGAGAAGGAAGATTGGCGACATAATATTTTTCACTCTCGAGTTAATTGTCGGTGAAATGTTTATCCTGTTATTATATTGATAGTAGTAGCAGTTAAATATAGTATTGAAGGAAGTAGTAAACATGTTGAAATTGCCAACTGTGAAGCATTCTCATCTATACAAGGTGGTATGTTTTTTTAGGCGTAATGAAGTTCCTATTACTTCTAGAACTTTAGTGCATTTTTCTGTTTGTTCTGAGTACATAGAAGAAATTTGGTGTGATCTTCTTCCCATGGATAGTTATCGCATACTATTGGACTGACATTAGTTGTATGATCAGGACGTGATAATTTTAGGGCACTAAATATATATAACGGATTATATTCTTACTATATTTTTAATTACTATTTTCTCATTTAAATTAGATTTAATTGATTAAATTATTATGATTTTGATTTGCCTAAGTGGATTAAATAATATTGCGCTTAGTAGGGATTAATTGACATGTTTATAAAGTGCAATTTAAATATAATAGGATTAATTGAGGTGGGTTATATTTTTTATTTTTATTTTTATCGTAGTCAGGTAGAACTTTTTTATAATTGGTCCAACTAAAATAGAATTCACAAGGCACAAAGATTGAAAGAAAACTACAGCCACCAGAAAAAAGAAGAAAAAATAAGGTTCTATGAAAAATTAGGCTCAAGCTCAAGTACCACCTCCACCTCTTCCTCTTCATGAAGAAAAAAGACTAACCTTGAGGATGCTCTTGCCAAGTTTATAGAGATTACATACAATAAATTTTTAGACTTAGATAACTCCATCAAAGCTAAATAACTAGGCTAGTAGAAAATGAAGTCTTCTATGAAAAATATAAAAGTGCAAGTAGGTCAATTAGCTCAGGCAATGTTCAGTAAGGCTCAAGAAAGCCTTTCAAGTGACACGGAAAAAAATCTAAGAGAATTGAAAGCTATTGCATTGAGGAGTGGAAGAAAATTGGAACAAGAGGTAAGAATTGAAGAAACAAAATGATGATGAAGAGGCTTCAAACAAGCAAGGGGATACTCCTAACCAATCTCTAACACTAAAAGAATGTAAGAGAAGCAAGAAAGGTAAGGAAGAATTCAATAATGACAATGTTGATTTTAATTCCCTTCTTTTCCCCTAAGTTATGAAACATTCTTTTATTGATTCTCAATTTTAGAAGTTTCTTGAAATCTTCATGAAACTCGAGATTGACCTATTTTTTGTAAAACTTTTAGCACAAACCTATGCAAAGTACTTGAAAGATATTATAGCTAGCAGAAGAGATTAAAAGAGTTTCAAAATATTTGCTTAAATAAAGAGTTTTCAGCCATCCTTTAGACAAAATTGCCACCATAGTTGAAGAATCTAGGAATTTTTTGAATACCTTGCTATGTTGGTGACTTATTGTTTCAAAATGTGCTATGTGATTTAGGAGCTAGTATCAATCTCAAGCCTATTCTTTTTTGTAAAAAATTGGGATTAAAGGAGATTAAGAACACTTCTATTTCTCTACAAATGGCAGATAAGTCTATAAAATATCCTAAAGGAATAGTTGAGGATATTCTTGATAAGGTTGATAAAGTCTACTTTTCTGTCGATTTGGTAATTTTGGACATGGATGATGATGTGGATATACCTCTGATCTTAGGTTGACCCTTTTTGAATACTAGAAAGACTTTAATTGATGTGCAACAAAAGGAACTTATTTTAAGGGCTGGGGATGATGAGGTTAAATTTAATATGTTTAATACTATGAAACATTTGCTTGACAATGATTATTTTTGCTTTATTTATTTGATGGATGCTGTAGTATAGGAAAATTTTATTCATGAAATTTCTGATGACTCTATGGAACTGTGTCTAATAGAAGCAGCTACAAAAGATCATGAAAAAGATAACATTGTTGATGAAGTTTTAGGGTTGGAAGTAAACGAAATTTTCATTCCAATGGTTAGATTTGAGTTCAAATAGTTAGAGTTAAAAAGAGATCGACCCAAACAAAGCATTGAAGAACCTCTTACGGACTTAGAATTAAAAAACATATCTTGTCATTTAAAATATGTCTTTCTTGAATCTAATTATAGATTAACTCTAATTGTTTCTTCGTCTTTGACAAAGGTTCAAGAAGAGAAGTTGCTTAGAATATTAAGGGCCTATAAAGAAGCTTTTGGTCGGCAACTATCAGATTTAAAGTGAATAAGTCCATCTAAATGCATGCACCAGCTTCTTTCGAAGAATGACCATAAGCCATCAACAGAACCACAAAGAAGTCTCCACCCATTGATGCAAGAGGTGGTTAAAAAGAAGATAATCAAATTACTTGATTTAGATATTATCTATCCTATTTCTGACAATAAAAGGGTAAGTCCAGTTCAAGTAGTTACTAAAGTGACTGTTTATACATGTCATATAGCTTTGAAGTACCTACTTGACAAGAAAAAACCAAGCCATGATTAATGAGGTGGATCCTCTCTCTTTAGGGATTCAAGAATATGGTTATTGATCATTTGTCAAGGCTTCAATTGGAAAAATATAAGGAAGATGCAACTAGCTATAATGAGGAAATCAATGAAGAGTTCACGGTCGAAAGATTGATGAGAATTTCTACATCATGCAACTCTATTTCTTCTTTTTCTTTTTATAATGAAGAAGATGCTAATTTTGCCTATGTTGGTTCTAAAAGAGTGGCTTCAATGGTACCTCAAACACTATGGTATGCTTATATAGTGAACTATTTGGCAATAAGTATGTTCCAACTAACTTTATTTACTAACAAAGAAAAAAAAAAAAATTCTTCCATGATTTTAAGTATTTCTTTTGGGAAGACCCTTTCTTGTTTAAAATATATACTGATAATTTCATTAAAAGATGCATACCTCAATGGGAAGTAAATGATGTTTTGTTACATTGTCTTGATAAGGAAGTAGGAGGGCATTTTGGAGCCCATATGACTGCTCAAAAAGTACTTGAATGTGATCTTTATTGGCTTTCTCAATTTAAATAATTTTCTAAGTATGTTAAGAGGAGTGCAATGTATGCCAAGAAGTGAAAATATATCTAAGAAACATGAATGCATCCACAAAGTATTCTTGAATGTGAATTATTTAATGTGCGAGGTATTGATTTCATGAAACCTCCTCCTTCTTCTAATAACAATAAATATATTCTAGTTGCTGTTGATTACGTGTCAAAGTGGGTTGAAGCAATTGCTACTCCAACAATTGATTCTAGGGTGGTTGTGAAATTCTTGAAGAAAAATATCTTTTCTCATTTTGGTACACCTAGAGCAAGGATTAGTGATGAAGACACTCACTTTTTTAATAAAAAACTAGAAAAGTTGTTGTAAAAATATGGTATGCATCATAAGATTGCTACTCTTTACCATCCTCAAACTAGTGAGCGATTTGAAGTTTTTAATAGAGAATTAAAAAGAATTTTGGAAAAAATCGTCAGTGCTTCTAGGAAAGATTGGTCATTGAAATTTGATGATGCTTTACGGGATTATAGGAGTGCTTTCAAAATCCTAATTGGCATAACACCTTATTGTCTAGTTTATGGAAAAACATGTTATTTACCTGTTGAACTAGAGCATAAGGCACATTAGGCAATTAATTTTCTTAATTTTGACATAAATGCTATAGGATAAAAGGGACTCTTACAGCCTACTGAATTAGATGAGTTTCGTTATCATGCATATGAGAATGCAAAGCTCTATAAGGAATGAACAAAAAATTTGCATGATAAACGCATCATGGTTCGTGAGTTCAAAATTAGTGACAACGTTTAGCTTTATAACTCTCATTTGAGGTTTTTTCTAGGGAAATTAAGATCAAGGTGATCTAGCCCCTTTGAGATGACAAAAGTATTCCTAAGTGGAGCCATAATGATCTCGCACAATGAAAAGTGAACTTTTACTATTAATGGTCAAAGATTGAAGCACTATTTTGGAGATGCAACACCTGCATATCGAGAGCCTTGGCTTCTAAAAGATTTCCCTTCTTCAATTTAAACAACAAAGGAAGTCAAGCTCGAGATTATAAACGAGAACTAACTTTTTCTTCCTTTTTATTTTAATTTTAAGTTTCTCATATTTTTAGCTTCTAATTTTTCTTTAGAGAGAGAGAGAGAGAGAGAGTAAAATTTGAGACACTTGTTTTGTAGGAATCTTGGCAAATTCTTGGTAGTTTCTCAATTGCTACTAAACTTGGAAAGTTTTGTTGTACCTTTCTTTTATCTTTTTATATTTCTCTAGTTCCTCTCTATTTTACATATCATTGAGGACAATGCTACATTTTAAATTAGGGGGTAGGATAGGTTTTTAGTTTTTGCAAGTAAAATTAACAAAATTCTTAATTTTTTTTTCAAATTTTGTGGTTTTAATGCTATATTTTAAGAAAATTCTAAAAAATCTCTGAATATTAGGCATTAAAAGTGTTTCTCTTGTGGTAATCTTGATATCCCAAAAACAAAAAAATATTTGCAATCATCTCTATGTATTTATTTGAGAAGTGTTGAAAGCTATATAATCTTGCATAATGTCTTTGTTAATTCTTCCTAATTATGGAACCTAATCATTTTTTGCTGTAGTCTTGTGATTTGATGAGACTTAGACTTTATTATGCATTTGGTGATACTTGTGTTCATTTTATACACACTAGCATTTGTTTGTTTACATGCTCAAGACAAAATTTTAAAGCTATTCTGATTTACTTAGGGATGACATTAGGCCTTCTTTGAATCATTTGTGCCTTTTAAGCCAGACACTATTTTATATCATTTGATCCAATGTTGAGCTATATGTATAGAGTAGTTGAAGCCACTACTCACTTATTTTTGTTAAACTAGCCTATTTACCTACCTTTATGATCTTATTATTTTCCATTCCCTGATGAAAGAGGAAGGTGCACACCTATTAAGTGAGAGGTTGGTTCATTTTTGAATGGGTTCGAGAAGGTGGTATGGTATGGAAAAGAGATAGAAGAATTAAGTTGTTAGAAAGTTAAAGATTTGGGGAAAAGAAAAAGAAGAAAAATGGCTTATGATGTGGGAAAAAATGAAAAAAAAAAAAAGAGAATGATGGGAAGTTTTGTGAGTTTCTAGAAGAAGAAGAGAAAAGGAAAAAAAATAAAAAGACAAAAACAACAAGGAGAAAACAAGAAAAATAAAGAAAAATAAATGAATAATGGAAACTTAAAAAATATTGGTTTTGTCTGGCTGGTTCTTTTGAAACCTCTCAAGAAGTTAAGTGTAGTATTAAGTGAAGGGTTCATAAGTATATGAAGGAGGAAGAATATGTTTACGAGTTCATATACCTTTCCTTCTTATTTTTACGTATTTCCTATCCCTTCATTTGTTAGTCATCTCTATTGCTGGGATGTATGCCCTTTTAGACAAAGTTTCTGATGTAATTTTGATTTGTATAAATAAAAGTTTTATTGTTATATATATATTTTTTTGTAAATTCTTCTTTACTTTTGTGCATGATTTCACGGGAAAAGACCCATTGTGTTTAAGTGAATGGTTTATGTGAATGGAGGTCTTTCACAGTAACGTATGAACCATGGGTTACTTAACACATAAACTATTATTTTTAACCGAATGATGAGAATGAGAATCTCATCATGGTAAGGTTATTGTGTTATGAATTCTGAATGTGAAATGGCTTACCTTTGGCAAATGAGTAGTCTTCTCATTTCATAACATAAGCATATTTTGAATACGTAAAACTGGACCTGTAGTAGTGGTTTTTAAAAGTACTATATGGTAAAAACCTAAACTACTACCACTATAGCGTGGAATTATACTCTAAAATTTCAGTATGAGTTGGTGGTCTAACAAAATTGGAAGTGCACGTTTTGCTGTACTATAATTGAGGTTCTATTATAAGACCAATATATTTGTATGTTGGGTATATGTAACTAGATAGTTAAGACAGATTTGTACAAGATAGCTTCTATATTGTATCACCCCTTGTGGTTGTCTAAATGATCTAAATATCCAGGACCCTGGTAACAAGACTTGAATATTTGCTTTAGGGTAGCTCTCTTGGAAAGTGAAAATATTTCAAGAAGTCATGAACCATTGGATTAGAAGTTCAAAGATGGTAGATAGCTTTTAGAGGGGTGTTAGTACACTTCTTCCTCTCAAAATGAACGGCAATGTGTAGAGAAATTTTTTAGTCATTACACCTGTAGGTCAAAGACATAGCTAACACAGCATTGTCCTTGGGGTTAATATTTCCTTATAATTATATTAGGAATTATTTAAAATACGAAACATAGCTATTTTATAGCAGGAGTATTTTAGTCATTTTAGTACCGAATGCGATGTGTCTTTTTGATTCTTGGAATAGCCTGTAAGTCATAATTAATTTTTAGTTAAGCATATGGTCTCAGTTAAAAAAGGATTTTATTTTATTTAAGAAGTTTAATTTATTATTGGATTAGAATAAAATAAAAGGACGAAAGAAATTAAATTTATTATCTGGTTTAATTGGTTAATTAATTATTCATGACCTAAGCCTAGATTGAATAATTCAAAAATTAATCTGGGCCTAAACTAGATAAAAAGGCTTGAATAATTATTTTGATTTATTTGAGCTCATTAATTATTTATTGAGTTATTTTTATAAGCTCAAAAAATAAATAATTAATGTTTATTATTTTTTAGGCTCATTGGGTCTAGGAAATATAATAAAAATGTTAATTGCCCAATAGCCTGGACAAAAGAGTTTTTTTATAATTCACGAAACAAAAGAGTTTAGGCTAAGCTAAACATCTTCTGTTGATAGCTTTTGGGGGTTTGAAATACAAGAACCCTAGTATTTTCTTATCTTGTGGAGAACTGTGTGTATCTATGCAGTTAAAATAGTGAACGAAAAAAACCACTGACTAGCCTTTTTTTTTTTTTTTCCTCTCTCATTTTTTCTTTCCTCATGTTCTTCTTGATTCTGCTAATTGATAGTAGTGAGTCAAGAGTTTTAGAGACTTGATTTCCTTGCCTAAATTGTCTCACCGACGAGTATTAGGCTGTAAAATATTCTGAGTATTGAAAGGCTTTAGCGTTCATGCAAACAAGATGTAGCAGATGCTTAGCGGGATTTCAACCAAAGGTTTCAAAGAGTGTAGGAGAGGCCCCTGTTGTTCAGTCATCCACTTTAGCACCAAGGAAAAATTTCACGTGCAGAGGTACAAAAGAAATTTTTTTTCTTCCTCTGTGTTGTGTTCTCTATGCATGTTTTGGCTTCTATTTCCAGTATGCATGCATTTTGTTTTTATTTTCAAGCTTCAATTGGTATTAGAACGAGAAGCTTTGAATGGCTTAGGAAGCATGTATGCCAGTCTAATAAAATTGGCTAGTTAATTATTTGGTGAATTCTGTGATCCTTCGCTATTTTGCTATAGGATAGAGTTCTCTGTACACCTTACGGTTTAGGTTTAGCAAAACTCTATAATTTTAAGGTTTTCTATAGCAATCGTGTTTAGCAAATCTCTGTAATTTTAAGGATTTCTATGGCAATTGTGTAAACCCATATTGAAAGGGTATAGGCAGATGTTGTTTTTGTTTTGATGAAAATTTGTATAAAAAAGCTGCCTGTTAAAGTCGCGATGAAGAATTGCATAAGTCTTCTAGAGAAAAATTGCGAATCGGAGAAGATGCTTGGAGCCGCCAAGGAGGAGCTGTGTCGTGAGCCGTAGTTGTGCTTGGAGCCGTGGGATGGCTAGGTCAAGCCGCGGCTCAAGAGCCATAGCAAGGCACCAAGCTGACCCACGACTCAGTAAAGACAATAGCATCTTGGGAAAGATGCTTTGCATCCTCCCCGGGATTCGATCACTATTGTGACCAGGTTCTGGGGCAGGTGCACCTGCAGCTTGTGGGTGCGGGGGTCGTGGTCCATGGGCTGTGGGCACCCGGCCATAGGCCTATGGGCCATGATCCAGTGTGGTAGGTGCACAAGACTAGAAAAAAATATATTTTTTCCTTATAATTTTTGCGTATTTTCTTTTTATTTTTTGGTTTCATACTAGGAAAAGTTATTATTTATGCAATAGTTAATATTCATTGAGTATTTTTCATGAAAAATAATAGTAAAGGATTTTATGATTAAACAAGATCATTAATTAATTTATTTAATGTGTTTAATTATATTTTTTGGGCACTTAGGTTTAAAAATAGAAAAACATGAAAACGTTTACTATTTTCTAGTATGCTATTTATTTTAATCCGTATATGCACGTTTTCTTAAAGACCAAAGTCTTTAGGAATTTTTTGACAAGGAAAATATTTTTCTTTAATTAAATGGTTAATTTTAACTCAAACAAAAATTAACCCTTAGTTATTTTCTTAAAGGATTTTTATCCTTGACATAGAAAATATTTTGGATTTAGAAATTTTTGTAAGTTAGAATGAAAAACCATTTTAATTTATTTTCACAAAGAAAAATTATTTTTGTCAAATAAAAACTTGAGATCAAAATCTCGAAATTTTAATGGATTTTTTAAAAAAAATTATTAGGTTTTTAACTTAGATAAAATTAATCCATAGAAAAAAATTCTCAAAGGGTAGACACCTTGACTTATAAATTTTTATACGTTTGGATATTTTATTTTTGAGTTAAAAGAGAAATTAATTGAAATTTTCAAAGAATATTTTTTCAAGAAAACCCTTGTTTTAAAAACTAAGTGGGAGAGGGGTTTCAATGGCCCCGCGACTTCCATCACAATCCTCATTAGAGATCATGGGTCTCCATGCGTCACCTTAAGAATGAACCATATAGGATGGAGATACCACAAGGATCTAGAACTAATGGAAGGATGTAATCAATAACCCAGGGCATGTACTATGATCGGTCAGTCCACATTGGAGGTTATATTGCGAGGTAAGTCCATAGGAAATGAGAAAAAAGGGCCATCCCCTCGATGGAGTTATATTCTAGATCATTACCTAGAAGGGAAACTAATTTGTGGTGGTTAATACACTTAGTTTAGGAAACTGTTAATCTTCCTAAGAAGCTATATTATCGAGAAGGGTTCCATCGATGAGGAGCGAGAGGCTGAGAAGGAGTGGAAAAGGCTGATGATATGGCATGCTGCTATATGTAAGCTTTCATGTCTAATGTTCTTCAATCCAAACATGAGCACATAACAACTGCGTACGATATAAGCACATCATTAGCCATGATGTTTGCAGACAAGAGCCGGCCCACAAGGCAAGAGGCTCTTTGAACGATCATCAATACCAAGATGGTTGAAGGAGCATCAGTCAGAGAGCATATGCTCAAAATGGTTGCTATTTTCGAGGAAGCGAAAATCTTGGGGGCTGTCATTGACCCTGAGAGCCAAGTGGACAAAGTTCTCGAATCTCTGATGGGCTCTTTTACTCAGCTTAAGTTAAACTATATTATGAAAAATTTAAACATGAGTTTAACTGAATTAATGAAAGAGCTCTAGGTGGCGAAGAAGGTCACACTACAAAAAAAGTGGCTTTTGGCAACACTTTTATTTGCAACATAGCAAAATCTGTGGTGAAAGCTTGGTTTTTACCACAGTTTTGAATTCCATGACATATAAACCTTTTTTGTAACACTTTATTTTGTCACGGCTATGTTTCTGTAGATAAAAGTTCTTTTTTACCACATATTTAAAATTTGTGTGGGTAAAAATAATTTTTTACCACAGATATTTGAAATTGTGGGTAAATAAATTTTATTACCCACAATTTTACTAAACTGTGAAAAAGGCATATTATTTCTTATTTTATCAAATATATATTAAAAAATGTCAACATAAAATGGAAGCTTTCATTAGATACCATGGTTGAGATAATTGTATATATTCAAGCGGTTGTGTATTCAAATCTTGATATTACTATTTTATTGATTTTTATATAGTTTTTTGGACCAATTACCTTTTTTTTTTTGGAATAATTTTCTAGATATTAGCTGCATTATATGCCAAAATATATCCGATTACCTTCAAATTTTGTCATAACACTTAGTAATTTTATTAAATCTAACGGTTGGATCATTAATTTGATATACCCATTTTTATAAATGCGTTAGGTTTTGGATATTTTTCAACATATTATGCTAGATAATGTGCCAAAATATATCCGATTACCTTCAAATTTTGTCATAATACTTTTCTTAGCAATTCTAACAAATCTAATAATTAAATTATTAATTTGATACACCTATCTTTATACATACGTTAGGTTTTGAATATTTTTTTAGATATTATACTAGATTATGTACCAAAAATATCCGTTTACCTTCAAATTTTGTCATAACACTTTTGTTAGTAATTTTAATAAATCTAATGGTTGGATCATTAATTTGATAGGCCTATCTTTGTAAATGAGTTTTGTTTTGAATATTTTTTTAGATATTATGTTAGATTATGTACCAAATTATATTCGATTATCTTCAAATTTTGTCATAACACTTTTTTTAGTGATTTTAATAAATCTAACGGTTGGATCATTAATTTGATACGCATACCTTTGTAAATGCATTAGGTTTTTTTATATATTTTTTAGATATTATGCTAGATAGTGTACCAAAATATATGTGATTACTTTCAAATTTTGTTATAATACTTTTCATAGTAATTTTAACAAATCTAACGGTTAGATCATTAATTTGATATGCCTATTTTTGTAAATGCATTAGGTTTTGGATTTTTTTTTTTGAAATATTATGATAGATTATGTACCAAAATACATCCGATTATCTTCAAATTTTGTCATAACACTTTTCTTAATGATTTTAACAAATCTCACAGTAGGATCATTAATTTGATATGTCTATCTTTATAAATGCATTAGGTTTTAGATATACTTTTTAGATATTATACTAGTTTATGTACCAAAATATATCTGATTACCTTCAAATTTTGTCATAACACTTTTATTAGTGATTTTAACAAATCTAACAGTTGAATCATTAATTTAATATGACTATCATTGTAAATGCATTAGGTTTTCGATATTTTTCTAGATATTATACTAGATTATGCACCAAAATATATCCGATTACATTCAAATTTTGTCACAATACTTTTCTTAGTGGTTTTAACAAATCTAATTGATGGATCATTAATTTGATATGCCTATCTTTGTAAATACGTAAGGTTTTGGATATTTTTCTAGATATTATGCTCGATTTTATACCAAAACATATTCGATTACCTTTAAATTTTGTCATAACACTTTTCTTAGCAATTTTTAACAAATCTAATGATTAGATCATTAATTTGATATGCATATCTTTGTAAATGCGTTAGGTTTTGGATATTTTTTTAGATATTATGCTTGATTATGCATCAAAATATATCCGATTACCTTCAAATTTTGTCATAACACTTTTCTTGGTGATTTTAACAAATCTTACGATTGGATTGTTAATTTGATATGCCTATCTTTGTAAATACATTAGGTTTTGCATATTTTTTAGATATTATACTAGATTATGTACCAAAGTATATCTGATTACCTTTAAATTTTGTCATAACACTTTTGTTAGTGATTTTAACAAATCTAATGGTTGAATCATTAATTTAATTTAATATGCCTATCATTGTAAATGCGTTAGGCTTTCGATATTTTTCTAGATATTATACTAGATTATGCACCAAAATATATTCGATTACATTCAAATTTTGTCATAACACTATGCTTAGTGATTTTAACAAATCTAACGGATGGATCATTAATTTGATACGCCTATCTTTATAAATATGTTAGGTTTTGGATATTTTTCTTGATATTATGCTCGATTTTGTACCAAAATATATTCGATTACCTTCAAATTTTTTCATAACACTTTTCTTAGCAATTTTGACAAATCTAATGGTTGGATCGTTAATTTGATATGCATATCTTTGCAAATGAATATGTTTTGGATTCTTTTTAGATATTATTCTAGATTGTGTACTAAAATATATTTGATTACTTTCAAATTTTATCAGAAACACTTTTCTTAGTGATGAAGGATTAAAAGAAAAAAAAGGAAGAGAGAAATAAATATAATATTTATCATACATTAATATGTAGTATTAAACAACAAACTAATAAAAATAGACCACACTTTATTCCTTTAATGAAATTTACTTCTTACAAACAATCAAAGAGAAATAAAATTAGAAAAAAATACGTAAATTTTACTAAACTTCTTGTGATTTTTTCCTAGTGAGCAAGGTATAATGTTTAAAAATTTTTAAATTGTAATGTTTTTTTTTATTTACATGGATAAAATTGATATTATTTTATATTTTATTTTAGTCTCATTGATAATAAATAATAAACATTATTTTTTAATAAAGCACAATTATTTTTTATGTTTTGATTTTAGATGTTCAAACTAAAATTCATATTTAGAATTGATAGCATTTAGGAGATCTAATTAAACATTGCAACTATTAGTTTGAATTTTTAGGGAAGAGAAAATTAAATAGATATGCTAATGTTGAGAAACTAAGATTATGAGATTAATTAGATATCTTTGCAAAAATCACATATTAATTTTGAGGGGGTCTAATGATTTTTTTGTAGTCCTTGGAGCTACACATCCTCAACAAAACGACGGCGTTACCGTACTAAACCATTTCAAAACCCTTCGAAGTCTCTACCTCTCTAGGGAAGAGCTGGTTCATATCCAACCTAAACGCAAGTCTCGTGCCGCCGAGCAAAGCTGAAGCGGCTACGGCTTATAAGTCCGCCGAGCAATCTGACCGCAAAGAGTGCGAGCTCGTGAAAAAGAAGAGCAGTATTGGCGAGAAGCCGAGGGCGCCAAGTCTCGTGCCGCCAAGGAGCGCAGAAGGGGGCGAGAAGCAAGCAGAAGCAGCCGCACGCAAAGTCGATTCCAGCCATTGGCAGAGCAAGAGGAGA
The DNA here is from genome assembly GCA_026120185.1 of Voacanga thouarsii. Classification (NCBI taxonomy): domain Eukaryota; kingdom Viridiplantae; phylum Streptophyta; class Magnoliopsida; order Gentianales; family Apocynaceae; genus Voacanga; species Voacanga thouarsii. The sequence goes on from JANUWF010001409.1 coordinate 43,663, forward strand.
AGGAACTTGAGAAGAGTTTAAGGAAGCCTGACAAGCAGGCCAACCGAGTCTCCGTCCCCATACCTAAAGTGACAGATGCAGAGCTACGGCAGAGGAGAGAGGAGGAGTAGGCTGCCATTCAGAAGAAAGCTGAGGAAGAGAAGCAGAAGCAGAGCCATACTGCGACAGAGGAGGAATATGAAAGGTTGGTTCTTGTTGAAAACACAAATAGGGATGATTCAATTATTGAAGCCAATACTGTTGACAAAGCTATTGCCCAGATGACCATTGTAGACAATATGTCATTCAATAATCATCCTGAAAGGAGGCTGAGGGCATTATTTAAGGTAGTTTTTCATTTTAATAGGTCCCTTTCATCTATTTTTTAATGTGTAATCTATCGTTCAGTTCTATGGTTGATGGAAGAATAAGAGACCACTTTTTCTTTTAATCAGATTAATTAGTGTGTCAATTGTTGGATGATGATTAGTTTATAGGAATAACAAATTGAAAAAGTAGTGATGTGTAAACTTTATTGATCCATATGCTTGTGAATTGGTCTGGTGCGCTGATGGTAAATTGCTTCTGTTAAATAAAAAGGGCATGATATACATTTAATCCTTTTGCAGTTGGTTATATCCACCTTTTGGCCTCAGTGAAAATATACTTCCTTAGATTTCTTGATGTTTATTGGAATGCTTGAAACATAGTAAATGTTTAGAACACTTGGCTTCTGTGTCTATGGCATTATCTCTTGGCTTCTTCCTATGTACTGATTTTTAGTTTTATTTCTTATAAGATTGTTGAAATTATATTAAATCACTTGTCTAGAATTTGATCTGCTACTCGATTTATCTTTTATATTATAACTTGAAGTAGTTGCCTTGCGTATTTTCATGAAATATGGAATGCTAATGCTTTTATCATCTTGCATCACATATTCCTATTTGCAGATTCAAGAACAAGACATTCATGTGGGTAACATAGTTTGGTTACATAAGAACGATGAAGTGCCCTGTTATCTTATCTTAATTGGCACCTTTGATCCGCAAGGGCTTTGCTACGTTGAGGCAAAATTGCTTGCTCTTCCTATGTTGTCTGGAACTTTTTCCATTTGGGGGGGGGGGGGGGTTGAAACCATAACCAATGGCCTATTAAAAAGTTAGAAAGCCAGTAGCTGATTATGTTTTTTTTTTTCATTATTGTTTTTTGTTTTTGTTGTTTTGGGATTGACATTGAATGGCTAATAATACTGAAGTTTTCATTGATTGCATTTCTCAGATAGATTTCCAAGGTAAACTATGGTCTTAGCTTATTAAGAAAAATAGGTTGGGATATGCAAAAAGTTGTAGGCTTCATATGGGGATTAGATTCCATCTTTCTTTTGAATGATATGCGTTTCTTTTGCTGTTCCATAAAACTTTGGAAATCCTGGACTGGATTAACTATGTCTAATGTGTCAAATATCAAGTTTGAAATTCATTAACAAGAAATAAAAATGTAGATCTTATTCTGTATTTTTGCTTATATAGAAACTAGACCATAACAAGAATTCCAATTAAATATTGTCGACCTTTTTTCTTTTGTTTTATTCTTCTTCATATGAATATTTTTTCTTGCTTTGGAGATTGACTCATATATTTCAGGCATATTGCCTTCTTTCATTTCATGTGTAGCATTTGATTTTGCAGAATATATTGGGTCAGATTTGAAACTATTTTGTTAGTAAATAAAGTATTGAAGAATTAGGCTGTGTTACTTTTTCTTCTTATCAATTACGGTATGGCAGATTATTTTTAATATGAAGTGTTGGAAAAAGTCTTCCTTATCTTCTTTTAATTTTTCTAAGCTAAAGTGTCAAGCATTCTGGGAGACCTGACATTTGAGTAAAAAGGATATAGAGTGCAACTTTCTTTTAAAGTTTGAAAATAAGAAGCCAAGCTAATACTATCGCTCTTAGAATTTTGGAACCCGAATGCTATATATTTTTTGAAGTTCCAAAATCTGTTGGTGTTATGGTGTATAATTGGTTCCAGTGCTTATGAATAAAAGCATCTGCTAATTATTAGTCTCCGTAGCAATAAGAAGAGATAGCTGCAAGTTATCTTCATTACTTCTCTAATATGTGGGGTTTTGCTATGTTCTGTGTGGTACAGAGAGCTAAGTTGAAGAAAAGTAGGAGAGCATAAATCATACAAAGCCAACACTTCGAAAGTGTGCCTTAAAGTATGGCATGCCTGATTTCTTAAATATCTATTCCTTTTAGCTTCAATGATAATTATTATATGGATCACTAAATTTTAAGTGAGAATTTTTGTTGTTCCCTATTCATTTTGATTGACTATGAAGAAAGTAGCAAAGGATGTGAGCTATGGAAATTCAAGTTTGAGGTAACTAAAATTTTTTGTTGAATTTGATTACTTTTTATTCTTGATTGTAAATGAAGTTGGAATTCTGGGTTCTCGTGGTTCCATGTTCTAATCTTACTTTAGGCCATCTTGCTTCTCTTTGTGTATTATTGCTTAGAAAAAACTTATATGCTGCAGTTTATTTTTTTAAAATGGTTTAGTAATGATTTTAATTTATGTTGGATGAAAAAAAAAGAGCTTATTTGAGAAGTAATCTTGTCCTTTTTTTTTCTTAATGACAGGTGGAATAAAAATCATAATGGTTGAAGGTTCTTTTAACTATGGCATTGTTTTTTGTCCTCAATGAATTTTTATGACTTTTGATGGATGTCATGGTTAGAATTGTGGTTTTGTTTTGGGCTATTTTGAACTAATATCAAGGATTAGATTCGTGACACTTATCAGACTCCATTTAGTTTTTTTTTGTGTATATTAAGTTATTATTAATGGAAGATGACATTTTGAATGTTCATTCAATGGATGATAGATGATTGTTAATATTAGAAGTTTTCATAGTTCTGTATTTATAGTGGATGATGATCTTGTTAAAGTAGAAGGAAAAAAAAATGTCAGTATCATCGTATTGAATTCAATGTCCATTCACTACAGATGTAAAAAATATGGAAATTTGTTCAAAAATTGCGTACAATTTTTTCTAAAGCTTTAAATCGTGGTAAAAAGTATTAATTATAGCAGCAAAGAAATCGTAGTAAATAGGCATTACCGGCGGTAATGTCAATTTAGAAAAGAACTATGACAAAAAAGATTATTTCCAACAGAAATTTAATTGTAACAAATAATATTCTCCACAGTTGTAAAATGTTAAAAAAATCATGACAAAAAATTGAAATCATTGCCCACGATTAATAATCGTTGGAAAAAATTGTGGCAGAAGTCTATGAACAAATATCACACTTTATTTACAATGACTCCAAAACTGTGGTAAATCTGTGGCAAAAGGTATTGCCCACAGCTACACAACTGTGCCAAACTTTTTGCAATAGCCGTAACGCCCACGCCTTGAAAACTGTGGCGTTTCCGTGGCAAAAACGTATTTGCCACAGTTTTGTCCAATTTCCCCATACTTTATCTAGTGTTGCCAAAAGTCACTTTTTTTGTAGTGTCATAAAGCCACAAGCAAGGGCCATGATGACTTCTACTTCAAGAACTGGGCCCAAGTTCAGAAAGTTCAAGAAGAAGAAAGGTAATGCAGTGCCCCAACCCAAGGGTAAATGCTTCAAATGTGGAAAGAAATGACACTAAAAAAAGGAGTGTCCAGTTCTTCAAACGAAGAAAAACCCCACAGATAATATTTTTTATCTAGAGTCTATATCAATGGTTGGATCAACTTCCACTTAGATTGTTGACTCAGGAGCCACTAATTTTATCTGTAACTCCTTGCAGGAGTTTAGAAGGATAAAAAGACAACAGAAGGTGAACATGGACTACGCGTCAGAAATGGAGCACAAGTTTAGGGCCTTACAGTGGGAGACCTGGAATTTATTTTTTATTGTAATAGAATAGTAATATTGAAAGATATTTTATTTGTTCCTAGTTTTAGATAGAATTTGGTTTCAGTTGCAAAACTAATAAGTCAAAGATATTTGTTTCTTTCCATTATGGTATAACTATTAGTAGAAACAGAGAAGTTTTATGTACTGAGCACATGTATGGAAACCTATTCTTCATTAATCCTATTAACAATCAATTAAAAAGCGCTCAATTTGAACCTTTAAATAGGAAGAGAAAGACTAATGTTAATGATTTGTATCTTTGGCATATAAGGTCGGGTCACATTTACTCAACCACGATTTAGAAGTTAACCTATGTTGGGCCTTTGGGCTTATTGAGATTGGAAATTTAGCCTTAGTGTAAATTCTGTCTTATGGGAAAAAAAACCAAAAAGTCCTTTACCTAAAAGGTGGATAGGGCCAAGGAAATATTGAGTCTTGTTCACACTGGTGAGTGTGGTCCTTTGTCTACACTAGCAAAAGGGAGGTTTGAATACTTTATCACCTTTACGGGTGATTATACTAGGTATGATTATGTCTACCTAATGAGATACAAATCTGACTCTTTTGACAAGTTTGAAGAGTTTAAGGCTGAAGTGGAGTGTCGGACAAGTAAACTGATGAAGATCTTATGATCTGATCATGGTGAAGAGTATCACCTTAGTGAATTCAAGTTTGAAGAGTTTAAGGCTGAAGTGGAGTGTCAGACAAGTAAACTGATGAAGATCTTATGATCTGATCGTGGTGGAGAGTATCTCCTTAGTGAATTCAAGGATTGCATGGTATATCATGGGATAGTATTCCAACTCTCTGCGTAGGGAACACCCCAACAGAATGGAGTAGTTGAGAGAAGAAGCATGACATTGATGGAAATAGTCCGAAACATAATATCTCATGTTACTCTTCCAGTGTCCTTTTGGGGCTATGCCCTGGAAACGATGGCATATATTCTAAACTTAATGCCTTCCAAGTTAGTACTTATAACGTCCTATGAGATGTGGACTAGGTGTAAGCCAATTCTAAACCATCTCAATATATGGGATTGTCCAGCTTATGTACTGATCAAAGGAGACAAGTTAGAACCAAGATCAGAATTATGCTATTTTGTTGGGTATCCAAAAGGAACAAATGGTGGTTATTTTTATCATTCCAAGGAGTAAAAAGTACTTGTGAGTACTAATAGTAGATACTTGGAGGATGATCAGAGCACATCCACTCAAGGTTCAACAAGGTTGGAACTTAAGAAGAAGTTATCTTCTGAATCAACTTCTTCTAACCCGATTATAGAACAAGAAGAAGCACAACTTCAGGAAACTATACAAATGAAGCCTTGTCATAGTGGGAAGATATCTAGGGTTCCAGAAAGATGGATTGGAGAGGCTTTTAACCTAGTCTCTGACTATCAGAAACAAAATCCCACTAGATACAACGAGCCAATTACTGATGCTGATGGAAACCTATGGCATGAAGCAATGAAAGTCGAAATTTAGTCTATTTACTTCAATCAAATTTGGAATCTTGTAGCTTCACCTGAAGAGATAATACCCATTAGGTGTAAGTGGGCATACGAGAGGAAGAGGGGAGTGGATGAAAAGGTGGAAACCTTCAAAACTAGGCTTGTCGCAAAAAGGTACACTAAAAAAGAAGGTATCGATTATGAGGAAATCTTTTCTCCGATAGCCATTGTTAAGTCCATTCGTATCCTCCTTGCCATATCATGTAATTATGACTACGAGATATGACAAATAGATGTTAGATAGCATTTCTAAATGGCCATCTTAGTGAAGACATCTATATGTCCCAACCGGAAGGCTTTAATGCTGAAGGCCAAGAGTATATAGTTTGTAAGCTTAAGAAATCCATTTATAGACTTAAGTAAGCTTCTAGACCATAGAACATTCGTTTTGATGAATCTGTAAAGTTTTACAATTTCATTCAAAACAAGGACGAACCATGTGTGTACAGGAAACTATAGGGCATAAACGTGATTTTTCTTGTACTATATTTGGATGACATTCTACTAATTGGAAATAATGGTGGGACACTGTCATCTTTTAAAGTTTAGCTATCTAGTTAATTCAGTATGAAGGACTTGGGAGAAACTAGTTACATTATCGGGATTAAGCTTCTTAGAAATAGGAAGTAGAGAATGTTAGGATTATCCCAAGCTACATACATTGATAAGATGTTGGCCAAGTTCAGCATGGACTCATGCAAAGGATCATTAATCCCTTGCAGATATGAGTTACCTTTTTCTTAAAATGATTGTCCAAATTCTCAAGAAGAAAAAGATAGAATGAGTAGGGTATACGTTAATATGGCAAAATCGAAGGTACTGAAACATGCTACAGAACAAAACTGAAAACAAAGCATCGCATGAAAGTTGTTTACCTCTGCGTTTCTTCATTGGTCTAGGTGGTGCCAGTACCTCGGTCTAAACCGCTTTTGGTTCTGAGATCAATTCTTTAGGCCGTTGTCCCACAAGCAGACGGCTTCTTCTGGTCATCAACGCAATTCTCCTTGGCTATCGGAATATTACCCCTCCTGAAATGCCTAGTGAAAGCTATGGATCAAAAGGCTGATCTTCCTACTCTGACTAAAAGCTATTGAGCATTAAACATGAGAGTTGTGTCTCTATTCTTGTTTACAGAAAACACACGCATGAGAAAGAAGAGACGTGAGCTAGAGGAGGGAAAAAAACCAATGTGCTTCTATGAACCTCTATTGTTGTTGTCCGAATCCCAACAACCTTAATCATAGGTTGGGCATTCAGAAATCAAATAGAAGCCCTAAGGCCCACGTCATGTTAAGCTATTAAACAGGCCTTTGGACCTACGACCCAGTTCAGTAGGTTAAGCCTTTTAATTTAATATAATTATTCTTGGACTAATAGAAGCCTAATAATTAAATTAATTAAATAACCCAATGGATCAATGTAAACCTCAAGCCTTAGCCTAGTTCATTGGGTTAAGTCTTTAATTCAATTTAATTATTCCTGGACTAATACAAGCCCAATAATTAAATTAATTAAATAACCTAAATGGGTCAATATATAATTCTCTCTCTTTGGACCTTTTATTTTATTCTAGCTCAATAAATAAATTAGGCTAGTCGAATAAAATAAAATCAATTTTATACAAGACCAAACCCTCAACCTAAACTCATCAGGACTTATGGGCTATTCCGAGGACCAAAAGACATATCGCCTTGGGTACTAAAATAACTAAAATACCCTTACTATATAAACAGTTGTATTTTACATTTTAAATATTTCATAATATCTCCATAAGAAAATATTGACCCCAAGGACAATGCGGCGTTAGCAAAGTCTCCGACCTATAGGTGTTATGACTAAAATACCTATCTACGTATCATTGTACATTTAGAAAGGAAAAGTGTACTAACACCACTCTAAAAGATATCTACCATCCTTAGACCTCTAGTCTAATAATCCATGACTCCTGGAATATTTTCATTTTCCATGGTAGCTACCCTAAAGCTAACACCCAAATAATGTTTCTCAAGGCCCTAGATATTTAGATCATTCAAATAGTCACAAGGGGCAATATAGTGTACAAGCTATCTTGTACAAGTCTGTCTTAACTAACTAGTCATATATACCCAATATACAAGTATATTGGCTCTACGATAAAGCCTCAACTATAGCATATCAAAATATATGCTTCTAGCTTCGTCAGACCACCAATTCATACTTAAGTAGTAGAGTATTAGTTCACGCTATAGCAATAATAGTTTGGCTTTCTTCTAAATAGTACTTTTAGAAACTACTATTACAGGTCCTATTCTACGTATTCGAAATATGCTCATGTTATGAAGTGAGTGAACTACCCACTGGCTAAAGGTAAGTCATTCCCCATTTGGAATTCATAGCAAAATAACCTAAAGATAATGAAATTCCCATTCTCATCAGTCGGCTAAAAATAAACGTTTATGTATTAAGTAACCCGTGACCCATATCTTACTGTGAAAAATCACCATTCACATGGATCACTTACTTAAACACAATGAGTCATTTCCAAACATAAATCGTGCATAAATAAAATTTAAATTCACAAACAAATTTTTGAGAATAAATTCTTTTATTAATAAATTCGATAATTACTTCAGAAACCTAGTCTATTGGGCATACATTCCAACAATCTCTCACTTGCACTTTAAGACTAAGAAAGTCTGTAGGTGCCCACACCTATGGCATCTAAGTGTCTCTTAAAGACTCTCTCAACCAAAGGCTTGGTGAAGGGATCTACTAGATTGTTCTCTGAGGCTATTTGTTCCACCACGATTACCCATCACTGGACGAAATCCTGGATCAGGTGGTACTTCTTCTCGATGTGCTTCCCTTTCTTATGGTTCATGTGTTCTTTGGAATACGAGATTGCTCCAGTGTTGTCGCAATACACCGCAATCAGCCTGTTTATGTGTGGCACGACTCCAAGTTCTAAAAGAAACTTTTGGAGCCAAACTACTTCCTTAGATACTTCCGAAGCTGCCACGTACTTAGCTTCCATAGTTGAGTCAACAATACAAAGTTGCTTGATACTCCTCCATAAAACATCTTATCTAGACAAAGTGAAGACATATCCAATAGTGAATTTTCTCTCATCCTTATTTGCCTGGAAGTCTGAGTCTGTGTATCTAGTAGGAACCAAGTCATTAGCCCTATAAACCAGCATATAATCTATCGTACCTTTGAGGTACTTGAGAATATGCTTTACAGCTTGCCAATGAACCTCCCCAGGGTTTGACTGATATCTGCTAACTAAACCTATGACAAAGCAGATATCTGGCCTAGTGCACAACGTAGTGTACATGAGACTTCCCATAGCTGAAGCGTAGGAAATCCTACTTATTCTGTCTTTTTCTTCTTAGGATTTAGGATAGTCATTTGAATAAAAAAAAAAAAAACCCATGTCTACATGGGATTAGAGCTCCCTTGCATTAGCCCATGCTGAACTTAGCCAGCATCTTGTCAATGTATGCCATTTGGGATAATCCTAATATTTTCTGCTTTCTATTTCTAAGAAACTTAATCCCGAGAATGTAACTGGTTTCTCCCAAGTCCTTCATACTGAATTGACTAGATAGCCAAACCTTAGTAGATGATAATTTTCCTATATCATTCCCAATGAGTAGAATGTCATCCATATATAGGATAAAAAAAAAATCACATTTATGCCTTCCATTTTCCTATATGCGCATGGTTCATCCTTATTTTGAATGAAATTGTAAGACTTTATAGTCTCGTTAAAACGAATGTTCCATGCTCGAAATGCCTGCTTAAGTCTATAAATGGACTTCTTAAGCTTGCAAACCATATGTTCCTGGCTGTTAGCAATAAAACCTTTCGGTTGTGATATAAAGGTATCTTCACTAAGATGGCCATTAGGAAATGCTATATTGACATCAATTTGTCATATCTCGTAGTCGTAATGACTTGCGATGGCAAGGAGGATATGGATGGACTTAAGCATGGCTACCGGGAAATTTTTTTTCTCATAATCAATTCCCTCTTTCTGAGTATACCTTTTCACTACAAGCCTAGCTTTGAAGGTTTCCACCTTCCCATTCGCTCATCTCTTCCTTTTGTATACCCACTTATACCCAATGGGTTTTATCCCTTCAGGTGAAGCTACAAAATCCCAAATCTAATTGAAGTATATAGACTCAATCTCGGCTTTCATTACTTCATGCCATAGATTTACATTAGCATTAGCAATAGCATCCTCGTATCTAGTGGGATCTTGTTCCTGATAGTCAGAGACTAGCTCGAAAGCCTCTCCAGTCCATCTTTCTGGAACCCTAGATACCCTCCCATTATGACAAGGCTCCATTTGTACAGGTTCTTGAGTCTGTGCCTCTTCTTGTTCCATAATTAGGTCTGAAGAAGTTAATTCCGAAGATAACTTCTCTTGAGTTCCAACCATGTTGAAACTTTAGTGGAAGTACTTTGGTCATCCTCTAAGTATCTAGCATTAGTACTCACCAGTACTTTCTGCTCATCAGGATGATAAAAGTAACATCCTTTTGTCCCTCTTGGATACCCAATAAAATAACATAATTCCAATCTTAGTTCTAGCTTACCTCCCTTGAACAGTACGTAAGCTAGACAGCCCCATATCCTGAGATGATTCAAACTTGGCTTACGCCCAATCCTAGGTACTGACTTAGAAGGTATCAAGTTCAGAATGTATACCGCTGTTTCCAGGGCATATCCCTAAAAAAACCAAAAAAGTAGCATAAGATATCATGTTTTAGACCATTTCCATCAATATCTTGTCCCTTCTCTCAGCTACTTCATTCTATTGGGGTGTCCCCAGTGCAGAGAGCTAGGACTATCCCATGATGTACCATGTAATCCTTTATTTTATCAAGTAGGTACTCTCCACCACGATCCGATTGTAAGATTTTGATCAGTTTACCTGCCTAACACTCCACTTTTGACTTAAACTCTTTAAACTTGTCAAAAAAGTCAGGCTTGCACCTCATCAGGTAGATATAACCAAACATTGTGCAATCATCCGTGAAAGTGGTGATAAAGTACTCAAAATCCCCTCTAGCTGGTGTAGACAAAGAACCACACACATCAGTGTGAATAAGGCCTAATATCTCCTTGGCTCTATCAGTTTTTTGAGTGAATGATTTTTTGGTCATTTTTCCCATAAGGCAGATTCACACTGAGGCCAACTTTCCAATCTTAATGAGCCCAAAGGCTCATCATAGATTAACCTCTAAATCCTGGTTGAGTTAATATAACTCGACCTTAGATGCTAAAGATACGAGTCATTGACATTGGTCTTTCTCTTCCTACTTAAAGATTCAGTTTGAGCATTATTTATTTGATTGTTTGTAGGGTTTAAGAAGAATAAGTTTCTATACATGTGGCCAGAACAAAGAACTTCTCCATTTCTACTGATAATAATACCAGAATGTAAAAAAATAAAATATTTTTGTTTTATAAGTTTTGCAACTGAAACTAAATTCTGTCTAAATCTAGTTAGATATAAAATATCCTTCAAAATAACTACTATATTACAATAAAAAATAAAATCTAGCTCTCCCACTGTAAGGGCCCATACTTGTGCTCCATTTCCTACTCGTAATCCATGCTCGCTCTTCTGGAGTCTTCTTATCTTCCTAAACCCCTAAAGGAGTTACAGATATGATCAGTGGCTCCAGAATCAACATTCTAAGTGGAAGTCGATCCAACCATTGAAACTGACTCTAGATAGAGAACAATACCTGTAGGTTTTTCTTGGCTTGAAGCTCTGTACACTCATTTTTTCAGTGTCCTTTCTGCCAGCACTTGAAGCACTTGCCCTTAGGCTTGTTGCGCTGGTTCTTGGGTTGGGCTACTACATGTCCTTTCTTATTCTTGAACTTCTTAGGCTTGGGCCCAATTTTGGAAGAAGAAGCCCTAGCAATCATAGCCTTAGACTGTGGCTTCATAACCTTCTCCGCCACCTGTAGCTCTTTTATTAACTCTGTTAAACTCATGTTTAACTTATTCATATTGTAGTTCAACTTGAACTGAGTAAAAGAGTCCGACAGAGATTCGAGAACCATATCCACTTAGCTCTTGGGGTCAATAACAGCCCCTAAGACTTATGCTTCCTCAAAAGCAATAATCAATTTGAGTATATGCTCCCTGACTGATGCTTTCTTAGCCATCTTAGTATTTATGATTGTCCTAAGAGCTTTTTTCCTTGCGGGCCAGCTCTTATCAGCGAACATTGTGGCTAGCGACTGGCTTAGACACAGTGGCCATGTGCTCGTATTTAGACTATAGCACATTAGACATGGAGGCCAACATATGACAACAAGCCATCTCATTGGCCTTCTTCCATGCCTTCTCAGCCTCGCACTCAACATCGATGGAACCTTCACCGATAACAGGGTAGGTTTTGTAGAGGACATATTTATACTTCTAACCAGTGAGTATTATGTCCAAGTTTCTTTTCTAGTCCACATAATTTGAACTCGTTAACTTATTCTCTCGGAGAATAATAGCCAAAGGACTAAAAGAACCTCTACCAACCATTTCTGAAAAATTAGAAATAAAAAAAACTCAGTTTGTGAAAAAATAAAAATAATTTGTGCACTTTTTCCTCATATTAAATCCAATAATAATTAACCCTATCAGTATGATCTTAAATATGATTAATTTGGCTCTTAGGAAAACTGATATAGCTTCTTGGGAGGATTAACAGTTTTTCTAAGCTAAGTGTATTAACCATCACAAATTAATTTTCCTTCTAGATAATGATTTAGAAGATAACTCCATCATGAGATGACCGTTTCTTCTCATTTCCTATGGATATTCCTCACACTATAACTTTCAACATGGGCTTGCCAATCATAGCACGTGTTCTGGTCTATTAATTACATCCATCTATTAGTTCTAGATTCTTGTGGTATCCCCATCCTATACAGGTTCACTCCCAAGGTGACATGAGAGGATTTATGATCTATAATGAAGATCGTGATGGAAGTTATTAGGCCGTTAGAACCCCTCTCCCACTTAGTCTTTTAAAACAAGGGTTTTTAAAGAAAATATCTTTTAGAAAAATCCCATTAAGTATCACTTAACTCTTTGTAAAATATCAAAATTCATAAATCTTTATGTCAAGGTAAAAATCCTTTAAGAGATTTTCTATTAATTTATTTCACACAGTTAAGAACTTAATTATTTCCAAAAATTTCTTTTTAAACTTTCTAGAGACTTTGGTCTCAAGTATAATTTGACAAAAATAATTTTTTAGTGCAAAAAAAAAAAAAAATGACTTTTTATTTTAACTTACAAAAATATTTAAATTTAAAATATTTTCTATGTCAAGGATTAAATCCTTTGAGAAAATATCAAACGATTAATTTTTGTCCAAGTTAAAAATAACCATTTTTTTAATTTAAAAAATATTTTTCTTTTCATAAATTTCCTAAAGACTTTGGTCTTTGAGAAAATGCGCATATAGGGTACAAAAAAAAAAAAAATAAGCATGTTAGAAAACGGTAAGCGTTTTCATGCTTTTCTATTCTTTTAACCTAAGTGTCCATATAATAGAATTAAACATATTAATTAATTAATGGTCTTGTTTAATCCTAAATTTTCTTTACTATTATTTTTTCTTGCAAAATATTCAAAGAATATTAACTATTGCAAAAAAATAACTTCACCTAATATGGGACCAAAAGTAAAAAAAAATAAAAAAAATCGCCGCTGGTCCAGTACACCTGCCACACTAGATTATGGCCCATAGGAAAAACCCATGGACTGTGATCCAGGCGGGTGCCCATGACCCGAGTCCCCGCGCAGAAGCTGCTGCCTGGTTTCCTCACGGAAAACGGACTTGCGGGAGGATCTGGCTTCTGTGAGGAAGCCGCGCTTCCGCGAGGTAGCTTCCTTGCGCACGCCATGGAGCTTAGGCCAACTCAGGCCCAGCTGCAGCTCCAAGCCACGGCTGGCTTGAATAGCTTTAGCTGCTCTCTCATTTTGCAGTGTGGCTCGGCTCCTCGCGGCTGGCTACTACAGTGATAAACATCTTCAGCATTCCTCTATATGTTTCAGACGTCCGGGTCTCGGTTTTTTACATCAATTTCAACCAAAACTCATTCAAAACAATCCATAAATGCCTATACCTTTAATTATAGGCTTACACGAACACTATGAAAGCTTCAACAAAAAAAAAAAAAAAAACTTTTACTGTGATCCTATGTCTCAACCGTGAGACTTACAGAGATTCTACCCATATCAGGAAAAATGAAAGATCACTGATTTTAATCATCTGAGAGGTTTTATTCACTAACATGCAACCTATATTGCCATATAAGCCATGCTCTAACACCACTTGTACGTTAATATGGCAAAACCGAAGGCACCGCAACATGCTACAGAACAAAACTGCAAATAGAGCATCGCATGAAAGCTGTTTACCACTGCGTTTCTTCACTGGTCTAGGGGGTGCCAGTGCCTCGGTCTGAACCACTTCTGGTTTCAAGATTCTTCAGGCTGTTGTCCCGCAAGCCGACGGCTTCTTCTGGGCATCAACGCGATTCTCCTTGGCTATTGGTATATAACCCTACCTGAAATGCCGGGTGAAAGCTATGGATAAAGAGGATGATCTTCCTACTCCGACTAAATGCTATTGAACATTAAACAAGAGAGTTGTGTCTCTATTCTTGTTCACAGAGAACACACGCACGAGAGAGAAGAGACATGAGCTAGAGGAGGGAAAAAAACCAACGTGCTTCTGTGAACCTCTGTTGTTGCCCTCTGAATCCCAACAACCTTAATCATAGATTATTATTTGGGCATTCAAAAATCAAATAGAAGCCCTAAGGCCTATGTAATGTTAAGCCATTAAACAAGTCTTTAGGCCTACGGTCCAGTTCATTGGGTTAAGTCATTTAATTTAATTTAATTATTCTCGGACTAATAGAAGCCCAATAATTAAATTAATTAAATAACCCAATGAACCAATGTAAACCTCACGCCTTGGCTTAGTTCGTTGGGTTAAGCCTTTAATTCAATGTAATAATTCCTAAACTAATACAAACCCAATAATGAAATTAATTAAATAACCTAAATGGGCCAATATATAATTCTCTCTCTTTGGACCTTTTATTTTATTCTAGACCAATAAATAAATTAGGCTACTTAAATAAAATAAAATAAATTTTATGCAAGACTAATCTCTCAACCCAGACCCATTAGGACTTATGGGCTATTTTGAGGACTAAAGACATATCGCCTTGGCTACTAAAATGATAAATATACCCCTGCTATAAAAATAGTTGTACTTTACATTTTAAATATTTTCTACTATCTCCATAAGGAAATATTAATCCCAAGGATAATGCTGCGTTAGCAAAGTCTCTGACCTACATGTGTTATGACTAAAATACTCTTCTACACATCGTCGTATATTTAGAGAGGAAGAGTGTACTAACACCTCTTTAAATGACATCTACCATCTTTAGACCTCTAGTCTAATAATCCACAACTCCTAGAATGTTTTCGCTTTTCAAATGAGCTACCCTAAAGCTAACATCCAAGTCATGTTCTCCAGGGCCATAGATATTTAGATCATTCGAACAGTCACAAAGGGCGATATAGTGCATAAGCTATCTTGTACAAGTCTGTCTTAACTAACTAGTCACATATACTCAACATACAAGTATATTAGTTCTACGATAGAACCTCAGCTATAGCATATCAAAGTACATGCTGCCAACTTCGTCAGACCACCAACTCATACTCAAGCAGTAGAGTATTAGTCCACGCTGTAGCAATAATAGTCTGGGTTTCTTCTAAATAGTACTTTTAGAAACCACTATTACATGTCCTGTTCTACGTATTCGAAATATGTTCACGCTATGAAGACCCATTGTGTTTAAGTAAATGGTTCATATGAATGGAGATTTTTAATAGTAAGGTATGGATCATAGGTTACTTAACACATAAACTATTGTTCTTAACTAAATGATGAGAATGGAAATCTCATCATGGTAAGGTTATTGTATTATGACTTCTGAATATGGAATAGCTTACCTTTAGGTAACGAGTAGTCTTCTTATTTCATAACACAAGTGTATTTTGAATACGTAGAACTACACCTATAGTAGTGGTTTCTAAAAGTACTATATGGTAAAAACCTAGACTATTACCGCTACAGTGTGGACTTATACTTTTTAGCATAAGTATGATTTGGTGGTTTGACAAAGTTGGAAGCACATACTTTGATGTATTATAGTTGAGGTTTTATTATAGGATCAATATACTTGTATGTTGGGTATATGTAACTAGTTAGTTAAGATAAACTTGTACAAGATAGCTTCTATGCTATATCACCCCTTGTGGGTAGCTCCCTTGGAAAGAGAAAATATTTCAAAAAGTCGTGGATCGTTGGACTATAAGCATAAAGATGATAGATATCTTTTAGAGGGGAGTTCATACACTTCTTCATCTCTAAATGAATGGCGATGTATAAAGGGATATTTTTGTCATTACACTTGTAGGTCGAAGACATAGCTAACACATCATTGTCTGTGGGGTTAATATTTCCTTATAGTGATATTAAGAGTTATTTAAAATGCAAATTACAGCTATTTTTTAGCAGGGCTATTTTGTTCAATTCAGTAGCCAAAACGATGTGTCTTTTTGGTCCTCGGAATTGCCCGTAAGTCCTAATTAATTTTGGTTTGTGGAAATGGTCTCAGTTAAAAAAGAATTTTATTTTATTCAGGAAATCTAATTTATTATTAAATTGGAATAAAATAAATGGGTGAGAGAAATTAAATTTATTATCTAGTCTATTTGGTTAATTAATTATTCAGGGCCTAAACTCAGATTGAATAATTAGAGAATTAACCTATGCCTAAATTAGATAAAAAGGCTTGAATATTTATTTTGATTTATTTGGGCTCAATAATTTTTTATTGGGTTATTTTTATAAGTTCATAAAATAAATAATTAATTTTTATTATTTTTTAGGCTCGGGGTCTAGGAAAAAGAAAAAAAATGTTAATGGCCCAATAGCCTTAACAAAAGGGTTTTTTGCAATTCACGGAATAGAAGAGTTTAAACTAAGCTAAACATCAACTGTCGATTACTTTTGGGAGTTTTTGAAATACAAGAACCTTGGTGTTTTGTTATGTTTTGGAGAACTGTGTGTATCAATGTAGATACAACAGTGAATGAAAAAACCACTTACTAGCCTTCTATTTTTTTCCTCTCTCATTTTTTTCCCTCTTGTTCTTCTTGATTCTACTAATTGATTGCAGTGAGTCAAGAATTTTAGGGACTTGATGTTCCTTGCCTAAATTGTCTCTCGACGAGTGTTAGGTTGTGGAATATTTTGAGTATTGAAAGGCTTTGGTGTTCATGCAAACAAAATGTAGTAGACGCTTAGTGGGATTTCAACCAGAGGTTTCAAAGAGCGTAAGAGAGGTCCCTGTTGTTCAGTCATCCTCTTCAGCAACAAGGAAAAATTTCACATGCAGAGGTACAAAAGAAAACTTTTTCTTCCATTGTGTTGTGTTGTCTGTGCATGTTTTTGGTTTCTATTTCCAGTATGCATACATTCTGTTTTTATTTTCAAGCTTCATCCTTAGCCTAGTATTATAAGCCAAGAAAGTCCTATTAGACCCAAGTTATTCTAGTCTCCATTAGTAGAGAGTGTGTAAACTTATAAGCCTATGGTTGTGTTATTCTTCAATCCTTATGACCATGAGTTCTCATTGGATGCATATCATTGCCTAAGTTTTGAGTTAAATTACTTAATTATGGCTGGAGGTTTTTTTTCCAAGTTTCTATGGTTATTAGGTTGCATTAACATTGATATTATTCTTGATTATTTTCATTCTCTTCTTTTTTGGCTGATGTATATGGATGATTTTTCCATTTTTTTTTACATGGGACATTTAGTGTGATTTCAAGATCAGATGATTTTGTGTTTAATGTTTTTTAGTTTTTTTTCCCTTTGCTCTAGGGCAATCAATGTCCGAAGTGATGGTAGTTGATAGATTATATTTGCACTATATTTTTAATTACTATTTTCTCACTTAAATTGGGTTTAATTGATTAAATTATTATGATTTTGATTTTTCTATGTGGATTAAATAATATTGTACTTAGTTAGGATTTATTGAGATATTTTTGTTTATAATGCACCATTTAAATAGAATAGGATTAGTTATGTGGGTTATTATTATTTTTTATTTTTTGTACTCAAGTAGAACTTCTTCATCATAGGAAGTCTATTATGACGCTTTCTAGAAAGTGCATGAAAAAGGTGTCACTACAGCCTATTTTTCTTGTAGTGATTTCTCGAGAAAGGGGAAAAAATCCGAGAGAAAAAGGAGAGAACAAATAAAAAAATAAAAAACTAAACAAAAAGGGGGGGGTTAGAGCTCAAACCCATCTCCTGAACTCCACTCCATCTTTGGGTTTCGAGAGAAAAAATGAAAAGCCTAAACCAATGCTTTTCCAGTACAATTTCTTCCATTTCCTGGTCTTTTTCCCTTCGTTGATTTCTTCGGGCAAAGGAACACTTAGGCTGCTTCAAGAATGACTTCTCTATCTGTTCGGCCATGGCTGCAACTGATGGTCACTGAATGTGAATGAACACTGATTGGAACTCTTTGGAGGTAGAAACCCTCCATGTAACACCATGTTATTATGTGGCCTGAGAGGGTTGAGGATGTCACCCCGTCTTGAGGACTAGGGATCTTTATAACTAGGTGAAATGGATAACGTATGAAACTCAACACAAAAAGAATACATCACATCAAAACTTAATACAAGGTCTCAGAAATTTAAAGCGTACAAATTTAAATCCAAGATTTTAATAAACAATGTCTAAATTAAATAAACAAGTATCCTCTCATTCATGAATAAATAACAAAAGTATCGAAACTTAGACATCACTCGTCTCTATTAAATACTCACCTCAGGTCTAGTACTTCATGAAATATATAGAGAAAATTGTGTGAGAAAGGAATCTCTCAGTAACTTCTGTGTAGGCTCTTGATTTAATCAAAATAGCTTTCATGAATGCACTAAGAACTAATTATCAAAAGTTGATTGCAAATTAAACATTTTCCGTGACCAAAGTGAGTGATATATAATACTGAAGTCAAATCACAATAATAAGTAACATACAAAAAGCACTCAAAATAAACGGTTATGAAACCTTGCATCGTAGCCTTGCCATGATACCCTACACCATGACAAACACTGTGAAACCCTGCATCATAGTGTAGTAGGTATACGGCCCACTGGGTAAGATACTCATCTATCTCTTACCCTAACTAACCGAATGTCTACCCCAGAATAACAACCCACTTGGACTAAAGTACTAGTTCGGACCGGCCTAACCAAATAGGACTGTCATCTTTTCCATATAGAGCTCATCTCTAAGAGGTGGCCTCGTACTAAGAGACTTGTTCTACCATTCAAAGGTTAATCCGAGAGGCCTATCTATATTAAGTACTCAACGTTTTACTACATCATTCAACATGGGTTTCAACTAATTTGCAGAAAATTGTTTTACAAATAAAGTAATTTTTCAATAAATCTTTGGTTGTATAAAAGCCTTTAACGAGAAATAGTCAAGTTTGCATTCCAAACAATCACATCATTGAGATAATGTTTGTTTTCCAAGTGACTTACAATTTAGAATTTTTAGTATCGAATATTTTATATAAGGACTTACCTGTCAAGTTTACTCAAACACTTGAACTAATGAGCTGCTCCTTGCTTCTAGGCCCACACATGTCTAATGAAGAAAATTACAAACCCTCTATCAAGTACTACCCAAATAGGCATAATAGTACATCTAAAATTCAACAACCCTTATTTTTTCTTTCATTCTTATGCATAAGAGATTCCAGTAATAATGCTAATGGACAAGAAGCTGACATTCAAACTAAATTAAATGCATACTAATTCGTGTGACGAATAAAACAATATGTACTTAAAATAATATACTACATATCACACACAATAAATAATTAAGTATATAAATAGATAGTTAAGTAAGTAAATGAATTAAATAATTACTGAGCAGTACTATAAATAATAACTACTTTAAACAATGAATATCGTGATATGTATATTCGTAATGATATGCTCTAGTCTACAGTATAAAAGTTATGACAACAATAACGATTTCAATAGTAATAAAAATAGATAATCGTTAATAGTTTTAACAATGATACATAGTAGACAATAGATATCAAATTTAATAGTAATGAATTATATTAACGATAGATAAAATATTCATAGGTTGCAATAATTATAGAAAGTAAAAACAGCACCAAGCCATAATAATATATATAATATTAACATTACTAATGCATCTATTAAATGGTATTGGTAAATAGCGATTTTAGTAATAATGACCAAAAGAAATAGTAATAATAATAATAGATTTTATTAGATAATAATCTTAATAATAAATAAATAGATAATCAACATAACCAAGAATACTAAATTAATAAATGGGTTAGCCAACAACTATATAGTATTATAAGCAAACAAATCATAGAATCATTGTTATATAATATACTATGGCTATAGATGCACAACAATATATAACTCTTTATTATTATTTTTATTATATTACATCTTGAAGCTGTGGCTATATGTAATCCTATTGCCCAACACCTGCAACCACAACATCCCACGCACACAACAATAATGCTGACCGAAACCCTCACTGAATTTAGCCCTAGTTTCGCACAGCAAAACACCAGCCAAAGAACATCCAGGCAAAACATCACATGGTTATGGAAGTCTAAGAAATTACAGAAGAAGAAGAAAAGAGATTCGAAGCTTTACTTGAACCAAACGGTGATCACGGCCTGTCCTTGAGAAGCTTGAAGGCTTCCATCCTTGGGGAGTTGTACGTTAAATCACTAGGCATTTGCTTGGTTGGTGAGAAAACCAGCAATGGCTTCGTTATTGCCTCGGCTATGAAAGAAGGAAGGAGAATGGACTGATCAGAAGACAGACGAATGGTCTTAATAGCTTGCTGCCTTGGTTTTGAGAGAGAAAAGAGTGATAGAAACGTGGGAGAAATGGATCTGTTTGCAGAAAAAAAAACAGCACAGTCGAAAGGTATTGAGTGGTGTATAATTCGGTGGTTTGGGAGAACAAGGTAGCCAAAGCTCTTTCCTGTTGTTTTACGAAAAAGGCAGCTGAAATCGAGCAGCTCAATATGGTTGTGACTGGACTGTTTCAGTATGTGTGTGCTGAAAAGAACTTGGCCAAAACTCCCTTATTGCCACTGTGTGTGTTTCGGTTAAGGAGAGAAAAAAAACAGCTTAGCGTTTGCGAATTTTGGTGCACAAAATCTCTTTGCATGGCAGGTTTCCGTCTTGCTTTCCCCTCCTTATTTTCAGTCCTCTTAAACAAGGAAAGGGTTTCTGCTCGTGCTGGGTTCTGGCCGAAATCAAGGTGTTTCAGTACCTATAATAGATTAATAGGTGAGCTAAATAGGAAGAAGGAAATCTGGGGTTTGAATTTCGAAAAAGGATAAGATGAGAAAGAAGTATTCTAGCTATGGAAGGTGAATAATTTTTTTACTCCTGGTCATCAATTTCGGTGTAAACAGATGAGGAATACAAGAGCTGGTCGGTTGTCATGCTAATTATGGGAACTTATCCAATACGTGGAACAAGGTTATAGCAAGTGGATTAAAAAAAAAAAAAAAGGTTAAATGGGTACCAAAATAAAGAAAGGAGAATATTTAATAATTCCAGCAGTCCCCATAAACAAGGAAACGAGTTTTAGTTTCGGGAATGAAATCTGTGTCATCAAATTTGCTCCGATTTGAAGACCTATTAGAAATTAAGCTTATTACGATAGGTAGAACTGTTATAATAGGTATATATTTGTGACACTTTTAATTTTGTGACACTTCCGGAAAATATCATCTAAAACGATATTACATAGCAGTTCGGGATACTAAGAAGTGTCATAATATGTGTTATCTATTGCCACATTTTCAATTGTTACCACAGACCGTCTATTATGACGTCATATTGTAAAAAGGTTTGCTAATAGTCAAAATTCAAAACGTATCCCAAAATTCAAAACTAATGTTAACATGTAAAAATGTCATAATATGCATTTTTAATGACATTTAACACTGCCAAGTCAAACCTATTCTCACAACATTAATAAATGTCATAATAGACTTCTTGTTACACTTTTTTATGTTATTGAAAATTCTATATAGCAACATTTTTACTGAAATTAAAACCTTTTTTTGTTACATTTTTTTTTTTGGGTGTAAAAATAATAATTTCTTTGCATTTCCTGTAGCTTAAATGTGTTATAATAGATACATATGATAGCGCTTTTTTTTAATGTCACTATAAAAAATTTTAATTCTTAAATATATATTCTTTGACATAATAAAAAAAATTAACATGTAACACAATATAAAATCACAATATGACCCAAAAAATATGTCTGCATATATTAGGAAGTACAAAATTCTGTCTACATGTATACATATATCTAGGAAGTCATACTAATAGCAAAACTATAAAAGTCCTTTCAAAATAAGATCTTAACATATCCATTAAGGCTGATAAATCAACTAAGACATCAAAATGTACTTCCTCTTGGCAGAATAATTCAATGCACTTTTCCTTAATATGCAGCATCAAAATACCACCTACAACAAAGCATCCTCTCTTGATTATTCATTTCGAATCCTATGGACCTACCATATATAAATTAATAACATAAGTTAGAAATCAAAATACAAGAATTTAGTCACCACCACAACCACACAAGCACTACTATTTCTAACTGGTTACATTATGTATAGTGGAAAAAATGTAAGAAACTAATTGTTTTCGTAGCAAAAAATCAAATGAACAAGATTCATTGATGCCAACCGACTACCAAAAAATAGGGAGCATCTCAAATTGCACTAAAGCATTAAACAATGCATAGAAATTCAGACACTAGAATAATAGGCATACCAAGGCCATCGGCCATGCAATAGGTGCACCGTGAGCATCTCCAACTGTTTTGAGGATTGAGTATGGTTGAATCAGCTTTTCATCACGACAATGTGGCTGTATGATATCAATGTCACACCAATCTTCTCCTAAGGGATGAGGACCAACAAGTTTTTCAGGATCCAAACTTTTAATATGTGCAGTGGCAACTATTTTTGGTTGGATCTCTTATGCTCAATACTAAAACAGTTGCATGTACCTAAAGAGAATGTTACAATAAAAATTATGAACAAAACAACTCCCAGATATCAAAATGAACTTGACATTAAAAGCTATAGCATACATTGGTCCTTACCTTTGAAAACATCCCAAATCTAAAAAAGAGTTCATATAAATCAATCACAACACTTCCAAGATCATCCTAAAAAAAAAAAAAAAAATTTCAAGTCCATATTATACACCAAGTGCACATCATGCCTCTATTATGTTTTGTTTGCCAAATAATATCAAAGACAAGCAAGCATGAATTTTATATATACTAAGCACCTAAGACCTTCCATCAACCCTTAACAAGCATAAAATCCACCCTCAATCATTTCTCAAGAAAAAAAAATTAAACTTAGTAAATTAATACAAAATCCCCTAAGTTGCTTTCAATTTCCAGCAAGCATTCTCTATGTTTCTAAGGGTAAAACACCGATAAAACACCTCCGAATGATCTCAAACTTTGCAGACAAACATTTTAACATGTAAGGAACAAAACACAATCGTCCAATATAGAAAATCATGTATACAAAGTTTGCACAAAATTCTAAACAGAAACTACATGAATCTGTCAAAATCTGTCAACATGGAGAGAAAAATAAACAAGAATTTTCAACCTTTATCCCGTTTTAATCCCACCTTTTCCAGATTGTTAAAGCACACAAAAGCGTGCATTTTCAACCTTTTCACCAGTAAAAACCATGCTCAAAACAGATTTCAAAACACTACACAGTAGGTATTGAAAATCCACTGTTCTTAAGTTTTTTGGTTATGAATTTTTTTTGCAATTAAATGCAATACTTTCTGACACAACAACACACGCTAAGACCTTCCATCAACCCTTAGCAAGCATAAAATCCACCCTCAATCATTTCTCAAGAAAACAAATTAAACTTAGTAAATTAACACAAAATCCCCTAAGTTGCCTTCAATTTCCAGCAAGCATTCTCTATGTTTCTAAAGGTAAAACACCTATAAAACACCTCCGAATGATCTCAAACTTTGCAGACAAACATTTTAACATGTAAGGAACAAAAAAAAATTGGCCAATATAGAAAATCATGTATACAAAGTTTGCACAAAATTCTGAATAGAAACTGCATCAATCTGTCAAAATTTGTCAACATGGAGAGAAAAAAAAAACAAGAATTCTCAACGTTTATCCCGTTTTAATCCCACCTTTTCCAGATTGTTAAAGCACACAAAAGCATGAATTTTCAACCTTTTCACCAGTAAAAACTATGCTCGAAACAGATTGCAAAATAGATTCTAAAACACTGCACTGTAGGTACTGAAAATCCACTGTTTTTAGTTTTTTGGTTATGAAAATTTTTGGCAATTAAATGCAGTACTTTCTGACATAACAACACACGATAAAGTCATCATTCATGTCCCTAGAATCAAGATTCAAGGTGGCATTTGAAATGAAAAATCAATTTTGCAATTGTTTTGAATATAATCGTCAACATGGTCAAAATAGAAAATTTTTACGGCAAAGTTCACAGCAAAGTTCATAGCAAAGTTTACATAAAAAGGTATTTTTCTTGTTATTTAAAAGTCAAGAAAATCACAAAAAACATAAAAAAAATGGCCATTTTGCAAAATAGAAAATAGAAAACAAAAAACAGTAACTCTAAAATGCATCCACACACCACAATTCAGTTCTAATTCAACTCCAACAACTTAGGTAATGCAATCTCCACACACCACAACCTAAAAAATTAGCACAAATTCAACACCAACATCCCAATCACCACAAAAAAAACCACAACTCCAACATCCCAATCACTACAACAAAAATCGCAACTCCAAAATGCCAACAAGTCAACAATACAATGCCCACTGGGCAGAATTTCTACTAGGTCCCAAAAAAGATCAAATATCCAAAGAGAGCAAATTAGGTAACATTTGAACAAAAACATGGATAGAAAGAGAACACCAAGGTATTAGGTAACAATACCCTTATAGTACTAGTACCATTGGTTGCGATAGCTTGCTGGTTTGACTCAAATGATGCAACTCTTGACTCATTTGTCTTGTTGACATTATTTTGTGGCATATTTGCACGAATCTCAGCTAGCAATCTTCCTTGTTCCCTAATAAGTTCTTCTTGCTCTTTAGCTTGTTCTTGAAGCATCACTGTCTGATCTCTTCGTTCAGCCATGATGCGGTGCTGAGTATTACGGGATGTAATTTCGCCCCAAAGATTTGACAGAGTAATACCACTTCCACACATTCGAACTCGACCATTTCTATCCAGTCCCATCACTTCTGAGAAAATAAAATTAGGCCCAATTTCATCGCACAAATCAGAAGGGAGTTCACTTCTCTTCTCATTCATCAAATTCTATGATAAAGAAAAAATTTATTTATTATCTTACGATTAGAAAAACTAATTTTGTTGGCTGAATATTGATATAAAATATTCATATTGCAAGAAAAAATATGCAATACGGTACCAACTTTTTTGCAATAGCAATGTTTCCCGGATTCCCATTGGAGTTCGTAAAGCATGCATTGAACAACTCAGGTCGGGATGGCTGATGGCATAATTCTTTTGTCTGTATGGGAAAGAAAAAAATTTAACCAAATATAGGACAATGTTAATAAGTTTTTCGTTCATGGCAAGCAAAAAATAAATGTCAAGTATAATAAATTTTACCAAAACTTCAACAACTTGAGCAAATGACTTTTGCCCTTTTCTGTGATGTAAATTATTGATTTTCCTACTCTGAGTATTCCTTGTGCTTACACACTAGAACAGAAAAAACAAATGGAAAATTAACACTTAATAATTTATTTTTTTTATTAAGTAGGCTAGGTGAACACATAGATGCATCATGATATTGAAAGCTGATGGTGGAAAGACTCGTTCTAGCTCACAAAGAATGACAACAATGTCCATCTCTCGTTGAACCAAATCACGAGCCAATAATTCCTTAGAGCATAGCAGTCTAAAATACCTACTTAGCCTAAGCAAGGGATATCGAATGGATTTTGGCAATGATTTTCTTAGAGCTATAGGCAATAATTGTTGCATCAAAATATGATGATCATGGCTCCTAAGCCCTAAAATCTTTGGCAGCTTTAGTTGTACACACCTAGACAAGTTAGTAGCATATCCATTAGGAACTTTTACCCTTTTCAACAGTTTGCAAAAATTTAATTTCTCACTTTTACTCAAAAAAAATGAAGCCCGAGGTAAAGAAGATGCACCATTCTCCATCTCAAGTGGATGTAGTTTTGGTCTTATTCCCATGTCCTTCAAGTCCAGCTACGACTTATGATCTCTTTTCTTATCCATCTCAAGTAATATGGACATTAGCATTTCACTCACATTTTTTTCAATGTGCATCACATCGAGATTATGATGCAACAAGTTATCTTTCCAATATGGCAATTCAAAGAACACAATTTTTTTCTTCCAATTAAATGGCAACTTTTCATTATCACTCACTAACTTTCCAAAGTTAAAATTGATACCATCAAATTCATTTAAAATCATATCTCTGGACAACAAAGTAGGTTTCTTTCTGTGCTCTTGTCTACCATTAAATGATCGAACATCATTTCTAAAAGGGTGATCTAGTTCTAAGAACCTTCGATGTCCCATGTAGCAATGCTTTTTACTGTTCTTCAACTATTGTGACTCTGTCTCCTTGTGACAAGTAGGACAAGCAAACTCCTCTTTGGTGCTCCACCCTAACAAATTAGCATATCTAGGAAAATCACTAATAGTCCACAATAATGTTGCCCGCATTTGAAAGTTCTGCTTAGAATATGCATCATAAGTAGACACGCCTACACCCCATAATTCTTTCAATTCTACAATTAGAGGCTCTAAATAGACATCAAGATTATTTCCCGGAGCACTAGGACTAGGTATTAGTAATGACAAGAAAAAGTAAGGCTCCTTCATACACATCCATCGAGGTAATTTATAAGGCATCAATAAAACAGGCCAAGTACTATGTGCAACATTCATATTTTTAAAAAGATTAAACCCATCAGAAGCTAAACCCAATCTTACATTGCACACATCTTTAGAAAAATCAGGGTTAAAATAATCAAAATTTTTCCAAGTAGGTGTGTCAGTTGGGTGTTTCATATGACCATAATCTATTTGATCCTCCCCATGCCATCTCATTGACTTAGCTGTCTTTGTTGACATAAACAAATGCTGCAAATGAGGTTTTAGTGGAAAATGCCAAATAACTTTTTTTTTTTGCAATCTTTCTTTTCTCCCTCGTAGGATCACTATCATTAGTTTCCTATCTAGATTCTTTACATGTTTCACAATATTTTCATCCAAATTTCTCCCCCCAATATAGTGTGGAATCATTAGGATAAGCATCTAGCTTCTCATACCCAAGACCTAACCATTTCATTATCTTTTCAGCTTCATAATATGATTGAGGAATTTCTACACCATCAGGATATGATTCTCTCAACAAATCAAGAAGCATTTCAAAATGTCTATTTGACCACTTCCCTTCACACTTAAAGTGCAGCAATCGAATAAGAAATGAAAGTTTAGAAAAATTTTTACATCCAGGATACAACTCTTGTTGAGAATCATTAATGAGCTTATAAAAACTTTCAACATCTGAGTTTGGCAATTCAACTCCAGTAGATGTGTCAACATGCTCAATTCCATCACGCATTGGAATGCCAAATGCATCACACAGTAATCCATCCATGTTATCATTTTGATTACATCTAGCTTGAAAATTATGACCAACATTTGATCTAGATGAACTAGAGGATGAAATTTCTCCATGTACTATCCAATGACAGTGCCCCTTAATAAACCCATACACTATAAGGTGCTCTTGTACCTCTATATCTATCCTCATTACCTCATTTCCACATTTTATACAAGGACACAATATTTTTCCATTCAAACTTGCATTATTCATTGCAAATCTTAAAAAGCTATCTACTCCATTTTGATATGAAATGCAATTTCTAGGAAGATTCATTCAAGATTTATCCATGTTGGTGATGCCAGAAGCAACAATAGACAGGCTAAAGTCGCAGCCTAAGGAGTAAAAATACAATACGTAAGATTTATGCAATTTAATTTAGGGCACTTGATAGGGGCTAAATTAGTCATGTTTTTTCAAGTTATTTGAGGTTCTTTTGTGATATATTTTATTCAATAACCAGTCATATTCCTTCATATTTGAGATTTTACCCTTGAAAAGGTATTTTATTTATTATTACAGATTTTTAGGGTAAAATAAAACAAAAACGTCGCAAAATAGAGGAGAGATGGCACCGGCTAGGGCACTAGAACCGGTGCCGGCCATGCACTGGACTACACGAACTTCGAAGCAATAGAAAAATTGGAGAAACAGAGCGAAACAGAGTGGAACCAGCGCCGGTTGCATTCTGGTCTTCATTGTGCAAAATTTAGAGAAAAATTGGTGAACAAGTAGAGAAGCAGAACACAATCGCCGTCGACTCCGAGAGCCAAAGCGGCACCGGCTGTGCCTTGAAGATAAGGCGGTGCTTGATTTTTTCTACGTGATTTTTGGTAATCTGTGGAGTTTTAGTATCTTCCAACTTCTATTCGACCAAGAACTCTGTACCTATGAGTTTAAGCACTTCCGAAGCCTATAAATAGATGAAAAATACAAGAGAAAATAGGGAGAATGTAACACCATACTGCCTGGGCCCAACAGGGCCGGGGATGTCGTCCCGTCCAAAGGACAAGGGTTCTTTATAACTAGGTCACACATAATAAAATAAAATAAATACTTTAAAATTAAACTTATTACAACCTAAAAGATAAGTACAGGAAAAAATCCAAAATAAATTGTTTGCTACATTCTCTCAAAACATCACATAAAGAAAATAAGATGAAGTCTTCAAAACATAGGCAACAAGTCTAGCTATTGACCTCCACAGCTGGATCAACCTGAAAACATGTTATAAAAGATGATGAGATAAAAATCTTAGTAAGCTCGTGGGTATTTTGAGTGTTTCAGGTAAAATAATTCATGTTTGCAAGTTGTAAAAGTTTCATAAGAGAAAGCGCTGGCAAGCATTAAATAAGTATTGAAAATAAGGAGTGGTGTTTCACTTTTCAAACCATACATGTGCACAATAAATACAACCACTCAAATGGGTAGCCATGGGTTACCACATGTTGGGCCCCATGACTAAGCCATGGTCAGAATGCCACACTTTGTGCAAACTGACAAAAAGGTAGGTGTACGGCCTACCAGGTGAGATACTCCTCCATCTCTACACCCAAACTTACCGGTGGTCCACTCCGGCAACACACAGTCTACATGACCGAAACTTGCTAGCTCGGACCGGCATGACCTACCGGACTGGCATTCTATCCAGGAAGGACTCACCCCTCAGAGGTGGCCACCTATTGAAAGACTTACCTTAACCCTTCAAAGACTAGTCCTGGTGGTCTACCCTTATTGAGTACTGAACGTTGATTGTCCCACTTGGGAGAAAATTGATCACACATTGTTTTATTTGGAAATAGCAATTAAGGGTTTCTAAAATTCTTGTCAAAGTTGGGTTTTAGAAAGAATTTAGCATTTTGTGTAAAATTGCTTGTTTGATTTTCAAATGATTTGGTTGACTGGAATAAAAAGGAAAAACAGTCTTTAATTGCCTTTACATAAGGAATGTCCATACACATCACTTTTGACAGTAAGTTTTGGTCTTCAAATAATTCCATGCAGGAACTTACCTGATTCATTGCTTGTTTAAATTCAAAAGTCTTCCAAGGCTGACCTAACCCCGCCTGAGGTAAACACAAGACATAAGGTTATACTCAAGCTATATTCACGTACACAAATATTCCTAGTTCAACTTATTACAATCATGCCCCTAATGTCCTAAGCTTTAAGGTTAGATGATAAAGGATTTTATAAAATAAGTCTAGCTCGATAAGGTAAAATAACTAGGGGTTGTAAAAATAATTGCTGATAAGTTTTAGGCTCAAATAATAAATCTTGAGTGTTATTATTAATAAATTAACTAAGGTTTGAATTTTGAATAATATTAAGTCCAAAATAATATTAATAAATGGTAATTTAAAAATAATGTTACTTAAATAAATAATAAATTTACAATTAATTTTATTAATTTTTTAATAGATAATAAACAATTAGTAATAAATAAAATTAATGCTAGATAAATTTTGTTAAATTTTGTTTAATAAATAACAAACAAATTTAAATATGAATAATATTTATGACTATAGGCCTGCAAGGTCATTAATATTTTATTTATCAATAGCATTTATATAAAAAGATCTTATTTAATTTTATACGAATGCATATATTATTTTTAATGAAAAATATTATTTATTTGACTAGTAAAATATCAATATTTCATTTATTACCCCATTTCCAAAGCTTCCTAGAGATTTCGAAATCCTAGAGGAAAAATATAGTAATAATTTTAATTAAGATACTAAAATTTGCTAATTAAATAAACTTAGAATCAACAAGATTATGATCATAATTTTCCTACTGCTAACAAGAATCATGAACATATTCTCTAACATCAAACAACAAACTAATCCATTCATGAACATAGGCTTAAATCTACACATGCTATCACATGGCAAATCTCTACCAAGCATAATCATAACCATGGCTTCAATGAGGATAAGAACATGAAAATCTTATTCACCAAAGGTGTCATTTCATCTAAGATGCTTTAACCATCCATACTTTTCTTAAGATATAATGATCATATATTGATTGACAAGAAAATGCATATAGCTTAAACATGATCAATCACTCTCATGTCCTACTCTTAACCCCTTCAAACATATGCTTATACTCAATCCCCCATTCATATACTATTCTCCCTATCAACATCTAAGAGACATGAATTCAGAATTAAAAAGAAAGGTTAAGGAGAAATATTTGGTTGATGATTACTTCGATGAAGATTTAAGAAGGTCCACGCGAGTGAGGGTCTTAAATTGTCCAAGAGTAAGAAAACAGCCATGGTTGTTGACCAACCATTTCAGCCGAGAGAGAGAGAGAGAGAGAGAGAGAGAGAGAGAGAGAGAATTAGAAAGGTATATCAAAAACTGAATGGAAGAGGATAAACAAGAAGGTTGTTCTTGATTTACCTTGTTGATGTTCTTGAGACCTTCAAGAAAAAGCTGATTTTGATCCGATTGAAAATTCTTGTTCGCATGTTTTTGTGTTATAAATATCAGAAATGAAGTCTAGGGGTTAAGTAAAAGTGATCTGGAGTATTTGAGTGTGATTGGAGGTGTTTAGAGTAGGTTTAGACTTGAAGAAAAGTAGTGTGTGTTCTTGGTGAAAATGGAGAGAATGAGAGAAAAGGCTCACAATTTTCTGGAGTGTTGTTGGCTGAATGGTTTGGGGTAGATAGGAGTTTCAGTTTTCAGCTAGTGGGAGAGAGAGTGATCAGATTTTTTTGAAATTCGAATGGAGAAAATTGTGGAGTTGTTTGAGGTAGGAGGTTAGCTAATGGTGTTTGATTAAGGGAGGTTTCTTTGCTCTTCAATGGTGCCGGCTGGTTTGTTTGTTTTTTTTTGGCCGAAATGAATGAGGTCTGAAAAGGCTTAAGGCTGGCCAAAATTTAGAGCTTAAATGGTAGAGGAATTCTGGTTGTATAGCTTAATACAAGGGGTGTTTTCATGGAGAAAAATTCTAGAAATTTTGAAGTTCAAATGTAGTTTGAATGGAGTGATCTTAGAAGATGTTTGAGGTGTGGTTATGGAGTCCAAGTGTTCAAGGTAAGTGTGAAGGTTAGTGGTATTCAGTCCATGGCTGAACAAGGTTCAATTTGCAAAGGTTTGAGGGTAGTTTCTTCGGTTTATGGCTAAGGGAACAAGGCTGGAAATTTCTGGTATCATAGTGCTCATGCTTTGAAGGTGTGCTGCAAATTCCTGTGTAGTTTTCTGCAATGTTTCAGCCCGTTTTGCAGAGGTTTTGAGAGATGTTCAAGGGTCCTTTAAGGCTGGGTTTTCAGCCTTCTTTATGGGGAAAAATAGAGAAGTTTTGCTGACTTGAAGGTGGAATAAAACAGCTTCATTTTTCTAGTTGAGAATGGTGAAACTGCCCAGAATTTTTTCCTGGTTTTGTGCAGTCCGAAAATTGCACAGAATTTTCAGCCTTCAAGCCACATGAAATGACCATTTTTCTAGTAGCAAATGAGTAGGTTTACTGGCTGAATTTTTCGAAAAGCTGGTCTGCAAAAATTCTGGAAAATTTCCAGATTTTCTTCACTAAAAATATGAACAACATGAAGGTAGGATTGAAGGTTCTACCATGGTGATTTATTTCTCTTGGGAACTCATCCTAACTTCTCTCCTAATTTCAGCCAATTCTCTATCATTCAAGACTGATTTTCGAAATTCAAGGTTGAAGAATTATCACAGAATTTTTTTGGAATTTAAAAGAAGAGATTTAATGGATTTTGGTTTATTTAAATTATGAAGATGTTAGGACAAAGCTAGAGGTAATAAAAAGGATAAGAATTCCTCTAGAATTCTTTTTAGGACACAATGATAAGGTTAGGACATTCTCTTCAAGTCTCCCCTAAGACAACATTCCTATTTTTATGGAATGCAAGAAAACAAAAATTCAAACTTAATTAAGATAATCATGATAAAACCTTAGGTGATGGGATTTGAACTCATGACCTTAGAGATTAATTCCAAAGCTCTAACCACTAAACCACAACAACTCTTGTTCTTATTTTCTCACCCACATGTTCCTTTTATTTAATCCTCAAGCTAACTTCCTATTTTGACCTCAAGAAAAATTACCATTTTACCCTTCCTACTCAATAAGCATATCTAAGCCTTTTAACCTATAAACTACCATTCTAAAGCACATAAAATCATTCAAATATATATATATATATATATATATATATATATATATATATATTCATGCAAAATAATATGATATGCATCCCGACCCCCTTACTCTAGGGTCGGCTTCATTGATCATCATAGAAAATTACTCAATCAAATGAGGAATTCTTTAATTCAAGGAGGGTTGTGCAAGAATGTCTTCAAAGGAAGAAGAAGGGTGCTTGTCTATGAGTGCTTTCTTTTACTTTGTTTTCTTTTTTCTTGACAATGATATATTAATTATTTTATTGTAATTCAACGTTGTTTAGATATTCATTATTTCTAGAGTTGTCTGATATTTTGATTGACTGGTTATTATTTTTGGTATTCAATTACTTGTGCTTATTACGAAATTAGTTGTTTGGTTCTTTCCATTAACTTGCTAGACTAAAGAGGGTTGATGGTAGTTGCAATTGATTAATTTCATATTTATTGGCTGTTAACTTGCTAGACCAAAGAGGTTAATTGCTGAGGATTGAGTAATTGAAGGTTAATTTATGTTTGTCAGACCAAGGATTCATTAATTTCATGTTTTAAATTTGCCAGACCAAGGAAATTTAATCAAGGATTATGTTTAATACATCTTGTGGATGAATTAGTTGAGACAGACCAAATGGTGCTAATTTATCTAGAAGGTAGTAATTAGTTGAGATCGACCAAGTGATGCTAATTTACCTTTATCCTTCATGGTGCCAAGAGAATGATTAGTTATGACAATGGTTAGGTCCTTTGAAGTCATGTTTGTCTAAACAATGGGTTGAATTACATACTTCTCCATCACTGACATGGATATATTTTTATTTTGATTTTCTTTTATTTTTCACTTTATCAAGTCGGTTAAACAATGAAAGAAAGGTGATTAATGTCTACTTGTTTCTTGAGGATCGACACTCGTTTGAACCCTATGCTCGGTTAATGATGAGTACGCTTACTCATATGTGTGATTTGGGTTGAACGTTTTAATTTAAACTTAATTGAGAATGTGCTTAGTTTTTATATAATTTTTACACCCAAATCCAGACAAATAAAGTTTTTGGCACCGTTGCAGGGGAATAATAGCATGAAAGCTTGGCTTTTGTTGATTTAACCATGTAAATATGTACAATTGTTCGTTTCACAAAAAAGGTGCTATCTTTTGTATCTTGTGTATCTTTGTATCCTCTTGTAATCTAATTTACTAACTTTGACTAACTTTGTATTCTGTTGTAAT
Organism: Voacanga thouarsii; assembly: GCA_026120185.1. Taxonomy (NCBI): domain Eukaryota; kingdom Viridiplantae; phylum Streptophyta; class Magnoliopsida; order Gentianales; family Apocynaceae; genus Voacanga; species Voacanga thouarsii. Next base: position 77,410 of record JANUWF010001409.1, read on the forward strand.
CATGAATTCTATTATCTAACTTTTGTCTTGTCTTTGCTAGGTATTAGCCTTGGTACATGATCCAATGACCTAAAGGCGATATCGTAGATTTCATTTTGTTTCATTTTTATTTCTTTCTTCATGCATTAATTTACATTATTCATCATTGCTACATGTTCATCATTTTTATTCTGTTTTTCAAAAAAAAAAAAAGAAAGAAAAAAACATTAGTGTATTGATTGGCAAAATTACAAGCCCACATTGATATTTTTAGTGAGACGTCATTAGAAGCATTAGTGAATTCTTTTATTGCCAATATAAATTCATCTGTTCAGTGGCATGAAGAAGCTTCCCAACGATTATGCGATTAAAGGAAACAATTAGTTAAGATTATTGAGGAGACTCATGAGTTCATGCTAGCCCATACACTTGAACTAAAAAATCTCCATGGAGAGGAGAGATGCTACAAGGGACAATTATCCACTGTAGGAAGGGAGGTATTCAATTCTTCGCTATGTGCTAATAATCCAAATCTCTCTTTGTCACATGATTTCTTAGGTTCCTCTCTTTTCTTGGAGAATATGGGTCCAAATAATGATGTGTTGACTTTAGCATTCTTCAAGGAGTTGGATCTTTCAACACTATATCGTAAGAAGTCCTTGGAGGATGGTGGTAATTTCTACCCTTCACCCCATTCAACGGGAAGTAACTTAATTTTTGTAGATGTGTCGAAAAGTAAGGATTGCTTGATCCCATCCTTAAGAACTCAATTGCTAAGTTTTAAGGGGAATTTTAATTGTAAAAATTCTTTTGAAGGGTTAACTAGTGATTTCAAAGTTGATGCATTCGTTAGATACCTGTGCACTCATATGTTGAAAAAGATATTTATATGTCTAAAGGAATGTTAGAAAATGAGGTTTTTATGTTTTGCTAAGACAAATCATTTTCATGAACCTTCTATTTTTTAAAATCCTCCATTCTTCATTCTACATTCATCATGCCTATCTTCTATTTTGAGCTTTAATTTCTTTCCAAAAGGTTTGCTGAGGAAGCATGATGGGTGTAGAGAGTTTTTGTTTTATTTTTATTATTGTAGTCTTTTTCTTTAGTTTGTTTTCTTTTAATTAGGTATGCTTTTATTTTATTATTATTTTTCATGTGCTTTTATTTGTGTTTTGTTTTATAGGCATAAAGTCCTCTTGGACAAGCCCTACTTTTTACCTCAATTTGGATATCTATTGGAGCATTATCGCACTTGGGCAGTATTACTTAAACTTTCTAACCCCTTATTATTTCGTCCCTTTGGAGATGCATTCTTATGTTTATTTTTTGCCAATGGGGACATTGTCCGATTTAAGTATGAAGGAGTGGTTTGGGGATATACTTTGTCCAAATTTTCATCGATTTTAGCACATTGCACAATATATGGAAGTATTGTCTTTCTTATCTCTTCTCCTTTATATTTTTGGTTTCGTGGCATTGTTTCTTTCTTGTTATATTTATTTGGCCATTGAGGAAAATGTCCAGTTTAAGTGTGGGGGAGTGATTCAATTGAAAATTCTTCTATGCATCATTCTTTTATACTTTCCTTCTTCTTATGAGCAAAATTTTCAATTTTTTTTTTTTTTGATTTTCTTTGAGATTTCAAGCTATATGTTTAGTGCATGTCTTTATGATAGATTATAGAGCATATGTTCTATATCATTTATGGCTTATGCATAACTTTTTGCACTCACTTGGACGAAGTAGTTCTTGATCTAATACTTTGCATTGTTCATAAACCTATTTTTCTACTAAACTTTGTTGGTATCTCAGGCTCGTATCCTATATGGCGCAGTGAAAAATAAAACAAGATACCTTCCCAGGACCTGTCTATATATGGAAAACAAGACATAAAGAGAGTAAAAGTAACAGCTTTTACCTTTGGGTGATCGTGCGAAGAACAAAATTTTTTTCTTCAAGTTGAGGCGCGATCCAGCAATCTGCGTGATCAACCTCCACGTGAGTTGAACGTCTACCCGCTATAATCACAGTGTGTGATTATCTCTAATAGTAATCCACACAGAGGAATACTTAAGCACGTAGCTTTCTGTGCTAGCAGAAATTTTAAGTAGGGGCTAGGGTTTCTCTTTAAGATTAAATCGAGAGAGAAGAAGAGAAAAAGTTCGTGGTTGTTGTTTCTTTGTGTGTTGTTCAGCTATTGGCTAGGGTTTTTCGTATGTTATTAGCTACTATATATCACACAAAATTCCCTTTCCAAAATTGAGAATTCTAATCCTATTAGAATTTCCTAATTGTAATTGAAAACATCAAGTTCTCACAATTACAACTTGTACCACAAATTATAACTAATTATAATTTGTCCACAACAACTTTTCTTTCTCTCAATCAACCCCACAATGTTATCAAATAACATCTTAAGTATATAATCCTCTATTGTGTGTGACCTATTAGGTTTCCCAGTCAATTGATAAAGAACATGAATTAATCCAAACGTCTTTGAGATTAATAATTCATAATTAATTAGAATTAATCCTATTAATTCTAATCAGGATTGGTTTAATAATTAATCAATTAATACATCCATATTCCCAGATCATGAGTGGTATCTAGCAACACATCATGACGATCCAAGAGTCCAGGAAGTTAAGTGGCTTGACATGAACCATTCAATAACAAACTTCAGTGCAATTAACTCCTTTCACCATACAATATCTCATTCGGTTTGGAGTACAGAATTAGTGCCAATTCCCTCCAGAAATAATTTTGGCCCGAATACAATAGTACTTGTATCTAGAACCCACTACTCTAGATGTGTATCAATTGGAACTGTTTCCAATACACAATCGCATTGGCCAAGGACTTTCCGAGTAGTAATTTCTACAAGTGGCCGTGCGATATTCGCCCCTACTATTAGGAGTGGTGAATCATTTATTGACCCTCTCAACTACTTTTATTTACCTCACAATGTACTCAATATCCATCCCATAGGCGGCCCTCAATCGAGCTCTAGAGATTGGAATCAAAGTATAAAGCTCAGCAAACAAAGCACCTTGGAGATCTCAAGTCTAAGGATACTTGCACGTTTTCTATATTGAGATTATATCATTGGCACTATATAGCTATCCATATGATTATCTCAAAGCTAGGTCATCCAATGAACTTGTTCCATTAACAGGCATCCATGTGTTAACTTTGAGTATCTCAATACTCACGGTTATGACAACCACCGCCTGATCAAATAAGGAAGTTTAACACATGCTAGTCTTAACGCATTAATAATGTCCTGTCTCATTAATACTATGACTCGGGACTATTTAAGTACTAACACCATCCAGTGTAGTAGGAATCTCATATCATGATCTCTATCATGATTTCCTTAACACAGTGTTGTACTAGGGACTTTATCTAACAGTTATATTACTTAAAGTAAACAAAAAGAAACTGTAAGATAAATAATGCCTTTTATTAAAATAAAATGTGTCATATACAATGTACAAGTGATTACCTCTAGGGTACAAGACTAACAAACTTCATGGAGCATTCTAGAACTTACTTGAATACCTCTCAAGGCGAAATAAGAAAGACAGTGATGATTTAACTTAGGGATGATGATAATAGGCCTTCATTGGATAGTTTGAGCTTTTCAAGCCTACCTATTGTCATATTATCTCTAGTGCCTATTTTGAGCCTAAATTGTTGTTTTCTTTCATTAAAACCTATCACAATATTTTGTCCATTCCTTGTTGCTGAGAGTTTGAATGATTTTTCAAATCTTTATGCTCTTGATGGATAAAAGTATGTGTAAGAGAATGTTGAGAAAGAATGTTGGGATAAAGATCATGACTTGTTACTTTCAGTCATGGATCAATAATGAGTTGAGCTGGAAAGAGGAAAGGAAGCAAAGAAAGAGTAGAAAAAGAATAAAGGGATTGAAAAAAAAAAAAACTACTAGGAAGAATTGAAAGAAAGAAACAAGTGAGAAAAAGAAAACGACAACAACAGTGAAAACAAGAGAGGAGTGAGAGAAAAGACAAGTGAAAGAAAAAGAAAGAAAAGATCACAAAAGGGATGGTGATTGAGCTGTAAAAGCTTAGTTCACATTAAAGTACTTGACTCCATTGCTAGAAACTTTGAGTGATCTTGTGAAAAAAATAGAGAAGAGTTGATGAGAAAAAGAAAGAGAAAAAATGCAGGATTTGCTTGAGTGGAGTTGTAATTGCTGAACAAGGCTATGGTTTGATTGATTCTTGGAATAGGAGAGCACGAAGAGTTGGAAATTATTGATTCATTTTGTTTATTCATTTCTTGCGAACTCACAGTTTCTTTGATATTTGATTCTCCTATATCCTTCATTCGATAAGCTACATTACAAGTCTTTAGCCTTACATTACAAGCTTAAAAGTCCTACTTGATCTAAGTAGAATCATGATATGTCTCGGATTAGTGGAGAGAGTGTATGAAAAGTAAGCCTATGGAATGCATATTCTTTTTGAACTAAATTCTTTCCAAGGGTTTGGGGATATTGTGAAGTATTGAGATGGTTCTATTAAGTCATTTATCACTAACACAAGTCTTGCATTTGTTGTGAAAGATGTAGTAGAATGTGTTTTATCTTCTTGAATGAAGAAAGCATTGAAGATATGGTTTGGAAATTGATTGAGTGATTGATTTAATCTTATGTTTTCCTACTTGTTCTTGATACTTTGCTTGAGGACAAGTAAAGAGCTACATGTGGGGGAATATGATATGGGCTAAATTAGTCATGTTTTTCCAAGTTATTTGAGATTCTTTTGTGATATATTTTGTTCAATAACTAGTTATATTCCTTCATATTTGAGATTTTACCATTGGAAATGTATTTTAAGGTAAAACGAAACAAAAATGTCGCAAATTAGAGGAGAGATAGCGCCGGCTAGGGCATTGGAACTGGCACCGGCCATGCACTGGATTACACGAACTTCGAAGTGACGGAAAAATTGGTGAAACAGAGCAAAACAGAGTGGAACCGGTGCTAGCTCCAAGAGTCAAGGTGGCGCCGGCTGCATTCTGGTATTTATTGTGCAAAATTCAAAGAAAAATCGGCGAACAAGTAGAGATGCAGAACACAACCGATGCCGACTTCGAGAGCCAAAGCAGCACCAGTTGTGCCTTGAAGATAAGGTGGTGCTTGATTTTTTCTACGCGATTTTTGGTAATCTGTGGAGTTTTAGTATCCTCCAACTTCTACTCGGCCAAGAACTCTGTACCTACCAGTTTAGGTACTTCCTAAGCCTGTAAATAGATGAAAAACACAAGGGAAAAGGGGGAGAATTCATTGATTATCATAGAAAATTACTCAATCAAATGAGGAATTCTTCAATTCAATGAGGGTTGTGCAAGAAGGTCTTCAAAGGAAGAAGAAGGATGCTTGTCTATGAGTGCTTTCTTTTATTTTATTTTCTTTTTTATTGACAATGATATGTTAATTGTTTTATTGCAATTCAATGTTGTTTAGATATTCATGATTTCTAGAGTTGTCTGATATTTTGATTGACTGGTTATTATTCCTGGTATTCAATTACTTGTGCTTATTATGAGATTAGTTGTTTGGTTCTTTCCATTAACTTGCTGGACCAAAGGAGGTTGATGGTAGTTGCAATTGATTAATTTCATATTTATTGGCTGTTAACTTGCTAGACCAAAGAGGTTAATTGTTGAGGATTGAGTAATTGAAGGTTAATTGATATTTACCAGACCAAGGATTCATTGATTAATTTTATGTTTTAAATTTGCCAAACCAAGGAAATTTAATCAAGGATTGTGTTTAATGCATCTTGTGGATGAATTGGTTGAAACAGACTAAGTGATGCTAATTTATCTAGAAGGTAGTAATTAGTTGAGACAGATCAAGTGATGCTAATTTACCTTTATCCTTCATGGTGCCAAGAGAATGATTAGTTATGACAATGGTTAGGTCCTTTGAGGTCATGTTTGTCTAAACAATGGGTTGAGTTACATACTTCTCCATCCTTGACATGTATATATTTTTATTTTGATTTTCTTTTCTTTTATTTTTTCTTTTTATTTGTTTTTCACTTTATCGAGTCGGTTAAACAATGAAAAAAAGGTGATTAATGTCCACTTGTTCTTTGAAGATCGATACTCGTTTGAACCCTATGCTCAGTTAATGATGAGTACGCTTACTCATATGTGTGATTTGGGTTGAACGTTTTAATTTAAACTTGATTGGGAATGTGCTTAGTTTTTGTATGATTTTTACACCCAAATCTGAACACATCAGCACTAAAAAATTTGAGAAATACAAATCAAGGAAACAAATTCAAATTCAAATTCAAATCCAACTAAGAAGTAAAAAAAAAAAAAAAAAGAAAACTAAACTGTCCACAATCTAACCAAAAAAAAAAAAAAAGGAAATTCAATATCTGCGTTTTTACCTTAAACTGTTCACGTTTGATAAAAGGTAACTAGCATTGAGGACTTCCTTTTACATTATTCTTTACAATGCCACTATTAAACACCTGCATTCCAAGATTGATATTACAATAATTAGCTAAATAATATCATTTACTTGTCATTAATTTTTGCCAACATATAATGATGCCAAATTGATTGGATCAAATTTGGTACTTTTATTTGATGAAATTTAATTTAGTTAAGAGGAAAAACCTCTTCAAGAAAAGGTTGTAACCTAAGCCTACTAGCGATTGACTATATTTAAAAAAAACATACAGTTTTTTATCTAACAAGAATCAAAATAGAAATGAAAAAGAAAAAGAACCTGCTAAGTGAGAAATTTCTTTGCTATGCATGTTCTATAGTAAAACTTGGAAAAATTTCCAACAAATTGGAAAGAACCAAAAAGAGATAACTAAGTAGCAGAAATTGTTTGGTTGCAATCTTATAATAGTCAAACCAAGAATAATTTTGATGCATTAAGGAAATTCCACCTTGTAAATTGACAATATCTTAGAAATTCTTATACTTATACATGCTGAACATTTTGTTACAACAACCCATGTTTACATTGATAACACATAACATTTGACTACTGGCAATTACATTGTTTCATAAACAGTTTAATGCAAAAAATAACCTTGGTCTAGTAAATAAGTTTCTTAACCATAAAGAGTAGGTCTTTGCCCTTGGCAACCTTCCAAGTCTAAGAAAAAGTCAAAAAAATATAATGTCACAACATAATCCTAAATACATTAGGAAAACACACTCCACATTTATAACGTACATATAGCATATCTAGTTCTTGACAAAATCCACAGATAAACAGCCTGCAATGACTTCAAATAAATTAGTATATAAACCTTTAGTACATCCCTAAATGCCGATACACACTAACATTGCACATAAGGGAAGTATATAACTCAATATTAGAAACTTTCCTTAAGATTCCTAAGTTGTTCATAATTTCCAGCAAGTTATCCCTTTTTTCCCAAGAGTATAATACATATAAAAATATACTGGATTGACCTCAAATTTTGCAAAGATAAACCTCAATACATATAAAATAGAATTCAGGTGGCCATTCACAAAAAGTAGGTTTAAATCATGCTAAAAAAAAAAAAAATTCCTTTTCTGTAGATTTCTGCCCAGATTAGACTAGCATTAAATAAAACTTTTTAACTTTTACATCCCACTTCCAAAAATTTTGAATTTTTCCAGTTAACAATTACACACATTGAGCTATGTTTTCTCTGTTTTGACCTTGTTCAAATTCGGAATTTTTCACACAGCATTACTAGCCAAAATCTGAACCTACAGCTAAATCGATAAACTTCGTTTTTGCTTCCTCTGTATTTGAAAATTTACTGGGATTAAACCCAGGATTTTCATGCTTAATTATTAACATAAATAACATCTCTTGCATGTCTAGCAACCAATATCAAATGGCCTTACAATAATAAATTGCATTGCTAATTTATTTTGAACCAAAACAAGCATCTAGCACATATTTTCAGAAATTCCAGCAAGCATAATATTTATTTTATCTTTCAAAAAATCATTACCTTAGACTTATTAACTCAAGAAAACACCAACATAGAATGGATTTAAGCCAAAGACAACAACCCTAGTATTAAACACTTTTAGATCATTCCAAAACATATCTAGAAATCATCTTTTCCTTAGACAAATTTCAACTTTTATCAATATAACAATTCAAGAGAAAAGAATTTTCTTATGCAAAAATCCTTTGAAGAAAGGTTTCATTTTCAATATCCCAACAAGTACAGGTGATAAACATGAGTTTTTAAATCAAAAAGTACATGCTAAAAATTCTTGAAACCTTAAAACCTAACATTTCTCTAAGGAATTATAATATAAACCCCAAGATAAACAGACTAAAGATGTTGTAAACATGCATACACAATATTTCCAACCATGTCCTGTACACTATGTGAATCTAACCAGGATAATACATGAAAGTGATTTTTCTAGTGCATAAGTGAAAGCATATCTACGAAGTGATGCTTTAGAGAATTTTCCAGTCTGCATTTGTGAAATGAGGAGAAGTCCTACTTAATGATCTTGGTTTTCCTTTGAAATACAATATAGACGACACATCCAAAACTGTCATTAGAAAATTTATATTCATACCTTTCTTGCCACATCCATTCCACTAAGATCATCTCAAGAATCTGTGAACGTATTGAGCTTAAAGTGAGAATTCATCTAGACATATCAAATCCATAGAGAAATACAAGCAAACTATATAAGAGATGAACATAAATATGCTTTCAAAACTTTTTCATGGAAAAAAAGGAAGAACAATGTATACATGTGCACCTACAATTCATAATTTAACTAAATTCAGATACAGGGGCAATAGCTTGAAAACTCTCCCTTTTCCAGCAATTGTGGCAATATAACATCTTCAGTATACCCAAAAAGAAAAAAATTTGCGTGGATCACTTCTTCGATCTCTAGAACAAAAATTTTGAGACATAATGCCTGTTGGCAAGAAATTAGTGAACAGGTTTCCAATTTTGTGAAACTAAATTAATTGAAGCATACTAAAATGCATACAACCCATGTCATGTAAAGGATTTATCCTCAATTTGACTTTACATTTCTCCTAATCAATAGCACTCTACGACTCTGCCACCCAATATTACTTAGATAACCAGTCAACCTTAGTGAAACACACTGCTCAATACAACATGTGAAACCCCAGTCGAAACTAACCTTAGAGTAAGGGAGTTAGGATGCATATCATATTTTATTTCATGGTTAAATATATTCTCATATGAATTTTTATGTGTTCTGGATTCGAGTTTTATTGTCTTGAAGTCTTGTTGGTGAGTATTGTGTGAGAGGGGCAAAATGGTAATTTTTGCCAGGGGTGAAAATAGGGAGATAGCCTGTGGATTGAATAGAAAATAATTTTTCTAGTAGAAATAGAAATAAGAGTTGTTGTGGTTTAGTGGTTGGAGCTTTGGAATTAATTCTTGAGGTCTTGGGTTCAAAGTCCATCATAGAAGCTTTAACTTGATTAAATTTTATTTTTGCTTGGGAAGGAATGGTTTCGGCCTTAAGGGCCTAGATCAATGTGGTGATGATGTTCTAGGAGAGACATGTTAGGAGTATTCTCATTCCACTCCTTTGCCTACTCGAAATTCCCAAAGGGAATTCTTGTTCCCTTGATCTTCAGTTTTCCTTAGTTTTAACTCATTAGTTTGATCAAGATGTTCTAGCCTTTTTCTTTCCAGAAAATTCAGTAGAGTGCTGAGACCTTTTAGGATCAAAATGTCTTGGTGAAAGACTTCTTATGGTCTAAAAAATATGGAAGAGTTGTGAGGAATTCCAAGAGGAAAAATCCCTCTAGTAAGCTTGCTGAAATTTTCCTCTAGCTTAGTTCATCTTTCTTCATGGAATGAGCTGGAATTTTCCAGCTTGTTGTACCTTCAAAAGGGCAAAATTTCTAGCTAACATTCCCTCCCAAATGCTGCCAAAAAAATGGTCTTTAGGATCAGTTTGAAACCTGAAAATTCTGGGCCAATTTCAGACTGCACAAGCTGGAGCAAAACAGAAAAAAATCCTGTACGAAAATCAGCTTTGAGAGCCCAAAACTAAGCTGTTTTCGTCCAGATTTTGTGCAGCACCTTAGCCATATTTTTCCTCCATGAATAAGGCTGGAAACCAGCCTTGAATACCCCTGAAACCCCCTTCCATCTCACTGCAAAATGGATGGAAGTGGCAGACGAAAATCTGCCAGAAAATTCACTGTGCAGCGAAAATTCTGTGCAGATTTTCGTCCAACTTGTTTCCTATCTCTCTTCTAGCCAAAACACCAAACTTAATCTGTCAAAACCTTCCTTAAACCTCCATAAACAGAGCTCCATTGATCCCCTTGAACTTCTACACGAAATTCCATTAATGGCTGTCCAAAAATCTCTCAAACAAATCCCTGCAATTTAGCTTGATTGGTTTCCAAAATTTCAGCCATCTTATTTAGTAACCTTCCATAATATTTTGCTCAATGACCCATACTTCTTCTTCATCATTGTACACCCTACTTTCGGCCACCATAAGCCTCCATAAGTCAGCATTAATCCCACAAAATTCTGCTCAAACAATCAGCCATGGCAGACTTCAAAGCTGTCTAAGCAATCAAGATATTCTTAGGATATTTACTTTCCAAATTCACTTTCTAAAAATATTCTTCAAAGATTGTAACAACTAACCTTTCCTTTTCCCTTCCAAATCAGACAAACAACTTCCTAAACCCTACAGAATTTTGGCAGCCCTCATTCCACAGAAAATTCGACAACCAAACAACCATCTCTCTCGATTTTCTGCAATCATCAAGAACACACACACTACACCAAGAACACATACTTCTTCTCTACACCCAATACCCCTCCAAACCATCTCAAATCCACTCAAAAACTTCCAGATTTGATCTACACATTGCTGTGAATCCATCAACACCATTATTAACATCAAACTCCTCCAAACATCTTGCTACTTCGGATCAAAGTTGAAATTTCTGGACAAGAACATCTTCAAGGTAAATTCACTCTATCAACATCATCCTCTTCAAACTTGATCTCTAATGAAAACCTATATGAATAATCACACTAATGACTTCTTCTTCTTCTTCTTCTCTCTCTCTCTCTCTCTCTCACGGACCGAAATTCCCTCTCTTGGCCGAATGGACTCTTCTTCCATGACCATGCTTTCGCCACCTTTCTTGAACAAGATTAGCCATCTAGGAGTTGAGATCTTCTCTAAACTCCTTCAAGTCATTCATCAACCAAGTAAGTCCCTTCAACCTTTCTTTTAAACTCTAGATTCATGTCTCTAGGATGATGATGATAGTAGGTGGATGGAGATAGGATTTAAGTGTATATATATATATATATATATATATATTGTTGAGATTGAAGCATGAATATATGTATGATTGTGAAGGAGATGGGATTTATGCATGGAAGGATTATCTTGGATGATTATATGATGATTTGAGGTTGATGCATGTCATAGGTAGTATTTGTGATGAAGTATGCTAGAGATTATGTCACCTTTGGTGAATAGGATTTATATTCGTGTTGGACTATTGAAGCCATGATCATATTTATGCTAGTAAGGGTTAGATCATATTTTGATAAATTGAGATCTATGCTTGTATGCATGATTTGGATGATTTGATGAATTGAAGGGTTGTATATATGTTCATGATTGTGGTTAGCTATAGGAATATGATCATGATCTAGTTGTCCCTAAGCTAAATTTTATTTCATTAATAAAATATTTAATAATATGATTTTTCTAGTAAAATTTTGAAAACCATGGGAAAATGTGGATTTGGTCTTTTATATAAAATAGTGATATTTTAGTCAAATAAATAATAGTTTTGCTAAATATATATATATATATTATTTAAAATGATAAAATCAATTAAAGCCTTTTATGGAAATAATTATAATTAATAAAATATTTATTACTAAAAATTTAATTATTATCTTTTAATCAAAACCCATTAAGGATTTGCTTATTATTTTTCAAGCAAGACTCATTAAATTTATTTTCAACAAATTTTAGCTATCAATTATTTTCTACCAACTAAATTATTAATAAATCATTATTTTACCTAATACTACCTTGGACCTTTTTTCAAATAAACCATAATTTATTTTTAGCAAGATTTAAACCTTCAATATATTGTACCTAATTTTCCAAACTCTAGTTATTTTAATATCAAACTAGAATTATTTTATAAACCCCTTTTATTTATTATGGAGCTTTAAAGCTTGGGACACTAGGGACATGATTGTAGTAAGTTGAGTTAGTTTTATTTGAGAAAGTGAATCTTTGGCTTGAGTTTGATTGTGGTTTGTATTTACCCTATGCGGGGTTAGGTCAACTGTTGGAGACCTTTGTTGTGGACAAGGATCAGGTAAGCTCCTGCATAAAACCTGTTTGATGAAAAATGATTTTTTTTTATGGCAAGCCAAATGTAGAGTGCATGGTCACTCATTTCTGTAAAGGCAATTGAGGATTATTTCCATTCTTATTTCAGACAAATAAATTATTTGCAAATCAAGGGGCGGTTTTACTCAAAACCTAAAACTCTTTCTAAAACCAGTTTTGCCCCAGACTTTGGAAAACCTTAATTGCCATTTTCAAGTGGAACTGTGTTTTGTTCATTTTCTCTCCAAGTGGGATATGTTACGTTGAGTACTTAACAGGGGTAGGCTAGTAGTACTAGTTTTGAAGAGCAAGAGTGAGTCTTCTGGCACGAGGCCACCTCCAGAAGATAAGCTCAACTTAGAGAAACGTCAGTACTACTTAGTCAGGCCGGTCCGAGCTAGCAGTTTGTTTTATTTAAGTCAAGTGACTGTGTTTTGCCGGAATGGACACCCGGTTGTTGTTTGGGTATAGAGAAGGAGGGGTATCTTGCCCGGTAGGCCGATCACTTACCTTTTGTCAGTCTGCACAAAGTGTTAGGCATTCTGACCGGTTATGGGGCCCAACGTGTGGTAACCCATAATCCTTTCTTTCGAGTGGTTGATCTTATAAATTATGTACGGCTAGATAAGCCAAAACGCCACTCTTATTTTTGAACACCATTCATTGTTTGCCAGTATTTCTTTTGTCAGTCTGCACAAAGTGTGGCATTCTGACCATCGTATGGTTATGGGGCCCAACGTGTGGTAACCCATGACCACCTTTATGAGTGGTTGATTTTATTGTGCACTTGTATGGTTTCAAAAAGAGGAAAACACCACTCTTGCTTTTGACTAATATTTATTGCTTGCCAATGTTTCTCTTATAAAGATTTCACACTTTGCATCCATGAACTGTTTTCACTGAACACCCAAAACACACACGGACTTACTGAGATTTCTGTCTCATCACCTTTTTACCATGATTTCAGGCCGATCCTGCTGTGGGGATGAGTAGCTAGTGTTATCTGCCTTGAAAGAGAATGTGTCTTTTGATTTTATGTATTGCTTTGGGGAGACGAGAGTGGATAATTTTATTTATGGATTTGTTTCCTTTTGGGAATTCGTGGATTTATTCTTGGGTTGTAATAAATCTTAAGTTGAAGTATTATTTTTATTATTTTTATTCCGCTATTTTATTTGTGTGACCTCGTTATAAAGACCCCTTGTCATTTGGACGGGGCGACATCCCCGGCCCCGGCGGGCCTAGGTAGCGGGGTGTTACACAACATGTTGTCAAACTTGTTAATCCCAGAACATGAAAATAGAAGGAAAATATAAACTTGTTAATCCAATGAACTATATTTTTAAGTTAACTAACACCATAAAGATTCCCAATAGAAGGAATATGAATTACCCATCCTCATCTCAAATAAGAATGTGATAACAAAGATGCTCACATTTTTAATTCGGCGTCCATAATTCGGCGTCCACACATGGGCACAAGCTCACACAAAGACGGAAAAATTAGTTAACAGACCAATCTCAAACATGTATCTGACAAATCATAATCAAAAATAGCATTTCAGGCCAATCTCAAACAGATTTGAACCTAATACCCAAATAATAGCATGTCACAAATTGGACAGCAGCTAATAAAGGGATAAAATTGAACATTTGTTCTACTCCAAGACCAGCACTTGAAGAAGAGAAGAAAGAGGAAATGCCAGTACTTGAGGCTACTGCAGTGGAGAAAACTGAATGGGCTCACTGGTACAGGTGACATAGAGAGAATAGAAGGGGCTTTCGGTGAGGAAAGAGTTTGCTGATATTGAAGAGGAGAGAACTGAAGTGCTTTTGCAGGGAAATAGGTACAGTGAAAAGGAGTGCTTTTGTGGGGAAATGGATATAGCAAAAAAGAGTGCTTTTGTGTAATAGGGCTTTTTTTCACTTACCGGGATAGTTTTTTTTTCAAAGGGGGGTCATTTAGCGCTATTTTTTTTCACTCAGTTTTTTTTTTTTTTTTTACTACTCAGTTTTTCACTTAGGGCCCCATTTTTTTTTTTTTACTACTCAGTTTTTTTTTTTATTACAATAGCTATTATGACAGTTTCACATGTCAAAATAAATAATACAATATATAAAAAAAAGTATTGTAACACAATTTAGAAAATGTTTATGCGTTTGAATTTAGGTATAAAAATAATATAAAAATAAGCACATTCCCAATCAAGTTTAAATTGAAACGTTAACCCTAAATTACACATATGAGCAAGTGTACTCATCATTAAGCATAGCATAGGGTTTAAAACGAGTGTCAATCCTCCAGGAACAAGTATGCATTAATCATTTTTCTTTCATTGTTTAACCGACTCAATAAAGTGAAAAAGAAATAAAAGGAAAAATAAAATAAAATAAAATAATATGTACATGTCAAGGATGGAGAATTATGTAACTCAAACCATTATTTTGACAAACATGATCTTAAAGTACCCAAACATTGTCATAACTAATTATTTTCTTGGCATCATGAAGGATTAAGATAGATTCACTTCTTTGGTCAATCCATGAAATCACTATCTTCTGGACAAATTAGCATCATTTGGTCTGTCTCAACTAATTCACCTAAAAGATGCATTAAACACAATCCTTGATTAAATTTTTATGGTCTAGCAAATTTAAAACATAAAATTAACCAATGAATCCTTGATCTGGTAGACATTAATTAATATTTAATTACCTTATTCTTAGCAATTAACCTCTTTGGTCAAGCAAGTTAAGAGACAACAAATATGAAATTAATGAATTAAAACCACCATTAACCCCTTTGGTCTAGCAAGTTAACAAAAAGAAACAACCAATTAATTTTGTAATTAACACAAATAATTAAATACCAAGAATAACAATTAATTAATCAAAAGATCAAAGTAACTCTAAAATTCATGAATACCTAAAACAATGTCAAATTATAATAAAATAATAAATACATCATTGTTCAACAAAAAAGAAAACAAAGTTAAAAGAAAGCACTCATAGACAAACCTCCTTCTTCTTCCTTCGTAGACCCTCATGCACAATCCTCTTTGAATTGAAGAATTCCTCCTTAAATTGAGTGTTTTTCTGTTTTGATATGCGAATCCTCCCTCTTTTTTTTTTTTTTTTTTGTATTTTCCCTTTATTTATAGGCTTTAGAAATGCCTAATTTCGTTCCTTTAGGGTTTTTGGCCGACTAGAAGTAGGAAAATACTAAAACTCTGAAAATTATAAAAAAATGCATGCAAAAATCGAGGCACTGCCTCAGTACCAGGGCACAATTGGCACTGCCTAGGGCTGATGCCGGTTGTGACCTGTTCCTTTGTTCGTTTGTTGATTTTTCTTGATTTTCGTGCCAACCCTTCCAGAGTGCAGCCGGTGTCATCTCTAGCCTCCTAGCAGACGTCGGTTTAGTTCTTTTCAGCATTGTTTCACAGGTTTTTTCATCGTTTCGAAATATGTGCCAAAAGCATGTGGCCAGCGCTGGATCCCTTGTCCTGGCGGGCGCCGCCTCTACTCTGTTTAGCGACGTTTTTATCTTATTTTATCCCTAAAATCTGAAATAATGCACAAAATACCTTTCCAATGGTGAAATCTCAAATATAAAAGAATATGATCAGTTATTAAACAAAATGTATCGCAAAATAGCCTCAAATAACTAGGAAATATATGACTAATTTAGGCCCTATCACATTCCCCCACACTTAGCTCTTTGCTTCTCCTCAAGCAAAGTATCAAAAACAAGTAGGAAAAACACAATGTTTCACAAAATCTCTCAATTACTATCAAAATAATATCTCCAATGCTTTCTCTATTCAAGATAACAAAATATATGTTGCTATACCTTTCATAACAAATGCAAGACTTGTGTAAGTGAAGAATGACTAGTAGAACCATCCCAATACTTAACAATATTCTCAAACCATTGGAAAGAATTTAGTTAAAAAAGAATATGCATTCCATAAGCTTACTTTTTATACACTCTCTCCACTAATCTGAGATATATCATGATTATATTTAGGTCAAGTAGGACTTTAAAGTTTATAATGTAAGGCTAAAGGGTTTGTAATGTAGCTTTCAGATGAAGGATATAGGAAAATCAAATATAAAAAAGGATGAGAGTTTGCAAGAAAAGGATAAAAAAAATGCACCAAGAAATTCCAAACTTTTCTTGCTCTCCTATTCCAAAATCAATCAAAACCCCGTAACCTTGTATGGCAATTATAGTAGTTCAAGCAAATCTTGCATTCATTTTCTCAATAATTCTTAACTCATCATTCATATTGCACAAGATTATCAAAAATTTCAACAAATCTTATTCCAGCTCTCTTCCTGTACTTTTTTTCTCTTCCTCTTTCAGCTTTTCTTTTTCTTTTTATTTCCTTCCAAATGCTGCTTTTTTTTGTTTTTCAATTTTTTTTTCAAACCTTTTCTAGCAGCTTTTTGTTTGTTCTCAAGTTCTCTTTTCTCTTTTTTCTTTTCTCCTTTCACAACTCCACTCAACAATGATGCATGACTGAAAGTAACAAGTCATGACATTTACACACGCTTTCCCCCTCACAATTCGTCTACTTGTATTTTCCTTCATCAAAAGCAATCAACGATTTGGAAGAATTATCAAACTCTCAGAAAGAAGTAATGGACAAAGTATAATAACGGGTTTAAGAAAGAAATTAACAATTTAGGCTCAAAATAGGCACTAGGGATAATATAAAATAGGTAGGCTTGAAAAGCTCAAACTATCCAAAGAAGGCCTATTACCGTCATCCTTAAGTTAAATCATGAATGTCTTTCTTATTTCGCCTCGAGAGGTATTCAAGTAAGTTCTAGAATGCTCAATGAATTTTAGAAGAAAAACAGGTTTAAGAACAATGTAGAGCATTTGATCAAGAACTACTTCGTCCAAGTGTGTGCAAAAAGTCATGCATAAGCCACAATTGATATAGAGCATATGCTTCATAATCTAGCACAAAGACATGCATTAAAAATACATCTTAAAAATTAAACAAAAATCCAAAAAAGTTTTAAAAATTTTGCTCAAAAGGATGCAGTATAACAAGAAGAATGAAGTATAGAAGAATTCTCAATCTAACCACTTCCCCCCACTTAAACCGGACATTATCCTCAAAGGCCAAAAAATAGAACAAGGAAATAGTGCCACGGGACATAAAATAAAGGGAAAAAGATAAGAAAGAAAATACTTCCATTACAGTGGGCATTCTTCTACAAAAGAGTCGAGTTCCTGGAGAAAGGAGCAGTGTCGAAGTACCTAAAAAGAAAAATACAAAAGAAGCACACCAAAGCATAAAAATTAGAAAAGAAAAATAAACAAAAAGTAAAGAAAATAGTACAAAAAAGAAAAGTACATGAAATAATTAGAAAATGTCATGAAAATATAAAGGAAAAAAAATAAAAAGAGAGTGACAAGTAGGAACAAGTGTAGAACAATCATCTCAATCCTCCCTATCATCATCATTAGGTGTTGAAATGCCCTCACCACCATGCAGTCTCGCAAAACGCTGCATCCACTCAGTCCATTGCTGCTCCATAGTAGTCTACCTCCGGGCAATATTATCATTGGAGTCACGCATATGTAGCAACATCTCCATCTGCTGGGCTAACTGTCCCAGCATCGCGGTCTGAAAGTCAGTCCTTGGTTGGGAATGTGAACTACTGGCTCGTGCCCGTGATGGTGGTGGCGGGTGCTCCTCCTCCACAGGTGGTGGCTGGACTTGGCTGGGATATTTGACCTCATAAGGAGTTAGCCATTTTTTCATTTCCTGGCTATACTTGTACCCACAGCTCATTAATGTTTGCTCCATTACTAGGTCATGCTCAGTGGTAGTCTCCATCAATTCCCCCACAGTACTAATACCAAAGTCTCTCAGAATTTTCATTATGACTAGAGGGAAGACGAAGGCTTTGGTAGAGAGACGATGATGAACTACATCCCTGATGGATTGTATGATCAATGGAGCAAGAGGGATAGGCTGATTGGTCATCATCCTATGCAAGATGTATGTATCAATAAGGAGTGTCTCATTGAAACCACTAGCTCGGGAAACAACATTAAAACCAAACATGTAGACTAGAGCACTAAAGTTGACAGCAAGATCATTGTTAGAATAGAAGCTATTGGCTTGGAAAGCATTGTACTTATGCAACCCTAGAGCAGCTCTAGTTCCACTGGCATCCCAATTAGGGTTAGAAAGAATCTTTTCATTATTAGTATCTATACCTTACTCAGAATCATCATCACACACTTGGAAAAGAGTAGCTAAATGGTTTCGTGTGATGATAATGTGGGTTCCTTTCATCCTTGTCTCAATATGTGAAAGGTGTTTATTACCCTTTTCAACCATGTTGGCATAGAATTCTTTAATGAGCACTGGATAATAATCCCCTTTTAGCTGTACTATAGGTCCCCACCCTAGCCTCTTAAACATCATTCCCAGTTTAAGGGCACGGTCTAGGGTAGGTGCAAAGGTACACTCTACAATAATTTTATTAGAAGCCCTCCAATTGTACCATTCCTCACATAATAGATCAATGAACTCTGCTGGCCTAAGGAACAAGGGGTCTATAGATGAAGGGGTTGAGGAAGAAGAAGCTCGAGCCCTTTTGAAGGTTTAACCCCGTGCTCTAGACATATTGGCAAGTAAGTAGTAGTGAAGATAGGAGGATAAAGACTAAGAAGCTCAAATATTTTAGAAGAATTGTGTCTTCTCTATTTCAAACACAATACACAACACCCACTCAACTCTTAACCAACTCACACCACTATGCCCAAACTCCTGAGAGTATACCTCGCACCAAACAACAACCAATTCAATCTCCTCTAATCAATCCAACACAACCTGTAAGAATGTATATAAAAGCTCACTGTAAAGTATAAATGTCTTGAACAAACCTAATGTATCCGGATGCTCATAATATGATCATGTAAATTATGGAATCATCATGGCATTATAGTGATCAAGTGTAAGATAATTCAAAGCCAATGTACACTAATTACTCAATCATCATAATAGCCATAATCATACTCTTAAGCAAATGTATGAACTCCCTAATGATCATGTGAATGAATCAAGTACTTAAGAAACATCAACTCATAATATATCCAATGGCATGAAGCTCATAAGTCAATTCAAAATATAAGAGAACATTATATATCCCAATTTTCGGCTAAAAATATACCCAAAATTAGAAAAATTTATCTACAACATTTTAACCGTGAGAATTCAAGAAAAATCATTCCTTTATGTTCTCCTATGCATGGGTAAGCAAAAGATGCATTCTTTTTTCAGCAATCAAAGCTCTTTACATGTGGATTGAAGATTGGATTTTTGTGAAAAATGGAAGATTTAAAGAATTTTGATCCGTAGAATCAACAAAAGAAGGATAGATTGATGTTTTAAAAGTGTTTGAGAGGTGAAAAATCAAATCTTGAGAGGTTTGGAGGGTGAAGCCGGCGCGAGTTAGAGAGGATTTGAGAGGGAATTGAAGAGTTTGAAAGAAAAAGTGGCCAAAATAGCCTATTTTAAGTCCCTCCCCCGACAGGAGCCTACACCGGCTCTAGTCCTAGCCGGCACCAGTTGCATTCTATCCGGACCCCGAATTTTTTTTTTAATGAAATAAAAATGATGAACACGTAGCAATAATGAACAATGCAATTTAATTCATGAAGAAATAAATAAAATGAAACACAATGATGAAAATAAAAATTGTTTCAAATCACAAAAACTTAAAGTAAAAAAGACTTCAATGCTTTCCACGGTCTTAATCCCGTAGATTTTCTTCGATGTTTCCTAGTAGTGTCCCTGCTTGATGATCCCCAAGTAATTTAGCTAGTTGGCCAATTTGGCTCTCCAAGTTGTGCATGGAGGCCTCTAAGTTCCTTGTCATAACATTAACCCCTTGGAATTTAGTATCTGTTGTACTACCAATTGGCCAATCATTTCCTCCAATGGTTGTTTGGAAGGTGTTGGATTGCTATTCAAAGGAGGTTGGTTCCTTTGATTTCTCCCAAAATTGAAAGACCCTTACCTAGGTTGGTTTCCATTGCCCTACGAGAAGTTAGGGTGATTTC
Organism: Voacanga thouarsii; assembly: GCA_026120185.1. Classification (NCBI taxonomy): domain Eukaryota; kingdom Viridiplantae; phylum Streptophyta; class Magnoliopsida; order Gentianales; family Apocynaceae; genus Voacanga; species Voacanga thouarsii. The sequence continues at coordinate 97,912 of JANUWF010001409.1, forward strand.
TCCAACAAGGATTGTAAGTAGAGTTATATGGATTGTTACCTGGACGGACATTACCTGTAAAGGCTACTTGTTCCCTGGTTTCTTGGAGTGCACCCATATTTTGGCACTCATGATTTGGGTGCCCCTTTCCATAGAAATCACAACTTACATTTAATACTTGGCCTTGAGGCATCACCATTTGTTTCATCTTTTAAGTCAAGGCTTCCACCTTAACCTCCAAAGCTGCCATAGCATCCAATTTGTACACTCCTTGCACACGAGCTTTAGATCTTGTACTTTCCCAAGAATAGTTATTAAAAGCCCAATTTTTAATGAGATCGAATACCTATTCCAGGGTCTTATGATTGATGGAACCCCCTGCAGAAGAGTCCACCACTTGGCGTGTTGAAAATGTAAGGCCATTCAGAAAGATAAGCATCTGCATTCCTAGCTCAAATCCGTGGTATGGGCATTTTCTCTGTATCTCCTTAAACCTCTCCCAACTTTCATACAATGTTTCTGAATCTAATTGTTAGAATGCAAATATCTTGTTTCTATGTTTGGCTGTCCTAGCTAGAGGGAAATATTTGGTAAGGAACTTTCAGCTAGGGCATTCCAAGTGGTGATAGAACTTGTAGGTAAAGACTTTAACCAAGATTTGGCTCTATCTCTCAAAGAAAAAGGAAAAAGTCTTAGCTTTATGGCATCTTTAGAAACACCATTCATCTGAAAGGTATTACAGATTTCAAGGAAACTAGCTAGGCGGGCATTAGGATCTTCTTTAGGTAGCCTATCAAATTGGACCATGTTTTGGACCATCTGCACGATATTGGGCTTTATTTCAAAATTATTTGCATCCACCCTAGGTCTAGTGATACTCGAGCCCGTGCCTGAGATTGCGGGTTTCACAAAGTCGTCCATGAACCTCCCGTTGTTGCCAGCATAGTTGTTTTGAGCACCGTCCATGTCTGCGAGTAAGTCGGTAGATTTTTGACAATGTCCTTTCGATTTCGGGATCAAAATCGACTATATCGCCTTCAGATTGTCGAGTCATGTACTAAGGATAACACCTAGAAAAGACAAAAAAGCAAGTTAGATACCTACAATTAATAGAACAAATTAGTTAAGTAAATGTCAATCAAAGTTAGTAAATTAGATTACAAAAAGACATCAGATACACAAGATACAAAAGATGGAACCTTTTTGCCAAAAGAACAATTGTACATATTTACATATTTGCATATTTACATATGTACATGGTTAAATCAACAAAATCTAAATTTTCATGATATTGTTCCTCGGCAATAGTGCTAAAAACTTGATGTGTTTGAATTTGAGTATAAAAATCATATAAAAATAAGCACATTTCAATCAAGTTTAAATTAAAACGTTAACATCAAATTACACATATGAGCAATCGTACTAATCATTAAGCATAGCATAGGGTTTAAAACGAATGTCGATCCTCCAGGAATAAGTATGCATTAATCACTTTTCTTTCATTGTTTAACCGACTCAATAAAGTGAAAAAGAAATAAAAATGAAAATAAAATAAAATAAAATAAAATAATATGTACATGTCAAGGATGGAGAATTATGTAACTCAAACCATTATTTTGACAAACATGATTTTAAAGTACCCAATCATTGTCATAACTAGTTATTCTCTTCGCATAATGAAGGATTAAGATAAATTCACTTCTTTGGTCAATCCATGAAATCACTATCTTCTAGACAAATTAGCATCACTTGGTATGTCTCAACTAATTCACCCAAAAGATGCATTAAACACAATCCTTGATTAAATTTCCATGGTCTAACAAATTTAAAACATGAAATTAACCAATGAATCCTTGGTCTGGTAGACATTAATTAATCTTTAATTACCTTATTCTTAGAAATTAACCTCTTTGATCAAACAAGTTAAGAGACAAAAAAATATGAAATTAATGAATTGAAACCACCATTAACCCCTTTGGTCCAGCAAGTTAACGGAAAAAAACAACCAAATAATTTCATAATCAACACAAGTAATTAAATACCAAGAATAACAATCAATTAATCAAAAGATCAAAATAATTCTAAAAATCACGAATACCTAAAACAATGTCAAATTACAATAAAACAATTAATACATCATTGTTCAAGAAAAAGAAAACAAAGTTAAAAGAAAGCACTCATAGACAAGCCTCTTTCTTCTTCCTTTGTAGACCCTCTTGTACAATCCTCCTTGAATTGAAGAATTTCTCCTTAAATTGAGTGATTTTCTATTTTGATCTGCGAATCCTCCCTTTTTTTTCTTGTGTTTTCCTTTCATTTATAGGCTTTAGAAGTGCCTAATGTCGTTCCTCTGGGGTTTCTGGCCGACTAGAAGTAGAGAAATACTAAAACTCTGCAAATTATAAAAAAATACCCGCGAAAATCGAGGCACCACCTCAGCACCAGGGCACAGTCGACGCCGCCTGTCCTGCCTAGGGCTGGCGCCAGTTGTGATTTGTTCCTTTGTTCGTTCGTCGATTTTTCTTGATTTCCATGCCAACCATTCTAGAGTGCAGCCGGCGCTGCCTCTAACCTTCTAGCCGACGCCGATTTGGTTCTGTTCAGCACTATCACCGGTTTTTTCATCGCTTTGAAATGCATGCCAGTAGCATGTGGCCGGCGCCAATTCCCCTATCCTGGCTGGCGCCGCCTCTACTCTGTTTAGTGACGTTTTTGTCTTATTTTATCTCTAAAATCTGAAATAATGCACAAAATAACTTTCCAATGGTAGAATCTCAAATATGAAGGAATATGACCAGTTATTGAACAAAATGTATCACAAAATAGTCTCAATTAACTAGAAAATATATGACTAATTTAGACCCTATCAAATGTCATAATATGGTTTTAAAACACAATAAATTTTACATTTCTAGCAAATCTAGTAAAAAAGTATTATTTTACTTGTATCTATGATGACATTTTCGGTAAACTGACACAAATTTATATTTCTAATGACATCTTTTAAAAAAAATGTTTTAATAAATATATTACAAATCATTAATTTCTAGTAGTGAGAGGACAATAAAGAAAATTCTGTAGTTTAATTCAAGGGAATGAAAAATAGGAATTGTACATACAATTATACGTATACATATGGCAAGCTTTTAAAAAGGAAAAATATTTTGTTTAGGGTTTCCTTAATTTCGGACAACCATATAAGAATGAATAGATCTCGCTTTGGAATGAAATCACTTCATCAATATTTGAAGGAATATTCTCTAGTTCAAAAGGAAAGTGGCGACTAGAGGTTTTAATGGAATGGGAGTCCATAAATAATTCTAATAATATTAACTGATGTAAGAATGGAAATAAATATAATTTTAATTACTAAATCAAGGTATATATAAAATATGAAGTTAAAGATGTAAAATTTTTTCACAAGGTGATTTAGATTTGGAAAGGAAATTTCCTCAATCCAAGAATATTATTTCTTGAGGCAAAATAGGAAATAGTTATATAATATCTATTAAAGTACATAATATATGGAATTTATGGAAAGATTAAGGAAATGGAATTATTTAATAGGCGACAAGTTTGGAATGTGATGTCCATTCAAATAATTCTCCCTAATTCAAGGGTTTTCAAGAATAGAAGTGGTAGCTAAATCAAGGGAGTCGGTCAAGGAGGAAAAGAAAGGGAAGAGGGAAAAAAAAAAAGAAAATAAAGGATGTCTAAGTGAGAATTAGCTATCGATCCCTCAACCTATCAATAAAATCCCATCACCTACACCAATAAACCACTACTACTTTTATGTCATAAACTAGTATCGAAATCTTCATATCCCAAAACCCCTCACCTTAAGTTTTCCCCTAAGGTATCACTAAACAACCTAATAACCCAACATGCACACAAAAGTCACATACAAGCTAATTAGGGTACCCTGGATCATTAGCTACATATGTGAAACACATTGAATCATAAAATCATATTGGCATACAAGTAATATGCCATATGGTCCTGTACTACCCAGAATGACTTAGGATGGGGTTTTACACTCCAGTTGCGAAAATCTTCTGTGTCTGATAGATTGGATTTATAAGGAGAGATATCACAATCTTGGTTAGCAAATCACCTTGGACACTTGTGTTTCAATTATGACTTTAGATTTTGTGGTTTTGTATTTTGATTTTGCACAAATTACTTAGTTTTACATGGGTTTTGATCACTACAAAATTTTCAGCTTTTCTTTCTATTAATTTTCAAATGAATCAGATATTTCCTTGGGCTTGTATTGTGGCTTCAACTTTCGATTTTTTGATTTTTTTTCCCCTTTAATTTTAGCTTAAAGTGACTAAGTTTTCATGGGTTTTAGCCACTATAGATTTTTTTATTTGTTTTTCTAATGATTTTGATATTTTGACATTTCTAACACATAAAGATTAACTCTTGATGGACTTCTGGCAAAAAAAAAAAAAAAAAAAAAGCCTTGCAATGATATGAGATATTACCAATGTGCAATCTCGAAAGACAAAACTGTGTTGAAGCTTTATCTGATATAATTTGTATGGAGATAATGTGGAGGTATATATTCAAATTTCTGTTTAATGTTTCTTTGCTGTAAAATTTGGGCCTAGGCTTTTCAAACTTTGTCTATTTAAATAAAAAATTCTACATAGAGATTAGTTTTGCATATTAGTGATTTTGAAGACAAAGCTAATTTCAATTTGAAAATAACTTTATCTCTAGCTTATTTTTTTGGGTTGTTTTTGAAAACAGGAACCCTCTATGCCAAACTTTGCAAATATATGGTTTTCTTTAGGAGTTTTTTTCTATTTCTAGTGTATTGAGTCTCTTTTGTATCCTACCATAGTACAACAGGCCCTTTGGAAATATTATTATTGATAGTGTACTAATAGCAACTTAATTGCTAATATTTTTCCCTTTTCTAGGTTCGATGAATGAATTTGTTAAGCTCCTTGCCAATATGCCTTTTTGCTTTTAGTATTCTTTCCATTATCTACCTAATGTATTTGTTAGTTCTTAGATGTTTGTGAAATAGAGCTATATTTGATTCCAGTAGTTAATTCCAATAATATTAGCTATTTCATATTTGTATGACTTCTAAAAGAAATTTGAAGAGTGTGGTGCTTACATCTTATTAGTTTCGCTTTGTTCGATAAAGTAGTAGAAATTGTTTCAAAAGTATATGGTTCATATTTGATCATGTTAGTTATGAGTTACTATTTTCTGTAGCATGACATAAGATGAGAACAATTTCTTTTCATTCTAATGCTTCAATGAAATAACTGTCAAAAATTTTCTCTAAGCCTTAACTGGTTGCCATGAAGTTGTTGTCCAAAGATCAAACTGTCTTCTAAGTGATAAAGGAAGCCACGTACTTCTATATATGACATGGAATGGTAGAGATGAGTTTCTAAAAGTTCCAAGATTTAGAGGTGCTTCAATGTCATGATTTAGCTGATTATATCAAGCAAATGAAGGAAAAAAGAAGGTAGCAGAGTAGCTTTGACATCTATATGAACATTTGATGTAGCTAAGAGGACAACTGCATGTCTATCTACTATGATGAGTTATCTAGTTTTTGTGCTTTTTTGGAATTAAAAGTTGCTATTCTGCATGCATGTTGTTTTCCAATCTTTAGTTGGAACGTTTGTGATTTATTCATATAGTATGAAAATGGGAGAATAATTTTTATTAATGCAAGAATATTCAAGTATTTGTGTGAATGGTTGCTCATAGGCTAAATCTTGTTATTGAATTCTTAGCCTAGTTTCAGTTTTAAAATCATGGTAAATTAATCATACCTAAAAGAATCATAGTATGATGACGGCCCAACTTTTTAAGATTATGCTGAATTTTCATATTTAAGGAACTACTAATAATGGTAGACATATGCCAAGCTACTGCTCTATTTTCTTAGGTCCAATTCGACTATATAACTTGTTTAGTGTATCAATTATATGTTGGAAATATGATCTCAATACTCTATATGTTTTAAGATGTAAGATTTTCTTGTTGGATATTATAGCTATCTGTACTTTTATCAATTCTTCTAGTTCCTGTCTTCTTCTTCTTCTTCTTTATCTATTGTAGATCGTTTCATATTTTATACTCATGCAATTTTTTGAGAGGCTAAATATCTATGCCAATTCTTCGTTAAGCAGGCAAGGGACAACTATTGCATATGATTATTAGCTATAATTGATGATTGTACATAGTATGATCATGTTGAGAATAAAGGTTTGTTTTATGGATCATTTTCACGGCTTTATAGTTATAGTAGGATTTTTTTTTTTTTTTTGGATAGATGTTAACTACACATAAAAACTGATTGGTTTTATGGATTATTTTGAGGGCCGAGTTTATTGATTGCAGACATTGTAATTTGTGAAGAAAATTTATATCATGTGAAGTATATTTGTTCTTAAGCTTTATTTGTTAAACCTCGTATAACGTAATTTCTAATTGTATCTTTACTTTTTAAATTTCATTTTACTGCATATTTTCAATGACGGTGCATGATTTTGATGCAACTTATCCCTTTTGGCAAGTAATGGCCACTAATATAAGAAGGTCTCATGTGCTTTTTGTTTATTGTTATTCTTTTTGGGAGAAAAACTAGATATTATGCTTCTATTTTTGTTACTTTTGGAAGCAAGTGGATACGACATACCTTTTATTTTATTTTTGAATGCAAAGTTAACTTGATTATGATGGTTCTTATTTTGATTATTTATTATTATTATATATATATATATATATATTACGAGATTTATTACATATTCGACATTTCGGAAGTAAACAATAAACATGCATAAGCTCCAAAAAATTGAGCAAAGAGCTAAATAATGAGGCACGTAGAGATGCTTCAATATCAACACAAAGTGCCTTAAAAAGTGATAAAATAAGGCACTTATAAATGCCTCAAGTCCAAAGGTTTTTTTTGGAGGGGTAAAAATCTAAAGTTGATGATACACATATAAGGGCCTTATAAAGTCTAGTACGACACATCTAAGTGCAATTTGAAATTTGAACATTTTAGCATTAACATGCTTTTAAATGGCACTTGCAAATGCCCTATTAAATTTGTATTTATTAGGACACTTCGAGGTACAGTGACAGGTTTTTATGATAGTCGAATGGACGGCACTTATCTATGTACCTCAATAAGTTAAGTGCCCTATTATGATGCATGTTGAGGCACATTCAAGTGCCCTAAAAGACATTTTTTGTAGCAGTGAGAGTAGTGGTGATAGTGATGGTGAGTTAGTTTGGATATTAAACTGAATGAATTAGCCATTCATTCTGGAATTTCATGACCTAAACATTGTAGCTAATTGTTCTAGGAATGTTTTAGAACCAATTTGAATTGATTTGGAGTTATAAGTAGAAATGGGATAAATACTTGAAGCTGCCATTAAGAAGGGTTACAAATTCTATTTTGATACCTTTAAAGAAATGGAATAGTTTGGATGGCTAGAAGGTATTGAGAGGTAAATCTAGTTGAAACACCATCCTTGGTATTTTAAACAACGTATTGAAAGGTTTAAATATGATAGGATGTGTTGAAGAATTCATCGGAGAAAACCATAGGAAAATTATAACATGAAATGACTTGTTTTTGTTCATTAATAGAAGCTGAAAATTTGCAGCATTGACTAAACCAAATAGAAAAGGAAGTTGACATCCCATGAATAGAAATTTGTACAAGAATGTCTTAGGAACATTTTAGAACTGGTTTGACCTCACTTGGACTTATATAGCAAAAGTTGTGGACAACATAATAAAATGTGCCAAAGATACGGAATAAGGGTTACCTTGCTTTTCTTCAAACATTAAGGCTAACAAAAGAAATGTAGAATAAGTAATGCATTGTTTTCTCCTAGTGTTATGCAAACCTTGATTCTTAAGAATCAAATAACGTTTGAGAAAACACCTCATTATTGTAGGTGATCCGACACAGGAATACCTTAATCTTGTAGCGGGGAATATATTAGTTCTTGCTCAATAAGGTGAGTCCATTGGTTTTCATTTCTCGTTTTAGCTAGGGGTTTTCTAAAATACTTGAATACGAGCATTTCTATTCGTTGGTTTCATGAATTATGAATATTGTTAGTTTTTTGATTTTTCAAACCCCGTTTTAGCTAAGTGTTTTTCCAGTTATATTTGGATATACCATTTTATTTTATGTGAGTTTCCTGATTTTCAAATCCTACATTGCTAGGTGTTTTTCTGTTACAATTTTCACATGAACGTTTTGTGCAAAATGATTTCATTCACTTAAAAACTTCATTTTTGGACTACTGGCTTCACCAATTATTTATTGAGAGTATTTTATGAATTATGTTTCCAAACTCCATTTTAGCTAAATTTTTTTTTCTATTATATCGAGACTCGAATTTTTTGTTTAATACCATTGGCCCTTTTTCTTGGATCTCGGGAATTCTTTTCTGGACAAAAGCTTGAGCATGATTTCACTACTTGTTAAAGCCATGTTATACGGCATTTTCTTCATGCATTACATAACATGACGAGTTATGAAAAATGAGATAATAAATCTTTTCCATTACTTGAACATGGACACATGTATCATGGGAAGGTTCAATACTCAGTGAGAGTTTTTTTCCATATACTAGCCTATGTTAAAGATAGTTGATCCCGAGTAACCTGATCTGTTGTGGGATTCATCTTCTGAACAAAACAACAAGACACTAGCATTAGCTAATTTGTGATGTAAGCACTATCTATCATAGCGTAAGCACTAACCATAATAGGATTCATGATTGTTTTACATGCATGTGGGTGAGTGGAATTCATTAAGTTCTTCTTACACAAACCATAGGCTAGCCTCATGAGATCTTCAGATTTTCTAAAATAACACATGGTTTGTTCCTATATTTTCTACATAAAATCAAGTCCTTGATACGTGTTTACAATTTCTTATAATGAGATTAAGTACACTATCTTGCCAACATTTTTGCAAGCTACTTTTGCATGAGCTGTTTTCAGTGGAAAAAACTAGTACACATGAGACCCACTGAGATTTACGCTTACACATGTGCTACTTCTTCTTTAAAAATTGTAGAGACCAAAGCGTAGCAATGGACTCCCCGATGCCCATGCTACTCTTATGGTGTATGTAAAGGCTTAGATGGAATTCTGCATATGTAATAGAATTATTTTCCTTTGGACATCTATAACAATGGTTGGACACTATATATCTTTTATGTTCAATATAGGAATGCATAATTTTATTTTAAGTTTCAATCGATGTAAAGACCTATTGTCTGAGAGATCAAATACGGAGACATTGCACTATATAATGCCTACTAAGATTGAGAAATATGGGGGTTTACACATCTGTCGTAAGGAGACAACCAATTGATTTTTATGTTCATCGTGGGATTTGCATAATCCTATGATGGTTCCAAATGTTGCAATTCAGAACAATTCAACTCCCATTGTTGACTCTTTCACTACTTCACTAAACTCAGCTATTTGATAAATATTGCTAATTTGTGACACATCTCCATACACTGATTGCCAATAATCCTCCACCTATCCCTAATGATCTTGTTGGTTCATATTCCTATACATCAGTACCAGATACTCTAGTGTTGGACTTAACAATTATAACTCATCAACAAACAACAACTCTCAGTCAACTTCGATGGGATTTATTGTGCCTCCATTTTAGAACATTATTCAACCTTCCCAAACATAGATGAATCCCTCATTATTTCCATCTGGTGTGCTAGATGTTTCATTACATATAACTCTAGTTGATGATTAGGCTACTAGAGAGCCCAATTAGGTAAGTGTTCCAAAAGTGATGATTGTGGATTGTTAGGGACCTACAAATGATGTAGGTGGGCTTGCTGACTCTGATAGCCCCGACAAGGATGTGGGGGATAATGATGTTGGGGATCAAATATTCAGTCCTACTACAATACAATAACTTGCTGATGGATCCAATTATGTATTTCTTTAGTTGTCATTTTTAAGTTGACAGTTGGATAAATTTGTCATGATATATTTATACAGTGAATTTATTTATATATTTATTTAGTTAAAACATTTAATTTCACTTATTCATTAAATTTTTAATAATGCCTTAATTTATTTGATTTGTTGAACAAACTTATATATATATATATATATATATATATATATATATACTCTGCTTGGTGTTAAATAAATAGACTAGCTCTAGATAGTTTAACTTTAGTTTAATTTGACTTTTAGGACATTATGTATAAGCTCACAATTAATAGAGCTGATCCTTGACCTGTTGTACCCGATTTATTACTCCTCAACGTATGCATAGGTAACACATATTTAGGTATGTTAGTTAGATAGTAGCATGCTTTCTGTAAATACAATGATAATATATTTTGAGAAGTTCCTCCATTCAATAATCATATCAAGCAACCTACAGATATAGCATGATTCGCTAGTGTATGACATCTGAGCTATATAAAAATTGATACCCTCTGATTACAGCATTAGTGAAGAGATGGCAAGAGGAAATAGACACATTTCACTTTATAGTTGGAGAGGAGAGTATAACCCTATACGATATGGAGGTACTATATTTAGATTACATGCAAACGGTGATGCTATTTGTGGTTGTCTATTCTCTCCATGACTGCTAAGCATCCAGATATGTGTGATGAGTTGCTTAGATTCGATCTACAGGCACAAACCTTGACAGATGTTAGCTGAAAATAATTTCACTTGAAAGACCACTTAGCCAATCACTGCTACCATATGCAACTCCAAAAATGATTGCATAGAATGCATGCTATCATATTATGTAGCTTATTAATGTGTTCTTTTCTTGAACAAGTTCAACAATAGGGTTCATTTACTCCTCCTGATTCTATCACATGTTTAAAGTATTCAGGTATACTTAATTGTAGAAAAGCAACCATTGTTTGTGCAATGCTACAACATATAAACCACATAATATTGATTCAAGTAAAAAAATTAACTTCATTTTTTCATTAATTATTTTTTAATTTTGTATTATTTTAAAAATAAATTAGGATATTTCTCTAAGAATATTATTAATTTCAAAAAAATTATGAGTTGGGCGTGTATGCCTACTATCAGCCAGATAGAATACATCTGATAAGGCATATTGATCCAGACCCATCTCAAGGATTAGTATGGGAGGGGCCACTAGAACTTTCTTGTACTTTGACAAATGTACTACTTGTGTACCAGGATTTGTTAGACATAATGCGACCTAATCATATAAATTTTACTTTTATACTATAAATAATAATAGATTTGTTATTTTTAATTTAACAGTGACAACATATTTTTACACAATTTATTAGGCAACCCTGTGAAGAGTTGATATGGAGACTTTTCTCCTATATTGCACTTATGGGTGACACATTTGGGCATCTATCACATCTCTTATTTGATAGGAGATATTAGAGTTACATCGTCCCGATAAGGTCGTGCAGTAATTTAGATTAGTGCAGACAATCCTTGTAAAACTAAACACTTCAGCGAATTTGCATGGACATGAAATGAGAACTACTGGAGTTAGGTAGAATGAGATTGATGCTCATCATCTCGCTAATTGAATTACTCGACATTCATATAATCTGTTTGGATAGCCCACCTTTTGTGGGAATGTAGCTTTGGATGATTATGCAACTTAATATTACTCCCAGACTAAGCGATTGATTAGCAATCTAACTATATCCCAACCTAATCCTTTAGGTTAACAACCTATTGATGGGGGCAAAAATATCATCAACAGTTGTTTCCATCCAATTCCAACTTTTGCTAAAAGTGGTATAATTGATAAAAATCTCAATATTCTTTTCACTGCTTTTAGAAATTTGGATCTTTATATCAGTTGTCACTTAGTCCTTATTTTCTATTTCTTTAATTTGATCACCCTTATTTAATCCTCTTTTCTTTTGAGAATTTTTATCTTTTGAACCAAAGAGTTGTCCATACTTTTGGAGTGCTTTTGTTGATGCAACAGCTATTGGGATTTCATTTTCTCCTGCTAGGACATCTATCCGAATAGGTGCATTTATTGCGGGAATATACAATTTGGCTACCCTTTGTAGAATCAACAAAATCTGGTAGTTGATGTGCAAGTATTTGCAAATGAATTATCTTTTAAACTTATAGTTCAATCGCAGTTGTGTGCAAATCTAAATAATTCAATGATGTTATTCGAAAAAGTTCTTTTTTATATGGTGTATGGTCTCCCCCTAATTTAGAAAAAAAAGTTTCATCAAAATGATAATCAACAAACCTTGTTGTAAATACGTCTATAGTCAATGGTTCACGATATATAATTATAGAAAGAGAATCATATCCAACATATATCTCCAATTTATACGAGGACCTATTTTGGTGCATTGACTAGGCACTATTGGTACATATACAACACACAAAAAAATGTCAAATGTGTAATATTTAGCTCTAAACCAAAAGCTAATTGTAACACACCACTACTACGTAACCCGTTATGCGTCGGGGATACCACATCGTCTAAATGATAAGGGGTCTTTATAATGTCATAAATAAAATAAACTCAAACCTTAAATAAATATATAATAAACTTCAAAATAAACCCTAAATAACTTACAAGTCTTCATGATGTAGACATTCCAAAACATCCGGTAAATAAAATAAATACAAGTTGCCAAAATTATTTAGTTAATACAATAGCAAAAATTGAGCATTCTTCCACAACTCTTGATAAACTTTATTCATCCTGAAAAACATGGTAAGACATAGTGTGAGATAAATATCTTAGTAATTCCGGTGGTGTGCACAGGTATTTTTTAAAAATTCTTTTCATGATGCATGACATTAATAATATAATAATAATTTCATGAATTTCAAATTCTATCTTCAAGATTTTCTCAATAAAATTTTTGGAGTATATAAAGAATTTGCTTAAAAAAAGAGTAAAATATCACATTTCGGGATAAATCCACATTGTCAAACACATTCATCGTAAATAAATTTAGGACAAGTAAAATTCGCATGTTAAGCTTTTCATCGATAACGTTTCTAAAATTTTCAAGACATCACAAGGGTAAGGTTCGCTCACTACACAACATTATAATTTGATCGCTCATCATATTTACGTTAGGTGACTCGCAAGTCACTAATAGGTAATTAACCTTCTGAGAGAATTCTTCCACCATCTCTTTCTTATATTGCTCCGAGCCCGAATGTCTCACATCTGTCTCTAAGGTTTCCTGGAGGAACCTTATGCTAGCTAAAGATGGTTTTACTAACAAGTACTATCACTGTAATAAAAAAAAGTCAAATCTTCTGAGGTTGCCACCAATCGAAAAGTGTTCACAATTCCATGAATGCTAGTACAAGAGTATCACCCTTTTGAGTACTTATGGATTCACAATTACATTTCCAAATTATATCGATACAAAGTTGTCCTTCAAGGACTACTAAACCTTGTTCATCAAAATACAGTTCCACATTTCCAAAACGTATTCACTTTTCACATCTTGAAAATGCTGTGCAAAATATGAAAACAAACCCCCAATAGAAGGCATTTATCTCTTTTTTGAAAACAATAGAAGGCATTTCTATAACCATTTCCTCAATTCATAAAAAAGTTTCCAATAATTGGAGCTCGTAAAATATTCATGCTTTGATTTTCACAAACTCATGCATGAGAAAAATCCCATAGTTTTGGCATACATAAGTATCTTTTATAACTTGATGCATGGCTCCCAATAACAATATGGCAACTTTAAATAAATATGCACAAGTAATCATTGTTGAGATATTGCAAAATAAAAAAGATTATAAAGTAATCTTGTAAGCATTTTCAAAATTATCCAAGTTTAATTCCTTTCATAAAATACATGTATATAAAGAACTTTTATGGTAAGCAAAGATACACAATCTTTCATAACATATCACACACAAAAATGGTGTTCATCTAGTGCAAAGGACTTACCCTTATCCAAGCAAAAAAGAGTAGTCTTAACTAGCCTTAAGCTACACAATCCTTCACTTTGACCAAATCTAACATTTTAAACCATCATGTATTAAACTTCTATCTCATTACTCAAGGCATAAGATTCACTTCCAATTACAATCCTACTTAACTAGATCTCCAACTTATAAGCCTGGTTCACATTCCTACCCAATCTTAAACCCAAAGATAAATCATCATACAATATCTCATATATTTAGTACATAACATATATAATATCAAACATATAGCCTCAACAATTAATTCATGTAATCACTCATTATATCATATTTACATATGAAGAATCCAATCATAAAGATTTATGATCAAATTATAGACTGTTTTCATTTTCTAAAGTGCATTAAGATGTAATTCAACATAATCAATAAAATAGCAATATAAACTCATCAAAATGTAGTCAATTCAGTATATTGAAAAGCTAAATGCATTGGCATACGTTTTGTATCAAATTTTCAAGTAAACTCTAACATATTCAAAATAGTGTTGATCAAATTAGTTAACTAGGCAAATGAACTTAGCTTCCTTTCAAAATTTTCATTCATAACTTCAACACGTTTAGAATATATTATACAAAATTCATTCAAAAATCAGTTCTCTAAGTTGGTCATTTTTAAGCTCAAAGATAACACGATACTATAGTAACTCTGAAAAATAGTTTCAGACAACACTTTTCAAAAAATTAGTGAGAATAATCTACAAATGATTTTCAATGATTCATGTTGAAATTGTTCATAAGACATTGACGGTTAATATTGCAAAATTTCAGAGCAAAATTCAATCAAGAAGGCATTCAATTAATTTTTAAAAAATATCAATACCTCGTCATAGAATTTCAGCAGTCTACAATATTTTCAATTAACATATGAATCTGATTTAGACATCAATTCCATGCAAGTCCTACATAAAATTACTCCCAAAATATTGTAGTTTCATAGAAAATAAGTCCCAATGAACCACTGATCAATTTTATGCATAATTAAACCCCAAACATCAAGTTAACAACAATTCCAAAAACAATACTCTATTTTCTAAGAAGTTCTAATCATTATATCATTATCAATTCTTCACCATTCCCATACATAAATTTAGTAATTCATGTCATGGTTGAGTTCACATCAAATCCCAATCAAGAACTTAATCAAAATGCCATCAAATTTGGAGAACCAAAGATCTCCATCAACACCCATTATGGCCAGAGAGAGAGAGAGAGAGAGAGAGAGAGAGAGAGAGAGAGAGAAAGATGAGATTTTCTTGTTACCTTTTTGAAGAAACTTGAAGAAAATCTTGAAATCTAACAAAAAAAGCTTCACTATTGAACTTCTAAATGTGGGTTCTTCTTTTTATTTGAGAGAATAGAGAGGGACGGGCAGGGGGAAATGTGGAAGAGAAATGGATTTTGTTAAGTTTTTCTTGTAAGCAAAGAAAGATCAAGGGTGGAGATTTAATGTGTTGTT
Organism: Voacanga thouarsii; assembly: GCA_026120185.1. Lineage (NCBI taxonomy): Eukaryota > Viridiplantae > Streptophyta > Magnoliopsida > Gentianales > Apocynaceae > Voacanga > Voacanga thouarsii. The sequence goes on from JANUWF010001409.1 coordinate 113,362, forward strand.
AGAGAAGAAGAAATAAAGTGTTAGGATTTTACGAAATTGAATGGCTAAAATTAGTTTAAAAGTAAGGTCAATATTAAATAAAATGCAAGGCTATGATTTACAATGTCTTGGATAAGATTTGATAAAAATGGTTGAGAATAATTTCAAATGGATGGTTGAGATTACAATACTTGATAAGGAAGTAAAAATAAAAGGCCTAGGTTTAATTAAATTAAATGGACATGATTTAAAAAAATGGAAGGCTAGGATGAGTGCAAGCACTCGTTAAGGGGGAAAAGGGGGTATTTTGCAAGCTCTTGACACATTAAGGCTTGATTTAATAAAAATCAATTTAATTGAAATAGTCTTAGTTGAAATAAAAAAGTCTTAGATCAATAAGTTAAGGGTCAAAAATAATTTAATCTAAGACAAAATAATTTAAAAGTCCAAATTAATTTGACCTTGGGTCAAAAGATCTAAATATTTAAAAATAGAGCATATATTTTGTAAAAACTGACAATAAGTCCTTTACAAAACAAATCCTAAAGATTTACTTTAAAAGTATAGTTTTTCACTAAATAGCTTGAAATATCAATTTTAATGAATAATTCTTTAATCATGTCCCAAATTATCCACTAATAGCATAAATATCCATAAGGCTTTCACACAATTTTCTCAAATGTAAACAAAACCCATAAGAATTAATTCTGGAAGTAAATATATATCAATTAAATATGGTATGCTTATGCATACATGTTTACTACCTCAATCCATATGAATTTTGGTAGGGTATTACACCAATTGTAAGGTAGACAATTTATAATAACTTATTGGCCTTACAAGTAAAAATGTTGTAACATGCAAAATAGCTCGTCCCTAAGCAGATGCGGGGAGATTTGTTCACATTAGCAATTGTCTAGCAATTAATTGCGACCTTTTAAAGAATGATACAACTAGACCATTTTTGGTATGAACATGAGTTACTGGATGTTCAATAATAATATCAATCAACATGCAATAAGCATCGAAGGCAAGTGAGGAACATTTTCCAGCGTAATCTAGATAAATACTTATAATAGGATAATCAAATTGTGCTTTTACGCAAATTATTTGAGTAAGTAATCTCACAAACACTAAGTTGCGAGTTGATAATAAATAGAATGTGACCGTCAGATCGATGCATTAATTAAAATCATAAAGTATCTAAATTACCTATATTGTGGATAAATTCATCCATATATATTACCTTGAATCTTTTTTAGAAATGCTAGAAATTCAACTCACACTTTCTCTGGTCATGATTTAATAATCAATTTCCCTTGAAAACATACAGTACATAAAAATTTATCTTAAGTAAATTTTTTTTTGACTTTTCAAGGGATAACCTTGTATATTCTCAATTATTCTTCATATTATAATAGCTCATAAATAACATACATTGTCATGAAAAATAATAAATGTAGCATAATCAATGAACTTCTGGTTTACTAAATGATGCGCTTCAATTGCATGGATTTTTGTGCAATATAGACCAAATGAAAGAGATGGTAGATTTTCTAATAAAATTTCATTTCCCGAGTTTATTTAAATTATACAGAGATACTTAAAATTATTTTTCTCTATTTTTTTCAAAATTGCAAAACATCAATCCCGCATGGGATTGGGATGAGAAGTGTGAATAGTATACAAAGATGTGTCTAAATTCTTATCGTCAACTTAAGATATCCATTTTGGCCAAATGAGGACGGTGGCTAAGTAGTTGACCGTGAGTGCTACTAGGCCAATAATCATGCTCCCGAGTCCATTGGTATAGGGCATGACATTTGGTATCAGAGTAGGTAACCAACCCCTGGTATGGGACCTAAGTGTTGTACTATGCACGGTAGAAGCCACCTTTAGAATTTCATGCCGCCTGGTTAGTCCTGGGGTTTGATTCCTAAAGTATAGGTTTAGCGAGGATGCTTGGGCCTAAAGGAGAAGTGAATATGATACCCAAATCACACATAAGATTGTGATGAGAAGTGTGGATACTATATAAGGATAGGCTAAGTACCCACTGTCAATTTAGAATATCTATTTTGGTCCAACAAGGACGGCGGCCAAATAGTTGACCCTGGGGGCCGCCAGGCCCAAAGTCGCACTCCAGAATCCGTGAGCACAGGGCATGACATTTATCCCCATAGAACTTGTGAAACACACATCATCCACTACATTTGTCTCAACCAAATGGTAAAATTACCTCATGAAATTTGTAGGAACACTAACGGGAAGTTTGTTTAAGCCCATAGAAGGATTTCATAAGTTTACAAACCAGTTACTTAGAATCATTAGAATCAAAATTCATTGTTGTACTATATAGATTGTCTCATCAATGATTCTATTGAGAAACACAGTTTTGATATCCATCTAGTGTAGCTCAAAATCAAATTGTGCCACTAATGCCATAATTATTCTAAAAGAGTCTTTCAAAGAAATTGGAGAGAAAGTCTCCTTATAATCAATGCCCTCTTTTTGGATAAATCCTTTAGCGACAAGACGCACTTTATATCTTTCCACATTATCTTGTGAATTCTTCTTAGTTTTAAAGCCCTGTTTACAACCAATTGATTTTATATATTCAGGTAAAGAGACAAGATCCCAAACGTCATTGTCTTTCATGGATTGCATTTCCTCACCCCATGGCATTTATCCTTGTTTGAGCATTCTAGCTTTCAATAGCTTGGCAGATGGTGATTGGACCATCTACCATTGAGTCAATACTTTCCATATGCTCGGTAAGAAACACAATATAATCATTGGGAATTGCACTTCTTCTTTCTCAAATGGATTTTCTTAAAAGCACTGGTTCTTGAGGTTGTTGAGATTGCTCCTTAGGAATAACTGGCTGAGGAGTGAATGTATGATTAGGATCAAGCACAGCTTGTTGATCTAAGTTAGGAGAAAAATCAACATTATTTTGTGTTGGTTGTTGTTTTTTAACACTATTAGGTACAAAAACCTGTACATGTTCGGGAACAACTATAGGAAAGCAAAATAGTTTTTTTCCTCCAAGATAATGTTTCTTACTTCATCTTCCCTTTCAACCTCAAAATCCTCAAAGAACCGGGCATTTCCCGCCTCAAAAAATGTTCTAATGTGGGAATCGTAAAACTTGTAACCCCATGACTGCTCAGAGTAGCCAACAAAATAGCAACTAACTACAATAGTATCTAAAAAATCAAATTTAAAAAATTATCTTTCTTCTTTTTTTTTTATAAACTTAAAAAGGCCAGCCGTTTGATAGTAAACTTCGATAGAGTAGCGGGGTAGTATCAATTTTATTATAAATTCAGTAGAGTTTCGTATTGATAACGTATTGCAAATTTGATTGAAAATAAAATCAGTAAATAAATTGTAAGTACTGTAAAGTAAAGAACGTATAGGAAGAAGAGAAATATAAGAATCACTTAAATTTAAAATTGACAAATTGTTTTTTTACATAAAACTCATATTTATAGAGGTTTAATATATCATTTTAAAGGATAAAAAATAAATCTAATAAATATGGTTTTACTTAATGACCTTAAAAAAACAAATAATCACTTTTATATTCTGGATAAAAAGATATTATCGAAAAATTATCAGCGATATCCTTTTGATTTTATTACACAGTAAAAATATAAAAATTTAAGAAAATAAAAGTAACCGTTGAGACGAATCATCGGCTTTTCTTTGGATAGTGTATACAAATGCCCATTAATTTTTTTTTTTCTCTCTTGAACAAGTGCATAACTAACGTCTATATGAATCATGTGAAATGCTATGGATTTTGTGACTATCGGGATGATACATCAATTAAGACCACAAAATATTTGAATGGTCCACATGGTGGATCAATAGGTCCACAAATATCTCCGTGAATTCGTTCAAGAAATGTAAGACTTTCAGCTCCTACTTTTACTAGTGATGGTCTAACAATTAATTTTCTTAAGGAACATGTAGCACATGAGAATTTTTCTGATGTCAATATCTTTTTTTTTTAATTGAATAACTATATGTATTCTCAATTATTCTTCTCATCATGATAGAATGACCCAACCGGTCATGCTAAATGCTAAAAGTAGTAGGATTAGTAAACTTTTGGTTTATGAGATGATGAATTTCAATTGTACGTATTTTTGCAAAATATAGACCAATAGAAAAAGACGGCAGTTTTTCTTATTCAGATTTCTTACCCAAATTAATTTGAGTAATATAAAGATACTCAATACCATTTTTTTCATTTTTTTCAACATGATATCCATTTCTACGAATATCTTTAAAACTCAATAAATTTCTTCTGAATTTTGAGAAAAATAGTACCTTATCAATAGTAATTGTTGTTCCTTCAGGCAACAATATACTAGCTCTTCCAGAGCCTTTAATCACATTTGTACTACCGATTATCGTATAAATATTTATTTCTCCCATTTTAAGATAAGAAAAATATTTCTCAATTTTTAGTATAGTGTGTGTAGTTCCATTATCAATAATACATACATCATCATTAACTACAGTCATCTGAACAAAAGTATATATGTGAACATAAATATTATTAGAATATAATGAAAATTCAAAAATATCAGGGTGAGGCATTAGTTCTTTTAGATACTGCCATCACCAATTAAATGGCCTATCCTACCATCTGGGTGTTCAAAAAAATCCGATACATCCATATGTGTAATATTGATATTAAGATCTTCAGGATCAATATCATCATCCTCAGCATCATTCATTAAATGTTGAGAAAAATTTGCTTCAATATTTTTATTGTTTTTTTTCAGTGAAGCTTGATATAACTCTACTAAATGCTTGGTCGTACGATGTTACGTGACCAATGACCTTTCATGCCACATCTATAACATGTATCCTCATAATTTTCTTCCATTTCTTTTTCTTTTTCTTTTTCCTTATGATCTTTTCTGTTCTATTTTAGGTGGTCAGTATTTCTCACGGTTTGATTATGATTGTGATAAGGGAAATATCGAGTATGTCCACGACCATGGCCATGGCCACGACCACGACTACGATTATAACGATGGCTTTGTTGGAGCTAACAACATTCATTTCTGGGAGTACTGTTGAGCTAGTTGGTCTGACTTCATGATTTCTCAATAATAACTCATTATTTTTCTCTGCAATGAGGAAGACAATAATTAAATTTGTAAATTTTGTATACCTTTTTTCGCGATAATGTTGTTGCAGGACAATATTCAGCGCATGAAAGGTGGAGAATGTTTTCTCCAGCATATCTTCATCAGTAACTTTTTCTCTGTCTAATTTTAACTAAGAAGTAATTTTATACATCACAGAGTTATATTCATTCACGGTTTTAAAATCTTGCAACCTCAGGTGCAACCATTCATACCGTGTAGTGGGTAGTACGACCATCTTCAGGTGGTCAAATCTTTCTTTTAAATTTACCCACAGGACATATGGATCTTCTTCGGTAAGATATTCTATTTTCAAATTTTCATCAATATGACGACGGATAAAAATCAAAGCTTTGGCCTTTTGTTGTGCAGATGCACTATTATTTTCTTGAATAGTTTCACTAAGGCCTTCAGCATTTAAATGCATTTCTGCATCGAGAACCCAGGACATATAATTTTTTTCAGCAATATCAAGGGTTACAAATTCAAGTTTAGCCAGGTTAGCCATAGGGATCAATAAATGCGTACCTGTATTCTGGCTTGTGTAATGATAGAGACTCGTGCTTTAGTGTTCTGACTTTTGTAACGGCAGAGATTCGTGCTGATAACGTGTTATAAAATTTAAGTAGTGTTAGAATAAAATCTAAACACTAAACACTAAGAAAACTCTAACTATTTTTGTACAAGAATTTCTTCAAACTTCTCTGTTTCTTTTTCTCATAATTCTTTCACAAAATGATGGTATATTTCAAGCTTAGAGAATAACTCTATTTATAGAGCTCTTAATTAGTGGAATACATCATCTTCCACTAATCTTAATTAGTGGTATCTCCACTAAATAGTGGGCATCTATAAAAATCCATAATTAGTGGAGTTTTCACTAATTCCCTCATAATTAACATCAATCCATAATTAGTAGAGCTTCTACTAATTCCATTCACAATATATTCATAACAATTCTTAATATTTAATGGTTGACATTGATAAAGCTATAAAAATCATTTCAAATCAGTCTTGGCAATTTACTTAATTAAGCTGGGATAAAGTGGGCGGGAATGCACCATCCTCGACCTGTATGTTTTATACTTTGTTTTCACTTTATTGTTATTCCAGTCTACTTGAATTGCTCGATTGTATTATATCATTTTACAAACTGCATGATTTCTTGTTTATCTACTTGAATTGCCATCCCTATTTCAAATGATTAATTAGACGCTTCTACGTTTCCAAATTTGTCTACGTTTTAGTGCAACAACTCAGTGATGAGTATCTATTCATAGATAGAGTGTGAATCGGGGAAAAAAATGATAACAATAATATTAATAAAATGCAATAAGTAGAGTACCTACTCATTTAAGTTCCTACAGGTCAATTATCTTAACTATAGGGAATCTCTCTTCAATAGAGGAAAAGGTTAGAGGAAAAGCATGTAAGATGAGCGAAACCAAAAATTCAAACCTGGGAGCAAATGAAATCAAAGCTAAAGAAGTAATTTCTGCTAGCAGATTACCTAATGACGTTATCTAAAAAGTTTTATAAACTTTGACAACGCCATATAAGTGTAGAGGAATACAATTTATCCATTTGCATTGGACTTAATAAATGAATTTAATGAACAATTAATAACTAGATACCTACCACACTACAGGAAAATTTGCATTTTGTGACAGCAAAAAGAAACGGTCGCTATTTCCGACAGCAACTGATTTTTTTTTATTGACGGATTTGTGACGGCCATTTGATTAACACCATTAAAATTAAGTTCACAATTAATTTAGCGACGGCTTAACGACAGTCATTTAATTAATGATATTATAATTAAGTTTATAATTTTGTTTGGATGGTTTTGCGACAGTGAGTTTGCAACAGTTTTTTGACCGATTTTTAATTTTTTTAAAAAAATTAATTATTAAAATTTTAAAACTATTTAAAAATTAATTGTTATTTTAAATCGGCCCCAACTCAACCCGATAGCCTTGCCATGGGCTGACCCCCGACTCGACATAGAACAAATTCCGACCCAACCACAACCTGGAACCAATTCTGTAGGTCGTCACAATCTCTCTCGCTAATAATTATTGAAATTGTTATTATCGTAGAGCATAAGCTCCACCACTAGGCTATGTGAATTCTTGTGTTTATTTTCACCTTATTTTAATTATATAGTATATTATATTATATAGAATATTAATATATTCTTTTAATTAATAAAATATATTATATCATATATTATATTTATATTATTATATATATATATATATATTTAAATATATTCTACTTAACAATGTTTTTTCTTGCACTCTACTATTCAATTAAATAAAGTAGAAACTTATATCCAAACTTTAGATATGAGATATAGTATAGTACATATCTATACTATATATATGATTTTTTTTAGATACATAGTACGTACTTATAATATATATATATATATATATATATATGTATATATATTAATATAGCATATATATATTATATGGTTTTTTTTAAATACATAATATGTACATAATATATATATTCATATATATATTTATAAAATTAATATATATACATACATATAATACAAATTTATTTATGTTGGTATATGTGTGTGTCAATATATATTAATATATACACATATATTAATATAGCATATTTAAATTATATATACATAGATATAAAGAAGTTAATATACTTTTTAATATACTAATAAATAAAATATATATATATATATATACACATATATATATAATATACATATACACATATATGTACATATTCACACATATTAATATATACACATACAATTATATATTTTATTTTATGCTACTATGTGTTTGTCTATATATTTTAATATATATATATATATATATTCACATATATATACACACATATTTATATATTAATATATATGTATTTATATACATATATAGTTAATAAAACCTTAATCCCTCACAAATGCATCGCAATTAGTGAGGGTATTGCGATGAATTTTAGAAGTCATCGCTAAATTGTCGCTAATACGGAGGGTTTTGTGACGGTTACTCAAAAATTCTAAAAAATTAAATTTATTATCGAGCCGTCGCAATTAGCAAGGGTTTAGCGATGGCTTTTTCAAGTTTTCACTAAACTGTCACTAATTTACAAGGATTTTGCGATGGTTCTTTTGAAAATCTTAACAAACTAAATTTATTATCGAGTCATCATAAATACATCGCAATTAACAAGAGTTTTGTGATGATTTTTTTGAATTTTTTTAAAAAATTAAATTTATTATCGATCTGTTGCAAATATGTCACAATTAGCAAGGGTTTTACGACAGTTCTTTTGAAAATATTTAAAAAATTAAATTTATTATTGAGCCTTCGCAAATCCGTTGGAATTAGCGAGGATTTTGCTAACAGTCGCTAATTTACAAGGATTTTGCAATGATTCTTTTGAAAATCTTAAAAACATTAAATTTATTATCAAACTGTCGCAATTAGCGAGGGTTTTGCGACACTTTTTTTAAATTATTTAGTGTTAAGTATAATTACCAAAAGCCGTTGCTAAACCGTCACTGATTTGCAAGGGTTTTGCGACAGTTCCTTTGAAAATCGTAAAAAATTAAATTTATTATCAAGCCATCCCAAATTCGTCACAATTAGCAAGGGTTTCGCAATGGTTTTTTTTAATTATTTAGTTTTGATGTATAATTACAAAATTCCGTCGCTAATCCATCGCAATTTGCAAGGGTTTCTTTGAAAATTCTAGAAAAATTAAATTTATTATCAAGTCTTCACAAATCCGTCGCAATTTGTAAAGGTTTTACAACAGATTTTTTAATTACTTAGTTTTAATGTATAATTACAAAATCCCATCACTAATTTGTGAGGGTTTTGTGATAGTTCTATTGAGCCGTCACAAATCAATTGTAATTGGTGAGGATTTTGCTATAGCCATAGAAAATCAATCACAATTAGTGACGGTTTTGAGATGGCTGGTCAAACCTTATCGCTGTTTTTATTGCCATCGCTGTCCCATTGCAAATCCGTCACAATTAGTGATAGTCATGCAGCCATCGCAATATTCCATCCCAAATCATAATTTTTCCTGTAGACTCAGGTTTGAAAATTGTTGTGTAAGAAGAGATGGCCATCGCACGTCTTAGTAACTTGAAAGGTGCCTTTCAATATGATTTCAAGGCCTAAGAGCATATTTCACGTTACAGGCCAAGATGACTAATTTCTAGTCGATATAATGTTGCAGCTAATCAGTGAAATATTGCTAAAATATCCAGTTTGAGGTCCAGCAACTCAAATGTTAGAGGTAGAGTTGCAGCATCTACAACAAGGAATATAGCAAGGACGGTAATGGAGGCTCCTCGAGCAAAGAAAGGAAAAAAAATAGGTCCTTATGCTACTTAACTCAATGATGAGTATCTAATCATCGATAGAGTGTGAATCGAAAAAACAAAAATGATTACTATAATATTAATAAATTGCAATAACTCAAGGCTAGAATACCTACTCATTTAATTAACCACAGGGAATCTCTCTTCAATAGTGGAAGAGGTTAGAGGAATAGTGTGTTGGATGAGCAAAAACAAAAATTCAAACCTATGAACAAATGAAATTAGGACTAAGGAAGCATTTTCTGCTAGCACATTATATAATGATCTTGTATGTGAAGTCTTATAAACTTTGACAACGCGATATGAGTTTAGAGGAATACACTTGGAATCAAATATATCCATTTGCATTGGTCTTTACTAATGAATTTGATGAACAATTGAAGGCTAGATACCTATCAGGTTTGAAAATTGTTGTGCAAGAAGGGATGGGTATCTTGCATATTAGTAACCTAAAAGATGCCTTTCAATACGATTTCAAGGCTGAAGATCGTATTTCACATTACCGGCCAAGATAACTAGTTTCTAGTAGATATAATGTTGCAGCTAATCAGTGAAATATGTTAGAATTTGGACTTCAGTCATGAACATATGCATATTATTATTTAGTATTTGGATATATAGATATATATGTATCTCTAAATTAATTGTGTCAATTTTATTGTTATGAAATTTAAGGCCTAATTATAGTGATTTATATTTAATTATATAGACACATTTTAATAAAGTGTGGAGTTATTTATAATATGTAGAAACCCAAGAATGTAGTTGTAAAAAACTATGATGGGATAATAGAGTTGTGGTCCTTAATTACACATACAAAAAACCCTAAACACCTTTTGGAGTTCCCATCTCTCTCTGAGGAAGAAGGCTACGAATGTAACATTCAGAAGAACCAACGAGGTAATTCTTAAACCTTAGATCTTGTTAATCGTTTACTTGGATCCTCGGGAGGGATTCGTGGATGTTTTTCGCATTTAGGAATCCACGAATTCTAACAGAAACAACAGCATCTCTTCTCTCTCCTCTTTTTGTTTTTCCTGAAAAAACAAGAATATACCCTAGCCGCCATCTTGTTTCTGTTAGCATAGAAAATCTTGGTGCTTGAGTGTTCCTCTGTGTGGATTTCTATTACAGATAAACACACACTGTGATTATAGGTTGGACGTTCAACTCTCGTGGAGTTTGATCAAGAGGATTGCTGGATCACGCCTTGACTTGAGGAAGAAAATTTTGGTTCTTCGAACGATCATAGAAAGGTAAAAAGTTGTTACCTTTGATCTCTTTATGTCTTGTTTTCCTCACATATGCGGATCCTGGGATGGTATCTCATTTTATTCTTCTGCTATGCCATATAGGATATGAGCCTGTGAGATACCCAACAGTGGTATCAAAGACATGCTATGTGTGGTTTACAGACATTGTTTTTAGCATGAAAACTGGTATCATGTATTCATGTTTATCTTTGTTTGCTGTGAAAATTGTTTTCACTCGAGTCGAAATTGTTTCGAGCATTGTGGGTTAGGTCCGTAGCCCAATATGATTGTGTAAAAGTTACAGCATATTTCGAAAGATGCTTTCTTTATGTGCTAAAAATTTTCTGCAGAAAAACGTTTTCTTGAAAACATGTTGATCACCTTCTATTTCATCTTGTGAATTTGATTTTCTATTTTATTTTGTTTAAACTAACAAATTGGTTGTTGTTTTAAGCTTCAAAACAGAAAATACTATTGAGAATTGTTCTCATTGAAAATTTGCAGAAGAAGAAGTCACCAAAAATTGTTACTAGAAAATTTTCAAAACCGCCGCCACTGTTCCCGACAACAGCCAGCGCCGGCGTCGGCTCCTAGCCAGCGTCGGTTCCGTGCTGTTTCGCAAACATCTGGAAATCATTTATGGAAAATATTTTCTTTAAAATCAGAACGCAGTCGGCGCCGGCCCTGGCTTCCAAACCGGCATCGGTTCTGCTCTGTTTTACACGTTCTAGCTATTTAATAAAAAAATATATATATTTCCTAGAATAAAATTTTGAAAGGGAAAAATCTCATTTGATGAGAGGCGGTAAAATAAAAAAAATTTTCACGGGGGCGCTGCCCCTCTGACCCCTGCCCGCTGACAGGCCAGCGGGACCGCCGTTTTTGCTGCTAGAGACAAGACCGAAAAGCATTTTCTCAAAATTAGTTTTGAGACAAACAATTTTATTTTTCAAAATAATGATTTTGAAAATTTTAAATTAATGTATTTTTCTAAAATATTGATTTTAGAATTTGTTTTATTTTTCAAAAATAGTGATTTTGGAATAATAAAATTTATATGTTTATTTTGTTTAAGCATAGTCAATGGCATGGTAGATGATTATGAACTAAAACCAATTATATCTGTTCATGCATTTTACAGTTTTGATTTTTTATGAAATAGGGCCTATGTGTCCTGCCTTCTCTAAAATTCTTGTGTAATTCTCTTCTCATCTAACTCTCCTCGAATGTAACTCGAGGTTTTCTCACTTTAGAAAATTATATAATTAGTTTACATATATTAGATAAGAGTATAATTATTTTAATTTTGGAGATGGCAACCAAAATAAGGCGAGAATGTATGACCTTCTACAAAAATCATGCATAAACACATAGGGTTAACTATATTAATTTCTTTTATGGCTCAAAGAAATTAATTTAGGATAAAGTCTATAACCATACCACGTAATCGCTTTATTACCATGATTATCAATTATGTGATTTATTGATTTTTATGCATGTCATTCAATGAAATCACTAAAAGAAACAAATCTCCCAATTAATATTAAACCTAATTCCTTCCGTTAATATAGTAAGAACAATAGTCTTTTTTCGAGACCACGTTGTTGGGAAAATCCAAGCCTACTTGACATCGGGCATGTTCAAGCTATGGAGTTAAAATCCTTTGGAATTAAATTCCTAATTAATGGGTCGGGTTTAACTAAATTCTTTATCCCGATTGGGCAAACTCAAGCATAAAGAAATTTAGAGGAAAGATTGGGGTAACCCAAGAGGCTTTAAGATTAAAAGCTGTAAATCACCCAATGATCCGGTAGTTACATACGATGTAATTGGTGTTAGATACCTACCAATGAACTCAAGGGTGGCTTGTTAGGCAAACCCAAGGTTATTCTTGAGGAATTTGAATACTAGTCCACTAGGAAAGCTTCCAATGGGCTTTCTTGAATCATTAGAGGGGGCTATTGGTTTGAGTAAAATAGTGGAGTAAAAATGCGTTTAATTAAAGTCCAAATTATTTGCATATCATGTGCATATACAAGTAGCTATTGCTCTCTATCTTTACATCTAGGTCACTTGCATCATGTCAACAAACTTAAACCTACGTAATATCTTGGAAACCAACAAGTTAACCGAATTAAACTACTCGATTGGTATAAAAATTTGAGAATCGTTCTTAAATCGGAAAAGTTGCTCTACGTGCTAGATGCTCCTATTCTGCCACCACCAGTTCAAAATGCTCATGTTGAAGAGCATGCTGCCCACAAAAGGCACAAGGAGGATAGTGATACAGCATCATCTATTATGCTGGCATCCATGACTCCCGAATTGCAAAAACAGCACAAGCATATGGATGCTCAATCGATTATACTACATCTTCGAAAGCTATTTGATTCCCAAGCCAGAAATGAGATATATAAGCTCTCAAAGCAACTATTTCATTGCAAAATGGTAGACGGTTCTTCTGTGGCCACTCATGGGTTGAAGATGCTGGGCTTAATAGAGAAGCTTGGATCTCTCGGGTTTACAATGGATCATGACTTAAGTGTTAACTTAATTATGCAATCTTTACCTAATAGTTTCTCACAATTTGTGATTAACTATTAGATGAACAAGATTGAGTCCACCATTCCTGAGTTGATCAATCTTCCCAAAACTGCGAATTCCTCCATGAAGAAGGATTCCAATACAGTTTTAATGGTAGAATTTTCCTCTTCTAAGAAGAAAGTTCAACAGAAGAAGAAGAAGGCTCCTAGAAGCCCAAAGGTGGTGTGAAGAAGGACGCAGCTACCAAAGGCCCATGCCACCATTGTGGGAAGATGGGCCACTGGAGGCACAACTATAAAGCCTACTTGGAGACCATTAAGGACAAGAAGCAGAAAGAGAAGCTTACAAGCACTTCTACTTCTTCTCCAGGTATATTTATGATTGAGATAAATACTACCTTTAGAAAGGAGATAAAGGTATTAGATACCGAATGTGGATCTCATTTGTGTACTAACTTGTAGGGACTAAAAAGTAGTAGAAGGCTAGAGAAAGGCGATGTGGACCTATGTACTGCAAATGGGGCAAAGGTTGCTGCACTTGCAGTGGGGACATATGAGCTGAACCTGCTTTTGGAATTAATTCTAAAACTGCAAAACTATTATTTTGTACTAGTTTTAATGAAAAACATTATCTTAGTTGCATGTTTAGACCTATATGGATTTCATTTGATATTTAAGAATAAATGTTGTTCTTTTTCATTAAATAATATTCATTACGGTTCAGCAACTCTGGTTAATGGTTTATATGTTCTAGACTTGGGTAATCCAGTTCTCAATATAAACAATAAGAAACCTAAAATGGATAACTCTAACACCTCTTACTTATGGCATTGTCGTTTAGGCCATATAAACGAAAATCGTGTTTCTAAGTTACACAAGTTTGGTGACTTAGGGTCATTTGATTATGAATCATATGACACATGCGAATCTTGTTTACTAGGTAAAATGACAAAGACTCCTTTTTTAGGAAAAGGAGAATGGGCTAATGAGTTATTAGAACACATACATTCTGATATATGTGTTTGGTATCTCAGGCTTGTATCCTATACGGCGCAGCGGAAAATAAAACAAGATACCATCCCAGGACCCGCCTATGTGTGAAAACAAGACATAAAGACAATAAAGGTAACAACTTTTCACCTTTGTTTGATTGTTTAAAAAATAAAATTGATCTTCTTCAAGTCGAGGTACGATTCAGCAATCTTCTTATGCAAACTCCACGAGAGTTGGACATCTAACTACTATAATCACAGTTACTCAAGCACCAAACTTTCCGGTGCTAGCAGAAAAACAATGGTAGCTAGGGCTATTTTCGTTTTCAGCAAAATGAGAGAGAAAGAGAGAGAAGAAGAAGAAGGTTGGTTGTGTGTCTAGGGTTTTTCTCGTGAATCAACATCTTCCTAGGGTTTCGGTTATGTCATACATATATTTAAAAAAGCCCTGCTAAAAATGAGCATTCTAATCCTATTAGAATTCCCTAATTGTAATTGGAAAAATTAAGTTCTCACAATTACAATTTGGACCATAAATTATAACTAATTTTAATTTATCCACAACAACTTCTCTTTCTCTCAATTAACCCCACTATGTTATCAATAACATCTTGAGTATATAATCCTCTATTGTATATGACCTATTAGGTTTTTCAGTCAATTGGTAGCAAATGTGAATTAATCCAATTGTCTTTGAGATTAATAATTCATAATTAATTAGAATTAATCCTATTAATTCTAATCAGGATTGGTTTATTAATTAATCAATTAATAAACCCATATTTCTAGATCATGAGCAGTATCTAGCAACACATCATGACCACCCAAGACTCCAAGAAGTCAAGTGCCTTGACATTAACCCTTCAATAACAAACTTTAATGCAATTAACTCCTTTCACCATACATTATCTCATTCGGTTTGGAGTACGGAATTAGTGACAACTCCCTCCAAAATTAATTTTGGCCCTAATACAATAGTACTTGTACCAGGAACC
The DNA here is from genome assembly GCA_026120185.1 of Voacanga thouarsii. Lineage (NCBI taxonomy): Eukaryota > Viridiplantae > Streptophyta > Magnoliopsida > Gentianales > Apocynaceae > Voacanga > Voacanga thouarsii. Next base: position 128,667 of record JANUWF010001409.1, read on the forward strand.
CACTACTCTAGATGTGTATCAATTGAAACTGTTTCCAATACACAATCGCCTTGGCCAAGGACTTCTCAAGTAGTTATTCCTACAAGTGGCCATGAGATATTCACCCCTACTATTAGAAGTAGTGAATCCTTTATTGACCCCCTCAACTACTTTTATTTACCTCACAATGTACCCAATATCCATCCCATAGGCGGCCCTCAATTGAGCTCCAGAGATTGGAATCAAAGTATAAAGCTCAGCAAACAAAATACCTTGGAGATCTCAAGTCTAAAGATACTTGCATGTTTGCTATATTGAGATTATATTACTGGCACTAAATAGTTATCCATGTGATTATCTGAAAGCTAGGTCATCCAATAAACTTGTTTCATTAACAAACATCCATGTGTTAACTTTGAGTATCTCAATATTCACAATTATGAGAACTACCGTCTGATCAAATCAAGAAGTCTAACACATGCACATTATATAATGATCTTGTATGTGAAGTCATATAAACTTTGACAACGCGATATGAGTTTAAAGGAATACACTTGGAATAAAATATATCCATTTGCATTGGTCTTTACTAATGAATTTGATGAACAATTGATGGCTAGATACCTATCAGGTTTGAAAATTGTTGTGCAAGAAGGGATGGGTATCTTGCATATTAGTAACCTAAAAGATGCCTTGCAATACGATTCCAAGGCTGAAGATTGTATTTCACATTACCGGCCAAGATAACTAGTTTCTAGTAGATATAATGTTGCAGCTAATCAGTGAAATATGTTAGAATTTGGACTTCAGTCATGAACATATGCATATTATTATTTAGTATTTGGATATATAGACATATATGTATCTCTAAATTAATTGTGTCATTTTTATTGTTATGAAATTTAAGGCCAAATTATAGTGATTTATATTTAATTATATAGACACATTTTAATAAAGTGTGGAGTTATTTATAATATGTAGAAACCCAAGAATGTATTTGTAAAAAACTATGATGGGATAATAGAGTTGTGGTCCTTAATTACACATACTAAAAACCCTAAACACCTTTTGGAGTTCCCATCTCTCTCTGAGGAAGAATGCTGCGAATGTAACATTCATAAGAACCAACGAGTCCGAATTTGTGATCGTTAATCATTATGGATCAAGGTACGTTTTTGTATCTTCTGTATCCAAATAATCTTTTGAGTAAGGTCTTCTTTTTGGAGAATTCGATTGAGTAAATTTCTTTAATTTTCATCAATGCTATCAGAGCCACCTTACATTGGATATTATTTGATTTTTTTATTGTAAATTTTATATGATTAAATCTTATATATGTTTATGTATTAATATTAAATCTTTTATACATATATTAGTTGAGCAATGTAACACTAATACATTTATATTTATGGTGAATGATTTGATTAATTTAGAATAATTTTATAATTATAGTTTTTATTCGATGAATATATATATATATATATATATATATATATAATATAGTATCAAGTCATGCAATAAAAAAAGTAGATTACGTCTTTATATTTCCTATTTGATTTATTATAATAATAATAATAATAATAATAATAATAATAATAATAATAATAATAATAATAATAATAATAATAATAATAATAATAATAATAATAATAATAATAATAATAATAATAATAATAATACTATGGATAAAGTATTTGGGCGCACTGGAGAGAAGCCGAACAATTTCGAGCACTCGGCAAAGCTTCGACTATGAAGAATCCCAACAACAAGGAGCCAAGAAATTTCGGCCGCTGAGGTCCCGGAATCTTCACACGGAATTCACGGAATTTTGGTAAAGAACTGATGTTTCACGTTTGTGAAGAATTCATGTTGCTGCTTCGGTCTGCCCAAGCTTTTGATGAAGAATTCATGGGCCCATATCATTTGGGCAATGTTGCTTGGGCATTGGTCTGCGCAAACATTGGGCTAACAATCCTCCTCTAATTAAATTTTTTTAAAGAAAACAAAAAAATGGAGAAAGATGGCACATACATGTGGGAGTTGAACTTGAACCTAGGTCTCTATGTTGAAAGGGCAAAGTGCAAACCCATTGTACCAGCAAAGGTCTTCTGCTATTATGTTGTACTACAATTAATTGATATTGCATATTGAAGACTTGGCTATTTTGTTAGTCAATTAATTTATTCAATTGTAATTTTGCAATTTCATTTTTGTGTCTGGGATGACCATAAAATTATTCTTTACTTGTACTTTTTTTTAAATTAGTATATTATTTTTGAATTATATATCATTCATAATGTCATATAGTTTGCATTACCATTGCTCTATATATTATTTAGTTATGCATAATTTTTAAACTTAAAAATTAATTAATTTTTATACAAAACAATTTAAGGATACTCTAACGAGCGTATCTATTTGTTTATCCGACCAAAGTAGGCTCTCCCATGGAAGCTTTTTGACAATGAACTAATTAGATGTGTTTTGTGTCAATCATGCGAATAGCAATTGGCCCAGAGGAAGGTTGCTATTGAAAAGTGGAGAAACTCAAACACATATAGTAATGATCACGTAATGGTTAATAAGGACTGTAGTTGATATTAAGTAGGCCCAAAAAAAGACTTAGTACATGACTAGATTTTAGTATTAGCGCTTGATTACTACACCAAGGAGATCACTTGTAAGTTAACTCTTTGTCCAAAGACTAGACTTAATGTTACACTAGCCATCTTGTGATAAGGTTGCTATTGATGAAAATTAATGGAATTAACTCAATCAAATTCTCAAAGAGCAAAGACCTTGCTCAAAAGATTATTTAGACAGAGAAGATGCAGAAGTGTATTTTGATCCATAATGATTAGCGGCCATAAATCTAGGCTCGTTGGTTCTTCTAACTGTTATCTATGTAGCCTTCTTCCTCAAAGAGAGATGGGAATTTCAAGAGGTGATTAGGGATTTTAGTACATACAATCAGGGACCACAACCCTATATTTAAATTATTGTGTAGTTGCTAAAACAGCCCGTCATAATTTTTTTCAACTACACCCTTGTACATATTCTAAATAACTCCACACTTTATTAAGATGATAGACCCATATACTTAAGTACAGATCACTATAATTGGGCCATAAACTTCATAACAATAAAATCACATAATTAATTTAATGATATATGTTCGTCTACATGTCCAAATGCTAAATAATAATATGCATGTACTCATGACTTAAGTCCAAATTCTAACAATCTCTCACTTGGACATATGTTCATATGCGCAAACAATATACCAAATAACTATGTGAAAGTAATGATCAATACAGGTACTTGCAAACTTTAGTTTGTCATCTTAAACTAACCCTGTCCATTAGTTTCGTTAATACATGGATCAAAGAGGCATTCGCTGCATTAAAAGCGCAACTAAACCCAACATTGGTCACATATATTAAGTCAACTAAATGACCTGGATTGAGCGTGGATGTGTCGCATGGAAATTACATGTTAATGTGAGCTATACATGTCTATTTCCAGCTGCTCTACATGAGATCATTTAACCAAATATAACATCTAAGGTGGAAACGAATAACTGAACTCTATTGTTTTAATGAACAAATGGTATTAATGTATATCATCATAACAACATTAATAAGAGTAATGAGCATAAATGTAAGTTATAAACTCCCACTAAATTCAGATACCCTCTAGAGATACAACACCCATACTAGTAGTGTGCTATACAAAGGCTTCCGGCATTAGAGCTTTAATCAGCAATCCGCAAGCATGGAGCCTGTCCCAATAAGCTCAATACTAACTATACCATTACGAACTCGCTCTTTTAGGAACTTGAGGTCTATGTATTTAAACTTTGTCGAACTCTTGTTGTTATTTGAAAAGTCTATAGCTTTATTATCACAAAATAATTTAAGTGGTTTCTTGTTCCCATCAATCATGTGTAGTCCTCAAACAAAATTTTGTACCCAAATAGCTTAATTTGATGCCTCGTAGCATGCTACAAATTCTGCCTCTACAATGGAAGAAGCAATGAGATTCTATTTGGCACTCTTCCATGATATCGCTTCTCTAGCTAGTCCAAAAATATATCTTGATGTTGATCTCATACTATCTTAACATCCACCCAAATCGGAATCTGAAAACCCAATGATCTCAGGTTTATCTGACTTTCTATAAATGAGCATGTATTACTCTGTTCTCTACAAATACCTCATGAATCTTTTGGCTGCTTGACAATGAATGAGGCCTAAATTGCTCAAATATTTGCCTAGCATTCCAACTATGAAGGCAAGATGTGGACGAGTGCGGACTATGCATACATAAGACTTCCAAATGCTAAAGCATAAGGAATGTCTCTCATTTTCTTGGATTCAAGGTCACTTTTGGGCATTGTTTGTTGCTAAATTTATCTACTTTAGCCTTAGGGGAATCGAGTGGTTTATATTTTTGTATCCCAAATCGTTGTAGTACCTTATCAATGTAAGTCTTTTGTGATAATCTAAGCATTCCTTGAGAACGATATTGATGGATTTAGATTCCTAATACAAAAGTTACCTCACCGAGATCTTTCATCTCAAATTGCTTTGAGATAATTTTTTTGGTTTAATGCATTAATCTTACATCATTACAGGCTAGCAAAATATCATCCACATAAAGTACTAAAAAGATGTACCTATTCCCACAAAACTTGTGATACACACAATCATCCACTACATTTATCTCAAAATCAAATATCAAAATTACATCGTAAAATTTGTAGTACAATTGACGGGAAGCCTGTTTAAGCCCATAGAAGGATTTCATAAGTTTACAAACCAGTTGCTTTGAATTTTTAGAATCTAAACTCTCTGATTGTGCTATATAGATTATCTTATCAATGTTTCTATTAAAAAACATAGCTTTGACATCCATCTGGTGTAGCTCAAGATCAACTTATGCCACAAAATGCCATAATTATTCCAAAAGAGTTTTCGAAGAAACTGGAGAGAAAGTCTCCTTATAGTCAATGCCCTCCTTTAGAATAAATCCTTTAGCGACCAGATGCACTTTATATGTTTTCACATTACCTTGTGAATCCTTTTTGGTTTTAGAAACCTATTGACAACCAATCCGTTTCACACCTTTAGGTAAAGAGACAAGATCCCAAATGACATTGTTTTTCATGGATTGGATTTCCTGACCTATAGCATTTATCCATGTTTGAGCATTCGATCTTTCAATGGCTTGACGAAAGGTAACTCGATTATCTACTGTTAAGTCAATGCTTTCCATATGCTCGATAAGAAACATAATGTAATCATGAAGAATTGCGCTTCTTCTTTCTCAAAGGGATCTTCTTAAAAGCACTACTTCTTGAGGTTATTGAGATTGCTCCTCAAGATTACCTGGTTGAGGAGTGACTGTATGATAAGGATCAAGCACAGCTTGTTGATCTAAGTTAGGAGGAAATTCAACATTATTTCGTGTTGGTTGTTGTTGTTGAACACTATTAGTAAAGAAACTTGTGCATGTTCGGGAACAACTATAGGAAGGGAAATGGATTTTTTTTTCAAAGACAATTTTTCTTACTTCATCTTCCTCTTCAACCTCAAAATCCTCAAAGAACCGGGCATTTCCCGTTTCAAATAAGGTTCTACAATAGGAATCGTAAAACTTATAACTCCGTGACCATTCAAAGTATCCAGCAAAATAACAACTAACTATTCTTGCATCTAATTTCTTTTCATTGGGCCTATAAGGCCTTACTTTATCTGAATATCCCCAAACTTGTAAATGCTTTAACACAAGTTTCTTACCTATCCATAACTTATATAGGGTTTTGGTCGTTGCATTAGCTGGTACGTTATTTAACATGTAGACTGCCATTTTAAGTGCATCCCACCAGTGTGATTATAATAAAGAAGTATTACAAATCATACTTCTCTCTATGTCCTTAAGGGGTCTATTTCATCTTTCAGCAATTGTATTCATGCTAGGAGATCCTGACATAATATACTAAAGGATGATCCCACACTTTTCTCGGAATTTAGCAAATAGCCCTAGATGCTATTCATTTGACCTGTCATTTCTGCCCTAGTATTCACCACCACGGCCAGATCTGACGCATTTAATCATTTTTCCCAGTTGATTTTCAACTTCAGCTTTAATTGCTTTGAACTTGTCCAACACTTCTAATTTTCATGTATAAAAAATAAGTAACCATAATGAGAGTAATCGTCTATGAACGTTATAAATTACTGTTGACCATTCCAAGATGTTGTGAGAAATGGTCCACATATATCCGTATGTACTACTTCTAAGATGTCTTTAACTCTCTCAGTGCCTATATTTTTCTTATCTGTTAACTTATCCTTAATACATTCAACACATATTAGATTATTTGAAGTATCAAGTGTTTTGAGAATTTCATCTGACACAAGTCTTTCAATTCTCTTTTTGGAGATATAACCTAATCTTTTGTGGCATAATAAATAGGAATCCTTATTAGTTATTTTTTTTTTTGGGTGTCCCATGTATCTACACGCAAGGATTCATTAAAAGAGGTAATTATATCAACCTTATATAAATTATCATAAGAGGACAAAAAACTAGTTCCAAGCAATTTGGAATCAAAGTAGAGACAACATTGTTTATTACCAAATGAGTAAAAAAAAAAAAATCCATCCATGTCTAAAACAAAAATAGAAACTAAATTTCGTCTAAATGACGGTACAACGAATGTCTTTTTCAATTCTAAATAATAACTAAATTTTAATAATAATTTGAATGTCCCAAGGGCTTGAACCTCTACTGTACTGTCGTTTCCCATATAGTTGAATCTTTCATCATCACTAGATTGGCAGTAACTCTGGCAACCTTGCATAAATGTACTTATATGTGCAATGGCACATGAATCTAACCACTAAGCATATTTTGGCACTAAAAATAAATTAACCTCTGAACAGATAAGAGTTAGAGGGATACCATTCTTCACACGCCATGTGTGATATTTTGGGCATTCCTTCTTAACATGAGAGGGTTTTTTGTAGAAAAAGCACTTGACATCTTTTGACTATCCTTTCAGCTTTTTCTCTGTCGATGCATCCGCAGTCACACTACCCTTCCTTTTCTTGTTACCTTTTGAGAACGAAACCAAATAAATACACTCATCTCTTATGTTGTTTTATCCTCTCTTCCTCTTGTATTAAATGTGAGATGAGTGCATTAATTGTCCATTTATCCTTTAGATATTTGTAACTCACCTCAAACTAACTGAATTTAGGAGGAAGATACATCAAAATAAGGTACAACAACAAATCATCTAAAAGATCCAACTTCAATGTCTTAAGTTTTGAGATATTGTGAGATGTCTTGAGAATATATTCCTTGATATTTTCTGAACCACTATACCTCATGGTTATGAGTTTATGCAAAAGCGTAATTGTCTCTACCTTTTTTCTCTTTACAAAGTGTTGTTCCAACTGTTCAACAAACTTAAGTGCATTCGTCTCTTGGGACACTACTAAAAATTCAGGCAAATACGATAGCAAAAAAACCATCGTATTTGAGAAAATACTATCATTTTTGCTATAAACGACGGTCAAACGATGGTTGTTTGACTATCGTATATAATACTGTCATTTTTATTAAAAATGGTCGAAAAATTGTCGTATTTAGCTAATGTGATGGTGTAAATACGACGGTCAAGGAAAAGTGATTCAATTACTCACTCGGGTTGAGATTCTGCAAACCGTCGTATTTGGTAGAAAAACCCGTTGCAATTGTTTCGTAAATACGATGGTTTTAAACCGTCGCAAATATTAGTTATTTGCAACGATTATTTGCAATGGTCCTAATCGTCAGAATTGCTGAGTATTTGCAACGGTATCCAACCGTCGTAATTACAAACATGGCAATAAATCTTGAAGCAATTGCAACCATTAGTAAAAACAACGGCTCTGATCGTCGTATTTATTTTGTTAAGCCATAATCAAATGCGACCGTTTGTGACCATTGCTTTTGATAAGCAAATACGATGGTTTTGTGATCGTCGCATTTGATAAGCAAATATGACAATTTTGTGATTAATTTTTTTTTAAAAAAATTGCTTGGTATTTAGGCCTATCCACTTGCAATTTCAAACCAAATACAATCCGTTCAACTCATTCAACATCAATCACAATAAAACACAATTTGCTTAATGCCAAACAAATCAAAATTAATCTCTTGGACATTGAAATCATAAATAATCCTTGAACTCTACAAGATAAGTAATACTACAGATATAACAAGTAGGAAATACTAATGAATCTATTAGAAACAGTAGTACATTTTAAAAAAGAAACAAAATTGAGTACGTCAGTCCTCCCCGGTATTATCTTTTCCTCTTTCTTCTTGTTTCTTGCCGGTATCATCTTTTCTCCTTCCTCATTGTCTCTTCCTCTCCTCAGTCTCGATAAAATAATAGTTTTTACCCAACATAGCTCAAGGTCAGTGGGTTGGGCTTTAGAACATCTCCTTACTTGTGCAATACACAAAACGGAGATCAGTCTCGACAATGAAATGATTCCAATAAATAGAAAACCTTCGCATCATCTTTAAAAAAATAAAGTATAAGTGTAAACCTAGAATATTAAAATGTAAACATATACCGACATAAATTTTCTAAACTATGAAACTAATATGCATATTCTGCAACAAAACCCAATTATATTTAAAGTCACAATAACAGAAAAATGTTAAGGCAATGCAATTAAAATATTTTGTACACTAATATGGCTCCAATAAAAGAAGAAGGCAGTTTTATGTAAAATGAGCGAACCAATCGTCTTTTTCCCTTCCTCCTTGTCCCTTTCTGCAATAAAACCAAATTATATTTAAAATCACAACAACAGAAAAATATCAAGCCAGTGCAATTAAAATATTTTGCGCACTAATGTGGCTCCAATAAAAGAAGAAGGCAGTTTTATGTAAAATGAGCGAACCAATCGTCTTTTTCCCTTCCTCCTTGTCCCTTTCTGCAACAAAACCAAATTATATTTAAAATCACAACAACAGAAAAATATCAAGCCAGTGCAATTAAAATTTTTTGCGCACTAATGTGGCTCCAATAAAAGACAAGGCAACGAAATTAAAATATTTTATGTAAAATGAGGAAACTAATCGTCTTTTCCCCTTTATTATTGTCCCTTTTTGCAACAAAACTGAATTATATTTAAAGTCACAACAATAAAAAAAATGTCAAGGCAGAGCAATTAAAATATTTTGCGCACTAATGTGTCTCCAATAAAAATAAGGCGGCGAAATTAAAATATTTTATGTAAAATGAGCAAACCAATCGTCTTTTTCTCTTCCTCCTTGTCCCTTTCTGCAACAAAACTAAGTTGTATTTAAAGTCACAGCAACAGAAAAATATCAAGGCAGTGCAATTAAAATATTTTGCGCACTAATGTGGCTCCAATAAAAGACAAGGTAGTACAATTAAAATATTTTATGTAAAATGAGCAAACTAATCGTCTATTCCCCTTCCTCCTTGTCCCTTTCTCTCCTCAATCATCCCTCCCTTGTTCTCACACAGATATATATATCCATTTCTCAGAAACGGATAGCATACATGTTAAATCACCTCATGGCTTCAACAAGTGTTAAAATAACACACATTTATCTTCAATAAATTGTTATTGATTTGTAGTACTGAGTGTAAAAACCCCTTACTTTACATTTGTTCCAAGTAACAGAAAACCACTCATACATACTCACATATGTTTGTAAAATAAAAATATGTATGTTTGTAAATCAATGTATATGCACTTCCCACTAAAGTTAGAAGCATTAAACTCCTATTATACCCAAAAAGCAGCATATCCACTGCACCAACATCATTTTACTAATATATTAAGGTTATATAATAATAGATTACATTACACCACCCATCACCTACACATACATACTCACGTCAATGGACTATCTCCCACTCATTCAACAAATCAACAACGTACTATGTTCATCATTTAATAATTTACTTTCAAGCCACAAAGCATCCCACTACCCCACATGCTTGGCCGAAATGACCCTTTGCATTACACCCTTTGCATTACACCTATTTAAGAAATAAGAATAATACAAATGGGTGCCTCAAAGTTTGTCGTGCTGTCAGCCTATCTGAAGGACCTCTTTTTATTCAAAAATGAAATAACACCGTGAAAAAGAGGTAATATTAACAGCATGTATCATAAGCAAACCTGAAGGCGAGGTAACATTAGAACAGCTTTGATACTGTCTCGGGATGTAGCTCCTTCAGGCTAGTCTAGTCAGCCCCTTCTAACATACTTACCAGCATGTCGGCTGAGAAGATGGACAAAGGAATTAAGGACAATTATTAAGACATAAGACCCCCCCTAAAATCACTACTAAGATAGACACAGGCCACAAACTTAGCTTTCTTCAACATGAGTCTGATGAGGCACACTTTCACCAGACAGTCCAATTCTGGTGGTGCTGAAATGGATGGACTTGAAGCTTTTAATGGGTGATGATGCTTTAACTCATATCGGGGTTTGAACATCATCTCCTGTGACAATGTTTCCAACCGTGGAAAGTGCAAGAATGAGCACAAAAGGGGATCTGGTGGAGAAACAGTGTGACATGGTTGACATTAGAATAATGGTAGATCTGGTGGAGGGTGGGAAACGAAAATTAAATGAAAAGAAGAAAGAAAAGTATGTTAAAAAAGAATTAAGAATGTAAGTGGAAAGAAAAGAATGGTTCAAAGCAAAGGAAAAGCAGTAGCAATGATTAACATAGGTGGCATCCCACTATACCAATTTTTACATTGAAATCTGTTATTAGTATTCCTTATAGGTGCTATTTCTTTTCGTTATTTATTCTGGGTTGGCTAAACGGGTTACTTCTATGAGTTAAAAAAACAAATTATTATATTATTCAATAAAATAATAAAATATTGTAATTTTCTATACTTTAAAAATACAAAAAAAAAAAAAAAAGAGTCATGAGCACTATATTGTTTGATTGTTAAGAAAAGTAAGATGAGACAATAATTGTATTTTTTATTTTTTTAAAAATATAGTATTTGATTAATTATTTTTATTATAAGAAAAGAAAAGAACATAATCAACCCATGAGAATTCAATCATAAATGAAAATAATAATACAAATAAATGAATAATTTAAATAAAAATTATTAATTACATTAAAAGAATTAAAATTTTAATAATATAAATAATATAAGAATATTATAATGATATGAATCAAATTTGAAAAGAAAATTAAAAATATATAAAATTAAATTTGATTAAAAAGAGAAAATATAATATTTTATAAATAAATTAGAATTTTATAAAAATAAAAATATTTATATTAAAAATTGAGGCTTGAGAAAGACGGAGTAAGTGACCAAATGTTAAGCACGTGAAAATTTGATCTTTTTTTAAGTGAATGATTTCATCTTGCATATGGTATAAATGAAAACGGATTTTTTTTTTTCAAATTATCTTATCTATCTTTTTTAATTATATATATATATATATATATATATATATATATATATATAACAAACAAAAGTAACAAAAGAAAAAGAAAATCGGTGGGAAACAAACACCATTAGACAAATTGAAGAAGACAAATGAACCAAATGCTATGCAAAGGTGAAATTGGATGAAGACTAAATGAATTAGGATATGGTATATCTAGCAAAAGAAAAGAAAAAAAGAATTAGGATATGGTCAAAGAAAAAGCAATAAAGTTCTACTATTTTTTACTATTTTCTTTATTGCTTTTTTCCAATCACCATTAGAAAATTATAAACATATGAAAATAAGTAATACAAGTGATGTAAATTGAAGGAATATTTTTAAACCAACAAGCTATTGTATGAAAATTTTAAAGAAAAAGATTAAATTACTTTAGTTAGAAATTATAAAATTACTTTAAAAATTAAGAATGTTATAATTTAATAAAATAATAAATAATAAAAGTCAATTAAAAAAACAATGAACATATATTTGATTTCTCAAGATAATAGATAATTGAAAATAAAAATAATCAAAGACCACAAATATTTTAAGAAGAAAAGAATACTTAAATAAAAAAAAATGCTTGGTGAAGGGCCTTATCAATACTATAGCATATAAGTGATCTGTACGTATCCACAAGTTGAGTCTGTCTATGTGATCCAATCTAGCAAGTTACAATCAATCACAATTACCTTAAAAATTAAGAACGTTATAATCATTAGTATAATTACAATCCAAATATATCTTAAAATAGTATATCCTAAATTTTGGATTTTGTATAAATTTATTTAGTTCAATAGGGTAATTATAGTTTTTTCCTCAAATTATTTTTTATACATTATTTTAGTTCTCAAATATTTTGTCAATCTATTTCAAGTAACTCATGCTAGAGAGAAAGAAGAAAGTTGAGTAGAAATAGAAGGAAAAAATAAAATAAAAAATGTGTTAAAAATGTCACATATTTTTTTGAAAATATTTGTGATGGATTTTTCACTTTCAAAATTAGTGTCACGTATTGAGAATGTATGCAAAAATATTATTATTTTATTACTTAATTTTTTAATAAACCATAATTTTAACATATTTTTAATGTATATATTATACTGTATATAAATAATATATATATATATATATTAGAATAACTAATTATAATAATTAAAATGAAATTCAAGCTTTTAAATATCAATATATGAAAAATTAATATGCAAACAAAAATGTATTTGAAAAATCAATGATCTATCCATTACATATATTTATAAAGTTAAAGTAAGTTTAGTGAACAAATTTGAAGGTCATTCATTTTATTTTATCACATTTGTACAATAATATCTATAAAATAGAAAGATATCTTAGTATTTATAAATATAAAGATATTAAATTAACGATCCAGCCATTAAATTTATTATAATCATTGCCAATAGTATTGTGACTAAATTTGAAAATAATCAGATAACATTTAAAATAATTTTGATTGACTTTATTATAATTAGACTAAAAATAACAGTTACAATAAACTGTCGTATTTGGTTTACTCTATTGCGACGGTTAGAATAAGCTATCGTATTTGGTCTATCTATTGCGACGGTTAAGGGATGTATTTAAATTTAATGATTTTTATACACCTAAAATTTACGCATCAATTTTTTGGCACCGTTCCAGAGAACAATATCATGAAAGTTTGGATTTTGTTGACTTAACCATATTTATATGTTTATATGTCAATATGTGAATATGTATATATGTTCCTTGTACGAATAGGTGCCATATTTTGTTTGTATACTTGTGATTGAATTTCCTTCCACGTTGTAATTTTCCTAACTTAATTTATGAATATATAGTAACTGTTTAACTTGTAAATTCTATCATCTCGCTATCTTCTATTTTTTGTAGATCTCACCCTTAGTGTATGACTCCAAGATCTAAAGTAGACATAGTAGATCTTGATCATGAGATCGAGAGAGCCCTTACAAAAATCCGAAAGGTTGTTAGCAAAAGTGTAAGAGGTGACATGGAGGTTAACCAACCAAACAAAGGTGGTAATAGTGGTAATAGGAGGACTATGGATGATTTTGTAAAACCTACAATCTCAGGTACAAGCTCGAATATTACAAGATCTATGATAGAGGCTCATAACTTTGAGATAAAGCCCAACATGATCTAAATGATCCAAAACTTATTGCAATTTGATGGGCTACCTGAGGAAGATCCTAATGCCCATCTTCCAAGCTTTTTAGAAATTTATGACACGTTTAAAATGAATGGGGTTTCTGAAGATGCTATCAAATTAAGACTTTTGCCCTTTTCTTTGAGAGGTAGAGCTAAATTATGATTAAAGTTTTTGCCAGTAGGATCCATTACCACTTGGAATGTTTTAGCCGAAAAAGTTTTGGCAAAATATTTTCCCCCAACTAGAACATCTAAGTTTAGGACTGATATTTTCGCTTCCCAACAGTTAGAATATGAAAATCTCTATGAGTGTTGGGAGAGGTTTAAGCAGATGCTTAGAACGTGTCCTCACCATTTGTTGAGCTAGGTATGCAAATGCAAATTTTTCATAATGGTTTAAGCTTTGCTACAAGGCAATTGGTTGATGCATCTGCAGGAGGCTCCATAAATTCTAAAACTCCGGAGGAGGTGTTTCATTTGATTGAAAATCTTGCTACAAACAACTATGCATGGGGTAGTTCAAGGTCAAGAACTCGTGTTAATGGATTGAACAAGGTGGATGCAATGACAGCTTTGGAAGCACAGGTGAAGGCACTAACGCAAAAGATGGAGCAAATGGTGATGTCCCCTTCCTAAGGCCAGGTAATGAATGTAAGTTATGATTTTTGTCAGGAAAGGCATCCAAATCATAAGTGTCAAAATATAGAGTCATCACAAGAGTCATTAAAACAAGCTGCATTTGTGGGCAATGAACGACAAGGTAACAATCATTATAGCACTACTTACAACTAGGTTGGAGGAGTCATCCTAACTTTTCATGGAATAGCCAAAACCAATCTAGGCAGACATCTTCTAATTTTGGGAATCAAATGACTCCCTCCACCTTGCCTTACAATGCACCACCGCCTAAGCCAGCACTGGAAGAGTTGGTTAACAAATTGGTAAGTGGTACAAAAATACGGTTTCAAGGAGTGGATGTAACAATGAGAAATTTGGAAGCATCCATGCGTAACTTCGAGAATCAAATTAGCCAACTGGCCAAACTCCTTAGAGATTGTGAAGCAGGATCCTTGCTAGGAAATACTAAGACCAATTCACGTGATCTTGACTGTGGAAAAAAATGATCTTTCTTGCTTTGGTTTTTTTATTTTGGGACATCTATTTAATTTGTGTGTGCTTTTCTTTATTTTCATGTTTAATTTTTGGATAATGGAATTTTCTTCATCATTTTGTGGTTTTCGCTATTAAATTTATAGCATTTAAAAATTAAAAAAAAATTGGCCCAGATCTCGGTCAGTACTAGGCCAGTTGCATGGAGTCGGCGCCGGCTCCAGTCAGGGAACACCTTAAAGTGGCCGAATTGGCCACTTTGGTTTCAAAATAAACCAACTTCCCTGAAATTTTCTCTCAACCTAGCGCTGTTTCTACATCCCCAAACACCATCGGTTCCATTTTTATCTTCAAAAACATCCATCCAACACAAAATTCTTTTGTTTTTGTTCAATCTATGGATCAAAATTCCAAAAATTTCAACTTTTTCTTCAAAAAACTACTTTCAAATCTCTCATTTCATGCAAGGATTTCTACAAAAAGATCACATATTTTGCTTGCCCGTGCATTGGAGAACATAAATGTATGATTTTTCTTAAATTTCTACGGTTAAATTCTTGCAATTGAATTTCTTCTATTTTTGGGACTATTTTTGGACGAAAATTGCATATATTCACAGTGTTGGTGAAGTTTTATTATCTTGATGACATTATTATGAGTAGAATAGCATGAGAGCCTGAATCATGGATTATCTTTACAACTACATGTCCATATTATTATCCTAGGTGGTTTATTTTTTGTTATGGCAATTGTCTTGTTGATGAATTCATGATGTTTGGATAATGTGCATAGCCATTGTTCTTGACTTGGAATTTGGACGTATTCTTCATGCTATAATGAGAGGAATCACATTACGGTTTGAATTATGGCATTCGATTGTTTTTCTTGCAGGTTTTGAAAGGAGGTTGGGTCTAATTGATATTGTGAATTGGAGTTGTGGTAGATTGATTAGAAATTGTGAATTGTGAGGATTCTGTGTAGAATTGTGTTGTGGTGGTGTGATCTCATTGAGTGTTTTGTTACATTGTGGTGATGTCTCAGTTATATTCTTTATTAATCTTTTCCTTATCATTTCATCGTGCCTAGAGAAAGGGGTCAATCTTCTAAACGGGCTAGAGCTTCATATTCCTCTAGCCCTACTTCTATAGTCCCTTTTGTTGGTTTGAAAGAAAACAGAGGAGCATTCTTGTGGGAAAAAAAAAAAAAACAGAGGAAAAAAAAAACCCTGAAGAACAACAACATCATGGAAGCATTTAGGCCATACCTCTGCGTGCCGTAAACCTCTTAGGCTGTGGAAGAATGTATTGAACCACAGGGACAACCCTTTCTTGCCCGCTTGATGAAGCTTCCGGTTGAAATTCTACTAACCTCGTTGATATGACTTTTTGTGGTGGCTTTTCTTGGTGTTGTGGGTGTTTTTGGTCGCTGTGTGTTTAGTTAAGCAAATGGAACCCAAAACAGAGATTTCTTCTTGTGACAAAGGATAAAGTAACCTAACTACCTACACTCTTTCAAACCCTTGAAGAACAAAGCCCCAAAGGCCCTTAAGATGAGTAGAAAGTTCTACTATATTCTCACCCTAATATTCTTGAAGCAACAAAGGCAAGCAAGAACAAATAGAATAGAGAAAATAGGCACCCAAATATTGAATTTCAAACGAACCCTAGAAGAACAAAGCAACTAAGACCCATTCAAAGAAAAAAACATTGGATTATCCAAAAGATTTATAGACTCTTACAAAAGGAGGACTAACCGTTTAGCTTGGTCTTGAACAAGATGAACAAGGAGGCTTGGGCTCTCAAGATTCTCTCTCAATCTGATTTCAAAATATTGTGTGTATGTGTTTTCAAATGACTAAGGTTCTATTTATACTATTATAACCTTAGCTAAGTAAACCCCGATGTTCAATTACAGTTTTTGGGTCATAATAAGTCTTTACAAGCAATTTCAAATGAAGAAAGCTGGAGAAAAGCATTAAAAAGCGGGGCTGTCGGCGGGTGCCCAGAGTGCAGCTGGCGCCGGTTTGGACATCACAGTCGGTGCCGGTTGTGTTCTGTCTTGGCGGTTGAATTGCGTGAACACAGCCATTGTGGACAGAATGGAGCCGGCGCCGGTTTGGCTGCTTAGAGCTGGCGCCGGCTTGGCTACTTAGAGCCGGCGCCGGCTATCCTCTGGAAGCCTCTTTTTTAGTCTAGTTTCGTCCATCTTTGTCGCCGGCCCTTATCTTTGCATGGTCACACCTCCCCCTCCTTTATCTTGAACTTGATGATGAAGCAGAGTCTCATCATATCCCTCTCCTGGAAAAGGATTCGTCTCCGAATCTTTGCCTTCTTCTTCATGGAGTGCCTTCACTACTGCCACCTTCTTAGCTCTATTAAGGATCACCCGTTCACCTATAGGCAAGGGAATCAATTCAAAAGGAGTTAAGGGACTAAAACCATTTATAATTTCAAAAGGGGAATAAAGAGTGGTAGAGTGAAAAGCCCTTTTGCAAATAAACTCAAATTATGGCCAGCATTCCTCCCATTTGGTCAAGTTTTCCTTGATTATGGCCCGCAAGAGTTGGGTAAGTGTTCGGTTGACCTCTTCTTTTGGAACAACAACTTCAAATACTTGAGGCATAGCTGCAATGGTATTAGGTAAAGACAATGAGAAATCATTAGTAGAAACATAAGAACAATTGCATAAAAGAAGAATATCCGGATCCTTGGCTTCTTTAGCCTCTATGACCTCACTTTCTTTTTCAAAGAAATTCACTCTTCGTTTACCTCCCCTCTCTTGACCTTGCTCACTCATACCAAACTCTTTTTCTTGCCTCTCTTTTTCTCTCCTCTCAATTTCTTGTTTTGGATTAACATCCTGCGCTCCCTTCTTCTTTTCTTGCTCCTTCATGATTCTTTGATCTTTGTTCACCTTACTAAGGACTTGGGTAATGGTGGTAGGGGTTGGCCAATCTTGGATGGCTTTCACCTGTCATTCTTCAACCTCAATCCCTTTGGCACTCACATCATACCCAAGGAATGTAATCCTCTCCAAACTAAGAGAGCATTTCTCAAGTGTATTCCCATCTCTTCTACCCACTCTATCTCCTCCACTAGATTTGATGTCATTTTGTGAAGTTGAACTGGATTCTTTATTCTTACTAGTCTCACTAATTTTCATTTGCTTTTGCACCACCTCTAGCCAACTTCGCTTTCTCTCCTCTTATGGATGCGAGCTTTTTTCCACTTCATGAGTACTTGAAGCACTTTGGGAATCTTCATCTATAGCACGTATTTGTTCATTCTTTATCTCAATTTTTGAATTCTTTATCTCTTCAACAAATTCCATACTCTTTTGCTCAACTTCTTCTTGCACATTCTCCTCTAATATTTCTAATAGGTTTGACTTATTCTCTAAAAAGAATAAAATGTTATAATATTCCTTAGTCACCCTAATTGTCGAACTCAATGGATCTACGTCTTCTTTTTCATCATTACTAAGCTCCTCATCAAGCTCATCAACATTTTCCTTAACTACTTCATGCACTACTTCTTCATTCTGATTGAGCATTTCTTGGTATTTGGCTTCCCTTTCTAGCTTCTCCTTCTTTTCAAAGCCACGTAATTCATTTTGTTCAACCTTCTCAATTGTTTCTTCACTTCTTGTCCTTCTTGGGTCCTCAACATCTACAACATTTTTCTTGGCCACTTCGGCCTCAAGTCTAGCTTTTCACTTCTCAATTTATCTCTCCCCTTTGCAAATGTGCACCCCATAAAATCTTTCATATGCCCATTTATTTTGGACAGTCAAACATTGTGTGCCTTGTACTATAACAAATATCAGAAGTTAATCCTCTACTACTCATTCTTTGTACTATGCTTATAGAAGCTTGGGATTCTCCCCTTTTTCCTTGCGACTCTTCCTTCCCATTTAGTTGTTGTAGCAAACTTGGACAACTTCTGCACTCATGCTCCCTCTCCTCATTATTTTATTCTCTCCTACCTCCTCTATGGCCCCTTCCTCTATGTTGTTTCTCAAAGGCTGCAATGTGCTCCCCCTATACCATTCTTCAACTCCCTCAAACTCTCTTTCTAGCCCTCTTTGGTTGTCCCCACCATTCCTTTCTTGGCCCTTTCTTCCTCCTCATCTCAAGCCATGTCTTCTTCCTCTCATAGGAGCTTGTTGAAAACCTCTAATAGAGTGTTCATCCCACTCTTTCCCTTGTTGGGCATGTAATGGAGGAGTGTGGGCATCACCATCCCTCATTCTAGGGCTAGGTGCTTCAAATTGTTCTTGGCCTCTCCTTTGTGCAACGGCAGAAGATTGTCCAAGATGATTTATCAACTCCCTTTTCATGTTTTGGAACCCACTTCTCATAGTCCTCATCATAGCTTGCAAGTCTTCACGCAATCCCCTAGCATCAATTGGTTCTTCTTGAGGTCTACTAGGTCCACTTGCGTTAGGCCTAGAGATCTCTTGTTCATGGGCCGTGGTGGTAGAGTATTTTCTTGTCTATACCTGCAAAATAAGAGATTAGAAAGAAAGTTCGATCCTCGCTGCACTTCCTTGCGTGTTGGCTCTCAAGGTTGATCACTCCACTCTTGTGTTTACTTTCTTAGGCTCTTTTGATAATAGGCTCTCCCTCTTGCCTTTTTCTCAACACTCATGCCTTCTTATTCAATCCCAATTCTCCCTAATAGCTGCAGATTTAGTCCAGCTAAGTGAGTCACACAAATCAAGAGAATTTTCCAATTTGGGGGTCTTAGGGGAATTTCAACGAATACTTGTTGGGCATATCAAACAATCAAGTTTTAGGTCAAGAATTCAAGAAAATGTGGATTCAATCAACTCAAGAACAAGCACTAAGTGCACAAGAAACAATTCTAAACAAGAAACAAACAAGAATTATAAAAAACAAAGAGACAAGAACAACTAAAACTAGGATGATGAAGAACAAGATGGTCACTAGTGCACAATAGAGAAATTGAGTTCAAGGGTCATGAAATTCAACATTAGAGTGTTATAACAAGTTACAAAAACCCAAAGAATCAAAAATCAAGAATCAAAGTTTTCAACTATAGCAAAAAACACTCTCATGGAACTTTTATCAAACACCTTGGCTGCAACTCGTCACTCAAGAGCAATCAGAAATTTCAACTATATTCAAGCCAAATTTCACCACAAAGACAAGACAAATTTGTTCCCAAGGATTATAACAACATCAAGGAGCAAATTCCCAACAGAAAATTCAAGATATAACAAAGATTTAATGACCTTTTTGAAGCACATTTTTTAGTTACGGGATTTGCCCTGTTTTTCTTTTTCTTTACTTTGTGGGGCTCCTTTTCTTGTTTTCAAGCTTTGATGGGAATCAAGCTTTTCCTTGCTCTGATACCAAACTCTTTGATATGACTTTTTGTGGTGGCTTTTCTTAGTGTTGTGGGTGTTTTTGGTGGCTGTGTGTTCAGTCAAGCAAATGGAACCCAAAACAGAGATTTCTTCTTGTGACAAAGGATAAAGTAACTTAACTACCTACACTCTTTCAAACCCTTGAAGAACAAAGCCTCAAAGGCCCTTAAGATGAGTAGAAAGTTCCACTATATTCTCACCCTAATATCCTTGAAGCAACAAAGGCAAGTAAGAACAAATAGAATAGAGAAAATAGGCACCCAATTATTGAATTTCAAACGAACCCTAGAAGAACAAAGCAACTAAGACCCATTCAAAGAAAACAACATTGGATTATCCAAAAGATTTATAGACTTTTACAAAAGGAGGACTAACCCTTTAGCTTGGTCTTGAACAAGATGAACAAGGAGGCTTGGGCTCTCAAGATTCTCTCTCAATCTGATTTCAAAATGTTGTGTGTTGTGTTTTCAAATGACTGAGGTTCTATTTATACTATCATAACCCTAGCTAAGTAAACCCTGATGTTCAATTACAGTTTTTAGGTCATAATAAGTCTTTACAAGCAATTAAAAATGAAGAAAGTCGGAGTAAAGCATTAAAAAGAGGGGCTGTCGGTGGTTGCCCAAAGTGCAGCCGGCGCCGATTTGGACATCACAGCCGGTGCCGGCTGTGTTCTGTCTTGGCGGTTGAATTACTTGAACACAGCCATTGTGGACAGAATGGAGCCGACGCTGGTTTTGCTACTTGGAGCCGGCGCTAGCTGTCCTCTGGAGGCCTCCTTTTTTTTTTTTCTAGTTTCGCCCATCTTCGTCGCCGGCCCTTATCTTTGCATGGTTACACCTCCCCCTCCTTTATCTTGAACTTCATGATCAAGCGGAGTCTCATCACTCCTACTTCGCCTCATTTGCATGAACGCCAAGCTTTTCGGATTTCAGAATATTCCACTACCTCAATCATTGTTAGTGAAACAAAGGGTGAGAAGCAGTAGTCTCCACGTTCTTGATTCTTTGCTATTTGATTAGCAATATAAAGAACAATGGCAAGAGGAAGAGAGAGTCACAAGAGAGAGCGAGCTTAGGAAAAATTAGTTTTTTTTTCACAGAGAGGCGTGAGTTCTTAAGCCAAAAAACTAGGTCTCTGATATCTGATAACAATATCTCCCGGGATATGATATTTCAAACATTTGGATGTTATCAATAAAGTAAGTTTGGCTTAACCCTAAACTCTTCTGAACTGTATCTGGAAAAACCCTATGGTTTAGGCTATTGGGCCAAAATAATATTTATTATTTTTCTTGGACCTAAAAAGCCCAAAATAAGAAACATTAATTATTTATTTTCTGGGTTTGTAGAAATAACCCAATAAATAATCAATGAGTCCAAATGAACAAAAAATAATTAAACATTAATTATTTATTTCTTGGGCTTATATAAATAACCCAATAAGTAATTAAACAAGCTTATTCCCATCTAGTTTAAGCCTAGGTTAATTTTCTAATTATTCAAACTGGACTTTGGCCTTGAATAATTAATTAACCAATTAAACCAGATAATAATTTTTTCATAATTTATTTTTATTTATTTTTATTCCAATCCAATAATAAATTAGACTTCCTGAATAAAATTCCTCTTTAACCGAGACCAATTCCTCAACCTAAAAATAATTAGGACTTACAGGCTATTTCGAGAACAAAAAAGACACATCGCATTGGCTACTAAAATGACCAAAATACCCCTACTATATAAATAGTTGTATTTTACATTTTAAATATTTTCTAATATCATTATAAGGAAATATTGACCCCAAGGAGAATGTTGCGTTAGCAAAGTCTCCGACCTACAGGTGAAATGACTAAAATACCCCTCTACACATCGCCGTGCATTTAGAGAGGAAGAAGTGTACTAACACCTCTCTAAATGACATATAACATCCTTAGGCTTCTAGTCTAATGATCCACAATTTCCTTGAGTGTTTCCGCTTTTCGAGAGAGCTACCCTAAAGCAAACATCCAAATCATGTTTCCTAGGGCCATGGGTATTTTAAATCATTCAGACAACCATAAGGGGCGATATTGTGTAGAAACTATCTTGTACAAGTTTGTTTTAAGTAACTAGTTACATATACCCAATATATAAGTATATTAGTTCTACGATAGAGCCTCAACAATAGTATATCAAAGTATATGCTTGCAGCTTCGTCAGACCACCAATTTATACTCAAGTCGTAGAGTACTAGTCCATGCTGTAGTGGTAGTAGTCTAGGTTTCTACCATATAATACTTTCAGAAACCATTACTAATGGTTCTGTTCTACGTATTCGAAATACGCTTATGTCATAAAGTGAGTGGACTACTCACTGGCTAAAGGTAAGCCATTCCCTATTTAGAATTCATAACATAACAACCTATACATGATGAGATTCTTATTCTCATCAATTGGTTAAGAATAAATGTTTATGTGTTAAACAACCCGTGATCCATACCTTACTGTGAAAGACCACCATTCATATGGATCATTTATTTAAACATAATGAGTATTTTCCAAACGAAATTGTGCATAAATAAAAAGTAAATTCATAAACGATTTTTGAAAATAAATTCTTTTATTAAAATAATCGATATTTACATCAGAAACCTAGTCAAAGAGGGCATACTTTCCAACAATCTCCCACTTGCACTCTAAAACTAGGTAAGTCCATAGGTGCCCACCCTTATGGCATCTAAGTGTCTCTTGAAGACTGTCTCAGCCAAAGGTTTAGTGAATGGATCTGCTAGATTGTTTTCTGAGACAATCTGTTTCACCATGACTTCCCGTCCCTGGATGAATTCCCGGATCAGGTGGTACTTCCTCTCGATGTGCTTTCCCTTCTTGTGGTTCTGAGGTTCCTTGGATTGCGATAATGCTCAAGTGTTGTCGCAATATATCACAATCAGCCTGTCCATGTGTGGCACGACTCCAAGTTCTGAAAGGAACTTCCGGAGCTAGACTGCTTCCTTGGATGCCTCCGAAGTTGCCACATACTCAGCTTCCATGGTTAAGTCAGCAATGTAAGATTGCTTGATACTCTTCCATGAAATTGCTCCTCTAGACAAGGTGAAGACATATCCACTAGTGGATTTTCTCTCATCCTTATCCGCCTTGAAGTCTGAGTCTGTGTATCCTGTAGGAACCAAGTCATCAGCTCTGTAAATTAGCATATAATCTCTTGTTCTCTTGAGGTACTTGAGAATATACTTTACAACTTGCCAATGAACCTCCCCAGGGTTTGACTGATATTTGCTAACTAAGCCTACAGCAAAGCAGATATCTGGCATAGTACACAGCATGGTGTATATGAGACTTCCCACAGCCGAAGCGTGGGAATCCTACTCATTCTGTCATTTTCTTCTTGAGACTTAGGACAGTCCCTTGAAGAAAATGACAATTCATATCTGCAAGGAATTAGAGCTCCCATACATGAGTTTATGCTGTACTTGATCAGTATCTTGTCAATGTATGCTGCTTGAGATAATCCTAACATTCTCTGCTTCCTATTTCTAAGAAGTCTAATCCCGAGAATGTAGTTAGCTTCTCCCAAGTCCTTAATACTAAATTGACTAGACAGCCAAACCTTTGTAGATGGCAATGACCCTACATCATTTCCAATGAGTAGAATGTCATCCACATACAAGACAAGAAAAACCATATTAATGTCTTTAAGTTTTCTATACACGCATGGTTCATTCTCGTTTCGAATAAAACCATAAGACTTTACAGTCTCATCAAAATGAATGTTCCATGCTCTCGATGCCTGCTTAAGTCCATAAATGGACTTCTTAAGCTTGCAAACCATATGTTCTTAGCTATCAGTAATAAAGTCTTCCGGTTAGGATATATAGATATCTTCGCTAAGATGGCCATTTAAAAATGCTGTGACATCCATTTGCCATATCTCGTAGTCATAATGACATGCGATGGCAAGGAGGATATTGATGGATTTAAGCATGGCTACCGGGGAAAATGTTTCCTCATAATCGATCCCCTCTTTTTGAGTATACATTTTCATCACAAGCCTAGCTTTGAAGGTTTCCACCTTCCCATCTACTCCTCTCTTCCTCTTGTATACCCACTTACACCCAATAGGTTTTATCCCTTCAGGTGAAGCTACAAGATCCCAAACCTGATTGAAGTATATAGACTCAATCTCGGCTTTCACTATTTCATGTGATAGATTTACGTCGGCATCAGCAATAGCCTCCTCGTATCTAGTGGGGTCTTGTTCCTGATGGTCGGAGACCAGCTCAAAAGCTTCTCCAGTCCATCTCTTCGGAATCCTAGACACTCTCCCACTACGACATAGCTCCATTTGTACAGGCTCTTGAGGCTGTGCCTCTTCTTGTTCCACAATCGGGTCAGAAGAAGTTGATTCCATAGATAACATCTCCTCAAGTTCCAACCTAGTTGAACGTTTCGTGGAAGTACTTTGATCATCTTCTAAGTATCTAGTATTGGTACTAATTAGTACTTTTTGCTCTTTAGGATGATAAAAGTAACCACTCATTGTCCCTTTTGAATACCCAACAAAATAGCATAATTTTGATCTTGGTTCCAACTTGTCTCCTTTGACCAGTACATAAGTTGGACAATCTTATATTCTGAGATGATTTAGACTTGGCTTACGCCCTATCCACATCTCATAGGAAGTCCTAGGTACTGACTTGGAAGGCACCAAGTTCAGAATGTATGCCATTGTTTTTAGGGCATGTCCCCAAAAAGACACTAGAAGAGTAGAATGAGACATCATACTTTGGACCATTTCCATCAATGTCCTGTTCCTTCTCTTAGCTACTCTATTCTGCTGGGGTATCCTCGACACAGAGAGATGGGATACTATTCCATGATGTACCATGTAATCTTTGAATTCACTAAGGTGGTACTCTCCATCACGATCCGATCGTAAGGTCTTGATTAATTTACCTGTCCGACACTCTACTTCAGCCTTAAACTCCTTGAATTTATCAAAAGAGTCAGACTTGCGCCTCATCAGGTAAATATAACCAAACCTTGTACAATCATCCGTGAAAGTAATGAAGTACTCAAAACCTCCTCTAGCTGGTGTAGACAAGGGACCACACACAGCAGTGTGAACAAGACTCAATACCTCCTTGGCTTTGTCTGCCTTTAGGGTAAATGACCTTTTTGTCATCTTTCCCATTAGACAGGATTCACACTGAGGCCAATTTTCTAGTTATAATGAGCCTAAAGGCCCATCATGGATTAGCCTCTGAATCCTGATTGAGTTGATATGACCCAATCTTAGATGCCAAAGGTATGAGTTGTTGACATTGGTTTTTCTCTTCTTAGTTAAAGGTTCAGATTGAGCGTTATTTAATTGATTGTTAATAGGGTTTAAGAAGAATAGATTTCCATACATTTGCCCAATACATAAAATTTCTCCATTTCTACTAATAGAAATACTAAAATGGAAAGAGACAGAATATCCTTAATTTATTAGTTTTTCAACTGAAATCAAATTCTGACGAAACCCAGGTACATATAAAATATCTTTTTAAACCACTATTCTATTACAATAAAAAATAAGATCTAGCTCTCTCATTGCAAGGGCCGAGACTTGTGCTCCATTTCCCACGTGTAGTCCATGTTCACCCTTCTTGAGTCTTCTAATCTTTCTAAACCCCTACAAGGAGTTACAGATGTGATCAGTGGTTCCTGAATCAACAATCCAAGTAGAAGTTGATCCAACCATTGATATAAACTTTAGATAGAAAACATTACCTGTGCAGTTTTTTTTTTTTTTTTGCTTGAAGATCTAGACACTCCTTTTTCTAGTGTCCCTTCTTCGCACATTTGAAGCACTTGTCATTTGGTTTATTTTTGGGCTGGGTCTTGGGCTGGGCCACTGCGTTTCCCTTCTTCCTTTTGAATTTTCTGGGCTTGGGCCCAGTTCTTGAGGAAGAAGCCTTAGCAATCATAGCCTTTGATTGAGGTTTCATGACCTTCTCTACCATCTGGAGTTCCTTTATTAACTCAGTTAAACTCATGTTTAACTTGTTCATGTTGAAATTTAACTTGAACTGAGTAAAGGAACCCGGTAGAGACTTAAAAACCATATCCATTTAGCTCTCGGGGTCAATGATAGCTCCTAAGATTTATGCTTCCTCGAAAACATCAATCATCTTGAGCATGTGCTCTCAACTGATGCTTCCTCAGCCATCTTAGTGTTGATTATAGTTCGAAGAGCTTCCTGCCTTGCGGGCCGGCTCTTGTCTGCGAACATAGTGGCCAATGACTGACTAATATCATGCGCAGAAGCCATGTGCTCGTATTTTGATTGGAGTACATTAGACATGGAGGCTAACATATAGTAGTGTGCCATTCCGTCAGCCTTCTTCCACGTCTTCTCAGCCTCTCGCTCTTCGGCGGTGGAACCTTCCTTGATCACAAGGTAGGTCTCGTAAAGGATATACTTATACTCCTCAACTGTGAGTATTATGTCCAGGTTCCTCTTTCAGTCCACATAGTTTAGACTCGTTAACTTATTCTCTCAAAAAATAACGGCCAAAGGACTAAAAGAACCTCCCACCATTTCTGAAAAATCAAAAATAAAAGAAAGGATTTAGTTTGTGAAAACTAAATAAATTTGTGCATTGAAATTAATTTGCCTCTTAGGAAAACTGACATAACTTCTTAGTAAGATTAACAGTTCCCTAAGCTAAGTGTATTAACCACCACAAATTAATTTTCCTTCTAGGTAATGATCCAGAAGATAACTCTATCGAGGGATGGTCGTTTCCTCTTATTTCCTATGGACATACCTTACACTATAACCTCCAACGTGGGCTGGCCGATCATAGTAAATGTGCCGGGTTATTAATTACATCCCTCTATTAGATTTAGACCCTTGTGGTATCCCCATCCTATACGGGTTCACTCCCAGGGTGATGCGAGGGGACCCACAATCTCTAATGAGGATCGTGATGGAAGTCGTGGGGCCATTGGAACCCCTCTCCCACTTAGTCTTTTAAAATAAGGGTTTCTATGAAAAATATCATTTTGAAAATTTCCATTAAGTTTTTCATCAACTCAAAAATAAAATATCAAAATCCATTAAAATCTTTATATTAAGGTTCATATCCTTTAAGAGATTTTTCCATGGACTAATTTTATTTAAGTTAAAAACTTAATGATTTCAAAAAGTTTCCAATTAAAACTTTTTAGAGACTTTGGTCTCAAGTTTATTTGACAATACAAATTTTCTAGTACAAAATAAAACAAAATAGCTTTCTATTTTAACTTACAAAAACGTCTAAATCCAATATATTTTCTATGTCAAGGATTAAATCATTTGAGAAAATATCTAAGGATTAATTTTTGTTTAAGTTAAAATAACCATTTGATTTTTTCAAGAAAAATGTTTTCTTGTCAAAAGTGTTCCCAAAGACTTTGGTCTTTGAGAAAATACGCACATAGGTACACAAAAAAATAGCATGCTAGAAAATAGTAGATGATTTCATGCTTTTCTATTTTTAAACCTAAATGCCCAAATAATAGAATTAAATATATTAATAATTAATTAATGGTCTTCTTTAATCCTAAAATCCCTTAGTAATATTTTCATGAAAATATATTCCAAGAATGTTAACTATTGCAAAAATATTAACTTCGCCTGGTATGGGACCCAAAACAGAAAAAAATAAAGAAAATTGCAAAAAAAAAAAAAAACTATTAGTCCATGTGCACCAGATCACACTGATGGTCCACCGCTCGCCATATGCACCAGCCGCACCGGATCACACTAATGCAACCCGCAGAACCGCCCGATTGCCCGTGACCCGCGCCTGCACCTCGGAGTTGCTATCGACCCGCGTCCACCCGAATTGCCCCGTCTGACCCATGCACATATCCAAATTGCAATTTGCAATTGCATTCATTCGTGCGGTGGCTTCAAGTCGACGCGCAGCAGACACAGCTCCAGGCACAGAACGCGGTGGCAGCTTGGCTCTGGATCGGCTCCAATGGTGGCTTAGGAATAGTATCCGTCTTCTTCAATTCTTCTGGTGGAAAATTTTTCCGATTCTTTGTGCTTTTTTTTTTTTTTTTTTTGCAGCTTCTTTCTATGTCTTCTTTAGATGTTTTCCATTTCAAAAAACTCATCTAAACCAAAACACATTCGCCTATACCCTTCCCAATTGGGTTTACACGATTGTTCTATGAAAGCATAAAATTTTACAGAGACCTATGCTTCCACTGTGAAGCTTACAAAACACTTATCTCATACCAAAACAGCGAAGGATCACATGCTTAAGCACAAAAACAATGATCTTCTCCAATTTTTATTAACTAACATGCTCCCTAAGTTAATTAAACAACATGCTCTGATACCACTTGTTGGTTTGAAAGAAAACAGAGGAGCATACTTGTAGGAAACAAAAAAAATAGAGGTAAAAAAAACCCAAAGAACAACAACAGCATGGAAGCATTTAGACCATACCTTTGTGTGCCTTAAACCTCTTAGGCCGTGGAAGAATGGATTGAACCATAGGGACAGCCCTTTCTTGCCCGCTTGATGAAGCATCCGGCTGAAATCCTGCTAACCTCCTACTTAGCCTCGTTTGAATGAACGCCAAGCTTTCTAGATTTTGGAATATTCCACTACCTCAATCTTTGATGGTGAAACAAAGGGTGAGGAGGAGTAGTCTCAACGTTCTTGATTCTTTGCTATTTGATTAGCAATATCAAGAACAATGGCAAGAGGAAGAGAGAGTCACGAGAGAGAGAGCTTGGGAAAAATTAGTTTTTTTTTCACAGAGAGGCGTGAGTTCTTAAGCCAAAAACCTAGGTCTCTGATATCTTATAACAATATCCCCCGAGATATGATATTTCAAACATTTGGATGTTATCAACAAAGTAAGTTTGGCTTAACCTTAAACTCTTCTGAACCGTATCTGGAAAAACCCTATGGTCCAGGCTATGGGCCAAAATAATATTTATTATTTTTTTGGACCCAAAAAGTCCAAAATAATAAATATTAATTATTTATTTCTTGGGCTTGTTGAAATAACCTAATAAATAATTAATCAGCCAAAATGAACCAAAAATAATTAAACATTAATTATTTATTTCTTGGGCTTATATAAATAACCCAATAAATAATTAAACAAGCATAGTCCCATCTAATTTAAGCCTAGGTTAATTTTTTAATTATTCAAACTGGACTTTAACCTTGAATAATTAATTAACCAATTAAACCAGATAATAAATTTCTCTCAATTTATTTTTATTTATTTTTATTTCAGTCCAATAATAAATTAGACTTCCTAAATAAAATAAAATCCTCTTTAACCGAGACCAATTCCTCAACCCAAAAATAATTAGGACTTACGGGCTATTCCGAGGACCAAAAAGACATATCGCATTGGCTACTAAAATGACCAAAATATCCCTACTATATAAATAGCTATATTTTGCATTTTAAATATTTTCTAATATCACTATAAGGAAATATAGACCCCAAGGACAATGCTGAGTTAGCAACATCTCCGACCTACAAGTGAAATGACAAAAATACCCCTCTACACATCGCCATGCATTTAGAGAGGAAGAAGTGTATTAACACCTCTCTAAATGATATCTACCATCCTTAGGCTTCTAGTCCAATAATCCATAACTTCCTGGAGTGTTTTCTCTTTCCAAGAGAGCTACCCTAAAGCAAACATCCAAGTCATGTTTCCCAGGGCTCTGAACATTTTAGATCATTCAGACAACCATAAGGGGTGATATTGTGCAGAAACTATCTTGTACAAGTCTGTTTTAACTAACTAGTTACATATACCCACTATACAAGTATATTGGTTCTACGATAGAACCTCAACAATAGTATATCAAAGTATATGCTTCTAGCTTCGTCAGACCACCAACTTATACTCAAGTCGTAGAGGACTAGTCCATAGCTGTAGCGGTAGTAGTCTAGGTTTCTACCATATAGTACTTTCAGAAACCACTACTACAGGTCACATTCTATGTATTCGAAATACGCTTATGTCATGAAGTGAGTGGACTACTCACTGGCTAAAGGTAAGCCATTCCCTATTTGGAATTCATAACATAATAACTTAAACATGATGAGATTCCCATTCTCATCAATCGATTAAGAACAAATGTTTATGTGTTAAACAACTCGTGATCCATACCTTATTGTGAAAGATCACCATTCACATGGATCATTTATTTAAACACAATGGGTCTTTTCCAAACGAAATTGTGCACAAATAAAAAGTAAATTCACAAACGATTTTTGAAAATAAATTCTATTATTAAAATATTCGATATTTACATCAGAAACCTAGTCTAAAAGGGCATACTTTCCAACACATTTGTTCCTCCACCCTGCTGATTTCATTGATCCATTATGCTTAGAGTGGTACACTAAGAGGGCTACTAATAAGATTATAGTAGAACGCATCTTCGCACCCTTCTTAGACTATGCCCTTAAGTTAGGTCTCATGTTTAGACGCTTAAGGTGGAGACCAATAGTTCAACTAAAGGGACCTTATTGCTCTATTCTAATTGAAGATTTCCATGCTAACATGGTCCAAAAACGTAATAACCATCTTGAAACCATTGAGACTAGGGTAAAGAGCACCCCCATCTTTCTAGATAAAGAGAAACTTGTTGCCATCCTCTATGTGAATAATGAAGGTCCTTGGTTAGCTGTAGATCACAACAACCAAAAAATACTATCTGATCCTAAGTGAAAAGTTAGTGATACTAGAGCTATTTTGAGAATGTATAGGAGGGGTCCAGTGGGGCAAGTGGGTTTTTACTCTAACAATGATTTGGAGGCCAACCTACGTGCCATACTCTACATCTTTGCCTATAATGTTGTTCCAAAAGCTAGTGGGTACAACGAGTCCCGTGTGATTAACTTGTATATTCTTCATAGCATGATGCATAATTAACCCATCCTATTTACTCTTTCAATTATCCAATCCATGCAGGATGTGGTCTATTATCACCTTTCCACCAAAGCCTTCGTCTTTCCCCTTGTAATAACGAAAATTCTTAAAGCTCTTAGCATTAGCTTAGAAGGGGAGCTTAGTAAAACCACAATGGAGAGTGATATGATTACTGAGCAAACACTTACTAGTTGTGGTTATCAGTACAATACGGGGTATTTTGATGTGTAGCATCCGGGACGAGTTGAGCTTCCACCTAAAGAAGAAGTGCATCCTACACCACCATCTCGAGCTTGCGCTGGTAGTTCACAATCCCAATCTAGGAGTGATTTTGAGGCCGAGGTGAGAGGTCAATTGGAGTAATAGAGAGTTGGCATGGAGACTCAAACGGAGATATTGCTACAGCTACGTGAGTCTATGACTGCTCTCACAAGGAGGCAAGATGCTCAGAAACACCAATGGGCCTAATGGATGCAAAGATTTCCTAGAACTCATGGGGGCAATGGTAGCCATGGGGCTAATTATGAGGATGATGAAGATGAGAATGATCATGATGAGGAGGATTGAGTATTTTTCCACTACTATGTATTTCTTTTCTTCAGCTTTCTTTTTCTATTTATATTTTCATGACTTTTTTTTGCTTTCGTTTTAGTTGTCTTTTCTTTTCTTTAATTTTAATTTTCTTTTCTTTTTCTAGAGTTCTATTTTCTATTTTTGTTTCTTTTATTTTTTATTTAGGTGCAATTTCCTCAAGCGTCCTTATTATGGATTCACATGTATTGGGCTTAATTCGCAATGGAAGTATTTCCTTTTCTCTATTCATTCTCCCTATTTACTTTGGTCTTCTTGGATTGGTTTTCATTGTTATATTTTTTTCCATAGAGGATAATGTCCCTTTTAAGTGTGGGGGGAGAGTTTAGGTATTGAAAATATTTTCCATATTCATTTTTGTGTGAAATTTTTGTAAAGTTTTTGTGGTTTTTATTGGCTTAGCAAGGTTGTGATTATTTTTCTTATATAAGATATGAATTTTGTCATTCATATGGTGGTTTTTTCTAAGGAATTATTTTATTGGATAGGATATTTTGAGATTTGAGAATTTGGGTTAATCTTGTTTATGCATTAGTGTTTGGTTATTACAGATTCATCTAGTTTAAATATGGATAATGCGATGAATGTGAGGAAAGTTGTTGGCTAACTCTTGTATTATGGGTTTAAACTTTGCTTAACTTTGAGTCATGATAAGGAATGTTAGGAGATAAAATCTTTGAGTGGAAAGATTGAGAGAAAAAAAAAGAGTTAATTATTGTTTCCTCTTTGAGGATGAGAAAATGTTGTTTTTGTTTGATTATGGAGGCTAATACGTGTTAGTGTTATGCCCTAGAGGCAATTATTTATATGTTGTATATGCCACGTTTTATTTTAATAAAAGGCATTATTTATCTTACAGTTTCTTTTATTTACTTTTGTATAAAATAATTGTTAGATAAAATCTCTAGTACAACACTGTGTTAAGAAAATCATAATAGAGATCATGATATGAGATTCCTACTACACTGTATAGTGTTAGTACTTAAATAGTCCCTAGTCGTAGTATTAACGAGACAGAACATCATTAATGCGTTAAGACTAGCATGTGTTAGACTTTTTGATTTGATCAGGCGGTGGTTCTCATATCCGTGAGTATTGAGATACTCAAAGTTAACACATGGATGCTTGTTAATGGAACAAGTTCATTGGATGGCTTAGCTATGAGATAATCACATGGATAACTATTTAGTGCCAGTGATATAATCTTAATATAGCAAACGTGCAAGTATCCTTAGACTTGAGATCTCCAAGGTACTTTGTTTACTGAGCTTTGTGCTTTGATTCTAATCTCTGGAGGCAGATCGAGAGCCGCCTATGGGATGGATATTGGGTACATTGTGAGATAAACAAAAGTAGTTAAGAGGGTCAATAAAGGATTCACTACTCTTATTAGTAGCGGTGAATATCTCACGGCTACTTGTAGGAATTACTACTCAAGAAATCCTTGGCCAAGGCGATTGTGTATTGGAAACAGTTCTAATTGATACACATCTAGAGTAGGGGGTTTCTGGTATAAGTACTATTGTATTCGGGCTAAAATTAATTCTGGAGGGAGTTGGCACTAATTCCGTACTCCAAACCGAATGAGATATTGTATGGTGAAAGGAGTTAATTGTACTGTAGTTTGTTCTTGAAGGGTTCATGTCAAGCCACTTGACTTCCTGGACTCTTGGGTGGTCATGATGTGTTGTTAGATACCACTCATGATCTGGGAATATGGGTTTATTAATTAATTAATTAATAAACCAATCCTGATTAGAATCAATATGATTAATTCTAATTAATTATAAATTATTAATCTCAAAGACGTTTGGATTAATTCATGTTCGCTACCAATTGACTGGGAAACCTAATAGGTCACACACAATAGAGAATTATATACTCAAGATGTTATTTGATAACATTGTGGGGTTAATTGAGAGAAAGAAAAATTGTTGTAGATAAATTATAATTAGTTATAATTTATGGTATAAATTGTAATTGAGACAATTTGATGTTTCCAATTACAATTAGGGAACTCTAATAATTTTAGAATTCTCAACTGGAGTGGTTTTAGAAGGGTTTTTTTTTTTTCCGTGTGATATATTGATACACACACGATACCTATTGGACAAGGGATTCACGGCAACAACTAACTCCATCCAAAACCTTCTCTCTCTCTCTCTCTCTCTCTCTCTCTCTCTCTCTCTCTCTCTCTCTCTCTCTCTCTCTCTCTCCCTCTCTCTCTCTCTCTCTCTCTCTCTCTCTCTCTCTCTCTCTCTCGTGGTTCTTGCAACCTAACCCTAGCCACCACTTGTTTTTCTACTAGCACAAAAAACTTTGTGCTTGAGTGTATCCTCTGTGTGAATTTTCATTAGAGATAATTATACACTGTGATTATAGTGGTTAGACGTTCAACTCTCGTGGTGTTTGATCAAGAGGATTGCTGGATTGCGCCTCGACTTGAAGAAGGAAAATTTTATTTTCCACACGATCAAAGAAAGGTAAAAAACTATTACATTTGTTCTCTTTATGTCTTGTTTTCCACACATATGTAGATCCTGGATTGGTATCTCGTTCTTATTTTCCGCTGCGCCATATATGGTATGCGTGAGATACCCAACAATACGGATAATGAAGAGAAATCCATTTTTTTTAGGCTATTAATTCCCAAGAGCAAAGGAAAGAAAGATTGTCGAAAAAAATGATAAGTGATGACTATAAGGGGGCCAATATGGTGCTCCAAGAGAAATCTATGCACTTGAGACTATCAATTCCCTAAGTCATTGAAAAAAAAAAAATTGAGAGGAAAAAAAATTAGAGTGTTTCCTTGAATTATGACTTGAGTTGTGCAATTTTTAGATTTATAATGCTTGAGTTGGTAGATAGCTTGACTTGTATGATTCATGTTATCTATGTTTTTGCTTGAATAATGAAATAATGTTCTTAGGCAAGCATATAAACTTGTTTAATTCAATTTCAAGGGCCTTGATATGTCTTGTTTGGTACTTTATTTTAGTGAATGTTTTCAAAGGGTTGAAAGAATGACAAGGACATATCCAAAGTTTGAAAGGAAATTGTAGCTTTGTTCTAAGTGAACTTTTTGAAAGATTGTCTTGTTTTTTTTTTTTTTAAAGGGTTTTGCTTGAGGATAAGTAAAAGTTTAAGTGTGGGGGAATGTGATAGGGGCAAAATTTATCTATATTTTTTTAGTTATTCGATGGTGTTTTGTGATACATTTAGTGTAATAACTAGACATATTCCTTCATGTTTGATATTTTACCTTTTGGAAAGGTGTTTTGGACTTTTATTGTAGAAAATGACGAAAAAACATCAAAACTGTCACCGTCAGAGCACAGCCGGGGCCTACCGTAGCACATGAACTAGCGCCGGTCTCGATTTGGAAGAACAGGGGAATTTTCATCTAAAAACAGGGCACGGTCGGGCTGACCAGAGAACGGCTGGCGCCAGCCATGACCCACAGTCGGCTCTACTCTGTCCCATGTCGGCGAGTTTTCTAATTTTGCGAGGATTTGGTAATTTCCCAAGAGTTTTAGTATTTTTGAATCTCTACTAGGTTCAAAACTCTTAGGGAGTGAATTTTAGCCTTTTGGAAACCTATTTACACGAGAAAAACACAAAGACAAAGATATGAATTGAAGGATCAAATCAGAAAATCACTCATTGAAGGAGGAATTCATCAAATCAATGAGGGTTGCTCAAGAGAGTCATCAAGGGAGAAAGAGGCTTGTCTATGAGTTTTTTCATTTACATTTGTTTTCTTTTTCTAGAATAATGATGTAATTAATGTTTTCATTGTAATTTGACATTGTTTTGGAATTCATGGTTTTTTGGATTAATTTAGCTCTTTGACTATTTTTCTATCATTCTTGGTGTTTGATTACTTGTAATTATAAAAGAATTGATGATGTTAGATTTACTTCTAATTGACTTGGGAAACGATGTTAGGAGTTAATTTAATTTTTTTGATTTCATATTTTTTATTTTCTTAATGGACTTGGAAAACGAAGTTACGACAAAAGAATCAAGGTAACCAAAGATTAATTGATTTCACCTAGAGCATAGGGTAATTGATTAATTTCATGTTTATTATCACCTAGAGTATAGGGATAATTTATGAGGAATTAAGTTTAATACATATTTTTTGTTATGTTGGTTTGATTGGAAAATATGCTAATTTAATTAAAAGATAGTGATTCTGTAGATTGGGAAAGAAGTGGATTCTGTATAAGTGAATTCATGGCTTGGGAAATGATTGAATTGTACTTTATATTCATTCATGATACCAAGATGATGAATAATTGAGATAGTTGCTAAATGGGTTATTATCATGAATTCTAGGATAATTGTCTAAATTGCATATTTTCACATCCTTGAGTTGCATATATTTTTCTTTATTTTTATTTTTATTATTTTATCACTTTATTGGGTGGGTTAAATAATGAATGAAAAGTGATTAGTATATACTTGTTCCTTTAAGGATCGATACTTGTTAATTTCCTATACTATACTTACGATAAGGATACTTGCTTGTATGTGTATTTTGGGATTAATGTTCTAATTAAAACTTGGCTAAGGGTGGATTTAAATTTAATGATTGTTATATACCCAAAATTTACGCATCAAGCATGTATATTTTTCTTCAAATGCATATCCCATCTTCTTTTAATGATATTAGTATACACCTTGTAATACTTTTTCCTTTGATTGAATAGCATTTTGATTGCCTTATGTGCCCTATGCATGCCATCAAATACATAACCTAAAGATGGCTTTTTATCACCATCCACAATACGTAACAAATGCATCAAAGGCTCTACAACTTTAACAATAATATGGCAATCATTCCAAAACTTGTTTTCCAAAATGATTGCAACTATTTCATTTGTTTTATTTTCTCTATAAAGTTTAGAATCACAAAACTCCTTACAAGTCACCAAAGCCCTCAAGTCATGCATATGCTGATAGATATTATTAAGAGCAATAAAAGTGGTAGCAAACCTAGTAGCACCAGCATGAATGATTTTAGTCCAATCTTTTCTTTTTCTCAACCAAAAACTATGACTATACACAAATTGAATAATTGCAGAAGCCTTCTCAACAAGAATTTGTACATTGCTAAATTTACTAACATCCTACAACACTAGATTCAAGCAATGGGTTGCACATGGAGACCGCCTAATTGATGGATATTATTAACTAATTTTCCAGTAGCCTCATAATTTGCCCCATTGTCAGTCAGCATATGAACAACATTAGTCAGATCGACCCATTCAATAACTTTTTTAAATAACCCAAACAACGTTTGTGCATTTTTCACAACAATAGAAGCATCAACAGATTTCAAGAAAACAGTTCCACGAGAACAGTAAACCATAATGTTAATTAATGTCCTTTGTCTGTTATTAGTCCAACCATCACCCATTATACTGCAACCAAGTTTTTCCCACTCCTTTTTCATATAATCAACAAATAACTACACTTCTTTTTTTTTCTGTCATTTAATAAAAAACTCACAATTGATGATAAGACAGAACTTTAAATCTTGGCCCTATAGCACATGCAGCATCAAACATCCATTGAAATACATAGAATTCACAGCATTAATGGGCAAACAAGCATCATAGAAAAATTTTACAACTTTCATATGTGATCTATGTACTGCCTCTTTATTTTCAAGCACACTTTTTAAAGTTGGTTGATAGCTAAGAGTTGTTCTTGGTGCAAAATAATCATTATCTGTCCTAAATTCCTTCCTTTTCCTATTTGAGATGCATTAAGTTTCAAGCGGTCACGAGGTCTAGTATTATTTGGATGAGGTATTTCTTGAACATCTTCTTCACCTTCAAAGTTTGCTATACTAGGTCAATAAGGATTTTCAAAATCAAAGTTTTCTTGAGTCTCTTTTTTTTTTTTTTTCTAACAACACCATCAAGAGATTTTTTCATTTGAAATTTCACATTATGTGGAATGCGTGGGCAAGACCTAACTTGTCCTTTTTTTCCGGCTAAATGTTGTTTCGTTCTATATATTCCACCACCTTTCCCACTAAAACCATTAAACAAACATGTCAACACATTCTTTCCATCAATGACTTTTTGAATTACATGATTCCAAGCAATATTAGACTTACTTCTCCCAGGTGAACTGTTATCTGATGGAGCAGCTGGTTGAAGAGTTGAACTACCATTTGAAGAATCCATTTCCATTAAGTTAATCCTGCAAAGGAAACAAAACTAAATGAATGAAACCAGTCTCGAGTTACTAAAACAAGTAACCTGGACTCAAGCAATTATGAGAAAATATCATCAATTAGTGTCAAATAGTCAAAACTTGCACATACTAATCATAACAAATTTCATTAAACTAGTTTTAAAAGAAAATAATATTACAAAAAATTATCCTTAGTCTCTCCCAATTTGATCATGAAATTCCTAAATTTACAACCTATTACATAATTAAAGAATCCTTCCTAGTATAATAGTCCTTGATATTTTTTCCACTAACTATTTACTAATTGCTTGCTTGACTTTTTACGAGGTCAAACACTCCTATCAGGTTTTATTCAATTACTAATATGATGCAACCTACCAACTTATGAACAGATAAAAGCATAAGTAATAAAATTCTGAACTACCCAAAAGATGTAGAATGTGCAATGTTCATGTTCTAAGTAAGACAAAACCCCATTTCCTTATTAAAACATTAACATAAGTGGATTAAACCAATTATAGCTGGAGGGGACAAATCTTTAGAAGTGAAAAATCAAAAGCATCACCTACTACAAAATAATTTAGAAGTAGATGATGCATCCATATGGAAATAAGATCACCATAAGCACCAAATGCAAAAAGAACTTCCCAACTTCCTCTGCAACTTCAGAAAACAAAGGAGTCCATCATTTCCATACAAAAAGTTGCAAAAAGATGATAAATACACTAATATTCCATCCCCAGAAGGCAAGGGGAACAAATGCTTTAATACATCCTTGATTAAGCAGCAAAACAACTACTTACGTGTGAGCATTTCAAGCTTCAGCCACAAAACCTAAGAACATCAATACAATATGAAAATGAAAATAGGAAATGAAAATACCAAGAGCAAAAAATTTCATTTGTTGAACAAAAATGAGAATAGAAAAACAAGTTCCAACAAAAAATCAATCAAACTAAAACTTGGAAATGAAAAATTACCCAACTCATACCTGATTACCACTGTGTTTCTGTGAAGAATTGATCTTTTGGCTATGGAAGATGCGCAAATTGCCAGAAAAAGCAGGGGTCATCGATCACATGTAACGGCAAACAAACCTTACTGGGATTGTGGTTATGTTGGGCAATGGGCTAAGGACTGTCCATCTAAGAAATCCAAAGTCAAACAAAGTTTAAATTCTAAAGCACAAGTCAACGTTATGGTAAAGGATATTAGTCAAATGGAAGCTAATTTGAGATACACACCTTGCGGAGGTTTGTACTACTGAGGCTGGGATTAGCATCACTACTACTAATGCTGAAGAAATGTATGTTTTTGTTAACCTATAAGTCTTTACTATTTATAAGTCACTTGAATGGCTAGTTGATACTAGAGCACATGTGTACATTTGTGCTGATAAATTACTTTTTGTGTCTTACTAGTCAATTAAAGAAAAAATTAAAGATGGGGAACTCAGTTGTAGCTAATGTGTTGGGGATTGGATGCATGGACTTGAAGTTTTCTTCAAGGCGTATTATTTCTCTTCATAGGGTGCAACATGTTTCAATAATTCATAGAAATATTCTTAGTAGTTCATGTTTAGTTAAGGAGGGCTATGAGTTTACTTTCAAATGTAATTAAGTAGTGATTATGCACTACAATACTTTTGTTGGCAAAGGTTATTTGTCAGATGATTTATTTAAATTAAGAGTTAAACCATTTACTTCTAATTTGAATAAAGTTTTTTCTATTGAGAATTGTATTTATTATAAGGTGCATACTATTGAATCCACTGATATTTGGTATAGTAGGCTTGAACATTTAAATTTAGATTCTATTAAAAGGATGATGAATTTAGATTTGATTCCTAAACATGCTATTGATAAGAAAAACAAATGTCAAGTGTGCATAGAAGCTAAAACAACCAGGAAACCCTATCAATTAATTGAAAGGGACTCAGAAATACCTGCTTTAGTTCAAATAGACATTTGTGAGTTCAGTGATTTGTTGACTAGGGATCATAAGAAATATTTTATTACTTTTATTGATGATGGCAGTAGATATTGTCATGTTTATCTACTTAAACATAAAGATGAAGCACTTAAAAAGTTTCTCATATTTAAAAATGAAGCTGAACCTCAAACTAAAAAGAAACTTAAAAGGTTAAGTTATGATAGAGATAGAGAGTATAGGTCTAATTCATTTGTTGAATATTGCCAAAGTGATGGCATAATTATGAGGAGACACCCCCTTGTTCGCCCCAATTAAATAGGTTTGATGAGCAGAAAAATAGAACTTTTAAAGATATAATTAATAGTCTGCTTTTGAATTCTAGATTACCTAAATATATGTGGGGTGAGGTTTTGAATACAGCTTACCGTGTTCTAAATAGAGTCACTCACAAACATAAAGAGGTAACTCCATTTGAAGTCTAGAAAGGTAGAAAACCAAACTTAAAATATTTGCATGTGTGGAGTTGTCTTACAAAAGTTCTAATCCCTGAACACACGAGGAAAAAGTTAGGACAAAAAACTATTGATGCCATCTTTATTAGTTATGTGGAAACAAGCTATGCGATAAGGTTTTTGGTAGTTAAGTCTGAAATACTAATGTAATAATATTACATTAAATATATTGGGTGATTTCTAGATAATTATGTTAGAATTTAATGCAATATGAGCATCATTTGGACAATTTACTCTCTTTTATGTTTATTTGGTTTTTCTAAGGACTTGAATGCAAAAGTTACAAATTGGAGGGTTGCAAAGTAAATTGTAAGAGTTCATGCCACTAGGAGAGTTCAAACAGGGGGCCTGATTCGTGAAGCTGGGGCCGAATTCAACTCTCCTAAGTGTTCTAGCGTAAAGTATAAAAGGAAAAGCATAAGGAGGGAACTGGCAGCCAGAGGAGAAAGCTTCTGTTCTCCAACATATAGAATTATTTTTTATTTTTATAGGGTTTAATTGTATTTAAGAGGAGTTTCATTGTTAGAGCATATTGAAGGAAAGCCGTGAACAAAAGTTGGAGACTATACTAGAACACAGGGATGTTTTCATATATTTTCTCTTTTAATTTGTTCTTAAATTTCTCTTTCATTATGTATTAATTTATTATTCTAAGGCCATGATGTAACTAGTATTAATTAATATATTATCGTTTGATTTTGTTATTTGAAGGGTGTTACTAAGTCTTTGTTTGATTATTCTACTTAAAGCATTTAAGTATCTAATCACCATTCAGATTGATTTATCATTAACTAGCAAAATTTGAAAGATGACTTAATTAAATAGGTCAGGAAATCAGACAAAAAATTACATGTGAAATAGAAATATATTTTCATGATTCGTGATATCATTATAATGTCATGTTCTTGAATGCGTTTCTTTGAATTGAATTCAACATAGGAAATATAGTTAGGTTACTTAAAGGAATAGAATTAATACACTTTAAAAAAAGATATTGATTAACTCTAGACATTGATTGATTGACAAAGTACACTCTAAAATAATGAGTCAATTTGATGATATAACAGTTGATCTAATGAATTTATGTGCCTTAGATTCCCTCATTACCATTTTTACTCAAGAAAGTGTTATTTTTAGTTATTTCAATTTAGTTCTTATAAACAACAATCATTGGAACTTATGTTTTCTTTCAACTAAAGTTAGAATTAATTTCATTGGAAGGAATTTTAATTTCTAATCTCTGTGGGACGACCTTGTTACTATAAACGAGATCTAGTACATTTGCTAGTGCTCCGAATTGGTTACCAAGTTTTTGGCGCCGTTGCCAGGGATTAGTAAATTGAAATATTTTTCTATTGATTGTATTTCTGATTTAATTTTTGTTTTTGCTTTTATTCTCTCAATTGTGCATAGTATGGATAAATTGTTATGTAGTGCATGTCGAGAAATTGTGTTGTGGACTTAATACCATTTGATCCTGAAATTGAGTGTACTTGCAGGCAAAATTGAGCTAACAGGAGGACTGAATAATGGCTAATAATGGAGAAAATTAAGCACATGATAATGGGCCAAATAACCAGTTACAACCATTAGCTCGCCTTAGGAGCCAATAACCAAGCCCATCATCGACTAAGGGATTTACATATGCCTATCATTGCAACCAATCCATCATGTATTAGGCTAGGAAATGCTACAAGTAACTATGAGCTGAAAAACTACTATCTTCATCTACTTCCAACTTTTAATAGATTAGGAGTAGAGGATGCTTTGGGATTTCTGTGAGAATTCTACAGGACAATGCAAATATTCCCTTTAAACAATCTATCCGAAGAGGAACTTAGGCTCATATGTTTTCTAAATTGTTTAAAGGGGGATGCTAGACAATAGCTACTTGGTCTACCGGAAGGTTCAATGAGCACTTAAGGTGAGGTCTATGAGACATTCTTGTTCAAATATTATCCATCTTAGAAGATCATGGATTATAGAAACAAGACCAGTTCCTTCACTCAAAGGGAAGGAGAAGCATTCCATGAAGCATGGGATAGGTTTAAACTTCTATTAACTCAATGTCCTCACCATAGTTTCTCTCTTATATTGAATACTCAATTCTTCTACGGAGGACTAACTCCTATGTGCCAGACTTTAGTAGATACTGCTGTAGGTGGATATCTTGGAGATAAGAATGTCGAAGAATTGCAGAGCATCTATGAGAATTTAGCTAAAAATTCCCAACAAAAAGAATTGAGAGGTAGAAGAGTTGCAATTCATGAAATCAACACTCAACCTGACATTGCTTCAAAACTGGCAGAGCTAACTAACTAAGTTAGCCTTTTGATGACTCGAGAGGGCAGTAACAATAGAGAGGTATGTGCAATGAGTGGAATGCATGGTCACACAACTAATTTTTTTTGTATGAATGTAGGTGCCCACCATTCTATGTTGGATGAGGCAAATTATATAGGAGCTCAAAGGCTAGGATTGGGAGCATCCCAGAGAAATAATCCATTCTCAAATGCGAATAATTCTGGACAGAAGAATCACTTGAACTTTGCCTGGAGAGATCAGAATACCCAAAGGCAAGAAGCACCTCCTGGTTTCCAATAGAATAGGGTACTATTCCAACAGACACATGACACCCTCCATAACAACCTCCTATTCAAGAAAGGAAGCCGCAGTTTGAGGAGGCTATCATGCAGTACTTGTCAAAGTTAGAGGTAAAGATTGATTAAGTGGCTCAAACTAATCAAGCTTTCATCTATAATTTGGAGATTCAAATGGGTCAATTTGCAAGGTCCATGAAGGAGAAAGCTTGAGGAAAGTTACCTAGTGGCACAGAGCAAAATCCTATAAAGCAGCTCCATTCTATTACTTTTCGTAGTGGAAAGCAACTTCAAGAAGTTGAGAAGAAACAAGAAGAGTCATAGAGAAGTAAAGTAAGGGAATCAATGAACATATCTGAGGAGGATGATGATCTTTGAAAGTGAGACCCTAAACTTTATACACCTCCTCAACGTTATGTTCTCCCAATTCTATTTCTTCAAAGACTAAAAAAGGAGAATATAGAAAAATAATTCTCTATGTTTATTGAAATTTTTAAGAATTTACATAATAACATTCTTTTTGCAGAAGCACTAGAGCAGATGCTAAGGTATGCTAAGTTCTTGAAGGACATCCTAACTCACAAGCATAAGCTCAACAATTATAAAACAGTGATGATAACTGAAGAGTGCTCTGCTGTTCTACAAAGGAAGATGCCTTAGAAAATGAAAGATCCAAGGAGTTTTACTATTCCTTGTATAATTAGGCAATTGCAATTTAATAAGGTATTGTGTGATTTAGGTGCAAGTATCAACTTCATGCCTTTATCTATCTTCAAGAAACTAGGTCTTAATGAGGTCAAACCAACTAACATAGTTTTGTAACTAGCATATATGACTATAATTTATCTGTGAGGTATAATTGAAGATGTACTAGTAAAAATGGATAAATTTATATTTCCTACTAACTTTATTGTTATGGATATGGAAGAAGATAGGGAGATACCTCTTATCTTAGGAAGACCTTTCCTAACTACAGGTCAAACCTTGATTAATGTTCAATAGAGTAAGGCCATCCTTAGAGTTCATGAGGAAGAGGTCACCTTTGATGTTTACAAGGCTATGAAATATCCTACAGAAAGTGATTCTCGTTATTTCATCGATTCTACTTCTCCTACTGTTCAAAATAGTGTACATGACAACACATCTACTGATCTTTTAGAGTTTTATTTGCAGGAAAGTAGTGAGGAACTAGAGGCGAATGCAACTACGAAAAAAATGTGTCATGTACCTGGATGTAAGACCTCCTGATCCTTCCTACAAAGGGTATTAATATGAGGAGCTAGGGAAACTTCACATGAATGCCTATGAGAATGCCCATCTCTATAAGGAAAGAACCAAACGACATCATGATAAAGAGCATTATTTTGGTGAAGATTTTGATCGTGATAAAGTGAGCTATAATCTCCACACATCTTATTGACAAGACACTGGTAAGGCATCTTTAAACAAAAAGCGGATGACACTACTCCATAAGAAGGGTAATTCTTTCTTGGTTTGCATCCAAATGCACGTTGTGTGACTTCACGTTAGAAG
The DNA here is from genome assembly GCA_026120185.1 of Voacanga thouarsii. Lineage (NCBI taxonomy): Eukaryota > Viridiplantae > Streptophyta > Magnoliopsida > Gentianales > Apocynaceae > Voacanga > Voacanga thouarsii. Next base: position 173,164 of record JANUWF010001409.1, read on the forward strand.
CAAATTTTATCATTTGAGTTTTTCCATGCTAGTATTTATTTCTTATTCTTATTCTTTGTATTCTTCCTATTTTCTTTATTTTTATCCAATTTAGAGTCCCCTTGGTTAGAGTCAACCGGAGCTGTTACAAGTGTGCTGACCTAACTACAATGTGGAAAGTTAAGAATCTGCAGCCAAAAAATTTCTAGGGCCTGAATACATTCAAACTAGCCCTGAACCAATCAATCCATGCATAAACAAAATTCTTCCAGCATTTAATTTCATCTAGCAGGTGCTAGGTTTCGCAACTCGGTGCTGGAACCAAATTCAATTCGGTGTAGCAAGCATGGGATTCAAGGACAGAAACTTTCCAGTGCCTAACTTCAACAAATCCGGTGTGGGAACCACTGTGCGAGCTCAATCAGGCACCGAATCTAATGCATGGGTCTAATGCCGGAGCTAGGTCTTCCATTTAGGCTCGGGTTTCATACGAGGCACCAATTTAGGTGTTGGTTTATTCAAAGCACCAATGGGATTTCTTCACTATGCGCAGGATTCACAGCCAGAAAATTTCCAGCGCATGCAATCATTAAATCAAGCGTTGGGTCTCCAGATCTTCTTCTCCTGTTTTGTCTTCATTCGTAGCTAACTTTGATAACAGGGAAGTTAGTTTCTTTCTATTTACTTATTCTTATGCTATCATTGAGGACACTGCTAGCTTTAAGTGTGGGGAGACCTTACATGCTTCATGTTTTATTGGGTTGGTGATTTTGGAATTGTTTGTTGAAAGGATGATGCATGTATTAGTCCACTTTACCATTTGCCTACTCCTACAATGTTTTTGAATGGATTCAAGATCTTTTTGGTGCATGTCTCTAGTTTATGTTGATAAAGCATGTGTTCTATACTCCTTATAACTTATACATGCATAATTTTTTTCGCGCACCATAGACTAATGTAGTGCTTTACAAATGCTTTACATTATTCTTAAGTTAGGTTTTCTTGAAAACTTCTGTGATCATTCTAGAACTTACTTTAATACCTCGCCAAGAAAATTAAGAAGGCATTCATGATTTTATTTAGAAACGACAGTCACAGGTCTTCTTTGGATAGTTTACACCTTTCAAGCTTACCTTGTGAATTATCCATAGTACCCTTTTTGTGCATAAATTATTTAATTCTTTTATAAACCAGTTACTATATTTACCCATTATCTTTTTGCAAGGTCTTGATTTATGCTCCAATTCTTTGTTTGCTCCTTGGGGTAAGGGTATAAGTTTGAGAAGGAACATTACAGCTTTAAGTAAGGTGATCTCGAGGGAATATCATGACTTGTTCACATAAGTGTTATTTTAGGTTTGGTTGATACCTTTTGTTTTCCTTGATTAATATCATTTTTGAGGCTAGATTTCAATGCTTTGGATGGAATTAGAGTTGGGAGTTCTCTTGAGAGCATGCAGGGTATTATGTGCTTAGTACTAGCAAATTGAGAACACTGAAATTTCACTGCTTGAAACTAGTGAAACTTATGTAAATTCTCTCTAAATAAACCAAAAAATTTAAAAAAGAAAAAAAAGAAAGATAGAAAAAAAAAAAAAAGAAAACACAAGAAGAAGAGCAATAGTTTATTAACTTGGGTTGATTGTAGGCTAATTTTAGTACTGAGTTTTCATCATGTTAATGATTGTTGCAACAATAGTAATGGTAAGGCTACAAAGATTGCTCAAGTTACATTGTAATCACAATATGAGAATTTGGGCATTGGATGTTGCTATGTACTGGGGAAAGAAAATGATTGGAGTTTTTGCTATATTTTGATGTTACCTTTTTTCTTGCAAGCTCTCCTCTCTTTGTACTTTGTTCTCCTATATCTTTCGATTGTTATTCAAACTCCCTAGCCTTACATTACACATTCCAAAGTCCTACCTGATCTAAATGGAATTATGCTATGCCTCAATTAGTGGAAAGAGCATACAAAGAGTAAGATTATGGAATGCATATTTATTTGAACTCTACTTTTCAAATGACTTGAGAACATAATTGGGTATTTACTTTGCACTACTAGTCATCATCTCACTTACACAAGTTTTTTATGTGGGCTAAATTCATCACTAATTTTCTAGTTATTTGAGGTTAATTCGAGATGTTTTTGGTGTAATAACTAGGCATATTCCTTCTTATTTGATATTTTGCCTGTGAAAACTATTCTTGATGTATTTGCATAGGAATTAGAAGATTTCAAGTAAAAGCATGCGACATGCTTCCAGAGCCAACCCGACACCAGGCCAAGCTGCCTAACCCGGTGCCAGGTCTGCTTTGGAAAAGTAGAGAAAAATAGGGAAAATTTAAGAGCATACCAGAAGCAACCAGGAACCAGGCTGGCCAATGTGACCAGGCACCGGGTCCATTCTATCTAGAGTTCGTGTAGCTCTGTTTTTGCGAGAATTTGTATCTTCCAAAGGATTTTTGTATTTTTTTTTTTTTTTGAATTCCACTCATAATAGACTTCTCAAGCCATGAATTTTGGTATCAAGAAGGCTTATAAATACAAGAAAAATACAAGAGAATGGGGTGAATCCAAGGATTAAAGTTGCCAATAACTTACAAGAAGAGGAGATTCATCAATCAATGGGTATTATTCAAGAAGGTTTTCAAGGAGAAGAAGAAAGACTTGTCTATAAGTTCTTTCTTTTACCCTTGTTTTCCTTTTCTAGAATAATGATGTGATTATTATTTTTATTGTAATTTGACATTATTTTTGGGAGTTATGATTTCTGTAGGATTTCTAAATTAATTAAACAGATTAAACGCAGCGGAAAATAGCAAGAAATCCAAGCCATGGATTACGGGTTTGCAGTAGAAACGAGAAAAAAAGAAGATCACGCTTATTACCTCTTGAAGCCAGAATTTAATTTTTCTTGTTCCAAGAACGCAGGCGCGATCCAGATCACAAAACCGGTTCACAGCAGCTCAACTGACGTCCAAGAAAGAACTCCCTCTAATGATAATCCACACAAGGTCGAACGCTCACAATCTCACAATTCTATGCTAGTAGAATTTAGGAGGCTAGGGTTTGATTAATAAGAGAGAGACGGCTAGGGTTTGATCAAGAGAGAGGCAGAGAAATAGTTTCTCTGTTATTGCGTGAATAATCTGTGTCTCTTACCCTAAGGAAACCGTTTCCTTATATTTATAGATTTATAATTACTGTAAATTGTAACTTAATCCTTCAACGTCCAATTGTCAACAAATTGGTCCTTGAAGTTTACTTAATTACAATTAGGTCCCATGAATTATAACAAACTTATAATTCACCTATAAATATATTCCCTTCTCTTAATTAACCCCATAATATTATCAAATAATATATTTGAGCATTCAAACCTTTATTGTGTGTGACCCATTAGGTTTCCTGGTCATATTGGTAGCATAATATGAATTAATTCTAACAATATTAGAATTAATAATCCTTAATAAAATAAAGGATTAAATTTATTAATTCTCTAATTAATAAATCTATATTTAGCATATCAAGAGCGACATCTAGCAATGACTCTTAACCACCCAAAAGTCCAGAAAGTCAAGTGGCTTGACATGAACCTTTCAATAGCAAATTATCAATGCAATAAACTCATTTCACCATACAATATCTCATTCGGTCTAGAGCATGGAATTAGTGCCAACTCCCTCTAGAATATTATTAATTCTGGCCCGAATATTTTAGTACTTGTTCAAGAAATCCATTACTTGATGTGTGTATCAATTGGAACCATTTCCATCACATAGTCGCCTTGGCCAAGGACTTCATGGGTAATGATTTCTACAATTGGCCTTGAGATATACTCTCCTACTATTAGGAGTGGTGAATCCTTTATTGACTTTCTCAACTACTTTCGTTTACTTTACGTTGTACCCAATATCCATTTCATAGGCAGTCCTAGATAAGACTCCAAATATTAGAATCAAAGTACAACGCTCGTTAAACAAAGTACCTTGGAGATCTCAAGTCTAAGGATACTTGCACACTTGCTATAATGAGATTCTATCACTGGCACTAAATAGTTATCCAAGTGATTATCTCGTAGCTATGTCATCCAATGAACTTGTTCCAAAACAAGCATCCGCACGTTAATCCTGAGTATCCCAATACTCACAGATATGAGAACCATCGCTTGATCCAATCAAGAGATATAACATGTGCCAGTCTTGGCATATTAATAATGTCTCATCTTATTAATACTATGACTGGGGATTATTTAAGTACAAACACTGCATAGTGTAGTAGGAATCTCACATCATGATCTCTATCATGATTTCCTTAACACTGTGTTGTACTAGGCACTTTATCTAACGGTTTGTACACATATTTAGATATAACAATCAAATTGAAAGATAAAGAATGCCTCTTATTAATTTAATATGCAATATACATGACATAAGTGATTGCCTCTAGAGCACAACACTAACAATTTCTTGAGTTAATTTAGACTTTTGATCAATTAATTATTTATCTTGGGATTTGATTATTTATTTTTGCTACAAAGTTGATTAATTGATTCTTGTTGTTAGCTTGCTTGAAAAATGGGTTGATAATGACTTCAACTAATTAATTTTATATTTATTATCTCTTAACTTGCTTAAAAAATAGGTTAATTGTCAAGAATTTAGGTAATCAAATATTAGTTGATGATTGCTAGAATATGGATTCATTGACTAATTTCATGCTTTAAATCACCTAGAATATATGGGTTTATATGATGATTGATTTTAATGCATCTTTTGGGTAAATTGGTTGAGACAGAATGTGTTCACAAATTTAACTAGAATATAGTGATTCCATGGATTGTGATGCGTGTTTTTTTACTGTAGAAAATATTACCAACAAAGTCCACAAACAATCAAGCTTAAATTAAAATGCTAACTACTAAAACCACACATACGGACAGGTATACCTATTATATTGTATAGGGAATAGCAAGTATTGAATCCACGAGAATTTAGATTCCCACCTTACTTTATCCAAATCTTTATTGCTTAGCCGATAAAACAAAGGAAGAGAAGTAAATCAAATACTAACCTAATATGCTAGAGAAAATCAAGGAGTGAGAATAAGGAGAAAAGACATGCAAATAGATAGAAATCCTTGAATACATAACAATGATTGATTAGTACTTATCACAAATAATTATCATCTTAGCATCATGAAAGAATTCAAATAGACCTACTTCATTTGCAATTCATGGAATTATTATCTTATAAATAAATTAGTGAATATATTTTATCTCAACCAATTTACACGCCAAAATTTGCTCAAAATACGAAATTCGCCACTTTACAGATCGGACCTGGTAGGGGATCACTTTGACCCACCTGGCGGGGGGTCCATTCGGGTTTTCTCTATTTTTTCTAAATTGGACCTGGCGGGGGGGCAAATGCTGAAAATTTTCTCTTTTTGCTTGAAATCCAATCCATCCTGCACAAATTCGTCAAAGACAATTTCCACAAGCAAAATGTCAAATAGAAAGGAATATGCCTAGTTATTACAATAGAAGCATCTCAAATTAACCTCAAATAACTAGAAAAATAGTGATGACTTTAGCCCCTATCAATTCCCCCACACTTGAACTTATACTTGTCCTCAAGCAAACAAGAATTAAAACACTAAGCAAATGCTTAAAACTAAACAAATTTTCAATTTATCCTTAGCAAATTCATCCATAATAAAGGAATAATCTTCTTCCAACTTCAAATACAAACTTATCATTCATTCACCCATTTCAAAACCTTGTAAACTCATGAATTAAATCAAACAATCCCAAAGCCATCAAAGTTAAGTTAAACAAGCTTATATCTAGTACAAGAAAATTATCCTACTCCTCAAGCAAAAACACATATAACATAAATCATACAAGTCAAGACATTTAACCAATTCAAGCATTATAAACTCAAATTTACGTAACTCAAGTAAGTGAAACAAGGAAAACACTCCATTCCTTTTTTTCTATGACTTAGGAAATTGATAGCCTCAAGTGAATGGATTTCTCTTCATGCATCGTGTTGGCACCTTTATAGTCATCATCATTTTTTCAACATTTTTTATTTCTTGCGTTTTTACCTTTTTGATAGCCTCAAGAGAATGTTGTTGGGTATCTTAGGCTCGTATCCTATACGGCACAACGGAAAATAAAACGAGATACCATCTTAGGACCCACCTATGTGTGGAAAACAAGATATAAAGATAATAAAGGTAGCAGCTTTTTACCTTTGTTTGATTGTCTGAAGAACAAAAATTTCTTCTTGAAGCTGAGGCACGATCCAGCAATCCTCTAGATCCAACTTCACGAGAATGGAACGTCTAACCACTATAATCACAGTGTATGATAATCTCTAATAGTAATCCACACAGAGGTATTCTCAAGCTCGAAGTTTTCTGTGCTAGCAGAAAATCTAAGTGGTGGCTAGGGTTGTTTCTCAAGAACAATTGAGAGAGAGAGAAGAAAGAAGGTTATGTGTTGCCTAGAGAGTTCATTGATCCGACCTCAGCTAGGGTTTCGATTATATCATATATATAACTGAAAAATCCTACTAAAACTGAGAATTCTAATCCTATTAGAATTCTCTAATTGTAATTGGAAACATCAAATTCTCACAATTACAATTTGGACCATAAATTATAACTAATTATAATTTATCCACAACAACTTCTTTTTCTCCCAATTAACCCCACTATGTTATCAAATAACATCTTGAGTATATATTCCTCTATTGTGTGTGACCTATTATGTTTCCCAGTCAATTGGTAGAGAACATTAATTAATCCAAATGTCTTTGAGATTAATAATCCATAATTAATTAAAATTAATCCTATTAATTCTAATCAGGATTGGTTTATTAATTTATCAATTAATAAACCCATATTCCTAGATCATGAGCTCTATCTAGCAACACATCATGACCACCCAAGAGTCTAAAAAGTCAAGTGGCTTGACATGAACCCTTCAATAATAAACTTCATTGCAATTAACTCCTTTCACCATATAATATCTCATTTGGTTTGGAGTACAGAATTAGTGCCAACTCCCCCTAGAATTAATTCTAGTCCAAATACAATTGTACTTGTACCAGGAATCCACAACTTTAGATGTGTATCAATTGGAACTATTTCCATACACAATTGCTTTGACAAAGGACTTCTCGAGTAGTAATTCCTACAAGTGGCCGTGAGATATTCGCCCCTACTATTTGGAGTGGTGAATCCTTTGTTGACCCTCTCAACTACTTTCGTTTACCTCACAATGTACCCAATATCCATCCCATAGGTAGCCCTCGATCGAGCTCCGGAGATTGGAATCAAAGTACAATACTCAGCAAACAAAGTACCTTGGAAATCTCAAGTCTAAGGATACTTGCACGTTTGTTATATTGAGATTATATTACTGGCATTAAATAGTTATGCATGTGATTATTTCAAAGTTAGGTCATCCAACGAACTTTTTCCATTAACAAGTATCCATGTGTTAACTTTGAATATCTCAATACTCACGGATATGAGAACCACCGCCTGATCAAATAAAGAAATCTAACACATGCTAGTTTTAATGTATTAATGATGTCCTATCCCATTAATATTACAACTAGGGACTATTTAAGCATTAACACTATACAGTGTAGTAGGAATCTCATATCATGATATCTATCATGATTTTCTTAACACAGTGTTGTTCTAGGGACTTTATCGAACAATTATATTACTTAAAAGTAAACAAAAGAAATTATAAGATAAAATAATGCCTTTTATTAAAATAAAATGTCTTATATATAATGTATAAGTGATTGCCTCTAGGGCACAATACTAACGAACTCCCACTTGCACTAGAGCCAATCATTCATGTGTCTAATACCGAATGACTCAACATGGCAATCTTGTTTTTTTTTTTTTTTTTGGGATAGTGCTTTTGTAAGCGGGTCAGCTATGTTCTCATTTGTGGGAACTCTCTCTATATTTATTTCCTTAGCTGCTTCAGAAGCAGCCATGTACTCAACCTTTGTTGTAGAGTCGGCAATAATCTCTTGTTTGGAACTTTTTCAACTTATTGCCTTTCCACTCAACGTAAACACATAGCCAGATTGCAATTTGAAATCATCTTTGTCAAATTGAAAACTGGCATCAGTATACCCGTTTATATTCAAATCACCTTCTCTATATACTAAGAACATATCCTTAGTCCTTCGTAAGTACTTTAGAATGTTCTTTACAGTTGTCCAATGACCCTTATCACGGTCAAATTGGTATCTGCTTGTCAAACTAGAGCATAAGATACATTGGGCCTAGTACATATCATAGCGTATATGATAGATCCATCCGCCGAAGCATATGGAATTATACTCATGTGATCCCTTTCAACTTTTATCTTGGGAGACATCGACTTTGAAAGACTTACACCATGTGACATGGGTAACAATTCCTTTTTGGATTGATCCATGCTAAACCTCTTTAGCATTTTACCTATGTATGTAGACTGTGAAAGACCTAGCAACCTTTTGGATCTATCTCTATAGATTCTTATTCTGAGAATATAGGTTGCCTTTCCAAGGTCTTTCATGGAGAATTATTTGGACAACCAAACTTTAACCGTTTGCAAGACAGGTATATCGTTTCCTAGTAGCAATATGTCAAAGCAGTAAGAAAACGATTGCACTCCCACTAACCTTCTTGTATACACAAGGCTCAACCATGTTTTGAATTAAACCAAACTCTTTTATTATTTCATCAAAACGGATGTTCCAACTCCTAGAAGCTTGCTTAAGTCCATAAATGGACCTTTGCAGCTTGCACACCTTTGTGCTCTCACTAGATGTAAAACCCTCAGGTTGTGTCATATACACTTCCTCAGTGAGATTTCCATTTAGGAAACTTGTTTTCACATCCATTTGCCAAATCTCATAATCATGATGAACAACAATAGCTAGGAGTATTATGATGGATTTCAACATGGCTACTGGCGAGAAGCTTTCATCATAGTCAATACCATATTGTTGACGATAACCCTTCGCCACTAGTCGTGTTTTATAGGTAGCTAAGTTACCTTCCATGCCCATTTTCTTCTTGAAAACCCACTTGCACCTAATAGATTTAATTCCTTTGGGGTGGATCAACCAAAGTCTATACTTGGTTGTCATACATGGAATCCATCTTTGACTTCATAGCCTCAAGCCATTTGCCAGATTCTGAATTGTTCAGAACATCCTTGTAGGTAGTAGGCTCATCTTCATTTATGAGCAATACGTCATTGTGGTCACTAATGAGAAATTCATATCTCTCAAGTGCCACATGTATCCTACTAGATCTATGAGATTTTTGTGTATTAGAAGGTTCATCTATTCTTTTAATAGATGTGGGGTTAGACGGTTGATCCTCATTTTTTTTATCTTCATGAACTTCACTAAATTCAATCTTACTCCTACTATCCCCTTTGAGCATGTACTCCTTCTCTAAGAAGACGGCATGCTTCGAAACAAATAATTTATTTTTGGAGGGTAGGTAGAAGTAATATCCGAAAGATTCTTTCGGATATCTAATAAACAAACACTTGTTAGACTTATTATCAAGTTTGTCTGACTGTGGCCGTTTGACAAAGGCAGGACAACCCCATACTCGCAAGTGAGATAACTTTGGTCTATTACCAAAGAACATCTCAAATGGGGTAGTATTAACCAATTTTGTCAAATCTTTGTTTAGTATATAAACAAAAGTCTCTAGTGCATACCTCCAAAACGATTTTGGTAGGTTTGCAGAAGCCATCATGGTCCGTACCATGTCTGGAAGGGTTCGATTTCTTCTCTCAAATACACCATTATGTTGAGGTGTATGTGATGGAGTCCATTGAGATAATATCCCATTATCTTTAAGATAACTTAAAAACTCTTGGCTCAAGTATTCTCCTCATCGATCAGATCTTAGAGTCTTAATACTTTTGCAAAGTTGTTTCTCTATTTCATTCTTGAAGTCTTTGAACCTTTCAAAGGCCTTAGATTTGTATTTCATTAAATACAAATATCCGTATCGTGAGAAGTCATCGATAAAGGTTATGAAATAGTTGTAACCTTCTCTTGCTTGTATTGACATTGGGCTACATACATCAGAATATATGAATTCTAATAACTTCTTGGCCCGTTCTTCTTTTCCTGAAAAAGAAGTTTTAGTCATTTTACCTAGTAAACAAGACTCGCATGTGCCATATGATTCATAATCAAATGACCCTAATCCACCAAGCTTGTGTAACTTAGAAACACGATTTTCGTTTACATGGACCAAACGACAATGCCATAAGTAAGAGGTGTTAGAGTTATCTATTTTAGCTTTCTTATTATTTATATTGAGAATTAGATTATCCAAGTCAAGAACATATAAACCATTAACCAAAGTTGCTGAACCACAAAGAATATCATTCAATGAAGAAGAACAACATTTATTCTTAAATATTAAATGAAATCTACATAAGTCTAAACACGCAACTGAGATAATGTTTTTCATTAAAACTGGTACATAATAACAGTTTTGCAGTTTTAGAATTAATCTTGAATGCAGGTTCAGCTCGTTTGTCCCTACACCAAGTGCAGCAACCTTTGCCTCATTTGCAATACGTAGGTCCACATCACCTTTCTCTAGCCTTCTATTGCTCTTTAGTCCCTACAAGTTATTGTACAAATGAGATCCACATCCGGTATCTAATAGCCATATCTCATTTCTAAAGGTAGTATTTATCTCAATCATTAACATACCTGGAGAAGAAGTAGAAGTGCTTGTAAGCTTTTCCTTCTACTTTTTGTCCTTAATGGTCTCCAAGTAAGCTTTGCGGTTACACCTCTAGTGGCTCATCTTCCCACAATAATGGCATGGGCCTTTGGTAGCTGTGTCTTTCTTGTTCACACTACCTTTGGGCTTCACGAGAGCCTTCTTCTTCTTCTTTTGATCTTTCTTCTTAGAAGATGATGATTCTACAATTAAAGCTACATTGGAATCCTTCTTCATGGAGGACTTTGCAGTTTTGAGAAGATTGATTAACTCAGGAATAGTGGATTCAATCTTGTTCATCTGATAGTTAATCATAAATTATGAGAAACTATTAGGTAAAGATTGTAGAATTAAGTTAACATTTAAGTTATGATCCATTGCAAACCCGAGAGATCTAAGCTTCTCTATTAAGCCCAGCATCTTTAGCCCATGAGTGGCCACAGGAGAACCCTTTGCCATTTTACAACGGAATAGTTGTTTCAAGATCTTGTATCTTTCAATTCTTGCTTGGGCATCAAATAGCTCTCGAAGATATAAAATGATCAATTGAACATCTATATGCTCGTGCTGTTTTTGCAACTCATGAGTTATGGATGCTAGCATAATACATGAGATATTGTATGGTGAAATGAGTTAATTGCACTGAAGTTTGTTATTGAAGGGTTCATGTCAAGCCACTTAACTTCTTGGACTCTTGGGTGGTCATGATGTGTTGCTAGATACCACTCATGATCTGGAAATATGGGTTTATTAATTAATGAGTTAATAAACCAATCCTAATTAGAATTAATATGATTAATTCTAATTATTTAAGGATTATTAATTTCAAAGACGTTTGGATTAATTCATGTTCGTTACCAATTGACCGGGAAACCTAATAAGTCACACACAAAAGAGGAATATATACTCAAGATGTTATTTAATAATATAGTGGGGTTTATTACAAGAAAGAGAGGTTGATATGGCCAAATTATAATTAGTTATAATTGATGGGCCAATTTATAATTCTGAGAACTTGATGGGTTCCAATTGCAATTGGAGAATTGTTTGGAATTCTCAGATGTGGTTTTTGTAGAGGCTTTTGGTTATACGAGATATAATCAAAGTGGTTTTATTATTGAGCAAGAAGTCATACAAAACAAACAAAAGGGTACACATGAAGGAATGGGTGCCAATGCTCGTTTTTATCAACACACATGAAATAATGTGTGTGGGGCCATCCTCTCAAGAGAATAATAGAGATATGTGTTGGGGATATGCCCTAGAGTCAATTTGTACTTATACAATTGTCATTATGTTTTATATAATAATATGAGGCTTTCCTTTCCATGAATAGTGAGTTTTATTTTGTTGGTCATCAAGTACGTAACTTGATAGTAAAACCCTACAATGAACACAATGACTATTCTAAAACTGTCCCTGATCGATTATTATTATTGGAATAATAATAAATTAACATTAGTATGTTTGTGACTTGATGGCTATGTTTTACTGGCCATGGATATTTGTGATATCGAGTCAAGACATAAATAAATGTTAGAGAACATTGTATTGGACATGACCCACTGTGAGAGTACTTCATGGAATATGTCATAAGTACATTCTAGCCATAATAATATTGAAAGTCCTTCGACCTAAATTCATCATAGCTTCTTACTTGATAAATTCTATATTTTGACATTGTCTAAAGTTGTCTTTAACCAGATAATAAATTAGACTACTGTTGGATATAGAATAAATCAAGGAGAGGAATATGATTGATTGTGAAGGAATTTGTCCCTCTCAGTTATGGGAGAGATATCCATGGGCCCCTTGATAAGTTAGACTGTTAAAATGCATGGCCGTGCTCAAATATATCAATCTAAGATATTGATATCATTTGTTTGAATAGTATACTATGAAATCAAGAAATAATTGATTAAGCTTAATAAGGATGACATGCTCCGTGCCTTATGCTTAATCTGGATATCGCGTGACAAAAGGACTAAATATAAAATTATGGTTTGGTTCAAAGAGATCACCGATCTTCATTTAACCTGGATAGTTATAATGTTTTACTAGAAACCGCTTATAACTTGTGGGCCATTTAAATATGATTTAGGCACGCTGCCAGTGTTAAATGAACCTATAGGGTCACACAATAAGCGAACTTGTTAGGTTATTTTTCTGGTGACCAGGTTCGATGAATCTGGATGATATCAAGATTATAAGAATCTGACTCGGTAAAATAATTAGTTAAATTACCGAGATAATGGCAGAATCTTATCATATCAGTTTTAATTTAATTTGAATTTAAATTAGAATATGATAAGATATTATTAGGGTTGGACTCTAAGAGGTTCGAGGGTTTTTTTTTAAGAAAACCCTAGCCGTCTTTCAATAGTCCAATTTTTCGGTTGAGAACATTCGTGCCATTCTCTACCAGAGAAAAAAAAAACCTCTCAAACCCTATGCGCTAGCACTCCCCGGGTATCGAGTGAGTTCGCGGTGTGTATCCGATAGAGGACGTTCGCATACTGCAGCGTCTGGTGATTGTTCGGGTTGAACGTACAACAGCGCAACCAGAATCGAAGGATTTCGATTACAGCAACCAGAGGTAATTCTTAAAGCTTAGATCTTCTTAATCGTTTACTTGGGTCCTCGGGAGGGATTCGTAGATGTTTTCCGCGTTTAGGAGTCCACGAATCCCAACAATATGATCTTCATGTTTCTTATACATCTTTCTCTCTCGTGTGGCTTGTTCTAAGAGGGAATCCAAGACTCTTCTTCTTCTTCTTTCTCTGGTTTTGCTAATCAAGAAGAACAAGGAAGCTAAACCCCAGCCACCATTGTTGTTTTCTGCTAGCACAGAAAATCTTGGTGCTTGTGTGAGATCCTCTGTGTGGATTTCTATTAGAGATAATCACACACTGTGATTATATTGGTTGGACATACAACTCTTGTGGTAATTCTTTAAGAGGATTGCTGAATCGCACCACAACTATCTTACTCGAAGAAGGAAAATTTTGTTTTCCACACAAACAAAGAAAGGTAAAAGTTGTTATCTTTGTTTCTTTGTTATATATATATATATATATATATATATATATATATATATGTTTTGTTTTCCACACATATGCGGATCCTGGATGGTATCTTGTTTTTATTTTTCCGCTGCGCCGTATACGATACGCATGAGATACCTAACAACTCTACCCTAAATTAATTTCGTTGAGCCCATAAAAGAAATTAATATAGTTAACCCTATGTGTTCATGCATGATTTAAGTAGAAGGTCTTACCTTTTAGCCTTGTTTTGGTTGCCATCTCCAAAATTAAAAATAATTCTACTCCTATCTAACCAATATAAACTAATTACATAATTTCCTAAAGAGAGAAACCTCGAGTTACATTCGATGGGAGTTAGATAAGAAGAGAATTACATAAGAATTCTAGAGAAGGCAGGACATGCAGGCCCTATTTCATAAAAACCAAAACTATAAAATGCATGAACAGATATAATTAGTTTTAGTCCAAAACCATCCACCATGCCATTGACTATGCTTAAACAAAATAAACGTATACTTTTATTAGTCCAAAATCACTATTTTGGAAAAATAGTGAAAATTCTAAAATCAATATTTTAGAAAAAGAAATTAATTTTAAAATTTTAAAATCACTATTTTGAAAAATAAAATTGTTTGTCTCAAAACTAATTTTGACAAAATACTTTTGGGTCCCGTTTTCCACAACGAAAATGGTGGTCTCGTTGGCCGGTTAGCGGGTGGGGGTCAGGGGGCAGCGCCCCCGCGGTAAAATTTTTATTTTACCACCTCTCATCAAATGAGATTTTCCCTTTCAAAATTCTATTCCAGGATTTTTTTTTTTAAATAGCTGGAACGTCGCAAACAGAACAAAACCGGTGCCGGTTTGGAAGCTAGAGCCGGTGCTGGCTCTTTCTGGTTTTTTTAAAAAAAATTTCTCTTCCAAAAATGATTTCTGGACATCACGAATAGAATGGAACTGGCGTCGGTTTGGAGGCCCGAGCCGGCACCGGCTGTAGTTAGGAAGTGGCCGCGATTTTTCAGAAAAATTTTCTGGTGACTTAATCTTCTGCAACAGATCAGTGAGAACAATTCTCAGCAAAATTTTTTGTTTTGAAGCTCAAAACAACAACTATTTTGTTAGTTTAAACAAAACAAAACAGAAAATCAAATTCACAAGATCAAACGGAGGGCAACAACCATGTTCAAGAAAACGTTTTTTTGCAAAAAAATTTCAGCACATAAAGAAAGCACCTTTCGAAATATGCTATAACTTTTACACAATCATATTGTGCTATGGACCCAACCCACAAAGCTCGAAACGATTTCGACTCGAGTGAAAACGATTTTCATAGCGAACAAAGACAAACACGAATACATGAAAATAGTTTTTCATGCCAAAACAATGTCCGTAGACCACACATAGCATGGCTCTGATGCCACTGTTGGGTATCTTAGGCTCGTATCTTATACGGCGCAGCGAAAAATAAAACAAGATACTATCCCAGGACCCCACCTATGTGTGGAAAACAAGATATAAAGATAATAAAGGTAGTAGCTTTTTACCATTGTTTGATCGTTCGAAGAACAAAAATTTCTTCTTCAAGTTGAGGCACGATCTAGCAATCCTCTAGATCCAACTTCACGAGAGTGGAACGTCTAACCACTATAATCACAGTGTGTGATTATCTCTAATAGTAATCCACATAGAGGTATACTTAAGCACGAAATTTTCTGTACTAGCAGAAAATCTAAGTGGCAGCTAGGGTTGTTTCTCAAGAACAATTGAGAAAGAGAGAAGAAAGAAGGTTGTGTGTTGCCTAGAGAGTCCGTTGATCCAACCTCAACTAGGGTTTCGATTATATCACATATATAACCGAAAAATCCCGCTAAAACTGAGAATTCTAATCCTATTAGAATTCCCTAATTGTAATTGGAAATATCAAGTTCTCACAATTACAATTTAGATCATAAATTATAACTAATTATAATTTGTCCACAACAACTTCTCTTTCTCCCAATTAACCCCACTATGTTATCAAATAACATCTTGAGTATATAATTCTCTATTGTGTGTGACATATTAGGTTTCCCAATCAATTGGTAGAGAACATGAATTAATCCAAAATTTTTTAAGATTAATAATCCATAATTAATTAGAATTAATCATATTAATTCTAATCAGGATTGGTTTATTAATTCATCAATTAATAAACCCATATTCCCAGATCATGAGCGATATCTAGAAACACATCATGACCACCCAAAAGTCCAGGAAGTCAAGCGGTTTAACATGAACCCTTCAATAACAAACTTCAGTGCAATTAACTCCTTTCACCATACAATATCTCATTTAGTTTGGAGTACGGAATTAGTGCCAACTCACTCCAGAATTAATTCTGTCCCGAATACAATAGTACTTGTACCAGAAACCCACTACTCTAGATGTGTATCAATTGGAACTATTTTCAATACAAAATCACCTTGGCTATGGGCCTCTCGAGTAGTAATTCTTATAAGTGGCCATGATATATTCGCCCCTACTGTTAGGAGTGGTGAATCCTTTGTTGACCCTCTTAGCTACTTTCGTTTACCTCACAATGTACCTAATATCCATTCCATAGGTGGCCCTCGATCGAGCTCCAGAGATTGGAATCAAAGTACAATGCTTAGCAAACAAAGTACCTTAGAGATCTCAAGTCTAAGGATACTTGCACATTTGTTATATTGAGATTATATTACTGGAACTAAATAGTTATCCATATGATTATCTCAAAATTAGGTCATCTAATGAACTTGTTCCATTAACAAGCATCCATGTGTTAACTTTGAATATCTCAATACTCACGGATATGAGAGCCATCGCCTAATCAAATCAAGAAATCTAACACATGCTAGTTTTAACGCATTAATGATGTCCTATCTCATTAATACTACGACTAGGGATTATTTAAGCACTAACACTATACGGTGTAGTAGGAATCTCATTTCATGATCTCTATCATAATTTCCTTAACACAGTGTTGTAATAGGGGCTTTATCGAATAGTTATATTACTTAAAAGTAAATAAAAGAAACTGTAAGATAAATAATGCCTTTTATTACAATAAAATATGTCATATACAATGTACAAGTGATTGCCTCTAGGACACAACACTAATAAGTGCACCGAAAAATACTTGCTACTTCTCTCCATATTAACTCCCTTTTCAATAAAAGGTCCCCCTTTTTTTTCTTCTTTCTTTCCTCAAAAGATGAAAGCAATTTTTGTCAAACTCAATTGTTTTCATCTCATAGAACAATGATTTTTTTCACTCATTGTTTTTCTATCTTCCTAACATTCCCTATTCACAACTCAAAGTCAAGAAAATTCTATACACATATTACAAGAATTAGTCAACAACTCTTCCCATATTTCATCATATCATCCACATTCAAACTTAAAGAAAAAAATATTACTCAAATACCAAATATAACTAAAGTTAACTTAAATTCTCAAGGCTTAGCAAAATCCAACTTAATACATAAGTAACTTTTTCATAAAAATCCAACCATAATGAATGACAAAGCTATATCCAAAGTTAAAAAGAAAATCATAACTCCATTATAGATAAATAAACTTAATTTAGCTCCAGAATCTCCAAACTGTCAAATTTTTCAATTTTTTTGTCAAATTACCACTCTCTCACACTTAAACTAGACAATGTCCTCATTAGCCAAAAATTAACATAAGAAAGCATCTCCAAAGGGATAAAAAATGATAAAGAAGGTAGAAGGTTAAGCGATACTCCCCAAGTGCAAAATGTTCCAATAAATATTATAACTTGGAATAGAGAGAAGAGATTATCCAAGAGAACTTTATTCTAGCCTACAAAAGAAAACACAAATAAAAGCACAAGAAAAATAATAACAAAATAAAGATACACCTAAATACACGAAAACAAACTAAAGAAAAATACTAATAAACATCCTAACAAAGCAAATAAAAGCATGACTCACTCCCCACACTTAAGATGGAAAATATTTTCCTTATTTAAGGGAAATAACACCTAACAACTCCAAACACAAAACAAAGATACAAACTCTTTCCACTCATCATGCTTCCTCATCAAACCTTTGTAAAAGAAATTAATGCTCATTGAAAAAAGTAGGCATGATGAAAGTAGAAATAACAAAGGGCTTTGAAAAATGGAAGGTTCATGAAAAATATTAGTTGCAATGAATGTAAATGCATGACCCTCCATCTATAGCACCTTTTTTGACATACAAATGAAGTTCCCAACACAAAGATGTAAATTATGTCCAAAAAGTGAATAAACATTACATTCACCACTTATCCCTTCAAAAGATTTGTTACACTATAAACTCCCATTTGAACCTAGTAATGTAGATCTTAAAGATGGAATCAACAAATCCTTACTTTTTAACATATCTACAAATATTGAGTTACCTCCCTGAAATTGGAGTGAAGGGTATGAGGTGAACATCCTCCAAGGGTTTCTTATGAAACATCAAGGAAAAATTCAACTCTTTAAGCCAGGTTCAATTCCACACATCATCAATGCCATCATTAGGCTCCGTGAGTTGAGAGGTGCCTATGAATTCATGTGACAAAGAAAAATTAGAAATATGAGAGTATAGAATAGAATAAAAAATTTCCCCATCATATTGTGCAATTGTTCCTCATATCCTCTCTCTTTTGCTTGGGAGTCCTCTTGTTCAAGTATATGGGCCTTTATGGCATCTTCAACCAATTTGTCTAGCTGTGTTCTCTGGTTACTCAATCGTTGGAAAACTTTATTGTGCTACTTGATGGATGAATTTGTATTGACAACAAAAGAATGTATTAATACTTCTAATGACGTCTCACCAAAAGTATCAATGCACAATTTCAACCTTGCCAATATATCAGTATTGTAGCACCGTTGACATTGTGCCCATGAATAATTGTCCATGATGATGTTTTGAACGTCGTACTCAAAGAAAAATAAAAATCAAATCGAAAAAAAATAAAACAAGTAAAAATTCAAACAAATCAAAAACAAAATTAAAAAAAAAACATAAATATTCACACAGTACCTAAAAACAAAAGTTAGTGAGATTTACACATACACCAAAGGCTAACTCAACAAGACTCGAGTGTGTCCGATACTAGCCATCTTGGGCAATAGCGCCAAAAAATTGATGCATTTTTTTTAATAGAAAATATTACCAACAAAGTATATAATCAGTTAAGCTTTAATTAAAATTCTAGCCACTAAAACCACACATATAGGCAAATATACTGATCATATAGTATAGTGAATAGCAAGTATCGAATCAGGAATGCTTAGGTTCCGCCTTACCTTATCTAAATCTTTATTGCTTAGCCGATAAAATAAAGGAAGAGAAGTAAATAAAACACTAACATAATATGCTAGAAAAAATCAGGTCACATAATAAAAGCCACAAGGATAATCAAGGAGTAAGAACAAGGAGAAAATACATGAAAATGGATAGAAATCATTGACACAATAACAATGATTGATTAGCACTTATCACAAATAATTATCATCCTGGCATCATGAAGGAATTCAAATAGACCCACTTCGTTTGTAATCCATGGAATTACAATCTTATAGATAAATTAGTGAATATATTCTATCTCAATCAATTTATCCAAAAGATGCATTCAAATTAATCCTCACACAAACCCTATATTTTAGGTGATTTAAAGTATGAAATTAGCCAATGAAAGTATATTCTAACAATCATCAACCAATCTTAATTATTTAGTCTTTACCCTTAGCCTCTTTTTCAAACAAGTTAAGAATAACTAGTATTAAATTAATTAGTTGGACATTCTCTCCTAACATTATTTTGCAAGTTAATTAGAATAGAACTAATCAGTCCAATAGGATATTATGCTCAAGTAATCAAATACCAATAATAGTAATAAATTCATCAAAGAACTAAAATCAATACAAAATCATGAATCCAAAGGAATATCATCTAAAGACAATTAAAACATTAATCTTAAATTATCAATAAATTACAAAAAAGAGAAAAAGAAATCACTCATAGACAAGTAAGACTTCTTTTTCTTCGTTGAAACCTTCTTGATCAGCCTCCTTTTCCTCTCCAAGAATTCTCCATTGATCCTCCCAAATTTTGGTGTTTTTCTAGGAGTTTTTTAAAAATATTACATTAAAGAATTGAAAACTATGAAAACTAGTTTGTACAATGTTACTTTTTTGTATTTATCGGAGTTCTAATTGCCAAAAATTGTGTATAAGAGTCCTAAATCGATCCCAAATCAGTTCCTAAAAGAATCCTCATGGAAATTGCCAAAATCTGCTCAAAATACGAAATTCGTGTTAGTATTGTGCCCTAGAGGCAATCACTTGTACATTGCATATGACATATTTTATTTTAATAAAAAGGCATTATTTATCTTACAGTTTCTTTTGATTACTTTTTGAGTAATATAACTGTTGGATAAAGTCCTTAGTACGACACTGTGTTAAGGAAATCATGATAGAGATCATGATATGAGATTCCTACTACACTGTATAGTGTTAGTACTTAAATAGTCTCTAATCATAGTATTAATGAGACAAGACATCATTAATGTGTTAAGACTAGCATGTGTTAAGACTTCCTGATGTTGATCAGGCGGTGGTTCTCATAACCGTGAGTAATGAGATATTCAATGTTAACACATAGATGCTTGTTAATAGAACAAGTTCATTGGATGACCTAGCTTTGAGATAATCACATGGATAACTATTTAGTGCCAGTGATATAATCTCAATATAGCAAACATGCAAGTATCCTTACACTTAAGATCTCCAATGTACTTTGTTTGCTAAGCCTTGTGCCTTGATTCCAATCTCCGGAGCTCGATCGAGAGCCGCCTATGAGATGGATTTTGGGTATATTGTGAGGTAAACAAAAGTAGTTGAGAGGGTCAATAAATGATTCACCACTCCTAATAGTAGGGGTGAATATCTCACGGCCACTTGTAGGAATTACTACTCATAAGTCCTTGGCCAAGGCGTATATGTATTGGAAAGGGTTCCAATTGAGACACATTGAGAGTAGTGGGTTCCTTGTACAAATATAATGATATTCAGGCCAGAATTAATATATATTCTGGAGGGAGTTGGCACTAATTTCGTACTCCAAATCGAATGAGATATTATATGGTGAAAGGAGTTAATTGCACTGAAGTTTGTTATTGAAGGGTTAATGTCCAGCCACTTGACTTCCTGGACTCTTGGGTGGTCATGATGTGTTGCTAGATACCGCTCATGATCTAAGAATATGGGTTTATTAATTAATGAATTAATAAACCAATTCTGATTAGAATTAATAGGATTAATTCTAATTAATTACGAATTATTAATCTCAAAGATGTTTAGATTAATTCATGTTCGCTACCAATTGACTAGGAAACCTAATAGTTCACACATAATAGAGGATTATAAACTTAAGATGTTATTTGATAACATAATGTGGTTGATTGAGAGAAAGAGAAGTTGTTGTGGACAAATTATAATTAGGTATAATTTGTGGTCCAAATTGTAATTGTGAGAACTTGATGTTTCCAATTACAATTAGGGAACTCTAATTGTTTTAGAATTTTAGATTTTCAGTGAATTTTTTTGTTTTATGATGATGTAACCGAAAAACCCTAAAGGTTGAATTCACATGAAAATTGTAGCCACCTAAACCTTCTCTTCTTCTTCTCTCTCTTTCGATTGTTCTTGTGAAGAATCCTAGCCACCATCTTTTTCTGCTAGCATAGGAAATTGGTGCTTGACTATTCATCTGTGTGGATTACTGTTAGAGATAATCACACACTATGATTATAGTGGTTAGACGTTCAACTCTCGTAGAGTTTGATCAAGAGGATTGCTAGATCATGCCTCGACTTGAAGAAGAATTTTTTGTTCTTTGGACGATCAAACAAAGGTAAAAAGCTGTTACCTTTATTATCTTTATGTCTTGTTTTCCACACATAGGCGGGTCTTGGGATGGTATCTCGTTTTATTTTTCGCTGCGTCGTATAGAATACGAGCCTAAGATACCTAACAATTCGCCGCCTTATAGATTGGACCTGGCAAGGGGTCCATTCTGGTTTTCTCTATTTTTTTTCCAGATTGGACCTTGTGAGAGGTGCAGTAGCCAAACCTGGGGGGGGGGGTGCATGCTGGAAAGTTTCTCTTTTTGCTCGAAATCCACTCAATTCTATACAAATTCATCAAAAACACTTTCCACAAGCAAAATGTCAAATAGGAAGGAATATGCCTAGTTATTACAATAAAAATATCTCAAATTAACCTCAAATAACTAGAAAAATAGTGATGACTTTAGTCCCTATCAGATTGCAAATGAAGTGGGTCTATTTTAAATCCTTCATGAGACCAAGATGATAATTGATTGTGATATTTGCTAAGTGATTCATTGTCATGCTTTCAAAAGTATTTGTTTAAATTTCATGTTTTTATATCCTTAAGTTGTATATATTTTTCTATATTTATCTTTTTATCATCTTATCACTTTGTTGGGTCGGTTAAACATTGAATTAAAAGTGATTAGTATGTACTTATTCCTTTGAGGATCGATACTCGTTAATTCCCTTACTATGCTTGCGATGAGTATACTTGCTCTATGTGTAATTTGGGATTAGTGTTTCAATTAAAACTTGGCTAGGAGTGGATTTAAATTTTAATGATTTTTATGCACCCAAAATTTACGCATCAAGTTTTTGGCGCCGTTGTCGGGGAAAAATATCAGGAAAGCTAAGATTTTATTTATTTAGCCATGTTTATATGTTTATATGCCTATATATAAATTTGTATATATATTCCTTGTATGAATAGGTGTTATATTTTTGTTGTTTGTATAATTGTAATTTAATTCCCTAATTTTGCTGTATGTTGTAATTTGACTAACCCAATTCAAAAGTGTGTAGTAATTGATTAACTTGTAAATTCTATAATCTCACTATCTTCTTTTCTATATAGATCTAGCCCTTAGTGTATGACACGATGATCTAAGGAATACATTGTAGATCTTGATCCTAAGATCGAGAGGACCTTAACAAAAATTCAAATGGAGGTTAGACAAAGGGTGAGAAACGATATGGAGGTTAATCAACAAAATAATGGTGGTAATGGTGGCATTAATAGGAGGATTGTGGATGATTTCGTTAAGCCTGCAATCTCGAGTATAGGTTCGAGTATTACAAAATTCAGTATAGAGGCCAATACCTTTGAGATCAAGCCCAACATTATCCAGATGATTCAAAATATGGTGCAATTTGATGAGCTACCTGAGGAAGATCGTAATGACCACTTTGCCAGCCCACGTAATGCCTAGTTTCTAGTTTTTTAGAAACTTGTGACACGTTTAAGATGAATGGGGTTCCTGAAGATGCAATCAAACTAAGGCTTTTTCCTTTTTCGTTGAGAGATAGAGCTAAATCTCGGTTAAAGTCTTTGCCAGCCGGATCCATTACCACTTGGAATGTTTTGGCTGAAAAGTTTTTAGCAAAATATTTTCCCCCAACTAGAACATCTAAGCTTAGGACATACATTTTTGCCTTCCAATAGTTAGAATCTAAAAATCTCTATGAGTGTTGGGAAAGGTTCAAGGAGATGCATAGAAAGTTTCCTCATCACGGGTTTGAGCTAGGTATGCAAATGAAAATCTTTCACAGTGGCTTAAGCTTTGTTACAAGGCAGTTGATTGATAAATCTGTAGGAGGTTCCATTAATTTTGAGACCCTGGAAGAGGTATTTGATTTGATTGAAAATCTTACAACAAACAACTATGCATAGGGTAGTTTAAGGTCAAAAGCTTGGGTTCATGGAATGGACAAGGTAGCTGCAATGGCAGCTTTGGAGGCTAATGCTGAGGCCCTTACATAAAAGATGGAACAAATGATGATGTCTCTTTCCCAAGGACAAGTAATAAATGTTAGTTGTGATTTTTGTAGAAAATGAAATCCAAATTATGAATGCCAAAGTAATGGGTCATCATAAGAGTCCTTCAAAAAAGTTGCACTTGTGGGAAATGGAAGACAAGGTAACAATCTAGAAAGTTTTAATAACAGTTTTATTCTAAGAAATTATTTGGGAATTCTTCTTTATTTTTGTGCACAATTTTCATTGAAAAAGACCTATTGTGTTTAAGTAAATGGTTCATGTGAATAGATGTCTTTCATAATAAGGTATGGATTATGCGTTACTTAACACATAAACTATCGTTCTTAACTATATGATGAGAATTGGAATTTCATCATGATAAGGTTATTATGTTTTGAATTTTAATTACAGAATGGCTTACCTCTAGCCAATAAGTAGTCTTCTCATTTTATAACACAAGTGTATTTTGAATACGTAGACTTGGACCTTTACTAGTGGTTTCTAAAAGTACTATGTGATTGAAACCTAGACTACTACTACTACAGCGTGGACTTGTACTCTACAACTTGAGTATGAGTTGGTGGTCTGACGAAACTGAAAGTGTATGCTTTGATATATATAGTTGAGGTTCTTTAGTAGGACCAATATACTTATATGTTGAGTATATGTAACTAGTTACTTAAGACAGAGTTGTACAAGATAGCTTTTACACTATACTGCCGTTTGTGGTTGTCTAAATGATCTAATTATCCAGGGCCTTGGGGAGTATAACTGAGATATTTACTTTAAGGTAGCTCCCTTAGAAAGCGAAAATATTCTAAGAAGTCATGGAGCATTAGACTAGAAGCCTAAGGATAGTAGATATCTTTTAGAGAGATGTTAGTATACTTTTTCCTCTCTAAATGCATGGCGATGTGTAGAGGGGTATTTTAGACATTACACATGTAGGTCGAAGACATAGCTAATGCAGTATTGTCCTTGGGGTCAATATTCCCTTATAGTGATATTAGAAAATATTTAAAAAGCAAAATACAACTATTTATATTGCAAGTGTATTTTGGTCATTTTAGTAGCCAATGCGTTGTGTCTTTTTGGTCCTCGGAATATTTTGTAAGTCCTAATTAATTTTGGATTGAGGAAATGGTCTCAGTTAAGAAGGATTTTATTTTATTCAGGAAGTCTAATTTATTTTTTGGACTGGAATAAAATAAAAGAACGAGAGAAATTAAATTAAATTTATTATCTAGTTTTATTGGTTAATTAATTATTCAGGGTCCAAGCCCAGATTGAATAATTAGAAAATTAGTCTGGGCCTAAACTAGATAAAAAGGCTTAAATAATTATTTTAGTTCATTTGGGCTCATTAATTATTTATTGGATTATTTTTATAGGCTCAGGAAATAAATAATTAATGCTTATTATTTTGGGCTCATTAGGTCCAGGAAAATAATAAATTATTAATGATCCAATAGCCCGAAACCAAAAGGATTTTTTTTAATTTACAGAACAGAAGAGTTTAGGCTGAGCCAAACCTCTTCTGTTTATAGCCTCCGGGTGTTTTGAAATATCAAATCCCCGATGTTTTGGTTATCATTAGTGGAAGCCGTGTGTTTTGTCAAAAAAATTTGGGGATACACCTGAGGAAAAAAAAACCCTAGAAGCTTTGTTTTCTTCTTCTCACTCGTTCTTCCTTTTTCCTAAGGCATCTTGATTTTTGCTAAACAATATCAAAGAATCAAGAAGTGTTTTGAGACTATGATTTCCTCGCCTAAGTTATATCACTAACAAGTAATAGGCTGTGGAATATTCTAAGTTTTTAAGGAGGATTTGCATTCACGCAAGCAAGGTGAAGTAGGAGAATAGCAGGATTTCAACCGTAGTTATCAACAATCCCAGAATCATCATCACGTGGAGAAGCCATTCCTGTGGTCCAATCACTTCATTCACAGCCAAAGAAAAAAAAGTCGTGCAGAGGTATAAATTTTTAAAAAAAGTTCTTCCGCTGTGTGGTTTCTGCGTTTTATTTGTTGGCTTATGTTAGCGAGCATGCATGGTTTCTGTTGTTTTCACAGCTTCAATTGGTATTAGAGCCACGAAGCTTTGAAAGGCTTAGGAAAGATGCATGTTAGTTAATAAAATTAGCAAGATAAATGTGTGATTTAAAGCCTGTGATCCTTCACTATTTTGGTATTGGATAGTCCTCTATACGCCTCGCTGTTGAGGTTTAGGAAGCTTTGTAAAATTTAATGTTTTTTCATAGAAAACATGTAAACCCAATTTTAAAGGGTATTAGCGGATGTGGTTTTTGTTTTTTATGAAAATCTGTAACAAGAAAGCCACCTATTATGATTGCGAAGAGAGTTGCAGAAGCTTTCTGTGAAAAATTCGTAGAAGAAACAGAGAAAAAAAAAAAGGAAGATGAAGCCCAAGCCGCTGAGAAGCAGAGTCGGGCACCCAAGCCCAGCCACGGCTTGCAATCGGTGACCGGGCCAAAGCGCGTCCTCAACTCAGCAATTGCTGCTGCATCCTGTGCAGGATGCAATGCATCCTCCCCAGGATGCAGTCACAACAGTGACTGTATCTAGGCAAGCATGGGCTACCCATGGGTGCCCGCAGGTCATGGTCTACGGGTTTGGTCAAGGGCCATGATCCAGTGTGACAAGTGCCCAAAACCAGAAGATTTTTTATTTAATTTTTTCTTGTTATTTTTGGGCTATTTCTTTTTAGGCTTTGGTCCCATACCAGGAGAAGTTATTATTTTTGCAATAGTTAATATTCTTTGAATATTTTGCGTGAAAAATAATAGTAAAGGATTTTTAGAATTAAACAAGACAATTAATTATTTTAATTAATGTGTTTAATTCTATTGTGTGGGTACTTGGTTTAAAAATAAAAAAAGAATGAAAACGTTTTCAGTTTTCTAGCCCGCTATTTATTTTAATTCCTATATATATACATTTTCCAAAGTCTTTGAGAAATTTTATTTGACAAGGAAAAATATTTTTCTTTAATTAAATGGTTAATTTTAACTTAAACAAAAATTAATCCTTGGTTATTTTCTTAAATATTTTTATCCTTGGTATAGAAAATATTTTGAATTTAGAAATTTTTGTAAGTTAAAATGGAAAACCATTTTAATTCATTTTCGCAAAGGAAAATTATTTTTGTCAAATAAAAACTTGAGCTCAAAATCTCTAGAAATTTTTAAATGGAAAATTTTTTGAAATTATTAAGTTTTTAACTTAAATAAAATTAATCCATATGGAAAATTTCTCAAAGGGTATAAACCTTGACATTTAAATTTTTATGGGTTTAGATTTTATATTTTTAAGTTAAAAGAGAACTTAATTGAAATTTTACAAATGATATTTTTCCAAAAAAATCCTTATTTAAAAAACTAAGTGGGAAAGGAGTTCCAACGGCCCCACGGCTTTCATCACGATTCTTATTAGAGATCGTGGGTCTCTTTACATTACCCTGGGAGTGAACTCATATAGGATGGAGATATCACAAAAATCTAGAACTAATGGAATGATGTAATTAGTAACCCGGGACATGTACTATGATCAGCCAACCCACGTTAGAAGTTTTAGTGCGAGGCATGTTCATAAGAAATGAGAAGAAACGGCCATCCCCTCGATGGAGTTATCTTCTAGACCATTACCTAGAAGGAAAATTAATTCGTAGTAGTTAATACACTTAGC
Organism: Voacanga thouarsii; assembly: GCA_026120185.1. Classification (NCBI taxonomy): domain Eukaryota; kingdom Viridiplantae; phylum Streptophyta; class Magnoliopsida; order Gentianales; family Apocynaceae; genus Voacanga; species Voacanga thouarsii. The sequence goes on from JANUWF010001409.1 coordinate 200,578, forward strand.
TTAGAAAACTGTTAATCTTCCCAAGAAGCTATATCAATTTTCTTAAAAGCCAAATTAATCATGTTAAATATAATAGTGATGGAGTTAACTATTATTAAGTTTAATATAAGGATAAAGTACACAAAATTATTTTTGTTTTCACAAATCTGAGAATTTCTTTTATTTTTCAATTTTTTAGAAATGGTTGGTGGAGATTCTTTCAGTCTCTTAGCCGTTATTCTCCATGTGAATAAGATAACGGGTCCTAACTATATGGAGTGAAAAAGGAACCTGGACATAATGCTCACAGTCGACGAGTATAAGTATGTCCTCTACAAGACCTTCCCTATGATCGGTTAGTGTTCCATTGATAAGAAGCGAGAGGCTGAGAAGGTATGGAAAAAAGCTGATGAGATATTATGATGCTACATATTAACCTCCATGTTAAATGTGCTCCAATCCAAACATGAGCACATGGTAACTGCATACGATATTAGTACATTATTAGCCACGATGTTCGTAGACAAGAGCCGGCATGCAAGGCAGGAGGCTCTTTGAACAATCATTAACACCAAGATGGCTGAGGGAGCATCAATCAGAGCTTAAAATGATTTCTATTTTCAAGGAAGTGAAAGTATTAGGGCTGTCATTAACCCCGAGAGCCAAATGGACATGGTTCTTGAATCTTTTTCGGGCTCTTTTACTTAGTTCAAGTTGAATTATAATATGAAGAAGTAAAACATGAGTTTAACTGAGTTGATGAAAGAGCTCTAGGTGGCGGAGAAGGTCATGAAGCAACAAGAAAGGGCTATGATGGCTTCTTCTTTAAGAATTGGGCCCAAGCCCAAAAAGTTCAAAAAGAAGAAGGGTACTGCAGTACAACAGCCCAAGTCCCAGCCCAAAGAAAAATCCAAGGGCAAATACTTCATGTGTGGGAATAAGGGACACTGAAAAAAAGAGTATCCAGATCATTAAGACAAGAAAAACCCTACATGTAATGTTTACTATCTAGAGTCTATATCAATAATTGGATCAACTTCTACTTGGATTGTTGATTCAAGAGCCATTGATTACATTTGTAACTCTTTACAGGGGTTTAGAAAGATTAGAAGACTCCAGAAGGGTGAACATGGACTACGCGTAGAAAATAGAGCATAAGTTTGGGCCCTTGCAATAGGAAAATTGGAACTTGTTTTTTGTTCCTGGCTTTAGACAGATTTAGTTTCAGTTGCAAAACTAATAAATCAAAAATATTTTGTTTCTTTCTATTTTGGTATAACTATCGGTAGAAATGGAGAAGTTTTATATACTGGGTACATTTATGAAAATTTATTTTTTATTAATCCTATTAACAATCACTTAAACAACACTCAATTTGAACTTTTAAATAGGAAGAGAAAGACCAATGTCAATGACTCATATCTTTGGCATCTAAGGTTGGGTCACGTTAACTTAACCAGGATACAGAGGTTAATCTATGATGGGCCTTTGGGCTTATTAAGATTAGAAAGTTGGCTTTAGTTTTAATCTTGTCTTATGAGAAAAATGACCAGATGGTCTTTCACCTAAAAGGCGGATAGAGCTAAGTAGACACTAAGTCTTGTTCATGCTAATGTGTGTGGTCCTTTGTCTACACTAGAAAAAAGGAGGTTCAAGTACTTCATCACTTTCACAGATTATTGTACTAGGTATGGTTATGTTTACTTGATGAGACACATGTATGACTCTTTTGACAAGTTCAAAAAGTTTTTTGGCTGAAGTGGAGTGTTGAATAGGTAAACTAATCAAGACCTTACGATCAGATCATGGTGGAGAGTACCACCTCGATGAATTCAAGAACTACAAGGTATATCATGGAATAGTATCTCATTTCTCTGCACTGGGAAAACCCTAGCAGAACAGAGTAGCTGAGAGAAGGAACACGACATTAATGGAAATCGTTCGAAGTATGATGTCTCATACTGCTCTTCCAGTGTATTTTTGGGGATATACCCTAGAAACAACGACATATATTCTAAGCTTGGTTCCTTCCAAGTCAGTACCTAGGATGCCCTATAAGATGTGAACCGGGCGTAAGCCTAGTCTAAATCATCTCAAGAAATGGGGATGTCCAGCTTATGTACTGATCAAGGGAGACAAATTAGAATCAAGATTAAAATTATGCTATTTTATTGGGTAACCAAAAGGTACAAAGCATAGTTACTTTTATTATCCCAAAGAGTAAAAAGTACTTGTGAGTACTAATGCTAGATAGTTGGACGATGATCAAAGTACATCTACTAAAGGTTCAAAAAGTTTGGAACTCGATGAGAAGTTATCTTTTAAATCGACTTCTTTTAACCAGATTATAGAACAAGAAGAGGCACAACCTCAGGAACCTATACAAATGAAGCCTTATCATAGTAGAAGGATATCTAGGATTTCAGAAAGATTGACAGGAGAGGTTTTTGACCTAGTCTCCAACCATTAGGAACAAGATCCCACTAGATATGAAAAGGCTATTGTTGATGCCGATGCAAATCTATGGCATGAAGTAATGAAAGTCGAGATTGAGTCTATGTATTTCAATTAGGCTTCGGATCTTATAGATTCACCTAAAAGGATAAAACATATTAGGTGTAAGTGGGTATACAAGTGGACAAGAGGAGCGAATAGGAAGGTGAAACCTTCAAAGCTAGTCTTGTGGCGAAATGGTATACTCAGAAAGAAGGGATTGATTATGAGGAAACATTTTCTCCGGTAGCCATGCTTAAGTCCATCCGTATCCTCCTTTCCATCATATGTCATTATGATAACGAGCTATAGTAAATTGATGTTAATACAGGTTTTTTAAATGGACATCTTAGTGAAGACATCTATATGTCCCAACTGGAAGGCTTTATTGCTGAAGACTAAGAGCGTATAGTTTGTAAGCTTAAGAGATTCATTTATGGACTTAAGTAGGCATCCAGAGAATGAAACATTCGTTTCAATGACACTATAAAATGTTAAGGATGAACCATGTGTGGATGGGAAATTGGAAGGCATAAACGTGATTTTCTTGTACTATATATAGAAGACATTTTACTCATTGGGAATGATGTAGGGACATTGTCATCTACTAAGGTTTGACTATGTAGTCAATTTAGTATAAAGGACTTGGAAGAAGCCAGTTACATTTTCGAGATTAAGCTTCTTAGAAATAGAAAATAAAGAATGTTAGGATTATCCTAAGCTACATACATTGACAAGATGTTGGCTATGTTCAGCATGGACTCATGCGAGAGAGCGTTAATCCCTTGTAGACATGGGTTATCTTTTCTCAAAGAATAGTCCAAAGTCTGAAGAAGAAAAAAAAATAGGTAGACTGAGTAGGATTCTATATACTTCAGCTGTGGGAAGTCTCATGTATGACATATTGTGTACCAGGCCAGATATCTACTTTGCCATAAGCTTAGTTAGCAAATATCAGTCAAACCTAGGGGAGGTTCATAGGTAGGCTAGAAAGCATATTTTCAAGTATCTTAAGGGTATGAGAGATTATATGTTGGTTTACAGGACTGATGACTTGGTTCTTAAAGAATATACGGACTCAAACTTCCAGGCGAATAAGGATGAGAGTATTGGGAGATATGCCCTTCTAGACTAGGTTTCTTATGTAAATATCGAATGTTTTAATAAAAGAATTTATTTTCATAAATTGTTTATGAATTTACATTTTATTTATACACAATTACGTTTGGAAATACCCATTCTGTTTAAGTAAGTGGTCCATGTGGATGGTGGTCTTTCACAGTAAGGTATGGATCACGGATTACTTAACACATAAACGTTTGTTCTTAAATGATTGATGAGAATGGGAATCTCATCATATCTAGGTTATTATATTGTGAATTCCAAATGGAGAATGGCTTACCTGTAGCCAGTGAATAGTCCACTCACTTCATGACATAAGTATATTTCGAATACGTAGAACAGGACCTGTAGTAGTGGTTTCTAAAAGTACTATATGGTAGAAACCTAGACTACTGCTACTACAGTGTGGACTAGTACTCTACGACTTGAGTAGGAGTTGGTGGTCTGACAAAGTTGGAAGCATGTACTTTGATATGCTATATTTGAGGTTCTATCGTAGGACCAATATACTTGCATGTTGTGTATGTGTGACTAGTTGATAAAGACAGACTTGTACAAGATAGTTTCTATACTATATCGCCCCTTGTGGTTGTCTAAATGATCTAAATATCCAGGGCCCTGGGAAACATAGCTTGGATGTTTGCTTTAGGGTATATCCCTTAGAAAGCTGAAACAATCTAGGAAGTCGTGGATCATTGGACTAGAAGCCTAAGGATGGTAGATGTCATTTAGAGAGGTGTTAGTACATTTCTTCCTCTCTAAATGTATGACGATATATACAGGGGTATTTTAGTTATTACACCTGTAGGTCGGAGACTTTGCTAACGCAGCATTGTTCTTGGGGTCAATATTTTCTTATGGTGATATTAGGAAATATTTAAAATACCCTAGTTTCACCAGTGCACCAGAGGATTCCACCAGCGCACCTACCCTAGTTTCATAGATTCTGGTCCAGCCAACTTTGAGAACAAGAAGAAAAGGTTAAAAAAATTTTTACCTCAGAATTCGTACAGAGCGGGATCGGCGCTGGCTGAGGCTGTTGGATCCGGCACCAGCTCCATTCAGGATTTTTCTTGTTCTTCTATTTTTCTAGTTTTTTACTTCCACTTTGTTCTTTGTTTGCTTTTCCCCTTTCTTTAAACCTTCAATTGGTATTAGAGCATGAAGGTTTTGTGCAAATATAGGAAGCATGCATCTAGTTGAATAAAACTGGACACATATGTGTGATTAAATTGTGATCCTTTGCTATTTTTGGTATGGATAGATTCTGTGTTAAACCTCTCTGATGGAGGTATAGTTAAGATGTAATCTAGTTTTTCCTTAGCAAATTGTGTAAGCCCAATGTTAATGGGTATAGCCGATTGTTGGTTTTTGTTCATTTCATTTTATTTGGATTGAAATCGGAGAGCTAATGGAGGAAGAAGATTGCAGAAAAATTGAAAGAAAGCTGTAGAAAAATCTGCAGAAAGAAGACCCGGCAGACCAGAACAGGCACTGGCTAAGGCCGTACGAACCGGCGCCAGCTCGGGTCTGGGATCCGGTCCGCACGCTGGTTGCCCGCGAGGTCTGGTTCAGTGCGGCAGGTGCAGTGGACCACAGTGTAGATGAGTGCTCGATCTAGTGTGGCGGGTGTAGTAGACCAAGGAGAAATTTTTTATTTTTCTTTGTAATTTTTCTTGCGTTTTCCTTTTTGTTTTCAGGTCCATACCGGGCGAAGTTAATGTTTTTACAATAGTTAATATTCATGGAATATTTTTGCATGAAAAATATTAGTAAGGGATTTTAGGATTAAACAAGACTATTAATTAATTAATTAATTAATTAATTAATTAATGTATTAGGTTTAAAAAAATAGAAAAGCATGAAAACGTCTACTGTTTTCTAGCATGCTATTTATTTTTAAGTACCTATGTGCACGTTTTCTCAAAGACCAAAGTCTTTGGGAATATTTTTGACAAGAAAAATATTTTTCCTACAAATTAAATGGTTATTTTAACTTGAACAAATTAATCCTTAGATATTTTCTCAAAGGATTTCATCCTTGACATAGAAAATATATTGGATTTAGATATTTTTGTAAGTTAAAATAGAAAGCTATTTTGTTTTATTTTAGCACAAGAAAAATTATTTTGTCAAATAAACTTGAGACCAAAGTCTCTAGAAAATTTTAATCGGAAAAATTTTAAAATCATTAAGTTTTTAACTTAAATAAAATTAGTCCATGAAAAAATCTCTCAACATATATAAACCTTGACATAGAGATTTTAATGGATTTAGATATTTTATTTTTGAGTTAAGGGAAAACTTAATGAAAATTTTCAAAAGGTTATTTTTCAGAAAACCCTTGTTTTAAAAGACTAAGTGGGAGAGGGGTTCCAATAGCCTTACGGCTTCCATCACAATCCTCATTAGAGATCGTAGGTCCTCTCGCATCACCCTGAGAGTGAACTTGTATACGATAAGGATACCACAAGGATTTAGATCTAATAGAGGGATGTAATTAATAACTCGGGACACTTACTATGATCGGCCAGCCCACGTTGGAGGTTATAGTGCAAGGTATGTCCATAGGAAATGAGAGAAAACGACCATCCCCTCGATGGAGTTGTCATCTAGATCATTACCTATAAGGGAAATTAATTTGTGGTGGTCAACACACTTAGCTTAGGAAACTGTTAATCTTCCCAAGAAGCTATGTTAGTTTCCCTAAGAGCTAAATTAATTATTATCAATTTTAATATAAGGATAAAGTGCACAAATTTGTTTTGTTTTCAAAAACTAAATATTTTTCTTTTATTTTCGATTTTTCAGAAATGGTGGGAGGTTCTTTTAGTCCATTGCTCATTATTCTCCAAGAGAATAAGCTAACAGGACCAAACTATATAGACTGGAAGAGGAACCTGAACAAAATACTCACAGCGGAATAGTATAAGTATGTCTTTTACGAAATCTGCCCTGTTATCGGGGAGGGTTCTACCACTGAGGAGCGAGAGGCTGAGAAGGCGTGGAAGAAGGCCGACGAGATGGCTCGTTGTTACATGTTGGCCTCCATGTCGAATGTGCTCCAGTCAAAACACGAGCACATGGCTTCTGTATATGATATAAATCAATCATTGGCCACGATGTTTGCGGATAAGAGCCGGCCCGCAAGGCAGGAGGCTCTTCAAACTATCATAAACATTAAGATAGCTGAGGGAGCATCAATTAGAGAGTATATGCTCAAGATAATTGTTGCTTTCGAGGAGGCAAAAATCTTAAGGGCTGTTATTAACCCCAAGAGCCAAGTGGACATGATTCTAGAATCTCTACTGGGTTCCTTTATTTAGTTCAAGTTGAATTACAACATGAACAAGTTAAACATGAGTTTAACTGAGTTGATAAAGGAACTCCAGACGGCGGAGAAGCTCATGAAGCCACAATCAAAGGCTATGATTGCTAAGGCTTCTTCCTCTAGAACTGGGTCCAAGCCCAGAAAGTTCAAAAGGAAGAAAGAAAATGCAATGGCCCAACCCAAGACCCAGCCCAAAGACAAACTCAAGGGTAAGTACTTCAAATGTGCGCTGAAGGGACACTGAAAAAAGGAGTGTCTAGATCTTCAAGCCATGAAAAAACCCCACAGGTAATGTTTTCTATTTAGAGTCTATATCAATGGTTTTATCAACTTCCACTTGGATTGTTGATTCAGGAGCCACTGATCACATCTGTAACTCCTTGTAGGGGTTTAGAAAGATTAGAAGACTCCAGAAGGGCGAACATGGGCTACGTGTAGGAAATGGAGTACAAGCCGGGCCCTTACAGTGAGAGAGCTGGATCTTATATTTGATTGTAATAGAATAGTGGTTTTAAAGGATATTTTCTATGTATCTGGATTTCGATAGAATTTGATTTCAATTGCAAAATTAATAAATAAAGAATATTCTGTATCTTTCCATTCTGGTATTACTATCAGTAGAGATGGAGAAATTTTATGTACTGGGCACATGTATGGAAATCTATTGTTCTTAAACCCTATTATTAATCAATTAAATAATGCTCAATCTGAACCTTTAACAAGGAAGAGGAAGACCAATGTCAATGACTTTTATCTTTGGCATCTAAAGTTGGGTCATATTAACTTAACTAGGATTCAAAGGTTAATCCATGATGGGCCTTTAGGCTCATTGAGATTGAAAAATTGGCCTCAGTGTGAATCCTGCCTAATGGGAAAGATGACCAAAAGGTCATTTACCCCTAAGGTGGATAGAGTCAAAAAGGTATTGAGTCTTGTTCACACTGATATGTATGGTCCCTTGTCTACATAAGTTAGATGGGGTTTTGAGTACTTCATCACTTTCACGGATGATTGTACAAGGTTTGGCTACATTTACCTATGAGACGCAAATCTGACTCTTTTAACAAGTTCAAAGAGTTTATGGCTGAAGTGGAGCGCTGGACAGGTAAATTGATCAAGACCTTACGATCAGATCGTGGTAGAGAGTACGTCCTTGGTGAATTCAAGGACTACATGCTACATCATGGGATAGTATCCTAGCTCTCTGCCCTGGGCACACCCTAGCAGAATGGAGTAGCTGAGAGAAGGAACAGGACATTGATGGAAATAGTCCGAAGCATGATGTCTCATACTACTCTTTCAGTGTCTTTTTGGGGATATGCCCTAGAAACAGCGGCATACATTCTAAACTTGGTGCCTTCCAAGTCAGTACCTAGGACTCCCTATGAGATGTGGATTGGGTGTAAGCCAAGTCTGAATCATCTTAAGATATGGGGTTGTCCAACTTATGTACTGGTCAAGGGAGATAAGTTAGAACCAATATCAGAATTATGCTATTTTGTTGGGTATCCAAAAGGGACAAAGGGTGGTCACTTTTATCATCCTAAGGATTAGAAAGTACTGGTAAGTGCCAATGCTAGATACTTAGAGGATGATCAGAGTACTTCTATGAAGGGTTCAACTAAGTTGGAACTTGAGGAGAAGTTATCTTTAAAATCAACTTTTTCTGACCCGATTGTGGAATAAGAAGAGACACAGCCTCAAGAGCCTGTACAATTGGAACCTCGTCGTAGTGGGAGAGTGTCTAGGGTTCTGGAGAGATGGACTGGAGAAGCTTTCGACCTAGTCTCCGACCATCAGGAACAAGACCCCACTAGATACGAGGAGGCTATTGCTGATGCCGATACAAAACTATAGCATGAAGCAATGAAAGTCGAGATTGAGTCTATGTACTTCAATCAGGTTTGGGATCTTGTAGCTTCACCTGAAGGGATAAAACCCATTGGGTGTAAGTGGGTATACAAGAGAAAGAGGGGAGTGGATGGGAAGGTAGAAACCGTCAAAGCTAGGCTTGTGGTGAAAAGATATACTCAGAAAGAGGGAATCGATTATGAGGAAACCTTTTCCCCGGTGGCCATGCTTAAGTCCATCCATATCCTCCTTGCCATCACATGTCATTATGACTACGAGATATAGCAAATGGATGTCAAGACGACATTTTTAAATGGCCATCTTAGTAGAGACATCTATATGTCCCAACCGGAAGGCTTTATTGCTAAAGGCCAAGAATATATGGTTTGCAAGCTTAAGAAGTTCATTTATGGACTTAAGCAGGCATCAAGAGCATGGAACATTCATTTTGACAAGACTGTAAAGTCTTACAGTTTTATTCAAAATGACGATGAAGCATACGTGTACAAGAAACCTAAAGGCATTAATATAGTTTTTCTTATCTTGTATGTGGATGACATTTTACTCATTGAAAATGATATAGGGTCATTGTCATCTACACAGGTTTGGCTATCTAGTCAATTTAGTATGAAGGACTTAGGAGAAACCAGTTACATTCTCAAGATTAGGCTTCTTAGGAATAGGAAGTAGAGAATGTTATGATTATCCCAAGCGGCATACATTAACAAGATGCTGGTCAAGTACAGCATGGACTTATGCAAGGGAGCTCTAATTCCTTGCAGACATGGGTTGTCATTTTCTTCAAGGGACTATCCTAAGTCTCAAGAAAAAAAGGACAGAATGAATATGATTCCCTACGCTTCGGCTTTAGGAAGTCTCATGTATGCTATATTGTGTACTAGGCTAGATATCTGCTTTGCCGTAAGCTTGGTTAGCAGATATCAGTTAAATCCTGAGGAGGTTCATTGACAAGTTGTAAAGTATATTCTCAAGTACCTCAAGGGAACGAGATATTATATGCTGGTTTATAAGGCTGATGACTTAGTTCCTACAGGATATACAGACTCAGACATATAGGCAGATAAGGATGAGAGAAATCCACTAGTGGATATATCTTCACCTTATCTGGAGGAGCTATTTCATGGAGGAGTATCAAGCAATCTTACATTGCTGACTCGACCATGGAAGCTTCGAAGGCATCCAAGGAAGTTGTCTAGCTCCGGAAGATCCTTTCAGAACTTTGAGTCGTGCCACACATGGACAGGCTGATTGTGAGGTATTGCGATAACGCTGGAGCAGTATCGCAATCCAAAGAATCTAAGAATCACAAGAAGTGAAAACACATCGAGAGGAAGTACCACCTAATCTGGGATTTCATCCAGAGACGGGAAGTCATGGTGGAACAGATTGCTTTTGAGAACAATCTAGCAGATCCATTCACCAAGCCTTTGGCTAAGAGAGTCTTCAAGAGACACTTAGATGCCATAGGGGTGGGCACCTATAGACTTACTTAGTCTTAGAGTGCAAGTGGGAGATTATTGGGAAATATGCCCTTTTAGACTAGGTTTCTGATGTAAACATCGAATGTTTTAATAAAAAAATTTATTTTCATAAATTATTTATGAATTTACATTTTATTTATGCACAATTATGCTTGGAAAAGACTCATTATGTTTAAATAAGTGGTCCATGTGAATCGTGGTCTTTCACAGTAAGATATGAATCACGGGTTAGTTAACACATAAACGTTTGTTCTTAACCGATTGATGAGAATGGGATTCTCATCATGTCTAGGTTATTATGTTGTGAATTCCAAATGGGGAATGGCTTACCTTTAGCCAGTGAGTAGTCCACTCACTTTATAATATAAGCGTATTTCGAATACGTAGAACAGGACCTGCAGTAGTGGTTTCTAAAAGTACTATATGGTAGAAACTTAGGCTACTATTACTACAACGTGGACTAGTGCTCTACGACTTGAGTATATGTTGGTGGTCTGACGAAGCTGGAAGCATGTACTTTGATATGCTATATTTGAGGTTCTATTGTAGGACCAATATACTTGCATGTTGGGTATGTGTGACTAGTTAGTTAAGACAGACTTATACAAGATAGTTTCTATACTATATTACCCCTTGTGGCTGTCTAAATGATCTAAATTTCTAGGGCCCTGGGGAACATAGCTTGGATGTTTGCTTTAGGGTAGCTCTCTTGGAAAGCGAAAATAATCCAGGAAGTCATGGATCATTAGACTAGAAGCCTAAGGATGGTAGATGTCATTTACAGAGGTGTTAATACATTTCTTCCTCTCTAAATGTACGACGATGTATACAGGGGTATTTTAGTCATTATACCTGTAGGTCAAAGACTTTGCTTGTGGTCAATATTTTCTTATGGTGATATTATGAAATATTTAAAATATAAAATACAGCTATTTATATGACAAGGGTATGTTGGTCATTTTAGTAGCCAAGGCGGTATGTCTTGTGGTCCCTAGTATAGACCGTGAGTCCTAATTAAATACATGCTAAGGAATTGGTCTTAAATTAAATTAAATAGAATTTATTTTATTTAAGTAGTCTGATTTAATTATTGGGCTAAAATAAAATAAAGGTCTATGCAGAGAAAGAGATAGAATTAATTAAATTAATTTGGCGAGTTAATTAATTGTTCAGGGCTTTAGCCCAGTTTGAATAATTAAAAATTAATTTGGGACCAAACTAATATGGGCTTGTTAATTGAACTAGTTTATTTGGGCTGAAAAATTAATTATTTATTGGGCCATTTATTTGGTTCTAATTAGAATAATTAATTTAGTCCAAAATGGCTAAACTAAGAGTCTAATGGGCTAGTCCAATTTAACATAGGGTTTTTATTTAGGTAAAACATGAGAATAGAGAAGTATGTTGTTTTCACTACTTCTTCTCTAGTAGAAAAGAACGACACAACCCTTTCTCTCTCTCTCGCTTTCGAAAATATTCCTTAGCCCTGTGAGTTATTCACCAAACGGGATTACACAGGCCATATACTGAAAGATTGAGGGATTGGCGTTCACCTACATGCACAGATGGAGTAGGAGGTTTGTAGGAATCATACCAGAAGTTTCCACCAGCGCATTTACCCCAGTTTCACACATTCTTGTCTAGCCAACTTTGAGGACAAGAAGAAAAGGTTAAGTTTTTTTTACCTCGGAATCCGTACAGAGCAGGACTGGCGCCGGCTTCGTTCGGGATTTTTCTTGTACTTCAAATTTTCCAATTTTTTGCTTCTGCTGCGTGTTTTGTTTGCTTTTCCCTTTTCTTTAAACCTTCAAAGAGAAAATCCACTAGTGGATATGTCTTCACCTTGTCTGGAGGAGCTATTTCATGGAGGAGTATCAAGCAATCTTGAAATCATATTGATGAACCTCCTTTTCCTTTCCAAGAATTCTCCTTTGATCCTCCTAAATGTTGATATTTCTCTAGGAGTTGTCTGAAAATATTACATTAATATATTGAAAACTATGAAAACTAGTATGTACAATGTTATTCTTTTATATTTATAGGAGTTCTAATTGCCAAAAAAATGGGTACAAAAGTCCTTAATCAATCCCAAATCAGTTCCTAAAAGAATCCTTATGGAAATTGCCAAAATTTGTTCAAAACATGAAATTCGCCATCTTACAAATCAAACTTGGAAGGGGTGCAATAGCCAGACCTGGTAGGGGGTACATGCTAGAAATTTTCACTTTTTGCTAGAAATCCACTCAGTTTTGCATAAATTCATCAAAAACACTTTCCATAAGCAAAATGTCAAATAGGAAGGAATATTCCTTGTTATTACAACAAAAGCATCTCAAATTAACCTCAAATAACTAGAAAAATAGTGATGAATTTAGTCCCTATCAAATTATAAATGAAGTGGGTCTATTTTAAATCCTTTATGAGACCAAGATGATAATTGACTGTAATATTTGCTAAGTGATTCATTGTCATGTTTTCAAAAGTATTTATGTAAATTACATACTTTTATATCCTTGAGTTGTATATATTTTTCTCTATTTGTCTTTTTATCATCTTATCACTTTGCTAGGGCAGTTAAATATTAAATGAAAAGTGACTAGAGTGTACTTGTTCCTTTGAGGATCGAAACTTGTTAATTCCCTTTACTATGCTTGCGATAAGTATACTTGTTCGTATGTATTATTTGAGATTAATGTTTTAATTAAAACTTGGCTAGGGGTGGATTTAAATTTTAATGATTTTTATGCACCCAAAATTTACGCATCATGTTTTTGGCGCCGATGCTAGGAAAAAATATCATGAAAGCTAATATTTCATTGATTTAGCCGTGTATATATGTCTATATGTAAATATGTATAAATGTTCCTCGTATGAATAGGTGCCATATTTTTATTTTTTGTACAATTATAATTTCATTCCCTAATTTTGTTGTATGTTGTAATTTGACTAACCCAATTCAAAAGTGTGTAGTAATTGATTAACTTGTAAATTCTATAATCTAACTATCTTCTTATCTCTGTAGATCTAGCCCTTTGTGTATGACCCGATGATATAAGGAAGACATAGTAGATCTTGATCCTGAGATCAAGCGGACCTTAAGAATGATTTGAATGGTGGTTAGACAAATGGTGAGAGACGATATGGAGGTTAACCAACAAAATAATGGTGGTAATGGTGGCAATAACATGAGGATTATGGATGATTTCATTAAGCCTACAATCTCAAGTATAGGTTTGTGTATTAAAAGACTCAGGATAAAGGCCAATAATTTTGAGATCAAGCCCAATATTATCCAAATGATTCAAAACATAGTGCAATGTGATGTGTTGCCTAACGGAGATCCTAATGACCACCTTGCAAGTTTTTTCGAAATCTATGACACGTTTAAGATGAATGGGGTTTCTGAAGATTCTATCAAACTAAGGTTTTTTTTTTTTTCTTGGTTAAAGTCTTTGTCAACCGGATCCATCACCACTTGGAATGTTTTGGCTGAAAACATTTTAGCAAATATTTTCCCCTAACTAGATTATCCAAGCTTAGGATAGATATTTTCACCTTCCAATAGTTAGAATCTGAAAATCTCCATAAGTGTTGAGAAAAGTTCAAGGAGATGCTTAGAAAGTGTCCTCATCACGAGTTTGAACCAGGTATGCAAATGTAAATCTTTCATAGTGGCTTAGGCTTTGCTACAAGGCAATTGGTTGATGCATCTGCAGGGAGTTCCATTAATTCGAAGACCCCGGAAGAGGTGTTTGATTTGATTGAAAATCTTGCAACAAACAACTATGCATAGAGTAGTTTAAGGTCAACATTCGGGTTCATGGAATGCATAAGGTGGATGCAATAGTAGCTTTCAAGGCTATGGCTGAGGCCCTTACACAAAAGTTGGAACAAATGATAATGTCTCATTCCCAAGGACAGGTAATGAATGTTAGTTGTGATTTTTGTGGGGAACGACATCTAAATTAAGAGTGCAAAAGCATTGGGTAATTGAAAGAGACCTTACAAAAAGTTGCACTTATGGGCAATAGAAGACAAGGTAACAATCTATTGTTGGGATGCATGCCCTCTTAGACTAAGTTTCTAATATAACTTTGACTTGTATTAATAAAAGTTATATTATAAGAAATTATTTGGGAATTCTACTCTATTTTCGTACACAATTTTCATTGAAAAAAACCAAATTTGTTTAAGTAAATAGTTCATGTGAATGGAGGTCTTTTACTGTAAGGTTTGGACCATGGATTACTTAACACATAAACTATTGTTCTTAACCGTATGATGAGAATAGGAATCTCATCATGATAAGGCTATTTTGTTATGAATTTTTATTATAGAATGGCTTACCTCTAGCCAATGAGTCGTCTTCTCATTTCATAACACAAGCATATTTTGAATACGTAGACATTTTTAGTAGTGGTTTCTAAAAGTACTATATGATAGAAATCTAGACTATTTCTGCTATAGTGTGGACTTATACTCTACAGCTTGAGTATGAGTTGGTGGTCTGACGAAGCTAGAAGCATATGTTTTGATATATATAGTTGAAGTTCTTTTGTAGGACCAATATACTTATTTGTTAGATATATATAACTAGTTAGTTAGGATAGATTTGTACAAGATAGTTTCTACACCATTTCGCCCCATGTGGTTGTCTGAATAATCTAATTATCTAGGGCTCTAGGGGAATATGACTTGAATATTTACTTTAGGGTAGCTCCCTTGGAAAGCGAAAATATTCCAAGAAGTCGTGGATCATTAGATTAGAAGCCTAAGGATGGTAGATGTCTTTTAAAAATGTGTTAGTATACTTTTTCCTCTCTAAATCCACAGCAATGTGTAGAGGGGTATTTTAGTCATTACACATATAGGTCGAAGACATTGCTAATGCAGCATAGTCCTTGGGGTCAATATTTCTTTATGGTGATATTAGAAAATATTTAAAATGTAAAATACAGTAATTTATATAGAAAGGGTATTTTGGTCATTTTAATAGCCAAGGCGATGTACTTTTTTTGTCCTTAGAATTTTCTGTAAGTCCTAATTATTTTTGTGTTGTGGAAATGGTCCCAGTTAAATAGGATTTTATTTTATTCAGAAAGTTTAATTTAGTTTTTTGGACTGGAATAAAATAAAAGAACGAGAGAAATTAAATTAAATTAATTATAAAGTTTAATTAGTTAATTAATTATTCAGGGCCTAAGTCCAGATTGAATAATTAAAAAATTAATCTGGGCCTAAACTAGATAAAAAGTTTTAAATATTTATTTTAGTTCATTTATGCTCATTACTTATTTATTGGGTTATTTTTATAAGCTTAGGAAATAAATAATTAATGGTTATTATTTTAGACTCATTAAGTCCATGAAAATAATAAATATTAATGGCCCAATAGCCTGAACTAAAAGGATTTTTTTTTTTTTTAATTCACAGAACATAAGAGTTTAGGCTAAGCCAAACTTCTTCTGTTGATAGCCTCCGGGTGTTTTGAAATATCAAAATCCCGGTGTTTTGGTTATCATCAGGGGAAGTTGTGTGTTTTGTAAAAAAAAAAAAAAAAAAGGGATACGCACGAGAAAAAAAAAACCCCAGAAGCCTTGTTTTCTTCTTCTTACTCGTTCTTTCTTTTTCCTAAGGCTTTCTTGATTTTTGCTAATTAATATCAGAGAATCAAGAAGTGTTTTGAGACTGTGATTTTCCTCGCCTAAGTTGTATCACCAATAAGTAAGAGGCGGTGGAATATTCTGAGTTCTCAAAGAAGATTTGCATTCATGCAAGCAAGGTGAAGTAGGAAAATCACAAGATTTCAACCGGAGTCATCAACAATCCTGGAATTGTCATCATGTGGATAAGCCATTCCTGTGGTCCAATCACTTTCTTCATGGCGAAAGAAAACAAAGTCGCGTAGAGGTGTAAATTTTTTAAAAAAGTTCTTCCACTTTGCGATTTCTACATTTTTGTTTTTTGGCTTGTGTTAGCTAGCATGCACGATTTCTGTTGTTTTCATAGATTCAATTGGTATCAGAGCCATGAAGCTTTGAAAGGCTTAGGAAAGATGCATGTTAGTTAATAAAATTAGCAAGATAAATGTGTGATTTAAAGCCTGTGATCCTTCACTATTTTGGTATGGGATAGTTCTCTGTACGCCTCGCTGTTGAGGTTTAGGAAGCTTTGTAAAATTTAATGTTTTTTCATAGAAATCATGTAAACCCAATTTTAAAGGGTATTAGCGGATGTGGTTTTTGTTTTTTATGAAAATATGTAACAAGAAAGCTACCTATTATGATTGCGAAGAGAGTTGCAGAAGCTTTTTGTGAAAAATTCGTAGAAGAAACAGAGAAAAAAAAAAGGAAGATGAAGCCTGAGCCGCTGAGAAGCCGAGCCTAGCCACGGCTCGGACTGCCTGCAGCCGAGGTGGGCGCCCAGCCCTAGCCGCGACTTGTAACCGGCAGTCGTCCTCGGCCTGGCAATTGTTGTTGCATCGATGCAGTCACAGCAGTGACCATGCTTGGGCGGGCATAGGCTGCCCATGGGTCATGGTCCATGGTTTTCCATGCGCCATGATCGTTAAGGAAAGTACCTCCTCGGTGAATTCAAAGATTACATTGAAGGCATGAAAAAAGGGAAAACACAGAGCACGCAGCGGAAGTGAAAGCAGAAAAACTGGAAAAACCAAGAACAGTGGAATTCCCGTCCAGGGCCGGTGCCAACTCCGACAGTCCTAGCCGGCGCCGGTTAGGCTTTGGTAGGACTCCGAAGTTAAAAATTTCTTATCTCTTTTCCTCGTTCTAAGAATTGGCTGGACCGGAATGTGTGCAACCGGGGTAGATGCTCTGGTAGAAACCTTTGGTGCGATGCTTTCAAGCCTCCTACTCTGTCTTTGCATGTAGGTGAATGCCAAACTCTCGATCTTCTAGTATATGACCTGCCTAATTCCGTTTAGTGAACAACTAACAGAACTAAGGAATATTTTCTAAAGAGAGAAAGACGTGTGTTTCTTTTTTTTTTCACAGAGAAGAGTTTGTCAAAAAAACGATGATATCCAATCCTCCTATTTAACCAAAATAAAACCCTAGGTTAAACTGGACTGGGCCATTAGACTCTTAGTTTAACCTTTTAGACTAAATTAATTATTCTAATTAGAACTAACTTAGTGGCCCAACAAATAATTAATTTTCTCAACCCAAATAAACTAGTCCAATTAACAAGCCTATATTAGTCTAGTCCCAGGTTAATCCCTAATTATTCAAACTGGGTCAAAGCCCTAAATAATTAATTAACCCACCCAACTAATTTAATTAATTCTCTCCCTCCATTGGCCTTTATTTTATTCTAATCCAATAATTCAATCAGGCTACTTAAATAAAATAAATTCCATTTAATTTAAGATCAATTCCTTATTAGGACTCACAGTCTATACTGGGGACCAAAAGACACACTACCTTGGCTACTAAAATAACCAAAATACCCTTGCCATACAACTAGCTGTATTTTGCATTTTAAATATTTTCTAATATCATCATAAGGAAATATTGACCTCAAGGACAATGTTGTGTTAGCAAAGTCTCCGACCTACAGGTGTAATGACTAAAATACCCCTCTATACATCGCCGTACATTTAGAGATGAAGAAGTGTGCTAACACCTCTCTAAATGACATCTACCATCCTTAGGCTTCTAGTCCAATGATCCACAACTTCCTGGATTGTTTTCGCTTTTCAAGGGAGCTACCCTAAAGCAAATATCCAAGTCATGTTTCCCAAGACCTTAGATATTTAGATCATTCAGACAACCACAAGGGGCGACATAGTATAGAAACTATTTTGTACAAGTCTGTCTTAACTAACTAGTTACACATATCCAACATGCAAGTATATTGGCCCAACGATAGAACCTCAACTATAACATATCAAAGTACATGCTTCCAGCATCGTCAGACCACCTACTCATACTCAAATCGTAGAGTACTAGTCCACACTGTAGCGGTAGTAGTCTAGGTTTCTACCATATAGTACTTTCAGAAACCACTACTACAAGTCTTTAGCCCCTATTATATTCCCCTACACTTAGCTATTTGCTTGTCCTCAAGCAAAGTATCAAGAACAAGTAGGAAAACACAAAGTTTAATCAAATCACTCAATCAATTTCAAAACAATATCTTTAATGCTTTGTTCATTCAAGAACATAAAACACATGCTACTACATCTTTCACAACAAATGCAAGACTTGTGTAAGTGATAAATTGTAGCACCCCACTACCTACGCCTAACAGGGCCGGGGATGTCGCCCCATTCAAAGGACAAGGGGTCTTTATAACTAGGTCACACAAACAAAAATAAAATAATACTTTAAAATTAAAAATTATCACAATCTAAGAATTCAAGACAAATCCACAAATACATTGAATACTCTTGCCTCTCAAAGCAATACATAAAGAAAATAACACAAGGCCTTCAAAGCAAGCAACAAACTATTTACTCATCTCCACAACAGGACCGACCTAAAAACATGGCAAAAAGGTGATGAAATAAAAATCTTAGTAAGTCCATGTGTACTTTGAGTGTCCAATGAAAACAGTTCATGTATGCAAGTTGTAAGAACTTTATAAGGAAAAGTACTGGCAAGCAATAAACAATATTAAAAATCAAGAGTGGCATTTTGGCTTTTCCAACCACACATGTACAATAAAATCAACCACTCAAAAGGACGGCCATGGGTTACCACACGTTGGGCCCCATAACCATACAACGGTCAGAATGCCACACTTTGTACAAACTGACAAAAGGTAGGTGATCAGCCTACCAGGTAAGATACTCCTCCTTCTCTACAGCCAAACAAAACTGGTTGTCCACTCCGACAACACACAGTCCACATGACTAAAACTTGTTAGCTCAGACCGTTATGACTAAGTAGTACTGTCGCTTTTCCAAGTTGAGTTCATCTTCTGGAGGTGGCCTCCTGCCAGAAGACTCACTCTTACTCTTCAAAACTAGTACTACTAGCCTACCTTTATTGAGTACTCAACGTAGTTTATCCCACTTGGGAGAAAACTGATAAAAAATAGCTTTACTTGAAATTGGCAATTAAGGGTTTCTAAAGTCCGTGTCAAAATTGGTTTTAGAAACAGGTTGGTGTTTGAGTAAAACTACTTGTTGATTTTCAAATAATTAGTTTGACTGAAACAAGTAAGGAAACAGTCCTTAAATGCCTTTACGAAATCAGTGTTCACATACTTCGTATTTAGCTTGCCATAGTAACCTTTTACACAAACAAGTTTTATGCAGGAGCTTACCTGATCATTTGCTCGAGATAAATCAAAGATCTCCAAAAGCTGACCTAACCCTGCCTGGGGTAAACACAAGCCATAATTAAACTCAAGCCAAAATTTTCTTTAATAAATAATCATAGCTCAACTTACTACAATCATGACCCTAGTGTCCCAAACTTTAAGGCTAGATTATAAAAAGAATTTTATAAACTAAATCTAGCTTGATAATAAAACAACTAGGGTTTGTGAAATGGTTACTAGTAAGTTGTAGGTTTAAATCTTATTGTAAATAAATTAAGGTTTATTTGGTGAAGGGTCCTAGGCCCTAGATGATATTATTTAAAATAATAATCTATTAATAATTAATTGTTAGAAAATAATTGGTAAATAAAATTAATAGTAAGTAAATTTTAATATGTTTTGATTAAAAGATAAAAAATAAACTTTATTAGTATTTATGAATATATGACTTACAAGATTAATATTTTACCTATCATGATTATTTATATAAAAGGCTTTATTTAATATTATTATATATAATATTTATATATTTTATTTGTAATAAAGGACATCATGTATATGGCTAAAATATCATTATTTCATGTATCAATCCAAATCCACATTTTCTTAGGGTTTTCGAAATCACTAGAAGAAAATATAGTATTAATTTTTATTAATGAAATAAAATTGGCTAACTTAAATAGCTTAGGAACAACAAGGTCATAATCATAATTCCTATTGCTAACCATATTCATGAACATACACTCTACACCAATCAACAAACCGTCCAAATCATGAATAAAAGCATAAATCCAAATCAACTAACACATGATCCAAACTCCACTAAACATAATCATATTCATGGCCTCAACAAGAACACAAGAACATAAAACCCTATTCACCAAAGGCAACATAATATCTGTCATGCTCAATCATTCATACTACTCACGACATGATGGCATGCAACAAACTCTAAAACATCATAAAATTCAACCAAGACAAATCATCCTCATGCATCAATCCAACTCCATCATATAAACACATTCATTCTCATACTTCAATCCCAACTCCATCATATAAACACATGCTCAATCTCCAAACATAATCCATCCTTTTCTAACTATATCCAAGAGATATGATCTAGAATTTAAAGAGAAGGTTAAAGAGGCTTACTTGAATGATGACTACCTTGAAGATGGTTCAAGAGGATCCTCACGCTTGGAAGGCTTGATCCGTCCAAGGAGGAAGAAGAAAATTGGCCATGGTTGGAGTGACCATTTTGGCTGAGAGAGAGAGAGAGAGAAAGAGAAAGAGAGAGTTTATTAGTATATTTCATTAAAGGTCAAAGAGGAAAGGAGATGGAGATAATCAATCATGCTTACCTTGAAAGTGTTCTTGAGCCTTCAAGAAAATTCTGGTTTTTTATCCGAAAATGGAACTTTGATTTCAGCGTTTAATGTTATAAATTTTAGAAATGGATTCAAGAGAATGAGTAGGTGTGATTTGGAGTTTTCAGAGAAGATTGAAGGGGTTTAGAGTGGTCTTAGACGTGGAGAATGGTGGTGTGTGTTCTTGGCGGTTTGGAGAGAATGGAGGAAGGCTGGCCAAAATTTTGCTTGGAAAAGGTGGCCGAATGGATTGGAGAATTCTGGTAATTTGATTTTCAGATTTGGGAGAAGAAGAAAAGTTGGTTGTTTGAAATTAAAAAGGGGTAATCTAGGGAGTGAATTATGGTAGCAATTATGGTAAGAATATCTTGGTTGAGGGAGGTCTTTTGGGAGCTTCAATGGCCGATTGGTTTGGCTGGAATTTTGCTGAGATGAATGATGTTTGAATGAGCTTTAGGGTGGCCGAATTATGGAGTTTAATGGTGAGGGAATTTTCTGGATAGTTGAGGCTTAATCTATGGAAGTTTGATGAAATAATTTGCTGGAATTTTGGACTCCAGTTGAAGGCTTGATTGCAACAATTGATGGAGTGATTTGAGGGGTAGCCATGGAGGTCTTTTCGTGCAGAACAATGGTGGAGATGATGAAGTTCAGTTCATGGTTGACCAAGGTAGGTTTTATAGAAAGTTAGAGGGGTTTTTTGGACAAGGTTAGAGAAAGAGCAAGGCTGAAATTCTAGTTGGTCTTTTGCATGGCTTGTTGGAATTCCTGTACAGATTTTTATGCAATATTTCAGCCAACTTGCAGAAGGTTTGAAGGGGTATTGGAGTTTCCTTTAAGGCTGGTTTCCAGCCTTCTTTATGGAGGGAAGACAGGGTTAAATTGCTAGTTTGAAAGTTGGAGGAATAGCTTGATTTTTCGGACTGCTATGCTGCGAATTCTGCCCAGAATTCTCTCTGGTTTGCACAGCTTTGAGCAGTCTGAATTTTGGCCATAGTTTTCAGTCTTCAAGCTGAGTAAATTGGTTATTTTTCTGGCAGTATCTGAAAGGAGAAGATGGCTGAAGATTTTGACAATTGGACTGATCAAGAAGTTGGAAAAATTTCCAGATTACTACATGAAGAAGATGAATACCTATAGATTGGAGTTTGAAGGTTCAACCATAGAGTTTAATTCCCTTGGGGACCTTCCATAACTATTCACCATTTTCAGATAAAATTCCATCCTCCAAGAGGCATTTTTGAAGCTTTAAAATCACAGAACCTTGCTGGAATTTTCTGGAAATAAAAATGATAATTGAGCAACTTAATTGCTCAAGAATTAAGGGTAGATAGAACAAAAGGGTATGAATCCCTTAGAAATTTTTGTAGGGCACAAGAGTAGGATTAGGACATTCCTTTCATGTCTCCCCTAGGATAACACTCCTACTCCTCCCTAAGGCATGCAGGGGCCGAAAATAGCCTACCTATCAAAAATAAAATTTAATTATGCCAAAACTCAAATGATGGAATTTGAACTCAAGACCTAAATGATTTATTCCAAAACTCTAACCACTAAACCACAACAACTCTTGTTCTTATTTTCTCTCCCAAATATTTTTCCTATTTAACCCTCAAGCTATCTCCCTATTTCCACCTCAAGCAAAATTACCATTTTACTCTTCTTACTCAATAAGCACAATTAAGCCATCTAGACTACAAATCACCAATCCAAAGCACATAAAATCATACAAAAATATATTTATGCATGCAAGAAAACATGATATGCATCCCGATCCCCTTACTCTAATGTTGGTTTTAATTGGGGTTTCACATAAATGACTTAGTAGAACCATCTCAAGAGTTCACAATATTCTCAAACCATTAGAAAGAATTTAGCTTAAAAAGAATATGTATTCCATAGGCTTACCTTTCATACACTCTCTCCACTAATCCGAGACATATCATGATTTTACTTAGATTAAGTAGGACTTTTAAGCTTGTAATATAAGGCTAAAGGTTTGTAATGTAGCTTATCAAACGAAGGATATAGAAGAATGAACCAATAGTTTCCAACTCTTCTTGCTCTCATATCCCAAAAATTAATCAAACCATAACCTTATTCAGCAATTACAACTCCACTCAAGAAAATCCTACATTTTTTCTCATCAACTCTTCTCTATTTCTTTCACAAGATCACTCAAATTTCTAGCAATGGTGTCAAGTACTTTATATGAACTGAACATTTACAGCTCAATCACCATTCCTTTTGTGATCTTTCTTTTCTTTTTCTTTCAAAAAGTTTTCGCTTCTCTTTCTTTTTCTTTCTTTTCACTCTTACTGCTGCTTTTCTTTTCTTTCTCAATTTCTGTCTTTCCATCTTTTCTAGCAGTTGTTTCTTTTCTTCTCATGTTTTCAATCTCTCTTTTCTTTTTCTTCTCCTTCTTTGCTCTCTTTTTTTTCTTTCCAGCTCCTTCTTTCTATTGATACATGACTGAAAGTAATAAATCATGATCTTTTTCCACGTACTCCCTTAACATTATCTTACATATTCTTTCATCCATTAAGAGCATAAAGATTTGGAAAATTATTCAAACTCTCAAAAGCAAGCAATGGACAAAATATGATAATGGGTTTTAAAGAAAGAAATCAAAAATTTAGGTTCAAAATATGCACTAGGGATAATATACTAATGGGTAGGCTTGAAAAGCTCAAACTATCCAAAGAAGGCCTATTACCATCATTCCTAAGTTAAATCATGACTGTCTTTCTTATTTTGCCTCGAGAGGCATTCAAGTAAGTTCTAGAATGCTCCATAAATTTTAGTAGAAAAACAGGTTTAAGAACAATGCAAAGCATTTGATCAAGAACTATTTCGTCCAAATGTATGCAAAAAGTCATGCATAAGCATAAATAATCTAGAATATATGCTCTACAGTCCATCATAAAGACATGCATTAAAAATACAGCTTGAAATCTCAAAGAAATTCAGAAAGATTTTGAAAAAATTTTGCTCAAAATTTTCTCCCAAGAAGGCTAAAGTATATGTATAGAAGACTTATCAATCAAATTACTCCCCCACACTTAAACTGGACATTGTCCTCAATGACAAATAAAAATAACAAGGAATAAACCATACCATGGGACCAAAAATATAAAGGAGAAGAGATAAGAAAAACCAACTTCCATTCATTGGATATTGTGCTGTACAAGAGTTGAATACTTGAAGAACGAGGCATTGGCAAAGTACCTAAAAAAGAAAAATACAAAAGAGCATACCAAAGCATAAAAACTAGAAAAGAAAATAAAGATAAAAATAAAAGAAAGAAAATAGAATAGACAGAGAAAAAAAAAACAAGATAACCCAAGACTTTTATGTGTCGGCTTCCAAGAACATTTCCACTTGATCCGTGTTGGGAAGAAAGTTACCAACATAACGTTTCACTCGATTGCCATTGACTTTGAAAGTGCCTCTAGTAGGGTGAGTAATTTCAAGGGTGCTAAAGGGGAATACCTTACATATCGAGTATGGTCCTGACCACTGTGATTTCAATTTTCCTGGAAAAAGTCGTAGGCGAGAATGATAATAATACCTGATCACCTATCTCAAAGTCGTGTTGTCAAGTAATATGCTTGTCGTGCCATGTTTTAACTTTCTCTTTATATCGTATTGACGTATCATAAGCATCCTTGCGCAACTCCTCTAAGGCTATGAGTTGCAGCAATCTAGACTTTCCAGCTGACTCAAGATCAAGGTTCACAAGTTTTATAGCCTAATAAGCTTTATGCTTAATCTCAATGAGTAGATGACATGCTTTTCCATAAACTAACCGAAAAGGGGTTGTGCCAATTGGGGTCTTAAAAGCTGTCCGATATGCCCAAAAAGTGTTATCCAATTTTAGACTCCAATCCTTTCTAGTATGGTAAACAGTTTTTTCCAAGATTTGTTTGAGTTCCCTATTAACCACTTCAACCTGTCCACTTGTTTGGGGATGATAAGGGGTAGCAAGTCTACGGTTCACACCTAAATGTTTGAGAATTTTGTTTATTTGTGCATTGCAAAAATGAGTCCCTCTATCACTAATGAGCATCTTAGGCATACCAAAACGGGTGAAAAGTGTTTTTAGAAATTTGACCACCACCCGTGCATCATTAGTTGGTAAAGCTTGGGCTTCTACCCATTTAGAAACATAATCCACTGCCACCAAAATAAATTTATTCCCCATAGAACTAGGAAAAGGTCCCATGAAGTCTATGCCCTAACAGTCAAATACTTCACAAGCTTGAAAAATTTGTAATGGTATGTTATTAGATTTAGAGAGGTTACCTATACGTTGACACCTATTACAACTTTGGACAAATCCGTGGGCATCTTCAAACAATGTGGGCTAATAGAATCCGGGGTCAAGCACCTTTCTTGTAGTGTTGTTGGCTTGGTAGTGGCCTCTAGCAAGTCTTTCATGACAATGTCTGAGAATATCTTTGCCTTCCTTAGAGTCCACACATCTACGAATGATTTGGTCCGCACAATACTTAAATAAATATGGATCTTCCCAAAAATAATGCCTTACGTCGGAGAGAAATTTCTTCTTTTGTTGCAATGTAAGAGCTTGTGGAAAAATTCCTGCAACCAAATAATGAGCAAAATCAACGAACCAAGGGGTGTTTGGCATCTCACCTGCTATGATCAAGAGTTGCTTATCCAGAAAGGCGCCATTGATGTCCTCTTCTATCAAATATTCCAAATTTGGATTATCCAATCTTGACAAGTGATCCGCAGCCAAGTTTTCTACACCCTTTTTGTTCCTAATCTCCAAATCAAATTCATGCAATAATAGCACCCATCTTATCAATCTTGGTTTGGAATCATATTTGGTTAGTAGGTACTTCAGGGCCGAATGGTCCGTATAAACAATGACTTTGGACAAAATAAGATAAGAACGGAATTTATCAAAGGCAAACACTATGGCAAGCAATTCTTTCTCCATTGTTATGTAGTTTTCCTGTGCATCCGTTAAAGTCTTACTCGCATAGTATATAGGCTGGAAGTGCTTATTCCACCTTTGTCCCAATATTGCACCAACTGCAAAATCACTTGTGTCACACATTAGTTCAAAGGGAAAAGACCAATCAGGTGCAATTAAGATGGGTAAATTAATCAATTTCTTTTTAAGTATGGTAAAAGCATTGTGACATTTTTTGTCAAAATTAAACACAACATCCTTTTCAAGTAAACAGGTAAGAGGTTTTGAAATTTTTGAGAAGTCTAAGATAAACCTCCTGTAAAAACCTGCATGACCAAGAAAGCTCCTTATAGCTTTTACCGAAGTAGGTAGAGGCAGCTTCTCAATTGCTTCAATTTTAGCCCTATTAACTTCTATACCATTTCTTGAGATTTTATGCCCCAACATAATACCTTCTTGCACCATAAAGTGGCATTTTTCTCAATTGAGCATGATGTTAGTCTCTTCACATCTTACGAGTACCTTTTCAAGATTAGATAAACATAAGTCAAATGAATCACCAAAAACTAAAAAATCATCCATAAATACCTCCATGATGTCCCCTACGAGCTCTTCAAATATGGCTGTTATGCATATTTGGAATGTTTCGGGACCATTGCAAAGACCAAACGGCATCCGACGATATGCAAAAGT
Source organism: Voacanga thouarsii (assembly GCA_026120185.1). Taxonomy (NCBI): domain Eukaryota; kingdom Viridiplantae; phylum Streptophyta; class Magnoliopsida; order Gentianales; family Apocynaceae; genus Voacanga; species Voacanga thouarsii. The sequence continues at coordinate 227,146 of JANUWF010001409.1, forward strand.
ACCATATGGGCATGTAAAAGTGGTTTTTTCTTGGTCCTCTGGAGCTATAGAAATTTGTAGGTAGCCAGAAAATCCATCGAAGAAACAATAATACTCATGTCTGGCTAACCTTTCCAATATTTTGTCAATAAAAGGGAGAGGGAAGTGATATTTCCTAGTGGCTTTGTTTAGCAGTCTATAATCTATGCAAAACCTCCAACCCGTGGCCAATCTCATAGGAACTAGCTCATTTTTATCATTGGGACTCACCGTCATTTCTCCCTTCTTTGGTACGACATGAGTAAGACTCACCCACACACTATCAGAAATAGGATAAATTATGCATGAATCTAAGAGTTTAATCACCTCACCTTTTACCACTTCACTCGTGTGTGGGTTCAACCTACGTTGGGATTGCACTACGGGTTTTACACCTTCTTCCATCAAAATCTGGCGAGTGCAAAAGGATGGACTAATTCCCTTTATATCAATGATTTTCCAAGCTATAACTCCCTTATATTTTTCCCAACATACTTACCAATTTGGTTTTTTATTATGTATTGAGATCTTTGGCAATGATCACCGGCAATTTACGTCCTTTAGACAAGAACACATATTCCAAATGCTCGAGCAAGTCTTTTAAGTCCAATTCGGGAAGATCTTCTATGGATGATTTCATTCCCCCTAAACTGCTTTTCTCAATTTCCAACTTATTCATCCCATCCTTATTGGGGACTTTCTCTAGATATGCCATTGATGTTTCCATGAACTCTTCCTTAATAGATTCCTGTATCAACTCAAAAATAGGTTCGTCAAGAATATCAACTCTTAAACAGGAATCATCAGAAGACAAAGGGTGTTGCATGCTCTTGTGGATTTGAATGACTACTTCTTCATCCCCAACCCTAAGTGTCAATCTCCCCCTATGAACATCAATTAATGCTTTTACTGTAGCTAGGAAGGGCCTACCTAGGATTAAAAGAACTTTGGAATCTTCATCCATTTCAAGAATAACAAAATCCACTGAAAATCTGAATTTATAAACTTTTACCAACATATCTTTTATTATGCCCCTAGGATATTTGATAGATCTATCCGTGAGTTGAATACTCATGCTAGTGGGCTGTGGTTCTCCTAGGCCTAGCTTTTCAAATGTTTTACATGGCAATAAATTAATGCTAGTACATAGGTAAGCTAATGCATTACATACATAAAGAGTGCCAGTTAAACATGGGATAGAGAAACTCCCTAGATCATTTTCTTTAGGTGGCAGATTCGATTTGTCCTGTAATATGGCTGAGCATTCTTCATTGAGAACCACTGTGGATAACTCTTCCAATTGCTTTTTGTTGACGAGCATGCTTTTAAGAAACTTGGCATATTTGGGCATGTGAATTAAAGTTTCACTGAGGATGTTTATGTGTAGTTGTTTAAATACCTCAAGAAATTTGTCGAATTGGGCATCCTTTCGGGCTTTATGTAAATGGGTAGGATACGGTATGTTAGGCCGAAAAGGAGGCTTTTCGAATGGCGCCGGTTGTCATCTAGAATGTCTGGCAATTCTTTTCCACTTCGCAATGTGACAGCAACTATTTCCTCACTAGCTATTGGGGTTAGTTCGTGAGATTTTATCACCATGTCCGTTAAAAACTAAATTTGTCATTCTATGTTGCGAATCATTGCTTCGAATTTCTCAAATGTGGAATCGATTTCCTGGAAACGCCTCGTGATATGAACAGCAAATTTCCCAATTAGGGTTTCGAGTTCTGCTAATTCTGGTGATGTGAGTGTCATCTTAGGAGGTCAATGGAGGTACTACCCCTCAATAGACTTCCTCAGGTTCCAATTCGCCATTTCTCCTAAACATAGAAGTGAGTTAGATATGGAATTCATGATTACAACAAAAGGAAAAGCTTACAAAGTTAGGCAAGAGGATATAGTCAAAGTTAGTAAGTTAGGTTAGGTTACAAGGGTGTACAAGAATAAATGAAATACAAAAGATAGCACCTTTTTTGAAAAAAGAACAATTATACATAATTTATATATTTACAAGGTTAAATCAACAAAATCCAAGTTTGCATGATATTGTTCCCCGGCAACGGCGCCAAAAACTTGATGTGTATTTATTTGGGTAAAAAAATCATATAAAAACTATGTACATTCCTAATCAAGTTTATATTAAAACGTTAACCCAAAATTACACATATAAGCGAGCGTACTTATCATTAACTGAGCATAGGGTTCAAACAAATGTCGATCCTCAAGGGACAAGCATACATTAATCACTTTTCTTTCATTATTTAACCGACTCAATAAAGTGAAAAAGAAATAAAATAAAATAAATAAAAATAAAAAAAATAAAAATATATACTGTCAAGGATGGCGAAGTATGCAATTTAAACCATTGTTTAGACAAACATGATATTAAAGTACCCAGTCATTGCCCTAACTAATTATTCCCTTGGCATCATGAAGGATTAAAATAGACTCACTTCTTTTTCAATCCATGGAATCACTATCTCCAAGACAAGATAGCATCACATATTCTGTCTCAACTAATTCACCTAAAAGATGCATTAAACACAATCCTTGATTAAATTTTCATATTCTGGCAAATATAAAACATGAAACTAACTAATGAATCTATATTCTGGTAGACATCAATCAACCTTTAATTACCTAGTTCTTCACAATTAACCTCTTTTTCAAGCAAGTTAAGAGACAACAAATATGAAATTAACAGATTGAAACCACCATAAACCTCTTTTTCAAGCAAGATAATGGGAAGAAACAATCAATTAATCTTGTAATCAATCCAAGTAATTAAATACCAAGAGTAACAATCAATTAATCAAAAAATCAAATAACTCTAAAAACCATGAATATCTAAAACAATGTCAAATTACAATAAAATAATTAATACATCATTATCAAGAAAAAGAAAACAAAGAAAAAGAAAGCACTCATAGACAAGCCTCGTTCTTCTTCTTTTGAAGACCTTCTTGTACAACCCTCCTTGAATTCAAGAATTCCTCTTTTGATTTAAGTAATTTTCTATGATGATTAATGAATTCTCCACCTTTCCCCTGTGTTTTACATCTATTTATAGGCTTAGGAAGTGCCTAAACTCATTGGTGTAATGTTCTTGGCTGAGTAGAAATTGGAAGTTATTAAAACTCTATAAATTACCAAAAACTGCATAGAAAAATCAAAGCACCGTCTTAACTTCAGAGCACAGCCGGTGCGGCCTTGGCTCTTGGAGCCGGCGCCGGTTGTGTTCTATTTCTCCAATTGTTCACTGATTTTTCTTTGAATTTCACACAATATATTCCAGAATGCAGCCAGCACTGCCTTGGCTACTAGAGTCGGTGCCGATTCCACTCTGTTCTATCCTGTTTCACCAATTTTTTATCGTCTCAAAGTTCGTGCAACCAGTGCATGGCCGGCGCCGCCTCTAATCTGTTTCGCAATGTTTTTGCTTCGTTTTATCCCAAAAATCTAAAATAATGAACAAATACTTTTTCAATGGTAAAATCTCAAATATGAAGGAATATTACTAGTTATTGAACAAAATGTATTGCAAAAGAGCCTCAAATAATTAGGAAAAATATGACTAATTTAGCCCCTATCAAAGTACTGGTATGTACTAATGCTAGATACTTGTAGGATAATCAAAGTACTTTCACTAAGAGTTTAATAAGGTTGAAACTCGAGAAGAAATTATCTTCGGAATCAACCTACAGACCCGATTATGGAACAAGAAGAGGCATAGCCTTAAGAACCTGTACAAACGGAGCCTCGTCATAATGGGAGGGGATCTAGAATTCCATAAAGTTAGACTGAAGAAGCTTCCAAGCTGGTCTCTGTTCATCAAGAATAAGATCTCACTAGATACAAGGAGGCTATTACTAATGCCAATATAAATCTATGGCATAAAGCAATGAAAGTCGAGATTGAGTCTATGTACTTCAATCAGGTTTGGGATCTTGTTGTTTCACCTGAAAGGATAAAACCCATTGAGTGTAAATAGGTATACAAGAGGAAGAAGGGAGTGGATGGGAAGGTAAAAACCTTCAAAGCTAGGCTTGTAGCAAAATTGTATGCTCAGAAAGAGGAAATCGACTATGAGGAAACCTTTTCCCCAGTAGCCATGCTTAAGTCCATCCATATCCTCCTTGCCATCACCTGTCATTATGACTATGAGATATGTCAAATGGATGTTAAGACGGAATTTTTAAATGGCTATCTTAGTAAAGACATCTATATGTCCCAACTATAAAGCTTTATTGCTAAAGGTCAACAACATATGATTTGCAAGTTTAAGAAGTCCATTTATGGACTTAAGCAGGCATATAGAGTATGGAACATTCATTTTGATGAGAGTGTAAACTCCTACGATTTCATTCAAAATGAGGATGAACCATGCATATACAGGAAATTGGAACGCATAAATGTGATTTTTCTTATTCCACATGTGGATGACATTCTACTCATTGGGAATGATATAAGGACATTGTCATCTACTAAGGTTTGGCTATCTAGTCAATTAAATATGAAGGACTTAGGAGAAGCCAGTTACATTCTTAGGATTACACTTCTTAGAAATAAGAAGCAGAGAATATTAGGATTATCTCGAGCGACATATATTGACAAGATGCTGGCCAAGTTCAGCATGGACTCATTTAAGATAGCTATAATTCCTTGTAGACATAGGTTATCTTTTTGTTCAATTGACTGTCCTAAGTCCCAAGATAAAAAAGAAAGAATGAGTACAAATCCCTACGCTTTGACTGTGGGAAGTCTCATGTATACCACACTGTGCACTAGGCCAGATATCTGCTTTACCGTAGGCTGCATTAGCAAAAATCAGTCAAACCCTAGGGAAGTTTATTGGCAAGCTGTAAAGCATATTCTCAAATACCTCAAAGGTACGAGAGATTCATATGCTGATTTACAGGGCTGATAACTTGGCCCTAGAGGATACATATACTCAGACTTCCAGGCAAATAAGGATAAGAAAAAATTCACTAGTAGATATGTCTTCACCTTGGCCGGATGAGCTGTTTCATGAAGGTGTATCAATTAATCATGTGTTGTTGACTCAACTATGAAAACTAAGTGTGTGGCAGCTTCAGAGGCATCTAAGGATGCAGTCTGGCTCCAGAAGTTCCTATTAGAAATTGGAGTCGTGCTACACATGGACAGACTGATTGTGATGTATTGCAATAATACCTAAGCAGTCTCGCAATCCAAAAGACCTAAGAACCACAAAAAAAGGAAGCACATCGAGACGAAGTACCACCTGATCCAGAATTTCATCCAGATGTGGAAAATCATAGTAGAACAGATAGTCTGGGAGAACAACCTAGCAGATCCCTTCACCAAGCCTTTAGCTGAAAAAGTCTTCAAGAGATACTTAGACACCATAGAGATGGGCACCAACGGACTTTCTTAGTCTTAGAGTGCAAGTGGAAGATTATTGGAATGCATGCCCTCTAGACTAACTTTCTGATGTAATTATCGAATTTATTAATAAAAGAATTTGTTCTCAAAATTTGTTTGTGAATTTATATTTTATTTATACGTGATTTATGTTTAAAAAAGACCCATTGTATTTAAATAAGTGATTTATATGAATGGTGGCTTTCACAGTAAGGTATGGATCACAAGTTACTTAACACATAAACGTTTGATCTTAACTGATTAATGAGAATGAGAATCTCATCATGATTAGGTTATTGTGTTATGAATTCTAAATAGAAAATAGCTTACCTTTAGTTGGTGAATAGTCCACTCACTTCATAGCATCAGCTTATTTTAAATACGTAGAACAAGACTTGTAATAGTAGTTTCTAAAAGTACTATTTAGGAGAAACCCAAACTATTACTACTATAGTGTAGACTAATATTCTACCCCTTGAGTATGAGTTAGTGGTTTGATGAAGCTGCAAGCATATACATTAATATACTGTAGTTGAGTTTCTATCGTAGAGCCAATATACTTGTATGTTGGGTATATATATGACTTGTTAGTTAAGACTGATTTGTACAAGATAGTTTTTGCACTATATCGCCCCTTATGGTTGTTCGAATGATCTAAATATCCAGTGTCTTGGAGAACATAACTTGGATGTTTGCTTTAGGGTAGCTCCCTTGGAAAGTGAAAATATTTCAGGAGTTGTAGATCATTGGACTAGAGGTCTAAAGATGGTAGATGTCTTTTAGAGAAATGTTAGTACACTTTTCCTCTCTAAATGTACGACGATGCGTAGAGGGATATTTTAATCATTACACCTATAGGTCGGAAACTTTGCTAATGTAGCATTGTCTTTGGAGTTAATATTTCATTATGGTGATATTAAAAAATATTTAAAATATAAAATACAGCTATTTCTATAGCAGGGGTATTTTGGTCATTTTAGTAGCCAAGGCGATGTGTCTTTTGGTCATCAGAATAGCCTATAAATGGTCTTCTATAAAATGGATTTTATTTTGTTCGAGTAGCCTAATTTATTTATTGGGCTAGAATAAAATAAAAGGTCCAAAAAGAGAGAATTATATATTGCCACATTTGAGTTATTTAATTAATTTAATTATTGGGCTTGTATTAGTCCAGAAATAATTAAATTGAATTAAAAGCTTAACCCAATGAACTGGGCTAAGGCTTGAGGTTTATATTGGTCCATTTAGGTTATTTAATTATTTTAATTATTGGGCTTGTATTAGCCTAGGAATAATTAAATTGAATTAAAGGCTTAACCCAATGAATTGGGCCACAGGCCCATAGGCCTGGTTAATGGCTTAACATGACATGGGCCTTAGGGCTTCTCTGATTCTACCACCTCTATTTGATTTTTGAAAGCAAAGATAATAGCCTATTATTAATGTAGTTGGGATTCAAGAGAACAGTAGGAGTTTTTTCATAGAATGTCTTTTCCTTTCCCCTCTAGCCATTCTTCTTCTCTCTTTAGACTGTGATCTCTGTGCTAATCAATAGCAAGAACAGAGACACAGAAGATCACCCTCTTCATCATCCTTAGCCTTCACCTAGCTTTCAGGCATGGGTTATATTCCGAAAGACCCAAAGCATTGCGTCGATGCCCAGATAGAGCTGACGGCTTGTGGGACAACAACATGAAGAAAGGATCACAGAACCAGCAGTGGTTCAGACTGGATTGCCAGCACCTCCTAGACCAACGATAAAGCACAGAGGTAAGGAAAAAAAAAACACTCTTCCGTTTCTCTACGTTTGCTCTATTTTCAACATGCTACTATGCAGTTCTATTTTTGCCATGTTTAACCTACAATTGGTATCAAAGCTAGGCTTATATAGCAATACAGGATGCATGTTAGTGAATAAAAATGGTCAGATGATTGTTTGATCATAATCTGTGAACCTTCGTGTTTTCTGGTATGGGTACTGATCGCCTGTACGTCTCGCGGTGGAGACATATGAACGTTGTAATTTTACTTTTTGTAGCTTTCATAGTATTCGTGTTAGCCTATAATTAAAGGCATAGGCATTTGTAGAATTATTTTGGATGAATTCTCGTGAGTCTATGAAGAAAAAACGGAGACAAATGCATCTAAAACGCAGAGAAAAAATAAAGAAGATGAATATTGTAGTAGCCAAGTCGTTTAAGCCAAGTCGTGTTATTGGTGTGAGGGGAGCTGAGGCCTCCCAAGCCTACCGCATTAGCAAAGAGCCGCAGCCGAACCCGAGATGGCCTCAACTCACCACCACGCTCGACGAAGCTTCGTCGCAGAAGTTGTTTCCTCGTGAAAGCTCGGTTTCCATGAGGAATCATGGAAACCGAGCAGCAACTTCCTCGGAAGTTGCGGGTAGAAGCTGTAGCTCGGGCACTCGCCCAGGATCGTCGTCCATGGGTTTTCCCATGGGCCATGATCCAGTGTGGTGGGTGCACTGGCCCAGTGGGAAAAAAAATAAATAAGTATATTTTTTTATTTTTGGTCTCATACCAGGTGAAGTTCTTTTTATTGCAATAGTTAATATTCTTTAGATATTTTGCAGGAAAAATAATAGTAAAAAAAAATTAAGATTAAACAAGACCATTAATTAATTAATTAATATGTTTAATTCTATTATTTGGACACTTAGGTTAAAAGAATAGAAAAGCATGAAAACATTTACAGTTTTCTAGCATACTTAATTCTTTTTTGTACCCTATGTGCATGTTTTCTCAAAAACTAAAGTTTTTGAGAAATTTATGACAAGAAAAACATTTTTCAAATTAAAAAATAGTTATGTTTTACTTGGATAAAATTAATCATTGGATATTTTCTTAACTTGACATAGAAAATATTTTGGATTTAAATATTTTTGTAAGTTAAAATACAAAGCCATTTTTTTTTTTATTTTGCACTAGAAAATTGTTTTTTTTTTTTTCAAATTAAACTTAAGACCAAATTCTCTAGAAATTTTAAAAGGAATTTTTTGGAAATCATTAAGTTCTTAACTGTGTAAAATAAATTCATAGAAAATATCTGAAAGAATTTTACCTTGACATAGAGATTTATGAATTTACATATTTTACAAAGAATTAAGGGATACTTAAAGGGATATTTTCAAAAGGATATTTTCTTTAAAAACCTTTGTTTTAAAAGACTAAGCGGGAGAAGGGTTCTAACGGCTCCACGACTTCCATCCCGATCCTCATTAGACACCGTGAGTCTCCTCGCATCATCCTGGTAGTAAACTCGTACAGGATGGGAATACCACAAGGATCTAGAACTAATGGATGGATGGAATTAAAAACTCGGAACACATACTATGATCGCCTAGCCCATGTTAGAGGTTATAGTGCAAGGAATGTCCATATTAAATGAGAAGAAACGACCATCCCATCGATGGAGTTACCTTCTAGATCGTTACCTAGAAGAAAATTTAATTTGTGGTTGTTAATACACTTAGCTTAGGAAACTGTTAACCTTCCCAAAAAACTATGTCAGTTTTCCTAAGAGATAAATTAATCACATTAAAGATAATAGTGATGGGGTTAACTATTATCGGATTTAATATGAGAATAAAGTGCTTTATTTTTTTATTTTTCAAAATTGGTTAGTGGAGGTTCTTTTAGTCCTTTGGTCATTATTCTCTGAAAGAATAAGTTAACGGGTCCAAATTATGTGGATTGGAAAAGGACTTAGACATAATACTTACATCCGAGGAGTATAAGTTTATCCTCTACGAAACCTACCCTGTTATTAGGGAAGGTTCCTCCGTTGATGAGCGCGAGGCTGAGAAGGCATGGAAGAAGGCCGACGAGATAGCTCGTTGCTACATGTTGGCCTCCATGTCGAATGCGCTCTAGTCCAAACACGAGCACATGACCATTGTGATGAGACTCCGCTTCTTTATTATGGAGGTCAAGATCAAGGAGGGAGAGGCATGACCATGCAAGGACAAGGACCGATGACAAGATCTAAGACCAAGAAGATTCAAGATGAGTTTCAATTGCTCATAAAACCATGCTTAAGGATGGAAGAGGGTTGGAAGTTTGAGGAAGATAGCCAAGAGTACATTTTAATGACTATCCAAGAAGGACCCCAACAAGATCTCAAGTCGGCAACAAAGACGAACGAAATTTGACCAAAATGGGGCCTTCCAGTGGATGGCCAACGCTGGCCCCAAGCAGCAGAACTGGCGCCGGCTTCAATCTACCCAACAACGGCCTCAATTTGCAACACGACTGACTCAAAGGCAGTGCACAACTGGCACCAGCTTCAAAGGCCCTAACCGGCGCCAGCTCCATCCTCATCGTTTTTTATGTTTTATCCAGTTTTCTCCAATTTTAAGTGTTTGTAAAGACTTATTAAAACCCTAAACTGTAATAGAACCTCAGGGATTACTTAGCTAGGGTTAGGGTAGTATAAATAGAACGTTTAGTGATTTGACAATGGAATTCACACACTTTAATTTAAATTTTAGAGAGAATCTTAAGAGGCCCTAGCCTTCTTGTTCATCTTGATCAAGACCATGCTTAAGGGTTACTCCTCCTTATGAATGAGTCTATAAATCTTATGGATAATCCAATGTGATTTCTTTGAATGGGTCTTAGTTGCTTTGTTCTTCTAAGGTTTGTTTGAATTCCATTACTTAGGTCCTTATTTTCTCTATTCTATTTGTTCTTGTTTGCCTTTGTTGCTTCAAGGATATTGGGGTGAGATTATAGTATAACATTCTACTATTCTTGAGGGTCTTTGAAGTTTAGTTCTTCAAGGGTTTGATAGAGGTTAGGTTGTTATTTCATTTTCTCATTTTTGTCCAAAGAAGAATCTCTGTTTTTGGTCTCATTGATTGAGTTAAACATATAACCAACTAAACCACTCACAACATCAAGAAAAAGCCCACACAAGATCATATCACACTGCGTATAATATTAGCTAGTCACTAGCCACGATGTTTGCTGATAAGAGCCAGCGCACAAGGCAAGAAGCTCTTATAACGATCATAAATACTAAGATGGCTGAGGGAGTATTAGTCAGGGAGCATATGCTCAAAATGATTACTACTTTTGAAAAAACGAAAGTCTTAGGAGCTGTTATTAACCCCGAGAGCTACATAGACATATTTTTCGAATCTCTGCTGGGTTTTACTCAGTCCAAGTTGAACTACAACATGAACAAGTTGAACATGAGTTCAACTGAGTTAATGAAAGTGCTTCAGGTGGCAGAGAAAATCATGAAGCCACAGTCTAAGGCTATGATTGCTAGGGCTTCTTATTCCAGAACTGAGCCCAAGCCCAAGAAGTTCAAGAAGAAGAAAGGAAACGCAGTAGCCTAGCACAAGAACCAGCCCAACAAGCCAAAGGGCAAGTGCTTCAAGTGCGGGCAGAAAGGACATTGGAAAAAGGAATGTCCAGAGTTTCAAGCCAAGAAAAAACCTACAGGTATTATTCTCTATCTAGAGTCAGTTTCAATGGTTAGATCAACTTCTACTTGGATTGTTGATTCTTAAGCCACTGATCATATATGTAACTCCTTATAGGGGTTTAGGAAGATAGGAAAACTCCATAAGGGCGGGCATGGACTACGAGTAGGAAATAGAGCGCAAGTATTGGCCCTTGCAGTGGAAAAGTTGGATCTTATTTTTAATTGTAATAGAGTAGTTATTTTGAAAGATATTTTATATGTACTTGGATTTAAACAAAATTTAGTTTCAGTTGCAAAACTTATAAATCAGGGATATTCTATTTCTTTCCATTTTGGTATTCCTATCAGTAGAAATGGAGTAGTTCTTTGTTCTGGGCACATGTGTGGAAACTTATTCTTCTTAAATCATACAAATAATTAAATAAATAACGTTTTATCTAAACCTTTAAGTAGGAAGAGAAATACCAATATCAATTACTCATATCTTCGGCATCTAAGGTTGGGTTATATTAACTCAACTAGGATTCAGATGTTAATCTATGATGAGCCATTGGGCTCATTAAGATTGGAAAGTTGGTCTCAGTATGAATTTTGCCTTATGAAAAAATAGACCAAAAGGTCATTCACATAAAAGACTGATAGAGCCAATGAGATATTAAGCATTATTCACACTGATATGTGTAGTCCTTTGTCTGCATCACCTATAGAAGGTTTTGAGTACTTCATCACTTTCAAGGATGATTGTACAAGGTTTGCACAAGTCTGACTCTTTTAACAAGTTCAAAGAGTTTAAGGCTGAATTGCAGCGCCGGATAGGTAAATTGATCAAAACCTTACAATCAAATCGGGGTGGAGAGTACCTCCTCGGTAAATTCAAGGATTACATAGTACATCAAGGGATAGTATCCTAGCTCTCTGCGCCGGGGACACCCCAGCAAAATGGAGTAGCTGAGAGAAGGAAAAGGACATTAATGGAAATGGTTCGAAGTATGATGTCTCATGCTACTCTTCTGGTCACTTATTGGAAATATGCCTTGGAAATAGCGGCATACATTCTGAACTTGGTGCCTTCCAAGTTAGTACCTAGGATGCCCTATGAGATATGAACAGGGCACAACCCAAATCTGAATCATCTCAAGATATGGGGCTGTCCAACTTATGTACTGATCAAGCAAGACAAGCTAACACAAGATCAAAATTATGCTATTTTGTTGGGTATCCAAAAAGGACAAAAGCAGGTTTTTTTTATCATATTAAGGAGCAAAAAGTACTGGTAAGTACTAATACTAGATACTTACAAGATGATCAAAGTATTTCCACTAAGAGTTCAACAAAGTTGGAACTTGAGGAAAAGTTATCTTCGGAATCAACTTCTTCAGACCCGATTATAGAACAAGAAGAGACACAGCCTCAAGAACCTATACAAACAGAGCCTCGTTATAATGGGAAGGTATCTAGGGTTTCAGAAAGATAGACTGGAAAAGCTTCTGAACTGGTCTCTGATCGTCAGGAATAACATCCCACTAGATACGAGGAGGCTATTATTGATGCCGATGTAAATCTATAGTATGAAGCATTGAAAGCTGAGATTGAGTCTATGTACTTCAATCATGTTTGGGATCTTGTAACTTCACCTGAAAGGATAAAATCCATTGGGTGTAAATGGGTATACAAGAGGAAGAAAGGAGTAGATGGGAACGTAAAAACCTTCAAAGCTAGGCTTGTACCGAAATTGTATGCTCAGAAAGAGGAAATCGACTATGAGGAAACCTTTTCCCCAGTAGCCATGCTTAAGTCCATCCATATCCTCCTTGCCATCGCATGTCATTATGACTACGAGATATGGCAAAAAGATATTAAGACGGCGTTTTTAAATGGCCATCTTAGTAACGACATCTATATGTTCCAACCAAAAGATTTTATTACTAAAGGTCAAGAACATATGGTTTGCAAGCTTAAGAAGTCCATTTATGGACTTATACAAGCATTTAGAGCATGGAATATTCATTTTAACGAGACTGTAAAGTCTTACAGTTTTACTCAAAACGAAGATGAACCATGTGTGTACAGGAAATTAGAAGTCATAAATGTGATTTTTCTTATCCTATATGTGGATGACATTCTACTCATTGGGAATGATGTGGGGACATTGCCATCTACTAAAGTTTGGTTGTCTAGTCAGTTCAGTATAAATGACTTGGGAGAAACCAGTTACATTCTTGGGATAAAGCTTCATAGAAATATGATGCAGAGAATGTTTAGATTATCCCAAGCTACGTACATTGACAAGATGCTAGCCATGTTTAGCATGGACTCATGTAAGGGAGCTCTAATTCGTTGCAAACATTGGTTGTCTTTTTGTTCAAATGACTGTCCTATGTCCTAAGATGAAAAAGACAGAATAAGTAGATTCCATGCGCTTCGACTGTGAGAAGTCTCATATATGCCATGCTATGCACTAAGCCAAATATCTACTTTGTCGTAGGTTTAGTTAGCATATATCAGTCAAACCCTAGGGAGGTTCATTGGTAAGCTATAAAATATATTCTCAAGTACCTCAATGGTACAAGAGATTATATACAAGCTTACAGGGATGATGACTTGGTTCCTACAGGATACACAGACTCAGACTTCTAGGCAGATAAGGATAAGAGAAAATCTACTAGTGGATATGTCTTCACCTTATCTGGAGGAGCTGTTTCATGGAGGAGTATCAAAAAATCTTTCATTGCTGACACAACTATGAAAGCTAAGTATGTGGAAGCTTCAAAGGCATCTAAGGAAGTAGTCTGCCTCTGAAAGTTTCTTTCAAAACTTGGAGTTGTGCCATACATAGACCGACCGATTGTGATGTATTGCGATAACACTTAAGTAGTCTCGCAATCTAAAGAACCTAGGAATCAGAAGAAGAAGAAGCATATCGAAGGAAGTAACACCTAATTTGGAATTTTATCCAAAGATGGGAAATCGTGGTGGAACAGATAGTCTTGGAGAACAACCTGGCAGATCCCTTCACTAAGCCTTTGTCTAAAAGAGTCTTCAAGAGATACTTAGATGCCATAGAGGGGGCACCTATGGACTTTCTTAGTCTTAGAGTGCAAGTGGGAGATTGTTGGAATGTATGCCTTCTATACTAGGTTTCTGATTTAATTATCAAATTTATTAATAAAATAATTTATTCTCAAAATTTATTTGTGAATTTACATTTTATTTGTACACGATTTATATTTGGAAAAGACCCATTGTGTTTAAAAAAGTGATCCATGTGAATGGTGGTCTTTCATAGTAAGGTATGGATTACGAATTACTTAGCACATAAACGCTTGTTCTTAACCGATTGATGAGAATGGGAATATTATCATGTTTAGGTTATTATGTTATAAATTTCAAATAGGGAATGGTTTACCTTTAGCAAATGAGTAGTCCACTCACTTCATAGCGTAAACGTATTTTGAATACGTAGAACAAGACCTATAATAGTGGTTTCTAAAAGTACTATTTTGAAAAAACTCATACTATTACTGCTACAACATGGACTAATACTCTACTGCTTGAGTATGAGTTGGTAATCTGATGAAACTGGAAGTATATACTTTGATATACTGTAGTTGAAGTTCTATTATAGAGCCAATATACTTGTATATTGGGTATATATGCATAGTTATTTAAGACAGACTTGTACAAAATAGCTTCTGCACTATATCGCCTCCTGTGAGTGTTCGAATGATGTAAATATCCAGGGCCCTAATGAACATGACGTGGATGTTTGCTTTAGGGTAGCTCCCTTGGAAAACGAAAATATTTCAGGAGTCGTGGATTGTTAGACTAGAGGTCTAATAATGGTAGATGTCTTTTAAAAAGATATTAGTACACTCTTCCTCTCTAAATGTACTGCGATGCATAGAAGGGTATTTTAATTATTACACCTCCAGGTCGGAGACTTTGCTATTGTAGCATTGTCCTTGGGGTCAATATTTTCCTATGGTAATATTAGAAAATATTTAAAAAATAATATACAACTATTTCTATAGTAGAAGTATTTTGGTCATTTTAGTAGCCAATGCAATGTGTCTTTTGGTCGTCGGAATAGCCTATAAGTCCTAATGATTTTGGGTTGAGGGATTGGTCTTGTACAAAATGGATTTTATTTTATTCGAGTAACCTGGTTTATTTATTGGGCTAGAATAAAATAAAAGATTCAAAAGGAGAGAATTATATATTGGCCCATTTGGGTTATTTAATTAATTTAATTATTAGGCTTGTATTATTATAGGAATAATTAAATTGAATTAAAGTCTTAACCTAATGAACTAGGCCAAGGCTTGAGGTTTATATTGGTCCATTTGGGTTATTTAATTAATTTAATTATTGAGTTTAAATTAGTCTAGGAATAATTAAATTAACCCAATGAACTGAGCCATAGGCCCATAGGCCTAGTTAATGGCTTAATATGACATGGGCTTTAGGGCTTCTCTAATTCTACCGCCTCTATTTGATATTTAAATGCCCAGATAATAGCCTATTATTAAGGTAATTGGGATTCAAGAGAACAGTAGGAGTTTTTTCACAAAATGTCTTTTCCTCACCCCTCTAGTCGTTCTTCTTCTCTCTTTGTAGACTGTGATCTCTGTGCTAATCAATAGCAAGAACAGAGACACAAAAGATCATCATCTTCATTATCCTTAGCCTTTACCAAGCTTTCAGGCATGGGTTATATTTTGAAAGACCCAAAGCATTGTGTTGATGCCCAGACGGAGCCGACAGCTTGCGGGACAACAGCCTGAAGAAAGGATCATAAAACCAGCAGTGGTTCAGACAAGATCACCAACACCTCCTAGACCAACGATAAAGCGCAGAGGTAAGGAAAAAAAAACACTCTTCCACTACTCTGCGTTTGCTCTGTTTTCATCATGCTATTGTGTGTTTCTATTCTTACCATGTTTAACCTACAAAATTAGCTCAAGATATAGGAATGTCTAGCTTATGTTTTGATCAAACGAGATAAATTAGAACTAAGATCAGAATTATGCTATTTTGTTTGGCATCCAAAAGATGCAATGCATGGTTACTTTTATCATCCAAATGAGCAAAAAGTACTTATGAGTACTAATACTAGATACTTAGAGGTTGATCAAAGTACATCCACTAAATGTTCAACAAGGTTGGAACTCGAGGAGAAGTTATCTTCTGAATCGACTTCTTCTAACCTGATTATAGAACAAGAAGAGTCACAGCCATAGGAACCTGTACAAACAGAGCCTTGTCATAGTGGGAGTATATTTAGGGTTCTAGAAAGATGGACTGGAGAGGCTTTTGACCTTATCTCCAACCATCAAGGACAAGATCTCACTAAATATGAGAAGGCTTTTATTGATGCTGATGTGTACCTATGGCATAAAGCAATGAAAGTCGAAATTAAGTCTATGTACTTCAATCAAGTTTGGGATCTTGTAGGTTCAACTAAAGGGATAAAACCCATTAGGTGTAAGTGGGTATACAAGAGGAATAGAATAGCGGATAGGAAGGTGAAAACCTTCAAAGCTAGACTTATGGCGAAAAGGTATACAATAAAAGAAGGGATTGATTATGAGGAAACCATTTCCCTGATAGCCATGCTTAAGTCCATCCATATTCTCCTTACCATCACATGTTATTATAACTACAAGATAAGGTAAATAGTTGTCAAGGCAATATTTTTAAATGGCCATCTTAGCAAAGACATCTATATGTCCCAACTGGAAGGCTTTACTACTGAATGCTAAGAACATATGGTTTGTAAGCATAAGAAATCCATTTATAGACTTAAGTAGGCATCCAGAGCATGGAAGAGTAGTTTTGATAAGACTGTAAAATCTTACAATTTTTATCAAAATGAGGATGAACAATGTGTGTACAAAAAACTGGAAGACATAAATATGGTTTTTCTTGTACTATATGTGGATGACATTTTACTCTTTAGGAATGATGTAGGGACATTAACATCTCCTATGGTTTGGCTATCTAGTCAATTTAGTATGAAAAACTTGGGAGAAACTAGTTACATTCTCAGGATTAAGCTTCTTAGAAATATGAATCATAAAATTTTAGGATTATCCTAAGCTAAATACATTAACAAGATGCTGACCAATTTCTACATGGACTCATGCAAGGGAGCGTTGATCCCCTACAGACATGGGTTATCTTTTTCCTCAAAGGACTATCAAAAGTCACAGGAAGAAAAAAGAGATAGATTGAGTAGGATTCTCTAAGCTTCAGTTGTAGAAAGTCTCATGTACGCCATACTGTATACTAGACCAGATATCTACTTTGTCGTAGGTGTAGTTAGTACAAATCAATCAAACCCAGGAGCAGTTCATTGGTAGGCTATAAAATATATTTTCAAGCATCTTAAGGTTACGAGAGATTATATGTTGGTTTATAGGACGGTTGACTTAGCTCCTACAGAATACACAGACTCAAACTTCCAAGCAGATAAGGATGAGAGAAAATCCACTAGTGGATATGTCTTCACCTTGTCTGAATGAGCTATTTTAGCAGTCATCAACCAATCTTTGATTTCTTAGTCATTACCTTTCACTTCTTTTTCAAGAAAGTTAAGAATAACTAGTATTAATATAGTTAGTTGGCCATTCTCTCCTAACATCATTTTTCAAGTTAATTAGAAAAAAACTAATCAATCCAACAAGATATTATGCTCAAGTAATCAAATACCAAGAATAGCACTAAATTGATCAAAGAACTAAAATCAACGCAAAATCATAAATCCAAAAGAATATCATCTAAAGACATTTAAAACATTAATCTCAATTTGTCAATAAAATACAAAGAAGAGAAAAAGAAATCACTTATATACAAATAAGCCTTCTTCTTCTTCCTTAAAACCTTATTGATCAACCTCCTCTTCATCTCCAAGAATTCTCCTTTGATCCTCCTAAAGATATTACATTGAAGAATTGAAAACTATGAAAACTAGTTTGTACAATGTTATTCTTTTGTATTTATAGGAGTTCTAATTGCCAAAAAGTGTGTACAAAAATCCTAACTCAATCCTAAATCAGTTCCCAAAAGAATCCTTGTGGAAATTGCTAAAATCTACTAGAAATATGAAATTCGCTGCCTTATAGATTGGACCTAGTGGGGGGTCCATTTTGGTTTTTGCTATTTTTTCTAGATTGGACCTAGTAGGGGATACAGTAGCCAGACCTGGCGGGGGGTACATGGTGGAAATTTTCTCTTTTTGCTCAAAATCTACTCAATTCTGCACAAATTTGTCAAAAACACTTTCTACAAGAAAAATGTCAAATAGGAAGGAATATGCCTAGTTATTACAACAAAAGTATACCTCAAATAACTAGAAAAATACTGATCAATTAGTCCCTAATAGATTGCAAACGAAGTAGGTCAATTTTAAATCTTTTATGAAACCAAGATGATTATTGATTGTAATAATTGCTAAGTAAGTCATTGTCATGTTTTCAAAAGTATGTTTGTGAATTGTATATTTTTATATCCTTGAGTTGTATATATTTTTCTTTATTTGTTTTTTTATCATCTTATCACATTGTTAGGTTGGTTAAACATTGAATGAAAAGTTATTAGAGTGTACTTGTTCCTTTGAGGATCGAAACTTGTTAATTACCTTTACTATGCTTGCGATGAGTATACTTTCTCGTATGTTTAAGTTGGGATTAATATTTTAATTAAAACTTGGCTAGGGGTGTGTAACACCTCACTACCTAGGCCCAATAGGTCCGGGATGTCGCCCCGTCCAAAGGACAAGGGGTCTTTATAACTAGGTCACATATAATAAAATATAATAAATACTTTAAAATTAAACTTATTACAACCCAAAAGATAAATACAGGAACAAATCCAAAATAAATTGTTTGCTACACTCTCTCAAAACATCCATAAAGAAAACAACATAAAGTCTTCAAAATATAGGCAACAAGTCTAGCTATTAACCTCCACAGCCGGATCAACCTGAAAACATGGTATAAAAGGTGATGAGATAAAAATCTCAGTAAGCTCGTGGGTGCTTTGAGTGTTTCAGGTAAAATAATTCATGTATGCAAGTTGTACAAGTTTCATCAAAGAAAGCGCTGGCAAGCATTAAATAAGTATTGAAAATAAGGAGTGGTGTTTCGCTTTTCAAACTATACATGTGCACAATAAATACAACCACTCAAATGGGTAGCCATGGGTTACCACACGTTGGGCCCCATGACTAAGCAACGGTCAGAATGCCATACTTTATGCAAACTGACAAAAAAGTAAGTGTACGGCCTACTGGGTGAGATACTCCTCTATCTCTACACCCAAACTTGCCGGTTGTCCACTCCGGCAATACACAGTCTACATGACCGAAACTTGCTAGCTCGGACCGGCGGCATGACCTACCAAACTGGCATCCTATCCAGGAAGGACTCACCCTTCAAAGGTGGCCACCTACTGAGAGACTTACCCTAACCATTCAAAGACTAGTCTTGGTGGTCTACCCTTATTAAGTACTCAACGTTGATTGTCCCTCTTGAGAGAAAATTGATCACACATTGTTTTATTTGGAAATAGCAATTAAGGGTTTCTAAAATTCTTGTCAAAGTTGGGTTTTAGAAAGAATTTAGCATTTTGTGTAAAACTGCTTGTTTGATTTTCAAATGATTTGCTTGACTGAAATAAATAGGAAAAAATAGACCTTAATTGCCTTTACAGCATGAATTTCCATACACATTGCGTTTAGCTTGCCACAGTAATTTTTGGTCTTCACAAAATTCCATGCAGGAGCTTACCTGATCCTTTGCTTGCTTAAATTCAAAAGTCTGTCAAGGCTGACCTAACCCCGCCTGGGGTAAACACAAGACATAAGGTTATACTTAAGTTATATTCACTTACACAAATATTCCTAGTTCAACTTATTACAATCATGCCCCTAATGTCCTAAGCTTTAAGGCTAGATGATAAAGGATTTTATAAAATAAGTCTAGCTTGATAAGGTAAAATAACTAGGGGTCGTAAAAATAATTGCTAATAAGTTATAGGCTCAAATAATAAATCTTGAGTGTTATTATTAATAAATAAACTAAGGTTTGAATTTTGAATAATATTAAGTCCTAAATAATAGTAATAAATGGTAATTTAAAAATAATGTTACTTAAATAAATAATAAATTTACAATTAAATTTTAATTAATTTTTTTAATTTTTTAATAGATAATAAACAATTAGTAATAAATAAAATTAATACTAGATAAATTTTGTTAAATTTTGTTTAATAAATAACAAACAAATTTAAATATGAATAATATTTATGACTATAGGCCTGCAAGGTCATTAATATTTTATTTATCAATAGCATTTATATAAAAAGATCTTATTTAATTTTATACGAATGCATATATTATTTTTAATGAAAAATATTATTTATTTGACTAGTAAAATATCAATATTTTATTTATTACCCCATTTCCAAAGCTTCCTAGAGATTTCGAAATCCTAGAGGAAAAATATAGTAATAATTTTAGTTAAGATGCTAAAATTTGCTAATTAAAATTACTTAGAATCAACAAGATCATGATCATAATTTTCCTACTACTAACAAGAATCATGAACATATTCTCTAACATCAAACAACAAACTAATCCATTCATGAACATAGGCTTAAATCTACACATGCTATCACATGGCAAATCTCTACTAAGCATAATCATAACCATGGCTTCAATGAGGATAAGAACATGAAAATCCTATTCACCAAAGGTGTCATTTCATCTAACATGCTTTAACCATCCATAATTTTCTTAAGATATAATGATCATATATTGATTGACAAGAAAATCCATATAGCTTAAACATGATCAATCACTCTCATGTCCTACTCTCAACCCCTTCAAACATATGTTTATACTCAATCCCCCATTCATATACTATTCTCCCTATCAACATCTAAGAGATATGAATTCAGAATTAAAAAGAAAGGTTAAGGAGAAATACTTGGTTGATGATTACTTCGATGAAGATTTAAGAAGGTCCAGGCGAGTGAGGGTCTTGAATTATCCAAGAGTAAGAAAATAGCCATGGTTGTTGATCAACCATTTAGGCCGAGAGAGAGAGAGAGAGAGAGAGAGAGAGAGAGAGAGAGAGAGAGAGAGAGAGAGAGAGTATTAGAAAGGTATATCGAGAATTGAATGGAAGAGAATGAACAAGAAGGTTGTTCTTGATTTACCTTGTTGACGTTTTTGAGACCTTCAAAAAAAAGCTGATTTTGATCCGATTGAAAATTCATGTTTTGCGTGTTTTTGTATTATAAATATCAGAAATGAAGTCTAGGGATTAAGTAGAAGTGATCTGGAGTATTTGAGAGTGATTGGAGGTGTTTAGAGTAGGTTTAGGCTTAAAGAAAAGTAGTGTGTGTTCTTGGTGTTCTTGGTGTTTTGAAGAGAATTGAGAGAAAAGGCTTCACGAAATCTGAAATGATGTTGGCCGAATGGTCTAGGATAGATGGGAGTTTCGGTCTTAGCTAGAAAGAGAGAGAATGATCAGATTTTATTTGAATTTCAAATGGAGAAAATTGTGGAGTTGATTGAGGTAGGAGATTAGCTAATGGTGTTTGATTAAGGGAGGTTTCTTTGCTCGTCAATGGTGCCAGCTGGTTTGTTTTGCTTTGCTGAAATGAATGAGGTCTAATAAGGCTTAAGGCTGGCTGAAATTCAGAGCTTAAATAGCAGAGGAATTCTGGTTGTATAGCTTAATACAAAGGGTGTTTTCATGGAGAAAAATTCTAGAAATTTTGAAGTTCAAATGTAGTTTGAATGGAGTGATCTTAGGAGATGTTTGAGGTGTGGATATGGAGTCCAAGTGTTCAAGGTAAGTGTGGAGGTTAATGGTGTTCAGTCCATGGCTGAACAAGGTTCAATTTGCAGAGGTTTGAGGGTAGTTTCTTCGGTCTATGGCTAAGGAAACAAGGCTGGAAATTCTGGTTTCATAGTGCTCATGTTTCGAAGGTGTGCTACAAATTTTCCTGTACAGTTTTCTGCAATGCTTCAGCCCGTTTTGCAGAGGTTTTGAGAGATGTTCAAGGGTCCTTTAAGGCTGGTTTTTCAGCCTTCTTTATGGGGAAAAATAGAGAAGTTTTGCTGGCTTGAAGGTGGAATAAAACAGCTTCATTTTTCTGGTTGAGAGTGGCGAAACTGCCCAGAATTTTTTCCTGGTTTTGTGCAGTTTGTGCAGTCCGAAAATTGCACAGAATTTTCAGCCTTCAAGCCACGTGAAATGACCATTTTTCTGGCCACAAATGAGTAGGTTTACTGGCTGAATTTTTTGAAAAGCTGGTCTGCAAAAATTCTGGAAAATTTCCAGATTTTCTTCACTAAGAATATGAACAACATGAATGTAGGATTGAAGGTTCTACCATAGTGATTTATTTCTCTTGGAAACTCATCCTAACTTCTCTCCTAATTTCAGCCAATCCTCTATCCTTCAAGACTGATTTTCGAAATTCAAGGTTGAAGAATTATCACAGAATTTTTTTGGAATTTAAAAGAAGAGATTTAATGGATTTTGGTTTATTTAAATTACGAAGATGTTAGGACAAAGCTAGAGGTAATAAAAAGGACAAGAATTCCTCTAGAATTCTTTTTAGGACACAATGATAAGATTTGGACATTCTCTTCATGTCTCCCCCAAGACAACATTCCTATTTTTATGGAATGCAAGAAAACAAAAATTCAAACTTAATTAAGATAATCATGATAAAAACTTAGGTGATGGGATTTGAACTCATGACCTTAGAGATTAATTCCAAAGCTCTAACCACTAAACCACAACAACTCTTGTTCTTATTTTCTCACCCACATGTTCCTCTTATTTAATCCTCAAGCTAACTTCCTATTTTGACATCAAGAAAAATTACCATTTTACCCTTCCTACTCAATAAGCATATCTAAGCCTTTTAACCTATAAACCACCATTCTAAAGCACATAAAATCATTCAAAAATTTATATATTCATGCAAAATAATATGATATGTATCCCGATCCCCTTACTTTAGGGTTGGTTGTAGGTGGGGTTTCACAGGGTGGATTAAATTTTAATGATTTTTATGCACCAAAAAAATTTACGCTTCAAGTTTTTTATTCCATTGCCAGAAAAAAAAATATCATAAAAATTAAGATTTCAATGATTTAGCCATGTTTATATGTATATATGTCTATATGTAAATATATAGATATGTTCCTTGTATGAATAGGTGCCATATTTTTGTTGTTTGTACAATTTTAATTTAATTCCCTAATTTCGCGGTATATTGTAATTTGACTAACCCAATTCATTAGTGTGTAGGAATAGATTAACTTGTAAATTCTATAATCTCACTAACTTATTTTCTCTGTAGATCTAGCCATTAGTGTATGACCGGATGATCTAAAGATGACATAGTAGATATTGATCTTGAGATCGAGAGGACCTTAACAAAGATTCAAATGGTGGTCAGACATTGGGTGAGAGATAATATGGAGGTTAACCAATAAAACAATGGTGGCAATAATAGGAGGATTATGGATGATTTCGTTAAGCCTGCAATTTCGAGTACAGGTTTGAGTATTACAAGACCCAGGATAGAGGCTAATAACTTTGAGATCAAGCCCAACATTATCCAGATGATTCAAAACATAGTGCAATTTGATGAGCTAACTGAGGAAGATCCTAATGCCCACCTTGCGAGTTTTTTAGAAACTTGTGAGTCTTTGCCAGCCATATCTATCATCACTTGCAATGTCATGGTTGAAAACTTTTTACCAAAATATTTTCCCCCAACTAGACCATCCAAGCTTAGGATAAACATTTTCGACTTTCATTAGTTAGAATTTGAAACTCTGTATAAATGTTGGGAAAGGTTCAAGGAGATACTTAGAAAGTGTCCTCATCATGGGTTTGAGTTAGGTATGCAAATACAAATCTTTCACAACGGCTTAAGCTTTGCTACATGGTAATTGGTTGATGCATCTACAGGAGATTCCATTATTTCTAAGACCCTGGAGGAGCTGTTTGATCTGATTGAAAATCTTGCAACAAACAACTATGCATGGGGTAGTTCAAGGTCAAAAGCTTAGGTTTATGGAATGCACAAGGTGGTTGAAATAGCAGCTTTGGAGGCAAAGGTTGAGGCCCTTACACAAAAGATGGAACAAATGATGATGTCTACTTCCCAATGATAGGTAATGAGTGTTAGTTGTGATTTGTGTGGGGAACGACATCCAAATCATGAGCGCCAAAGCATGAAGTCATCACAAAAGTCCTTAGAACAAGTTGTACTTGTGGGCAATAGAAGATAAGGTAACAATCCATTGTTGGGATGCATTCCCTCTTAGACTAAGTTTTTGATGTAATTTTAACTTGTATTAATAAAAGTTTTATTCTCAAAAATTATTTGTGAATTCTTTTTTAATTTTGTGCACAATTTTCATTGAAAAAGACCCATTGTGTTTAAGTAAATGGTTCATGTAAATGGAGGTCTTTTATAGTAAGGTATGGACCATGAGTTACTTAACACATAAACTATCGTTTTTAACCGTGTGATGAGAATAGGAATCTCATCATGATAAGGTTATTGTGTTATAAATTCTAATTATAGAATGGCTTACCTTTAGCCAATGAGTGACCTTCTCATTTCATAACACAAGCGTATTTCGAATACGTAGAATTGGACTTGCAGTAGTAGTTTCTAAAAGTACTATGTAGTAGAAACTTAGACACTACTACTACTACAGTGTAAACTTGTACTCTACAGCTTGAGTATGAATTGGTGGTCTAACGAAGCTGCAAGCGTATATTTTGATATATATAGTTAAGGTTCTTTAGTAGGACCAATGTACTTATATGGTAGGTATATGTAACTGATTAGTTAAAATAGACTTATATAAGATAGTTTCTACACTATATCGCCCCTTGTGGTTCTCTGAACGATCTAATTATCTAGGACCCTAGGGAACATGATTTAGATATTTATTTTAGGGTAGCTCTCTTGGAAAGCGAAAATATTCCAAGAAGTCATGGATTATTGTACTAGAAGCCTAAGGATTGTAGATGTCTTGTAGAAATTTGTTAGTACACTTTTTCCTCTCTAAATGCACGGCGATGTGTAGATGGATATTTTATTTATTACACATATAGGTCAAAAATATAGCTAATGCAGCATTTTTCTTAGGGTCAATATTTTCATATTGTGATATTAGAAAATATTTAAAATACAAAATATAGATATTTATATAGAAAGGCTATTTTGATCATTTTAGTATCCAAGGCGATGTGTCTTTTTAGTCCTCGGAATAGCCCGTAAGTCCTAATTAATTTTGGATCGAGGAAATGGTCTCAGTTAAAAAGGATTTTATTTTTTTCAGAAAGTCTAATTTATTTTTTGGACTGAAATAAAAAAAAGAATGAGAAAAATTAAATTAAATTTATTATCTAGTTTAATTGGTTAATTAATTATACATGGCCTAAGCCTAGATTGAATGAATAATTTAAAAATTAACATGGGCATAAACTAGATAAAAAAGGCTTAAATATTTATTTTAGTTCATTTGGACTCATTAATTTTTTATTGCTGATGCCAATGCAAACCTATGACATGAAACAATGAAAGACGAGATTGAGTCAATATACTTCAATTAGGTTTTGGATCTTGTTGATTCACCTAAAGGGATAAAATACATTGGGCATAAGTAGGTATACAAGAGAAAGAGAGGAGCGAATGGGAAGGTGAAAATCTTCAAAACTAGGCTTGTGGCGAAAGAGTATACTCAGAAAGAAGGGATCGATTATGAGGAAACATTTTTCCCGATAGACATGTTTAAGTCCATCCGCATCCTCCTTGCCGTCACATGTCACTATGACAATGAGATATGGCAAATGGATGTCAACACGGCATTTTTAAATGGCCATTTTATTGAAAACATCTATATGTCCCAACCAAAAGGCTTTATTGCTGAAGGCTAAGAGCATATGGTTTGTAAGTTTAAGAGATCCATTTATGGACTTAAGTAGGCATCCAGAGTATGGAACATTTGTTTCAATGAGACTGTAAAATCTTAAGATTTTATTCAAAATGAGGATAAACCATGTGTGGACGGGAAAATGGAAGGCATAAATATGGTTTTCTTGTGCTATATATAGATGACATTCTACTTATTGGGAATGATGTAAGGACATTGTCATCTGCTAAGATTTGGCTATCTAATCAATTTAGTATGAAGGATTTCGAAGAAGTTAGTTACATTTTCGGGATTAAGCTTTTTAGAAATGAAAATTAGAGAATGTAAGGATTATCCCAAGCTATATACATTGACAAGATACTGTCTAAGTTCAGCATGGACTTATGCGAGAGAGCGTTGATCCCTTCCAGACATGGGTTACCCTTTCTCGAAGGATAGTCCAAAGTCTCAAGAAGTAAAAAAAAAAAGATAGAATGAGTATGATTCCCTATACTTTGGCTGTGGGAAGTCTCATGTACGCCACGTTATGTACTAGGCTAGAAATCTACTTTGCCATAAGCTTAGTTAGCAAATATCAGTCAAAGCCGGAGGAGGTTCATTAGTAGGGTACAAAGTATATTTTCAAGTATCTTAAGGGTATGAGAGATTATATGTTGGTTTACAGGGCTGATGACTTAGTTCTTACAGAATATACGGACTCAAACTTCCAAGCAGATAAGGATGAAAGAAAATCCGCTAGTGGATATGTCTGCACCTTATCTGGAGGAGCTATTTTGTGCAGGAGTATCTAGCAATCTTGCATTGCTGACTCAACCATGGAAGCTAAGTATGTGATAATTTCAGAGGCATCTAAGGAAGTAGTTTGGCTCTGGAAGTTCCTTCTAGAACTTGGAGTCGTACCACAGATGGACAAGCCAATTCTGATGTATTGTGACAACACAAGCACAGTCTCACAATCTAAAGAACCCAAGAACCACAAAAAGGGAAAGCACATTGAGAGGAAGTACCACCTAATCCGAGATTTTATCTAGAGACGGGAAGTCGTGGTAGAACAGATTGCCTCAAAGAAAAATCTAGCAGATCCTTTCACCAAGCCTTTGCAATCCATAAAATCACTATCTTATAGATAAATTGGTAAATATTTTCTATCTCAACCAATTTATCCAAAAGATACATTAAAATTAATCCTCACACAAATTCTATGTTCTAGGTGGTTTAAAGTACGAAACTAACCAATGAATCTATATTCTAGCAATCATCAACCAATCTTTGATTACTTAGTCTTTACCCTTAACTTCTTTTTCAAGCAAGTTAAGAATAACTAATTTTGAATAAATTAGTTGGCCATTCTCTCCTAATATCGTTTTGTAAGTTATTTAGAAAAGAACTAATCAATCCAACAAGATATTATGCTCAAGTAATCAAATACTAGGAATAGTAATAAATTGATCAAATAACTAAAATTATTACAAAATCATGAATCCAAAAAAAATATCATCTAAGGACAATTAAAACATTAATCTCAAATTGTCAATATATTACAGAGAAGAGAAAAAGAAATTACTCATATACAAGTAAGCCTTCTTCTTCTTCCTTGAAACCATATTGATCAACCTCCTCTTCCTCTCCAGAAATTCTCCTTTGATCCTCCTAAATCTTGGTGTTTCTCTAGGAGTTTTCTAAAAATATTACATTAATATAATGAAAACTATGAAAACTAGTATGTACAATGTTATTCTCTTGTATTTATAGAAATTCTAATTGCCAAAAAGTGTATACAAGAGTCCTTAATTGATCCCAAATCAGTTCCCAAAAGAATCCTTATGGAAATTGCCAAAATCTGCTTAAAATATGAAATTCACCACCTTACAAATCAGACCTGGCAGGGGGTACATGCTAAAAATTTTCTCTTTTTGCTTGAAATCAATTCAATTCTGCATAAATTTGTCAAAAACACTTTCCATTAGCAAAATGTCAAATAGGAAGGAATTTGTCTAGTTAATATAACAAAAGTATTTTAACTTAACCTCAAATAATTAGAAAAATAGTGATGAAAATAGTCCCTATTAGATTGCAAATGATTCATTATCATGTTTTCACAAGAATTTGTGTAAATTACATATTATTATATCCTTGAGTTGTATATATTTTTCTCTATTGCTGATGCCGAAGCCAATGCAAATCTATGACATGAAACAATGAAAGCTGAGATTGAATCTATGTACTTCAATCAAGTTTGGGATCTTGGAGCATCACCTAGAGGGATAAAACTTATTGGGTGTAAGTAGGCATACAAGAGGAAGAGGGGAGTGGATGAGAAGGTGAAAAACTTCAAAGCTAGGCTTAGAACAATATTGTATACTCAGAAAGAGGGAATCGACTATGAGAAAATCTTTTTCCCGTTAGCCATGCTTAAGTCCATTCGTATCCTCCTTGCCATCGTCTGTCATTATGACTATCAGATATGACAAATGGATATTAAGACAACATTTTTAAATGGCTATCTTAGTGAAGACATCTATATGTCCCAATCAAAATGCTTCATTGCTAAAAGTCAAGAACATATGGTTTGCAAGCTTAAGAAGTCCATTTATGGATATAAGCAAGCATCCAAAGCATGGAACATTTATTTTGACAAGACTGTAAAGTCTTACGATTTTACTCAAAACGAGGAAGAACCAAGCGTGTACAGGAAATTGGAAAGCATAAATGTGATTTTTCTTAACCTATATGTGGATGACATTCTACTCATCGGGAATGATATAAGGACATTATCATCTACTATGGTTTGGCGATCTAGTCAATTCAGTATGAAGGACTTGGGAGAAACCAGTTACATTCTCGGGATTAAGCTTCTTAGAAATAGGAAGTAGAGAATATTAAATTATCTCAAGCAACATACATTGACAAGATGCTAGCCAAGTTCAGTACGGACTCATGCAAGGGAGTTCTAATTTCTTGCAGACATGGGTTATTTTTTTGTTCAATTGACTATCCTAAGTCCTAAGATGAAAAAAACAGAATGAGTAGAATTCTCTACGCTTCAGTTGTGGAAAGACCCATCTTCGTCATGCTGTGCATTAGGCCAGATATCTACTTTGTCGTAGGCTTAGTTAGCAGATATCAATCAAACCCTAGAGAGGTTTATTGGCAAGCTGTAATGCAAATTCTCAAATACCTCAAAGGTACGAGAGATTTTATGCTGGTTTACCGGGCTGATGACTTAGTCCTATAGGATACACATACATAGACTTCCAGACAGATAAGGATGAGAGAAAATCCACTAGTGGATATGTCTTCACCTTGTCTGGAGGAGCTATTTCATGAAGGAGTATCAAGCAATCAGGCATTGCTGACTCAACTATGAAAGCTGAGTATGTGGCAATTTCAGAGGCATCTAAGGAAGTACTCTGGCTCCAGAAGTTCTTTCAGAACTTAGAGTCTTGCCACACATGGATAGACCGATTGTGATGTATTGTAACAACACTTGAGTAGTCTCATAATCCAAAAAACCTAAGAACCACAAGAATGGGAAGCACATCAAAAGAAAGTACCACCTGATCCGAGATTTCATCCAGAGACGGGAAATCGTAGTAGAACAGATAGCCTCGAAGAACAACCTAGCAAATCCCTTCACCAAACCTTTAGCTGAGAAAGTCTTCAAGAGATATTTAGACGTCATAGGGGTGGGCACCTACAGACTTTCTTAGTCTTAGAGTGCAAGTGAGAGATTGTTGGAATGTATACCCTCTAGACTACGTTTCTGATGTAATTATCAAATTTATTAATAAAAGAATTTATTCTCAAAATTTATTTGTGAATTTTTATTTTATTTACACACGATTTACATTTGAAAAAGACCCATTGTGTTTAAATAAATGATCCATGTGAATGGTGGTCTTTCACAGTAAGGTACAGATCACGGGTTACATAACACATAAACGTTTGTTCTTAACCGATTGATGAGAATGGGAATCTCATCATTTTAGGTTATTGTGTTATGAATTTCAAATGGGAAATGGCTTACCTTTAGCCAGTGAGTTGTCCACTCACTTCATAACATAAGCATATTTCGAATACGAAGAATATGACCTGTAATAGTAATTTCTAAAAGTACTATTTAGAATAAACCTAGACTATTACTGCTACAGCGTGAACTAATACTCTACCCTTTGAGTATGAGTTAGTGGTTTGACGAAACTGGAAGCATGTATTTTAATATACTGTAGTTAAGGTTCTATCGTAGAGCCAATATATTTGTATGTTATGTATATATGACTACTTAGTTGAAACAGACTTGTACAAGATAGCTTCTGCGCTATATCGCCCCTTGTGACTGTTCGAATGATCTAAATATCCAGTGTCCTGAGGAACGTGACTTGAATGTTTGCTTTAGGGTAGCTCCCTTGGAAAGCGAAAACATTCTAGGAGTCGTGAATCATTGGACTAGAGGTCTAAGGATGGTAGATATCTTTTAGAGAGGTGTTAGTACACTCTTCCTCTCTAAATGTACGGCGATGCGTAGAGGGGTACTTTAGTCATTACACCTCTAGGTCAGAGACTTTGCTTATGTAGCAGTGTCATTGGGGTCAATATTTCATTATGATAATAGTAGAAAATATTTAAAATACAAAATACAGCTATTTCTATAGCAGGGGTATTTTGGTCATTTTAGTAGCCTAAACGATATGTCTTTTGGTCCTCGGAATAGCGCACAAATCCTGATGGTTTTGGGTTGAGGGATTGGTCTTATATAAAATGATTTTTTTTTTTATTCAAGTAGCCTAGTTTATTTATCGGACTACAATAAAATAAAATGTCCAAAAAAGGAGAAATTATATATTGGCCCATTTGGGTTATTTAATTAATTTAATTATTGGGCTTGTATTAATACAGGAATAATTAAATTGAATTAAAAGATTAACCCAATGAACTGGGCTAAGGCTTGAGGTTTATATTAGTCTATTTTGGTTATTTAAAGGCTTAACCCAATGAACTGGGTCATAGGCCCATAGGTTTGGTTAATGGCTTAACTTGACATGGCCTTATGGCTTCTCTGATTCTACCATCTCTGTTTGATTTTTGAACCCAGATAATAGCCTATTATTAAGGTAGTTGGGATTCAAGAGAACTGTAGGAGTTTTTTCACAGAACGTCTTTTTCTTTCCCCTCTAGCTGTTCTTCTTCTCTCTGTAGACTGTGATCTCTGTGGTAATCAATAGCAAGAATAGAGACACAGAAGATCATCCTCTTCATCATCCTTAGCCTTCACCAAACTTTCAAGCACGGGTTATATTCCAAAAGACCTAAAGCATTGCGATGATGCCCAGATAGAACCGATGGCTTGCTGGACAATAGCATGAAGAAAGGATTATAGAACTAGTAGTGGTTTAGACAGGATTGCCAGGACCTCGTAAACCAAGGATAAAGCGTAGAGGTAAGGAGAAAAAACAATCTTCCGCAGCTCCGCGTTTGCTCTGTTTTCAACATGCTATTGTGTGTTTCTATTTTTGTCATGTTTAACCTACAGCTGGTATTAGAGCCAGGCTTATATGGCAACATAGGATGCAAGTTAGTGAATAAAAATGGTCAGATGATTGTTTGATTATAATATGTGAACCTTCGTGTTTTTTGGTATGTGTACTGATCACCTGTACATCTCGCCATTGAGACATATGAACGTTGTAATTTTATTTTTTGTGGCTTTCATAGTATTCATGTAAGCCTATAATAAAGGCATAGGCATTTGTGGGATTGTTTTAGATGAATTTTGGTGAGTCTGTGATGAAAAAATAAAGATAGAAGCGTCTGAAATGCAGAGAAAAAAATGAAGAAGATGATTACTGTAGCAGCCGAGCCATGGAGTTGAGCCGTTTAAGCCTAGTTGTGCTGCTAATGTGTGGGGAGCTAAGGCCGTCCAAGCTAGCTACGTTAGCAAAGAGCCGCAGCCGGGCCTGAGATTGCCTCGGCTAAGCACCGCGCATGAGGAAGCTTCCTCGCGGAAGCTCGGTTTCCGCTAGCAGCTGCGCAGGCACCCACCCGGGATCCACCCGGGATCGTGGTCCATGGGTTTTCCCATGGGCCATGATCCAATGTGGCAGGTGCATTGGACTAGAGGGAGAAAAATAAGTGTGTATATATATATATATATATATATATATATATATATATTTGTTTTTTGGTCTCATACCAGGCGAAGTTATTTTTATTGCAATAGTTAATATTCATTGGATATTTTGCATGAAAAATAAGAGTAAAGAAAATTTAGGATTAAACAAGACCATTAATTAATTAATGTATTTAATTCTATTATTTGGATACTTAGGTTAAAAGAATAAAAAAGTATGAAAACGTTTATAGTTTTCCAGCATGCTTAATTCTTTTTTGTACCATATGTGTGTGTTTTTTTCCAAAACCAAAGTTTTTGAGAAATTCATGACAACAAAAATATTTTTCAAATTAAAAAGTAGTTATCTTTTACTTGGACAAAAATTAATCCTTAGATATTTTCTCCAAGAATTTAATCCTTGACTTAGAAAATATTTTGGATTTAGATATTTTTGTAAGTTAAAAAATAAAGCCATTTTATTTTAATTTTGCACTAGAAAATTGTTCTTTTCAAATTAAACTTGAGACCAAAGTCTCTAGAAAGTTTAAAAGGAAATTTTTGGAAATCATTAAGTTCTTAACTATGTAAAATAAATTCATAGAAAATCTTTAAAAGGATTTTACCTTAACATAGAGATTTATGAATTTAGATATTTTACAAATAGTTAAGGGATACTTCATGGGATATTTTCAAAATGATATTTTCTTTAAAAACCTTTGTTTTAAAAGACTAAGTGAGAGAGGGGTTCCAACGGCTCCACAGCTTCCATCCCTATCCTCATTAAAAATCATGGGTCCCCTTGCGTCACCCTGGGAGTGAACCTGCATAGGATGTGGATACCACAATGATCTAGAACTAATGGATAGATATAATTAATAACTTGGGACATGTATTATGATCGGCCAACCCACGTTGGAGGTTATAGTGCGAGAAATGTCCATAGGAAATAAGAAGAAAAGGCCATCACATCGATAGAGTTATCTTTTAGATCATTACCTAGAAGGAAAATTAATTTGTGGCTGTTAATACACTTAACTTAGGAAACTATTAACATTCCCAAGAAGCTATGTCGGTTTTTCTAAAAACTAAATTAATCATATAAAAGATAATAGTGATGGGGTTAACTATTATCGGATTTAATATGAGGATAAAGTGCACAAATTATTTTTGTTTTTCCACAAACTAAAATTTCTTTTATTTTTAAATTTTTCAAAAATGGTTGGTTGAGGTTCTCTTAGTCTTTTGGTCATTATTCTCTGAGAGAATATGTTAACAGGTCTAAATTATGTAGACTGAAAAAGGAACTTGGACATAATACTCACAGCCAAGGAGTATAAGTATATCCTCTACAAAACCTACCCTGTTATCGGGGAAGGTTCCATCGTTGATGAGCGCGAGGCTGAGAAGGCATAAAAGAAGGCCGATGACATGACTCGTTACTACATGTTGGCCTCCATGTCTAATGTGCTCCAGTCTAAACATGAGCACATGTCTACTACGTACGATATTAGCTAGTTGCTAGCCACGATGTTCGGTGATAAGAGCCGGCCCGCATGGCAGGAAGCTCTTAGGACGATCATAAACACTAAGATAGCTGAGGGAGCATCAGTCAGGGAGCATGTACTCAAAATGATTGCTGCTTTTGAAAAAGCAAAAGTCTTAGGGGCTGTTATTGACCTCAAGAACCAAGTGGACATGGTTCTCGAATCTCTACTGGGTTTTACTCAATTCAAGTTAAACTACAACATGAACAAGTTGAACATGAGTTTAACTGAGTTCATGAAAGAGCTTCAGGTGGCGGAGAAGGTCATGAAGCTATAGTCCAAGGCTATGTTTGCTAGGGCTTCTTATTCCAGAACTGGGCCCAAGCCCAAGAAGTTCAAAAAGAAGAAAGGAAACACAGTAGCCCAGCCCAAGAACCAACCTAATAAGCTAACAGGGCAAGTGCTTCAAGTGCGGGCAGAAGGGACACTGGAAAAAAGAGTGTCTAGAGCTTCAAGCTAAGAAAAACCCTACAAATATTATTCTTTATCTAGAGTCAGTTTCAATGGTAGGATCAACTTTTACTTGGATTATTAATTCTTAAGCCAATGATCATATCTATAACTCCTTATAGGGGTTTAGGAAAATAAGAAAACTCCATAAGGGCAGGCATGGACTACGAGTAGGAAATGGAGCCCAAGTACAGGCCCTTATAGTAGGAAAGCTGGATCTTATTTTTAATTATAATAGAGTAGTTATTCTGAAGGATATATTATATATACCTAGATATAGATAGAATTTGGTTTCAGATGCAAAACTTATAAATCAGGGATATTATGTTTCTTATCATTTTGGTATTACTATTAGTAGAAATGAAGTAGTCCTTTGTTCTGGGCACAGGTATGGAAACTTATTCTTCTTAAATCCTACAAATAATCAAATAAATAACGTTCAACCTGAACCTTTAAGTAGGAAGAGAAAGGCCACTGTCAATGACTCATATCCTTGGCATCTAAGGTTGTGTGAAACCCCACCTAAAACCAATCCAAGAGTAAGGAGGATAGGATGCATATCATGTCATCATGCATAAAATATATCTTTTTAATGATTTTGTATACCTTAGAATTGCGGTTTATAGGTTATATGATTTATTTGTGCTTGTTCAGTAGAAAGGGTAAAAAGGTAATTTTGCTTGAGGTCAAAATAGAGAGATGGCATGAGGTTGAGAAAAGAAGAATATTTAACTGAGAAAATAAGAAACAAGAATTAATGTGGTTAAGTGGTTAGAGCTTTGTGATTAATTCCTAAGGTCTTGAGTTCAAATCCCATCATTTATGTTTTATTCATATTTATCTTAGCCATGTTTGAATTTTCGTTTTTCTTATATTCCTTAAAGATAGGAATGTTGTCACAAGGAAGACACAATGGTAATGTCATGACCATGTGGTCTTGTCCTAGAAAGAATTCTTACCTCCATTAATTTTGCTAGCCTTGTCCTAACATCTCTGAAATTTAAACTACTCTTGATTCTTTAATTCCTTTTTAATCACAAAATTCTGAGATAATTCTCTAGTTTGGAATTTCAAAAATCCCAACTCTTGTGGGATAGGAGTGCCCAAAAATGAGGAGGAAAATAGGGAGAGGTTGCAAGAAAAATACCAAAGCTATTTCTTTAAGAACATCATCTACCTCTTGTTCTTGTCTTGGTCAAAAAATTTGGAAAATTTTCTAGATTATCCTTCAAGGCTATTTTCAAAAATTGCAGCAAGCTTGCCTACCCAATTCTTACAAAAAATCATTCATTTTATGTGAGGATAAAGGTTGGAAATTCCTTGAATTTTTGGAGCTTTACAAACAATGCCAAACCATAAATTTTTTCTAGCAAACTAGCAACATTAAACAAGAACTTTAAGCCACCCATTAGAACATATGAACAGCTGGAACTTCCTCTATTCTTCTTCAAGATGAAGGCTGGAAAACCACCATTAAAAGACCTTCAAACACACTTAAAATTCAGCTGCAAAATCATGCCAAGGTGGATAAAAAATTCTGCACCAAAACCATTTCAATTCCAAGTATTCTTGAGCTTCAATTCTAGATATTTTTTTCTAGCTTTGTCTCTTCAATGCTAAGGCCAAAATTCTTCAGCAAACCTCACTGAATTTCGGCCCTTGTACAGCTATGAACTGAACATCTTGGCTTCCCCACCAACCTTAAGTATTATGACTCCATTATCATACCTCAACAAGCTCCTATCTTCGCTCTATCTAAACTTATTCAAACTTCAAATAAAAATTTCAAATTTTGTTTCATTAAAACACTCCTTTAGCTTGTTGATAAAAATAGAAAATCCTCTACCATTCCATAGCTATTTTCGGCCAAAAACAACTCTCCACCCTTTGGTTGAAACATAGCTAATTCAGCCATACACCATTGAAAAACAAGAAACCTTCCAAGAGCAAACACTATTACCCAATCCTATACCTCAAACAGCTCCACTTTTCTCTCAATTTGATTTTTAAAAAAATCTAAAACTCCCTCTCTCATTCTTGGATAACCAAAAGCTCTCCCTAGGCTAAACCATTCGTCCATCACACTCACAAACATACACGAAATTCATATCCTCTCAAACTCTCTCAAAAATACCAAGAACACACACTTCACATCTTCAAGCCTAAATCACTTCTAAACACCTTCAATCACTCCCAAACACTCTAAGCCATTAGTATTCAACCTATAAAATTTAATGGTGCACTTCATAACCAAAACACACAAAGTTGAACATTCAAACGGATCAAACCACCTTTTTTATTTATTTATTTAAGATTCAAAGAACACTAAAAAGGTAAAATAAGAACAATCTTCTTGTTCTTCTTCTTTTATTCAATTTCTATTTTCCACTTCTACTCTCATATGTTCCTCTCTCTTGGCCAAAATGTTGATGAACAACCATGGACTATTTCCGAATCACTAAAAGCCATCAAGCACTCAAGGACCTAAGCAAGGTGCAACCTTCATCAAATGTTCATCAAATCAAGTACTTCTTTCTTAATCTCCTCTTTAAATTTTCAAAATTAAGACTCTTAAATGAGGGATTTGATAGGTTGATAGAATAAGGTGGGGTTGGAGATATTATGTAGGTGAAGGGAATAGATTTAAGAGATGAAGCGTTAAATGAATGTTGTGACTCAAGAAGTATGGATTATGCTTTAAGATCATTGTATGTTCATTATGCTTAAGAGTTTTATGGATGTTTGATGTATGATAGACATTAAACCATCATTGTTAATTATGTCTTCATGATGTTATATTTTTCAATAAATCCATAAATAATATTATGGCTAGTAGAAGATCGCCCTTGTTGTGATGTATGTTAATACAAGCCTATTTTTGAATAAATCAACATGTTATTTGTTGGATCCATATATGTATGAATATGTATATAAATTTTTTCTAGTATTTCACTATAGTCATTAAAAATTATTATAAGAACTATTTTTATTGTTTTTAGTATTATTCTTACTATAATAATTATTATTAATATAATTAGTATTATTCTTTAATTTATTTAACTAATTTCGGTGAACACAAATATTTTCAAAACTAATAATTATTTAAAATATTGGTATTTTATTATATAAATAAATAGAATATTTTTATTAAACATTATTATATATAAAATATGATATATTGGAATTAAGGTCAAATGTCTTTTATATTCATATTATTATTAGTTAGCCTTACTAAAAAAATTATTTACACTCTTAATATTATTTATATGAGGATACTATACTTATTATTAATTTTATTTGTTATTTATTATTTATTATTAAAATTATTTATAATCTATTATTAATATTACTTATTATTTGTAATAGTATTATTTATTATTTATTACCAATATTATTTAGGATTTATTATTAATAGTACTCATTATTTATTACTAATTTTATTTTTTAATATTACTCAATATTTATTATCTATTAATAAATAGTTGATATTATAATTTATTATTTATTTATTATTTATAAAACCTATTTGTTGTAACTTATCAAATTAATCGTATTCTATAAAATACCTTATCAACTAGCATTAAAGCTTAAGGCGTTGTTGTCTTAACTAGATGTTATTGTATCTAGTTGAGCATAAGCATGTTAGGAAATGAATTATTTATTTAAAGTGAGTATTGCCTGGATGTTGGAACTTATACCCTATATTTTACCCCAGGCGGGGGTAGGTTTCCTTGAACTCTCTTGGAAGGCTATTGTATCATGGAAAAGCAAGAAATCAGGTAAGTCCTTGCATAATGATGTTTGTGAACAAATGCTTTTCTGCAAGTCAAAATGCACTGTTTATCGTGGAAGATGTACCTTGAGATGCAATTATGGACAATATATTCCTTCTTCTAAAATAAAATAATTTTTGTCTAGCAAACAATTTTCTGAGAAAAACAATATTTTTTCCTTAAATAATATTTTACCTAAAGTTGTTTGAAAACCATAATTGCTACTTCAAAGAAAGCTCTTCATTGATTTTACATTATTCAAGTGGAATAAACATAACATTGAGTACTCAATAAGGGTAGACTACTAGGACTAGTCTTTGAAGGGTTGGATATTCCTCTCAATAGGAGGCCACCTTTAAGGGGTGAACCCTATATAGACAAGACGATAGTTCTTGTTGGTCAAATGGGTCGGAGCTAGCAGTACAGTTCAGGTGGACTATTTATTATCGGGGTGGACAACCGGTATGTTTAGGTGAAGAAATGTAGGAGTATCGCACCCAGTGGGCCGTACACCCACCTTGTATTAGCATGCACAAAGTGTGGCATTCTAATCATTCTCTTGTTATGATGCACAAAGTGTGGTATCGTAACTGTTCTCTTGACATGGTGCACAAAGTGTGGTGCCATGTCCATTCATGGTGCATGACTTCATAGTCAACTTTATTAAAGTGGTTATTTCTTTTCAAGTTGAACATTGTTACTTTACAAATGCTGATAAAATACCACTCAGTGTTCAAAAATAAATTTCTGGACTTGCAGACTTTTTATTATGATTTGTTCAAAACTTGCATACATGAACTGTTTTTCCTGAAATACCATGAGCACAAACAGGACTTACTGGAAAATATTTCTCACGCCTTTTATATCATGTCTTCAGGTCAATCCTACTTGGAAGGTCGATTTACTTTTGCTGCCATGAGTATAGATGATTGATCCTGATGTATTTATTTGTAAGAGATTTTAGATACCATCTATTTATTTCAAGACTTGTAAAAGTATTATTTTAGGATTGTAATAAGTCTATTATTAAGTTATGTTCTTCTATATTTTCTATTACCTAGTTATAAAGACCCATTGTCCTAAGGACAAGGTGACATCCCTACCCCTTTTGGGGTACGTAGGTAGCGGGGTGTTACAAGTGGTATCAGAGCCTAGGTTTTGGCACTATTGGTAATATTTGAATTTATTACATTAAGCTTTATAATCTCTAGTGCTAATCTATGCGTTCTATTTGTAGGATGGTTAGGCGACTCGTGCTTGTTACCCTAAATTGGCCTTTTATGTGTGGTAGAATACCGGCTCTAGTTCCTGTAGTGGACCTATCCTCTTCAGGCATGGAACTTAAATCTGGGTCAGATTGGTTTAAGTTAGAAAGCAGTGACAGTGAGATTGAGATTGAGGTTTCCAACCCTATTGTGTCTAATAATGGTAAGAAAGAGAATATGGAGGTTGGGGTTGCTGCACTAGAGTTACCTGAATAGGAGAGAGGTGTTGAGGATGTGCAGGTAGTGGACCCTTCCATACCAATGGTTGATTTAGTCTCAGATAGCGAGGCTGAGAAAGAAGCTCCTAATCTTGACTTAAGTAGTGAGGGAGAAAAGGAGATGGGTGATGCTGATGGTGAGGGAGGTGAAGCTGAGTGATACTGACGATGATGGAGGATAAAAGATGAATGATTCTGATAGGGAAATAGAAGGGAGGATGGAAGAGTCTGATAAGGAGAAGAAAGAGGCAGTTGTGCCTCCTCGGACTCCATGAATAGAAGAGTTTGACATTAACCTTTTTTGCTTTGACTTTGAGGTGTTTGGTGATGAGGGACCCAGTCAGAAGGATACTCACCCCAGATATGAGAGCACTTAAGGAGTCAGTCTTAGGGGTGATGGACAAGGGAAAAGGGATAGTGGAGAAAAGTCCTAGGAAGAGTAGAACTAATGGTTGTACACTTAGGTTTAGATTGGGAATAGACTGCAAGAAGAGAAGAGAAGGATGGCTTAAAGTATCTATTGCTGACTACTCAAGTAACGACTAGAGCAGCGAGAAGACTTAGTAGATTTGTGAAGCAATTAGTTGATTAGGGAATCTGTTTATTAAGTTTATGGCCTTATTTACTTTATTGTCTGTGAGTATCTGATTCCTATAGAGGTATCATCTATGATATCCAATTTCTTTGTGATAAAGTATGATTTATTTTGAATAAAGCTTTTGAGTATTTCACTTCTTTCAAAAAGAAAAAAATATATAATACTCTCATATGTTTAATAAGTGAGCAGAAGTTATATATGTTATCTTTTCATTATATATTTGCATTCATACATATGCATTTGTTGACCTATAATTGTGGCGACGATAATCAAAGATGGCACCTAGGCGTAAAATCGTAGCAATAGGAAAAGTTGGTCATGTCATGAAACCTTCAACACCTAAAGACGAGCTAACAAAGCACTCACAGCCAAATGTGAGAAAAGAGCACGAAGAAGAACAAGAGACAGAACCTAAGGGATCTTCTAAGGTGATAGTTGGACAAGCTCGATTAAGACCCTACCGTTGAATTCAGCCCGCTAAGAAAATGTATTTATTGGAGGAAATAAGTTAAGGCTATAAGTGATGACCAAGTTGGTTAAGCAGAGAGGCCATGAGATCGGATGCAACCGTGGTGCTAGGTTAATTCTTTATTTCTCCTAAAAGAATATGCTCTTCGGTCTTTATTCTGCATAGCTTATATATATTGTGTAGTATGCTATTCTTTGGAGTAGTGTTAAGCTAGAGCATAAAAGTCGAATCTGTCAACTTTGAATGGTTATAGTTTTTCTTATTAATTGTTTAAGCATTCCTCATCATGCAAGAAAGAAGGGAACTATATGTTTGATTTACGAGATGAAATTTTAGCTGGAGAAGTAAAATTTATCGGGAATCTGACTTATTTTCTTTTGAAGATTATGGTAGCATATTGGATAAGGATTAATTGTCGAAGTAAGGAGTTAAGTTGGTTGTAGAGATAGAATAATACATTTTGGGGATCAATTAAGTATGATTAAATTCTAGAAGAGGCTAGGTGAAGGAAGTGTAGAGCATAATACTATGAGTGAAGATTTATAAACCGTTGTTGAAGGAATACTAAAGATATCTAGTCTGATGTTGTAGCCTATGAGACCCAGTAGTAATGGTATAAGAAAAGGTTGGAATTTTAAAGCTATGCATAGACTAGAGAATATTGGATAGTTTGGTCATCAAAGATATATGGTTACTCCTAAGTTAGACTTGAAATAAGGATATTATTAAGTGTGAATTTGAGAAGAAAATATACTTGAGATTTCGACTAACATTGGAAATAGGTACCAAGGATGGGTGATGATATCATACCGATTAACAAAGGCTCTAATGCTTATGGAGTAGATGCATAAGATTTCAATCCTGTTTTGATAATTTTATGATCAAAATTGATGTTAGAAAGTACAAATAGTATAAATTTTAGTTAAGTTTTGTAAGTGAAAGTTTAGTTGAGCATGTTCTATTTTTGGAATGAGCGGTAATCAGGGGTGGTTTTAAGATAGCTCTAGCCCAAGTAGAGGCTGCATGGGATGTCATCGAGTGTTGTATCTATGTGGGATCCTAGGTTCGCTACAAGATTTTAGATTAAGTTCCTAGAGATAATGGGATCAACTTGGAAGTTCTTACTGTAGCATATCCTCCAAAATTAATAGCCAGTCAGAAAGACATATTCAAATACTGAAGGACATGTTTAGGGCATGTATGCTAGGCTTTGTTGATAAATGGACGGAACGCATACCGTATGAATATAGATCTGCAACAGCAATTACCGATCTTCTATTGGGATGGCTCTCTAAGAAATGATGTAAAGCCAGACGTGTCAAGTACCATTATAGTAGGAATAAAAGGAAAATAGGCAGATTATCGAATCCAGTGAAATTCATGTTTCAAGAAAAGGCAAACAAGGTAAAAGTCACAAGAGAAAGACTGAAGATGACTCGAAGTCGGCCGAAGAGCTATACGAATGATAGGTAGAGAATGATGGAACTGTCGTCTATAGATTGGACTTACCAGGCATTTATGAAGATTACAAGACGTGTTTCATATATCTCAGCTAAAGATGTGCGATCCTAATCCGAAATATGTTTTAACGACGAGCCTTTTCTATTGTAACCTAATTTGGGTTACATTGAGAAGCTGATTAAGATTCTAAATTGAAGCATCAAGACTCCACGAAATAAGCAGATACCAAAGGTGAAAATGTTATGGGAGCATCACAATATACAAGAAGCCAGCTGGATTATTGAAACTATAGCCAATACCAAAACGGAAATGGGAGGAGGTAGCAATGGAATTTTTCATCGACTTGCCTATGTCAAAGACCAAAAAGGATGCCATATTAGTAGTGGTTAATTGACTAACAAAGGCAGTGCATTTTATCCCCGTAAGTGTAAGGGACTTTACGAAAATGTTAGCTCAGACATGTACGGGAAATAGTAAAGTTACATGAAGTACCCTCAAGTATTGCCTCTGACCTGAGGACTACATCACAACCTGGGGCAAAGTTTCAATAACTATGGGTTTTGATTTTCAGCATGCCGGCATATAAGATGCCACGTGGGAAGTGTAAGAATGGATAAAACAAAAATATCTCGACTTGAGAGAAATGTCCGCCTGAATTTCAGGATGAAATTCTTCTAAGCAGGGGAAGATGTGAAACCCCACCTAAAACCTACCCTAGAGTAAGGGGGATGAGATGCATATTATGTCATCATGCATAAAATATATCTTTTCAATGATTTTGTGTACCGTAGAATTGTGGTTTATAGTTTGTATGATATAGTTGTGCATGTTGAGTAGAAAGGGTAAAATGATAATTTTGCTTGAGGTCAAAATAGGGAGATGGCTTGAGGTTGAGAAAAGAAGAATATTTAGTTAAGAAAATAAGAACAAGAATTAATATGGTTAAGTGGTTAGAGCTTTGTGATTAATTCCTAAGGTCTTGAGTTCAAATCCCATCATTTATGTTTTATTCATATTTATCTTAGCCATATTTGAATTTTTGTTTTCCTTACATTTCTTAAAGATAGGAATGTTGTCTTAAGGAAGACACAATGGTAATGTCTTCACCATGTGGTCCTATCCTAGAAAGAATTCTAAAAGAATTCTTATATCCATTAATTTTGCTAGCCTTGTCCTAGCATCTCTGAAATTTAAACTACTCTTGATTCTTTAATTCCTTTTTAATCACAAAATTCTGAGATAATTCTCTAGTTTGGAATTTCAAAAATCCCAACTCTTGTGGGATAGGAGTGCCCAAAAATGAGGAGGAAAAATAGGTAGAGGTTGCAAGAAAAACACGATAGCTATTTCTTCAAGAACATCATCTACCTCTTGTTCTTGTCTAGGTCAAAAAATCTGGAAAATTTTCCAGATTTTCCATCAAGGCTGTTTTTGACAACTGTAGCAAGCTTGCCTACCCAATTCTTACAAGAAAACCATTCATTTTATGTGAGGATGAAGGCTAGAAATTCTTTGAATTTTCGGAGCTTTACAAATAATGCCAAACCAGAAATTTTTTCTAGCAAACTAGTAATATTAAACATGAACTTTAAGCCACCCGTTAGAACATATGAACAGCTAGAACTTCCACTGTTCTTTTTCAAGATGAAGGCTGGAAAACCACCATCAAAAAACCTTCAAACACACTTAAAATCCAGCAGCAAAAAAATGCCAAAGTAGACCAAAAATTCTACACCAAAACTATTTCAATTCCAAGTGTTCTTGAGCTTCAATTCTAGAAATTTTTTTCCAGCTTTGTCTCTTCAATGCTAAGGCCGAAATTCTTCAGCAAACCTCACTGAATTTCGGCCGTTGTACAGCCATGAATTGAACATCTTGGCTTCCCCACCAACCCTGAGTATTAGGACTCCATTATCATACCTCAAAAAGCTCCTATCTTCACTCTATCCAAACTTGTTCAAACTTCAAATAAAAATTCCAAATTTTGTTTAATTAAAACACTCCTTTAGCTAGTCGATAAAACCAAAAAATCCTGTGCTATTCCATGGCTATTTTTTGCTAGCCTTAGTCTAAAAAAACACTCCACCCTTTGGTTGAAACATAGGTAATTCAGCCATACACCATTGAAAAACAAGAAAC
The DNA here is from genome assembly GCA_026120185.1 of Voacanga thouarsii. NCBI lineage: Eukaryota > Viridiplantae > Streptophyta > Magnoliopsida > Gentianales > Apocynaceae > Voacanga > Voacanga thouarsii. The sequence goes on from JANUWF010001409.1 coordinate 271,030, forward strand.
CTTCCAAGAGCAAACACTATTACCCAATCCTATATCTCAAACAACTCCACTTTTCTCTCAATTTGATTTTTAAAAAATCTGGAACTCTCTCTCTCATTCTTGGATAACCAAAAGCTTTCCCTAGGATAAGCCATTCGGCCATCACACTCACAAACATACACGAAATTCATCTCCTCTCAAACTCTCTCAAGAACACCAAAAACACACACTTTACATCTTCAAGCCTAAATCACTTCTAAACACCTTCAATCACTCCCAAACACTCTAAGCCATTAGTATTCAACCTATAATCTTTATCGGTGCACTTCATAACACCAAAACGCACAAAGTTGAACCTTCGAACGGATCAAACCACCTTTTTTTTGTGTTAAAGATTCAAAGAACACCAAAAGGTAAAATAAAAACAATCTTCTTATTCTTCTTCTTTTATTCAATTTCTATTTTCCACTTCTACTCTCATTTGTTCCTCTCTCACACTCTCCCTCTCTCTTAGCCAAAATGTTGATGAACAACCATAGACTATTACCGCATCACTTAAAACCATCAAACACTCAAGGACCTAAGCAAGGTGCAACCTTCATCAACCGTTCATCAAATCAAGTATTTCTTTCTCAATCTCCTCTTTATATTTTCAAAATCAAGACTCTTAGATGAGGGATTTGATAGGTTGATAGAATAATGTGGGGTTGGCGATATTATGTGGGTGAAAAGGAATAGATTTAAGACATGAAGCGTTAAATGAATGTTGTGACTCAAGAAGTATGGATTATGCTTTAAGATCATTGTATGTTCATTGTGATTAAGAGTTTTATGGATGTTTGATGTATGATAAGCATTAAACTATCATTGTTGATTATGTCTTCATAATGTTATATTTTTCAATAAACCCATAAATAATATTATGGCTAGTAGAAGATCACCTTTGTTGTGATATATGTTAATACAAGCCTATTTTTACATAAATCAACATGTTATTAGTTGGATCCACGTGTGTATGAATATGTATATAAATTTTCTCTAGTATTTCACTATAGTCATTAAAAAATATTATAATAACTATTTTTATAATTTTTTGTATTATTCTTACTATAATTATTTTTATTAATATAATTAATATTATTTTTTAATTTATTTAACTAATTTCGATGAACACAAATATTTTTTAAACTAATAATTATTTAAAATATTGGTATTTTATTAGATAAATAAATAGAATATTTTTATTAAACATTATTATATATAAAAAATATATATATTTGAATTAAGATCAAATGTCTTTTATATTCATATTATTATTAGTTAGCCTTACTAAAAATTTTGTTTACACTCGTAAATATTATTTATTTGAGAATAATTTATTTCTTTTTAATTTTATTTGTTATTTATTATTTATTATTAAAATTATTTATAATCTATTATTAATATTACTTATTATTTGTAATATTATTATTTATTATTTATTCCAATATTATTTACGATTTATTATTAATTTACTCAATATTTATTATTTGTTAATAAATATTTAATATTATAATTATTTATTTATTATTTATTTATAAAACCTATTTATTGTAACCAGCTAGCATTAAAGCTTATCAACTATTTAAAGCTTATTTATTTATTATTTATAAACCTATTTAAAATTAATTTTATTCTATAAAATACCTTATCAACTAGCATTAAAGCTTAAGGCGTTGTTGTCTTAACTAGATGTTGTTGTATCCAGTTGAGCTTAAGTATGTTAGGAAATGAATTATTTATTTAAAGTAAGTATTGCCTTGATGTTGGGACTTATACCCTGTATTTTACCCCAGGCGAGGTTAGGTTGCCTTTAACTTTCTTGGAAGGCTATTGTATCATGGAAAAGCAAGAGATCAAGTAAGTCCTTACATAAAGATGTTTGTGAACAACTGCTCTTGTGCAAGTCGAAACGCATTGTTTATCATGGAAGATGTACCATGAGATTCAATTATGGACAATATATTCTTTCTTCTAAAATAAAATAATTTTTTTCATGCAAACAATTTTTCGAGCAAAACAATAAACTTTCCTTAAATAATATTTTACCTAAAGTTGTTTGAAAACCATAATTACTATTTCAAAGAAAGCTCTTCGTTGTTTTTACATTATCTAAGTGGAATAAACATAACATTGAGTACTTAATAAGGGTAGACTACTAGGACTAGTCTTTGAAGTGTTAGGTATGTCTCTCAATAGAAAGTCACCTTTGAGGGGTGAACCCTACCTAGATAAGATGACAGTTTTTGTTGGTCAGGCTAATTCGAGCTAGCAGTTCAGTTCAGGTAGACTGTTTATTTTTGGAGTGGATAACCTGTATATTTAGGTGTAGAGATAGAGGGGTATCTCACCCGGTGGGCTGTACACCCACCTTGTATCTGTATGCACAAAGTGTGGCTTCCTGATCATTCTCTTGTCAAGATGTATAAAGTGTGGCATCCTGACCGTTCTCTTATCATAGTGCACAAAGTGTGGTGCCATGTCCATTCATGATGCATGACTTCATAGTCAACATTATTAGAGTGGTTATTTCTTTTCAAGTTGAGTATTTTTACTTTACAAATACTGATAAAATACCACTCAGTGTTCAAAGATAAATTTCTGGACTTGCAGACTTTTTATTATGATTTGTTCAAAACTTGCATACATGAACTGTTTTTCTTAAAATACCATGAGCACACACAGGACTTACTGGAAAATATTTCTTACATCTTTTATATCATGTCTTCAGGTCAATCCTGCTTGGAAGGTCGATCTACTTATGCTGCCTTAAGCATAGAAGATATATCCTGATGTATTTATTTGTTAGAGATTTTAGTTACCATCTATTTATTTCAATACTTGTAAAAGTATTGTTTTGAGATTGTAATAAGTCTATTATTAAGTTATTTCCTTCAATATTTTCTATTACCTAATTATAAAGACCCCTGATCCTATGGACGAGGCGGCACCCCACCTCTTTTGGGGTACGTAGGTAGCAGAGTGTTACAAGTTAGGTCATATTAACCCAACTAAGATTCGGAGGTTAATCTATGATGGGTCATTCAGCTTATTTAGATTGGAAAGTTTGCCTCAGTGTGAATCCTGTCTTATGAGAAAAATGACCAAAAGGTTTTTCCCCAAAAGGCTGATAGAGCTAATGAGATATTAGGCCTTGTTTAAACTAATGTTTTTGGCCCTTTGTCTACACCAGCTAGAGGGGATTTTGAGTACTTCATCACTTTCATGGATGATTGTACAAGGTTTGGTTTTGTCTACTTGATGAGGCGCAAGTCTGACTCTTTTGACAAGTTCAAAGAGTTTATGGCTGAAGTAGAGCGCCAAATAGATAAACTGATCAAAATCTTACGATCAGATCGTGGTGGAGAGTACCTCCTCGGTGAATTCAATGATTACATGGTACATTATGGGATAGTATCCCAACTTTCTACGCTGGGGACACCCCAGCAAAATAGAGTAGCTGAGAGAAGGAACAAGGCATTGATGGAAATGGTTCGAAGCATGATGTCTCATGCTACTCTTCCGGTTTCTTTTTTGGAATATGCCCTAGAAATAGCGGCATACATTCTGAACTTGGTGCCTTCTAAGTTAATACCTAGGATGTCCTATAAGATATGGACTGGGCGTAAGCCAAGTTTGAATCATCTCAAAATATGGGGCTGTCCAACTTATGTATTGATTAAGGGAGACAAGCTAGAACCAAGATCGAAATTATATTACTTTGTTGGGTATCCAAAAGGGACAAAAGGATGTTACTTTTATAATCCGAATGAGCAGAAAGTACTGGTAAGTACTAATGCTACATACTTGCTGGATGATCAAAGTACTTCCACAAAGAGTTCAACAAGATTGGGACTCAATGAGAAGTTATCTTTGGAATCAACTTCTTCAGACCCGATTGTGGAACAAGAAGAGACACAACCTCAAGAACCTGTACAAATAGAGCCTCATCGTAGTGGGAGGGTATCTAGGGTTCCAAAAAGATGGACTGGAGAGGCTTTTGAGGTGGTCTCTGATCATCAGAAATAATATCCCACTAGATACGAGGAGGCTATTACTGGTGCCGATGCAAATCTATGGCATGAAGCAATGAAAGTCGAGATTGAGTTTATGTACTTCAATCGGGTTTGGGATCTTATAGCTTCACCTGAAGGAATAAAACCCACTGGGTGTAAGTGGGTATACAAGAGGAAGAGGGAAGTAGATAGGATGGTAGAAACCTTCAAAGTTGGACTTGTGGCGAAAGTGTATACTCAGAAAGAGGGAATCGACTATGAAGAAACCTTTTCTCCGGTAGCCATGCTTAAGTACATCTATATCCACCTTGCCATCACCTGTCATTATAACTACAAGATATGACAAATGGATGTCAAGACGGCGTTTTTAAATAGCCATCTTAGTAAAGACATCTATATGTCCCCACTAGAAGGCTTTATTGCTAAAGGTCAAGAACATATAGTTTGCAAGTTTAAGAAGTCCATGGACTTAAGCAGGCGTCTAGATCATGGAACATTTATTTTGATGAGACTGTAAAGTCATACGGTTTTCTTCAAAATGAGGATGAACCATATATGTACAAGAAATTGGAAAGCATAAATGTAATTTTTCTTATTCTATATGTGGATGACATTCTACTCATTGGGAATGATGTAAAGATATTGTCATCTACTAAGATTTGGCTATCTAGTCAATTCAATATGAAGGACTTGGGAGAAGCCAATTACATTCTCATGATAAAGCTTCTTAGAAATCGAAAGCAGAGAATGTTAGAATTATCCCAAGCGACATACATTGACAAGATGCTGGCTAAGTTCAGCATGGACTTATGCAAGGGAGCTCTAATTCCTTATAGACATGGGTTGTCTTTTTCTTCAAATGACTGTCTAAAGTCCTAAGATAAAAAAGACAGAATGAGTAGGATTCTCTACGCTTTGGCTGTGAGATGTATGTCATATTGTGCACTAGGCCAGATATCTACTTTGTCATAGGTTTAGTTAGTATATATCAGTCAAACCCATGGGAGGTTCATTGGCAAACTATAAAGCATATTCTCAAGTACCTCAAAGATACGAGAGATTATATGCTGGTTTACAGGGATGATGACTTGGTTCCTCCAAGATACACAGACTCATATTTTCAAGTAGATATGGATGAGAGAAACTCCACTAGTAGATATGTCTTCACCATGTCTGGAGAAGCTTTTTCATGAAGGAGTATCAAGCAATCTTTCATTGTTGACACAATTATGAAAACTAAATATGTGGCAGCTTCAGAGGCATCCAATGAAGCAGTCTGGCTCCAAAAGTTCCTTTCAGAACTTGGAGTTGTGCCACACATGAACAGATGATTGTGATGTATTGCGACAACACTTGAGCAGTCTCATAATTCAAAGAAACTAGGAACCACAAAAAAGGGAACCACATCGAGAGAAAGCACCACCTGATCCGGAATTCCATCCAGAGACGGGAAATCGTGGTGAAACAGATAGCTTCGGAGAACAACCGAGCAAATCCTTTCACCAAGCCTTTGGCTGAGAAAGTCTTCAAAAAACACTTAGACACCATAGAGGTAGGCACCTACAAACTTTTTTAGTCTTAGAGTGCAAGTGAAAGATTGTTGGAATGTATGCCCTTTATACTAGGTTTCTGATGTAATTATCAAATTTATTAAAAAAAGAAATTATTCTCAAAATTTGTTAGTGAATTTATATTTTATTTACGCACGATTTACATTTGGAAAAGACCCACTATATTTAAATAAGTGATCCATGGGAATGGTGGTCTTTCAAAGTAAGGTATGGATCACGGGTTACTTGACACATAAACGTTTGTTCTTAATTGATTGATGAGAATGGGAATCTCATCATATTTCGGTTATTATGTTATGAATTCCAAATAGTCAATGGCTTACCTTTAGCCAATGAGTAATCCACTCACTTCATAGCATAAGCGTATTTTCAATACGTAGAACAAGACCAACAATAGTGGTTTCTAAAAGTACTCTTTAGAAGCAATCTAAACTATTACTATTACAGCGTGGACTAATACTCTACCCCTTGAGTATGAGTTAGTGGTTTGACGAAGCTGGAAGTATATATTTTGATACACTGTTGTTGAGGTTCAATTGTAGAGCCAATATACTTGTATGTTGGGTATATGTAACTAGTTAGTTAAAACAAATTTGTACAAGATAGTTTCTGCGCTATATCATTCCTTGTGAGTGTTCAAATGATCTAAATATCCAGGGGCCTGAGGAACATAACTTAGATGTTTACTTTAGGGTAGCTCCCTTAGAACGCGAAAACATTCCAGGAGTCGTAGATTATTGGATTAGAGGTCTAAAGATGGTAAATGTCTTTTAGAGAGGTGTTAGTACACTATTCCTCTCTAAATATACGGCGATGCATAGTGGGATATTTTAGTCATTACACCTATAGATCGGAGACTTTGCTAATACAGTATTGTCCTTGAGGTCAAAATTTCCTTGTGGTAATATTAGAAAATATTTCAAATACAAAATACAGCTATTTCTATAGTAGGGGTATTTTGATCATTTTAGTAGCCAAGGCAAAGTGTCTTTTGGTCCTCGGAATATTCTATAAGTCCTTATGGTTTTAGGTTAAGGGATTGGTTTTGTATAAAATGGATTTTATTTTATTCGAGTAGCCTAGTTTCTTTATTAGTCTAGAATAAAATAAAATGTCCAAAAAGGGAGAATTATATATTGGTCCATTTGGGTTATTTAATTAATTTAATTATTAGGCTTGTGTTTAGTCTAGGAATAATTAAATTGAATTAAAGACTTAACCCAATAAATTGGGCCAAGGCTTGAGGTTTATATTGGTCCATTTGAGTTATTTAACTAATTTAATTATTGAGCTTGTATTAGTCTAGAAATAATTAAATTAAATTAAAGGCTTGACCCAATGAACTGGGACATAGGCCCATAGGTCTGGTTAATGGCTTAACATGACATGAGCCTTAGGGCTACTCTGATTCTACCACCTCTGTTTGATTTTTAAATGCCCAAATAATAGCCTATTATTAAGATAGTTGGGATTCATGAGAACAGTAGGAGTTTTTTCACAGAACATCTTTTCCTTTCCCCCTAGCCGTTCTTCTTCTCTCTCTATAGACTGTGAACTTAGTGCTAATCAATAGCAAGAACAAAGACACAGAAGACCATCCTCTTCATCATCCTTAGCTTTCACCAAACTTTTAGGCACGGGTTATATTCTAAAAGACCCAAACATTGCGTTGATGCCCAGACGAAGCCGACGGCTTGCGGGACAATAGCCTGAAGAAAGGATCACAGAACCAGCAGTGGTTCAGATAAGATCGCCAATACCTCCTAGACCAACGATAAAGCGTAGAGATAAGGAAAAAAAAAAAAACACTCTTCCACTACTTTGCGTTTGCTCTATTTTCAACATGCTATTGTGCATTTCAATTTTTGTTGTGTTTAACCTACAAAATCATCTCAAGATATAGGAATATCTAGCTTATGTTCTGATCAAATGAGACAAATCAGAACCAAGATCAAAATTATGATATTTTCTTTGGTATCTAAAAGGTGCAAAGCGGGGTTAGTTTTATCATCCAAATGAGCAAAAAAGTACTTGTGAGTACTAATACTAGATACTTAGAGGTTGATCAAAGTACATCCACTAAAAGTTCAACAAGGTTGGAACTCGATGAGAAGTTATCTTCTGAATCGACTTCTTCTAACCTGATTATAGAACAAGAAGAAGCACAGTCTCAAGAACCTATACAAACGGAGCATTGTCGTAGTAGGAGGATATCTAGGGTTCTAGAAAGATAGACTGGAGAGGCTTTTGACCTTGTCTCCGACCATTAAGGACAAGATCTCACTAGATATGATAAGGCTTTTACTGATGCTTATGCAAACCTATGGCATAAAACAAAGAAAGTCGAGATTGAATCTATGTACTTTAATCAGGTTTAGGATCTTGTAGGTTCACCTAAAGGGATAAAACCCATTTGGTGTAAGTGGGTAGACAAGAGGAAGAGAGGAGCTGATAGGAAGGTGAAAACCTTTAAAGCTTAACTTGTGGCGAAAGAGTATACTCTGAAAGAAGGGATCGATTATGAGGAAACCTTTTCCCCAGTAGCCATGCTTAAGTCCATCCGTATTCTTCTTGCCATCACATGTCATTATGACAACAAGATATGGTAAATAGATGTCAAGACAACATTTTTAAATGGTTATCTTAGTAAAGACATCTATATGTCCCAACCGGAAGGTTTTATTATTGAAGGCTAAGAGCGTATGGTTTGTAAGTGTAAGAAATCCATTTATAAAATTAAGTAGGCATCCAGAGCATGGAACAGTCGTTTTGATAAGACTGTAAAATCTTACAATTTTATTCAAAATGATGATGAACAATATGTGTACAGAAAACTAGAAGACATAAACGTGATTTTCTTGTACTATATGTAGATGACATTCTACTCGAGTACAGATAGGAGGATTATGGATGATTTCGTTAAGCCTGCAATCTCGAGTGCAGATTTGAGTATTACATGACCTAGGATAGAGTCCAATAACTTTGAGATCAAGCTCAACATTATCCAGATGATTCAAAATACGGTGCAATTTGATGAACTACTTGAGGAAGATCCTAATGCCCACCTTGCGAGTTTTTTAGAAACTTGTGACATGTTAAAAATGAATGGGGTTTCTGAAGATGCTATTAAACTAAGGCCTTTTCCTTTTTTCCTTGAGAGATAAAGCTAAATTATGGTTAATGTATTTGCCAACCAGATCCATCACCACTTGGAATGTCTTGGTTGAAATCTTTTTACCAAAATATTTTCCCCCAGCTAGACCATCCAAGCTTAGGACAGATAGTTTCATCTTTCATTAGTTAGAATCTAAAAATATGTATAAGTGTTGAGAAATGTTCAAGGAGATACTTAGAAAGTGTCCTCATTACGGGTTGGAGCTAGGTATGCAAATGCAAATCTTTCACAGTGGCTTAAGCTTTATTACATGGCAATTGGTTGATGCATCTGCAGAAGGTTCCGTTAATTCTAAGACCCTGGAGGAGGTGTTTGATCTGATTGAAAATCTTGCAACAAACAACTATGCATGGGGTAGTTCAAGGTCAAAAGCTTAGGTTCATTGAATGCACAAGGTGGATGCAATGGCAGCTTTGGAGGCTAAGGTTGAGGCCCTTACACAAAAGATAGAACAAATGATGATGTCTACTTCCCAAGGATAGGTAATGAAAGTTAGTTGTGATTTTTTTGGGGGAACGACATCCAAATCATAAGTGCCAAAGTATGGAGTCATCACAAAAGTCCTTAGAACAAGTTGTGCTTGTGGGTAATGAAAGATAAGGTAACAATCCACTGTTGGGATGCATTTCCTCTTAGACTAGGTTTCTAATGTAATTTTAACTTGTATTAATAAAAGATTTATTCTCAGAAATTATTTGTGAATTCTTCTTTATTTTCATGAACAATTTCCATTGAAAATTACCCATTGTGTTTAAGTAAATGGTTCATATGAATGGAGGTTTTTTACAGTAAGGTATGAACAATGGGTTACTTAACACATAAACTATCGTTCTTAACCGCATGATGAGAATAAGAACCTCATCATGATAAGGTTATTATGTTATAAATTCTAATTATAGAATGCCTTACCTTTAGCTAATGAGTGGCCTTCTCATTTCATAACACAAGCATTTTTCGAATAAATAGAATTAGACCTACAGTAGTGGTTTTTAAAAATATTATATAGTAGAAACCTAGACTACTACTGCTACAGTGTAGACTTGTACTCTACGGCTTGAGTATGAGTTGGTGGTCTGACAAAGCTAAAAGCGTAGACTTTGATATATATAGTTGAGGTTCTTTAGCAGGACCAATGTACTTATATGTTTGGTATATGTAACTAATTAGTTAAAATAAATTATACAAGATAGTTTCTATACTATATTGCCCATGTGGTTGTCCAAACGGTCTAATTATCCAAGACCCTAGGGAACATGACTTGGATATTTGCTTTAGGGCAACTCTCTTAGAAAGCAAAAATATTTCAAGAAGTCGTAAATCATTAGACTAGAAGCTTAAAGATTGTAGATATCTTTTAGAAAGGTGTTAAAAGGTGTTAGTACATTTTTTTCTCTCTAAATGCACGGTAATGTGTAGAGGGGTATTTTAGTTATTACACATGTAGGTCAAAGACATAGCTAATGCAGCATTGTCCTTGGGGTCAATATTTTCATATTGTGATATTATGAAATATTTAAAATGTAAAATATAGCTATTTATATAGAAGGGCTATTTTGGTCATTTTAGTAGCCAAGGCGATGTGTCTTTTTAGTCCTCGAAATAGCCCGTAAGTCCTAATTAATTTTGGGTTGAAGAAATAGTCTCAATTAAAACGGATTTTATTTTATTCAGAAAGTCTAATTTATTTTTTGGACTGAAATAAAATAAAAGAATGAGAGAAATTAAATTAAATTTATTATCTAGTTTAATTGATTAATTAATTATTCAGGGCCTACGCCCAGATTGAATAATTAAAAAATTAACCTATGCATAAACTAGATAAAAAGTCTAAAATAATTATTTTAGTTCATTTGGACTCGTTAATTTTTTATTGAGTTATTTTTATAGGCCTAGAAAATAAATAATTAATAGTTATTATTTTGGGCACATTAGGTCTAGGAAAATAATAAATTATTAATGGCCCAATAGCCTGAACCAAAAAGGTTTTTTTTTTTTTTTTAATTCACGGAACAGAAGAGTTTAGGCTAAGCCAAACCACTTTTGTTGATAGCCTCCAGGTGTTTTGAAATATCAACACCTCGATGTTTTGGTTATCATTAGTGTAAGTCATGTGATTTGTAAAAAAAAAAAAAAAAATTGAGGATACACACGAGGAGAAATAAAAAAAAAAACCCAGAAGCCTTGTTTTCTTCTTCTCACTCGTTCTTCCTTTTCCTAAGGCTTCTTGATTTTGCTAATCAATAGCAAAGAATAAAGAAGTGCTTTGAGTCTGTGATTTTCATCGCCTAAGTTGTATCACCAACAAGTAATAGGCGGTGGAATATTTTGAGTTCTCAAGGAGGATTCACGTTCATGCAACCCAGGTGAAGTAGGAGATTTGCGAGATTTCATCCAGAGTCATCAACAATCCTGGAATCGTCATCAAGTGGAGAAGCCATTCCTATGGTCCAATCACTTCCTTCACGGCCAAAGAAAATAAAGTCGCGCAGAGGAATAAATTTTTTAAAAAAAGTTCTTCCGCTGTGTGGTTTCTATGTTTTTATTGTTTACATCTATTTGCTAGCATGCATGGTCTCTGTTGTTTTCATTGCTTCATCTTTATAGTGCCACCTACAATCCTGGTTAGAGGAACCATCCCAATTTTTCATGGACAATCAAATCCAAACTAGGCAGACATCTTCTAACTTTGGGGGAAATCAAATGACTCAACCTCTCCTGCCTTACAATGCACTACCACCTAAGCCACTATTGTAGGACTTGCTTAACCAAATAGTAAGTACCATAGAAGTACAATTTCAAGGAGTGGATGCAACCACAAGGAATTTGGAGGAGTCCATGCACAATCTGGAAAATCAAATTACTCCATCGAGACCGTCAAACAGGATCTCTTTCAGGGAACACTGAAACAAATCCATGTGATCAAGACCTTCAAAAAAGACGATTTACACAAATTAGGTTAATTAGGACATCTCTTTACTTTAGCTTTCTGTATTTTTAATTTTTAATGGCATTTTTCTTCATGGTTTTTTTTTATTTTCATTGATGTTGTTTTTTGAATTAAATTAAATAAAAAACTCTCTTTTTGGTCGAACAGAGCTGACCAAGTGACGGGCTAGAACTATTGCCTAGGAGTTGGGTTAGCACAACAGAAATATTGACACAGAAACAAACTAGACTCAGCGCCAAGCCAAGTACCTGACCAGGCGCCAGGTCACGTCAGACAAAAGTCCATTAATGGCCGATTTTGGCTATTTTTCAAACCACCTCTTCATCTCCCTTGTTTTCCTCTCAACCCATCACTAGGTCTTACTTCAAAACACCGTTGGATCATTTTCCACCCTTCTAAAGTATCTTCCAAACACAAAATCATTGCTTGGTTCTTGAAGTTTTGGATTAAAATCAAGACAAATCCAATTTTTCTTCACAAATCTCATTTTTAATCCCTCCATTCGGGGCATAATTTCTTCAGTCTCTTTGCATAGGATCATTACTCGTATCTTAGAGATCATTGTGGTATGATTTTTTTACACTTTTAACAGTTCAATTCTTCATATCAATTATTGGATATTTTCGTAGGCATTATGGTCCGAAAATTCTCATTTTTCTTAGTTTATTGGATTGGGTGCAAATTTTGCGTTATTTGAAGATTAGATAGCACGAGTATATGATTGGCAATGGTATTTTGTTGATGCAATTCATGTCTTAAATATTTTTGGTAGCTATTGAGCATGCCTCTCATTTGCTTAATTTTGAGCCTACGAAGGACTATTCTTCATATATTCAGAGATAATTGTTGTGCTAATTTATTTATATGTTTAAATTAACATTGGGATCATAAGCTTTACATTATGACATAGATGCCATTGCTATTTGAAGCGTATGGATTTGGGTATAAAAATCACATAAAAATAAGCACATTCCCAGTCAAGTTAAAATTAAAACTTTAAGTCCAAATTACACATATGAGCAAGCGTACTCATCATTAACATAGCATAGGGTTCAAACGAGTGTCGATCCTTAAGGAACAAGTATGCATTAATAACTTTTCTTTCATTGTTCAACCGACTCAATAAAGTGAAAATGAAATAAAAAGGAAAATAAAATAAAATATATACATGTCAAGGATAAGGAATTATATAACTCAAACCATTATTTTGACAATCCTGATCTTAAAGTACTTAATCATTATCATAACTAATTATTCTCTAGGCATCATGAAGGATTAAAATAGATTCACTTCTTTCCCAATCCATGAAATCACTACCTTCCGAATAAATTAGAATCACTTGGTCTCATCACAATTAACTCATCCAAAAAATTCATTAAACACAATCCTCGATTAAATTCTCTTAGTCTCGGCGAATTTAAAATATGAAATTAACCAATGAATACTTAGTCCCGGCAAACATCAATTAACCTTTAATTACCTAGTCCTCATCAATTAACCCCATTGGTCTCGACAAGTTAATAGACAACAAATATGGAATTAATACATTGAAACCACCACTAACCCCTTTGGTCTCAGTGAATTAATGGGAAGAACCAACAAATTAATCCTGTAATAAGCAAAAGTAATTAAAAATCAAGAAGAACAATCAATTAATTAAAAGATCAAATAACTCTAAAAATCATGAATATCTAAACAATGCCGAATTACAATAAAACAATTAACATATCATTGTCAAGAAAAAGAAAACAAACTAAAAGAAAGCACTCATAGACAAGCCACCTTCTTTTTCCTTTGAAGACCTTCTTGTACAATCCTTCTTAAATTGAAGAATTCCTCCTTTGATATGAGTAATTTTCTGTGATAATCAATGAATTCTCCCATTTTTTCCTTGTGTTTCCCATCTATTTATGGGCTTGGGAAGTGCTTAAACTCGTTGGTGTAAGGTTCTTGGCCGAGTAGAAGTAGGAAGATACTAAAATTCTACAGACTACCAAAAACCCGTGTAGAAAAATCAAAATCCCGTCTTTTTCTCAGAGCACAGCCGGCGCCGCCTTGACTGCTGGAGCCAATGCCGGTTGTGTTCTGTTTGTTCTATTGTTCATCGATTTTTTCTTGATTTCCACGCAATGTTGTCCAAAGTGCAGCCGGCGCCGCCTTTGCTACTGGAGCTAGATCCGGCTTAGTTTTGTTCCGATTTGTTTCAACAATTTTTTGTCGTCTCGAAGTTTGTGTAATCAACACATGGCCAACACCAATTCCTATGCCCTGTCCGGCGCCACCTTGGTTCTGTTTTGCAACGTTTTTGCTTCGTTTTACCTCTGAAATATGAAATAATGAACAAAATACCTTTCCAATGATAAAATCTCAAATATGAAGAAATATGACTAGTTATTAAACAAAATGTATCACAAAAAAAATTCAAATAACTAGGAAAAATTTGACTAATTTAGGCCATATCATATTCCCCCACACTTAGCTCTTTGCATGTCCTCAAGCAAAGTATCAAAGACAAGTAGGAAAAACACAAGGTTTCATCAAATCACTCAATCGATTTTAAAGCAATATCTTCTATGCTTTCTTTATTCAAGAACATAAAACACATGCTACTACATCTTTCACAACAAATGCAAGACTTGTGTAGGTGAATAATGACTTAGTAGAACTATCCCAATACTTAACAATATTCTCAAACCATTGGAAAGAATTTAGTTCAAAAAGATTATGCATTCCATACCTTACTTTTCATACACTCTCTCCACTAATCTGAGACATATCATGATTCAATTTAGATCAAGTAGGACTTTTAAGCTTGTAATGTAAGGCTAAAGGCTTGTAATATAGCTTATCAAACGAAGGATATAAGAGAATCAAATATCAAAGAAACTGAGAGTTCGCAAGAAAAAGATAAACAAAATGTATCAATAATTTCCAAACTCCTCTTGCTCTCCTATTCCAAAATCAATCAAAACCATAACCTTATTTAGCAATTACAGCTCAACTTAAGCAAATCTTGCATTTTTACTCTTTTTCTTTTCTTTTTCTCATCTTTTCACTTCCTTCATCAACTCTTCTCTATTTTTCACAAGACCGCTCATATTTTCAGCAATGGTGCCAAGGACTTTATATGACTTTAACTTTTACAGCTCAATCACCATTCTTCTTGTGATCTTTCTTTTCTCTTCTTTCACTTTTTCTCTTTTTTTCTTTTCTCTCTTCTTTTTCTTTCTTCACTACTGTTGTTCTTTTCTTTTTTCTCTCTTTTTTTTTTAGTTTCTCTCTTTCCATCTTTTCTAGCAGCTTTCTATTTCTCGTTTCTTGTTTTCAATCTTTCTTCTCTCTTTCCTCTCTTTCTTTTCTTTCTTTTTCCAGTTCTTTCCAGCTCAGCACAACTAATGACACATGACTAAAAGTAACGAGTCATGATCTTTCTCTAAATATTCTCCCTCAACATTCTCTTATATATACTTTTCTCCATCAAGAGCATAAAGATTTGAAAGAATTATTCAAACTCTCAGAAACAAGCAATGGACAAAGTATGATATGGGTTTTAAAGAAAGAAATCAACAATTTAGGCTCAAAATAGGCACTAGGGAGAATATAAAAATTGGTAGGCTTGAAAAGCTCAAATTATCTAAAGAAGGCCTATCACCGTCATCCCTAAGTTAAATCATGATTGGCTTTCTTATTTCGCCTTGAGAGGTATTCAAGTAAGTTCTAGAATGCTCCAAGAATTTTAGTATAAAAATAGGTTTAAGAACATTACAAAACATTTTATCAAGAACTACTTCATCCAAGTGCGTGCAAAAAGTCATGCATAAGTCATAAAATGATCTAGAACATATGCTCTATAATCCATTATAAAGACATGCATTAAAAATACAACTTGAAATATCAAAGAAAATTAAAAAAAATGAAATTTTTTTGCTCAAGAAGGTTGGCTAAATTATATGCATAAAAGTTTCAATAGAAGAATTTTCAACCAAATCACTCCCGCACACTTAAACTGGACATTGTTCTTAATGGTCAAATAAATATAACAAGGAATAAACTATGCCATGGGACTAAAAATATAAAAGGAGAAGAGATAAGAAAGACAATACTTCCATTCATTGTGCAATGTGTTGTACAAGAACTGAATTCCGAAAGAAAGAGGCACTGGCAAAGTACCTAGAAAAGAAAAATGCAAAAGAGCACATCAAAGCATAAAAACTAGAAAAGAAAAATAAATCAAAAACAAAAGAAAGAAAATAGGACAAACGAACAAAGAAGTCAAAAACTACTAAAAAGAAAAAAACATTAAAAGAGAAAAGGAAAAAAAAAACAAGAGTGATCCAGGAGAAAAATTGTGGAGAAATCATCAGCAGTCCTCCTCCTCCTCCTCATCATCATCATCATCATCATCATCATCAGCTGGTGCAGACGTCCCCTCACCACGATGTTGCCTGGAAGATTGCTGCCTCAATTCCGCCAATTGCTGCTCCATAGTAGCTTGTCGTCGTCTCATGTCATCCATAGATCCCTACAAGTGTAGGAGCAACTCTATTTGCTAGTCTAAGTGTCCTAGCATGGTAGTCTCAAAGTCAACCTAGGGTTGGAACTGAGAACTGCTAGCTCGTGCACATGCCGGAGGTGGTGGCTGCTCCTCCTCCATGGTAGGTGGTCGTACCTGTTCGAGATGTCTAACCTCAAAGGGGATTAGCCACTTTTTCAACTCCTGGCTATACTTGTACCCACAACTTATCAATGTTAGCCTCCATCAGTTCTCCCTCAAGACTTATGCCAAAGTCTTTTAGAATTTTCATTATAACTAGGGGAAAAATGAAGGCTTTTGTAGAGAGACGGTGATGAACCACATCCCTAATGGATTGAATGATCAATGGTGCAAAAGGGATGGGCAAAGTGTTTATCATCTGATGCAAAATGTAGGTGTCAATAAGTCGAGTCTTATTAAAACCACTAGCATGGGGTACAACATTAAACCCAAACATATAGACTAGAGCTCTAAAGTTGGCAGCAAGATCATTGTTTGAATAGAAACTATTAGCTTGAAAGGCATTATGCTTATACAACCCTAGTGTGGCTCTAGTCCCGTTGACATCCCAATTCGAGTCAGACCGAATTTTTTTATTATTCACGTCTATCCCTTGCCAAGAATCATCGTCAAACACCTGGAGGAGATTAGCTAATTGATTTTAGGTGATGACAATAGGGATTCCTTTCACTTTCGTTTCAATATGGGGAAGATGTTTATTGTCCTTATCAACCATATTAGTATAAAATTCCTCGATGAGCACTAGACAATACTTCCCTTTCAGCTGTACTATCGACCCCCATCCTAGCCTCCTAAACATGATTCCTAACTTAAAGGCACGGTCTAGGGTAGGTGCGAAAGTACGTTCTACAATGATTTTATTGGATGCTCTCCTATTGTACCATTCCTCACAAGAGGGATCAATAAGCTTAGTTGGCCTAAGGAACAAGGGATCAATGGATGAAGGGGCCGAGGAAGAGGAAGCTCTCACCCTTTTAGAGGAATGACCCCGTGCTCGAGACATGTTATCAAGTAAGGAGTGGCAAAAATAGGAAGTTATAACAAATAAGTGCAAAGAAGTAAACGAGGTCTAGCTATCCGTTACAAACACAATTCTCAACTCTCACTTAACCCTCAACCAATCTCACAACCACAAAGCCTAAACTCCTTCAATATATATCAGACTCCAACCAATAATCAATTCAATCCCCTCAAATCAATTCAACATAACCTGCAACAATACATGTAAAGTTCACTGTAAAGCATAAACGTGTTGAATATCCCCAATGAATTCAAGTAGACATGATCATGTTAATGAAGGAATTATCATGGCATTATGTGACAAACAATTCAAGTTTCCTATGTAGTCCTTATTCAACCATCATGAATAGCCAAAATTCTAACCTTAGATATAGGTATGAAGTGCCTAATGATCATGTGCATGAATCAAATATCTAAGAACCATTAACTCCTAATCCATTCAACTCATTAAAACTCAAGGAGTAATGAACAATTCAAGATAACATCAACAATCCCAATTTTCGGCCAAAATTGTCCCTCAAATTAGAAAAATTCATCTACACCATTTCAACCATAGGAATTCAATAAAAAACATACATTTGTACTTGTGTATGCATGGGCAAGCAAAAGATGTAAGCTTTTTGCAGAAATCCAAGCTCCTTGCTTGTGGTTTGAAGGTGATGTTGTTATGAAAAATGGAAGATTTTGAGATTTTTTATCTGTAGGATCAATAAAAGAGAGATAGATAGATGTTATAGAAGTGATTAGGAGGTGGAAAATCAAATTTTGGGAAGGTGAGAAGGTGAAGCCAGCATGGGTTAGAGAGGAACTAAGAGGGAAGTTAGAGATTTTGAAGAAAAAGTGGCCAAAATGGCCTATATGTGCACCTTACCCGACAAAGACCGGAGCCGATCATAGCCCTAGCCGGCACCGGCTGCATTCTATCCGGCTCTCCAAAATATTTTTTTGTTCTTCATAAAAATGAGAAACACACAATAATGATGAACAATGCACTGTAATTCATGAAAAACAATCAACCAAAACGACAGAAGTAAAAATTGTTTCAATCATAAAACTGAAAGTAAAGTAAACAAAAGATGACTTCAATGCTTTCCACGGCTTTGATCCCGTGGATTCTTCTCAGTGTTTCCTGGTAATGTCCCCGCTTGACGATCTCCCAAGAGTTTAGCTAATTGACCAATTTGGTTTTCCAAGTTGTGCATGGAGGCCTCTAGGTTCCTTGTTGTAATATCAACCTCTTGGAACTTAGTCTCCATTGTACTTACCAATTGGCCAACCAACTCTTCCAATGGTGGCTTTGAAGGTGCTGCAGTATTGTTCATGGGGTTTTGACTCCTTTGATTTACTCCAAAATTTAAAGAGCCCCGCCTAGGTTGATATTCATTGTTCCAAGAGAAATTAGGGTGATTTCTCCAACCAGGATTATAGGTAGAGCTATAAGGGTTGTTACTTAGCTGGACATTACCTGCAAAGGCCTCTTGTTCCGAGGTTTCTTGGAGTAACCCCATGTTTTGGCATTCATGATTCGGGTGTCCTTCTCCATAAAAATCACAACTTACATTTAATACTTGACCTTATGGCATCACCATTTGTTCTATCTTCTGAGTTAAGGCGTCCACCTTGACCTCTAATGCTGCCACAGCATCTACTTTGTGTACTCCTTGCACACGAGCTCTAGACCCCAAGAATAGTTATTAGAAGCTAGATTTTCAACAAGATCGAATACCTATTCCGGGGTCTTATGATTGATGGAACTCCCTGCAGAAGAGTCCACCACTTGGCGTGTTCCGAACGTAAGGCCATTCAAAAATATTAGCATCTGCATTCCTAGCTCAAATCAGTGGTGTGGGCATTTCCTTAGCATCTCCTTGAATCTCTCCCAACTTTCATATAAGGACTCAGAATCTAATTGTTGGAAGACAAATATCTCATTCCTAAGTTTGGCTGTCCTAACTGGAGAAAAATATTTGGCCAGAAATTTTTTAGCTAGGGCATTCCAAGTAGTCATGGAGCCTATAGGTAAAGACTTTAACCAATATTTGGCTCTATCTCTCAAAGAAAAAGGAAAAATTCTTAATTTTATGGCATTCTCAGAAACACCATTCATCTTAAAAGTATCACAAATCCCAAGGAAACTAGCTAAATAAGCATTGGGATCTTCTTCAGGTAGCCCGTCAAAATGAACCATGTTTTGAACCATCTGGATAATATTGGGCTTTATTTCAAAATTATTTACATCCACCCTAAGCCTAGTAATACTCGAGCCTGTGTCCGAAATTGCAGTTTTCACAAAGTCATCCATAACCTGCCTATCCCCAACATTCTTATTTTGAGCACCATCCATTTCGATGATCAAGTTCCTTTGGATTGTCTGGTAGATCTTTGGCAGTGTCCTTTCAATTTCAGGGTCAAAATCGACTATCTCGCCTTCGAATTTTCGGGTCATGTACCAAGGCTAACACCTAAAAGAACAAGAAGCAAGTTAGATAACCGAATTTATGATTAAAACAAAATTGAAAGATTACAAAGTTAGTCAAAGTTAGTTGGTTAGGTTACAAAGGGTATACACAATTACACAAGATACAAAAGATAGTACCTTTTGCGAAGAGAATAATTGTACATATTTACATATTTACGTGGTTAAATCAATAAAATCCAAGCTTTCATGCTATTGTTCTCCGACAAAAACGCCAAAAACTTGATGTCAAATCAAGTTTTTCAAACACACCTCTATGATGAAATAGAAAAATATCCTAATCCCTAGCAACAGCGCCAAAAACTTGATGCGTTTGGAATTGGGTATACAAAATCACATAAAAATAAGCATATTCTCAGTCAAGTTTAAATTAAAACGTTAACCCCAAATTGAACATATAAGCAAGCGTACTCATCATTAACATAGCATAGGGTTCAAACGAGTGTTGATCCTCAAAGAACAAGTATGCATTAATAATTTTTCTTTCATTGTTCAACCAACTCAATAAAGTGAAAACAAAATAAAAAGGAAAATAAAATAAAATATATACATGTCAAGGATGAAGAATTATGTAACCCAAACCATTATTTTGACAATCCTGATCTTAAAGTACTTAATCACTATCATAACTAATTATTCTCTTGGTATCATGAATGATTAAAATAGATTTACTTATTTCCTAATTCATGAAATTACTACCTTCTGGATAAATTAGAATCACTTGGTCTCATCTCAACTAACTCATCCAAAAGATGCATTAAACACAATCCTTGATTAAATTCTCTTGGTCTCGGCGAATTTAAAACATAAAATTAACCAATGAATCCTTGGTCCCGGCAAACATCAATTAACCTTTAATTACCTAATCCTCATCAATTAATCCCCTTGGTCTCGACGAGTTAACAGACAACAAATATGGAATTAATACATTGAAACCACCACAAACCCTTTGGTCTCAGCGAATTAATGGGAAGAACCAACAAATTAATCTCGTAATAAGCACAAGTAATTAAATACCAAGAAGAACAATCAATTAACTAAAAGATCAAATAACTTTAAAAATCATGAATATCTAAACAATGTCGAATTACAATAAAATAATTAACATATCATTTTCAAGAAAAAGAAAACAAAGTAATAGAAAACACTCATAGACAAGCTTCCTTCTTCTTCCTTTGAAGACCTTCTTGTACAATCCTCCTTAAATTGAAGAATTCCTCCTTTGATTTAAGTAATTTTCTGTGATAATCAATGAATTCTCCTCTTTTTCCTTGTGTTTCCCATCTATTTATAAGCTTGGAAGTGCCTAAACTCGTTGGTGTAGGCTCTTGGCCTAGTAGAAGTTGGAAGTTACTAAAATTCCATAGATTACCAAAAATCCACGTAAAAAAAATCAAAATCCCGTCTTTTCCTCAGAGCACAACCGGCGCCACCTTGGCTACTCGAGCCGACGCCGGTTGTGTTTTGTTTGTTCCGTTGTTCATCGATTTTTTCTTGATTTCCACGCAATGTTGTCCAAAGTGCAGCCGGCGCCGCCTTGGCTACTAGAGCCAACGCTGCCTTGGTTCTGTTCCCGTCTGTTTCAATAATTTTTTATCATCTCGAAGTTTGTGTAATCAGCACATGGCCAGCATCGGTTCCTATGCCCTGTCTGGTGCTGCCTTGGTTCTGTTTTGTGACATTTTTGCTTCGTTTTACCTCTAAAATTTGATATAATGAACAAAATACCTTTCCAATGGTAAAATCTCAAATATGAAGGAATATGGCTAGTTATTGAACAAAATGTATCACAAAAAAACCTCAAATAACTAGAAAAAAATATGATTAATTTAGGCCCTATCACTACTTTGATCATAGGTATTGGTATTGTGTTTCGGATTGGACAATGGCAATATTCTTATAGGTATCATTGGGGGAGTTTGTATTGTATTAGTGAGGTATTTAGTGGTATATTAAGATGGTGGATGAGTTGAATGGATGTTGTGATTGTGAGAATGTTGAGAGTTGTGTTGATTTTATATTGAGGAGTAATCTTGAGTGTGTTAACCTTCTTCCTTTCTCCTATCATTTCTATCATCTCACCTTCATCATGTCTAGGAGACCCCAAGGGTATGGCACCTGGAGCCAAGAAAGCTCGGGTTTCATCATTTTTTATCCCATCTTTTGAGCCTTTACTTACCCAACCTACCAAATTCATTGATCGTACATATCAGATATAGTACAAAAGTCATCAAGATAATAAAATCATAGTAGAAAAGATGTACAAGCCTTCCCTAGATAAGTCATTGTAGCTCTCCACAATGTTTGGGAGAGTTTATTGTACTGTGAAGGTGAAAGAGTTTTATGCTAATCTGTAGGACAAGAAAAAGAACAATCTTGAGGTCATCTCTACTATGGTCAAGAGGGTGTCTATTGAGTTTGATAGGGGCCGATTAGCTAGGTGATAGGGGCTAAATTAGTAATATTTTTCCTAATTATTTGAGGTTCTTTTTTGATACATTTTATTCAATAACTAGTTGTATTCCTTCATATTTGAGATTTTACCCTTGAAAAGGTATTTTGTTCATTATTTTAGATTTTTGGGGTAAAACGAAACAAAAATGTCGCAAAATAGAATAGAGGCGGCACCGGCTGGGACAGAGGAACCGACGCCAGCCATGCATAGGTTGCGCGAACTTCAAAGCGACAGAAAAATTAGTGAAATAGAGTGAAACAGAGTGAAACTAGCGTTGGCTCCAGTAGCCAAGGCGGCGCGGGCTACATTCTGGAATACATTGTGCAGAATTCAAGAAAAAAAATCGGCGAACAATTGGAGAACCAGTGCACAACTGGCACCGGCTCCGAGAGCCAAGGCAGCGCCGGCTGTGCCTTGAAGTTAAGGCGGTGCTTTGATTTTTCTACGCAATTTTTGGTAATCTGTGGAGTTTTAGTATCTTCCAACTTCTACTCGACCAAGAACATTACCCCAATAAGTTTAAGCACTTCCCAAACCTATAAATAGAGGAAAAACACAAGGGAAAAGGAGAGAATCATGGATCATCACAGAAAATCACTAAATCAAAAGAGGAATTCTTCAATTCAAGGAGGGTTGTTCAAGAAGGTCTTCAAAGGAATAAGAAGGATGCTTGTCGATGAGTGCTTTCTTTTGCTTTGTTTTCTTTTTCTTGAATAATGATTTGTTAATTATTTTATTGTAATTCAACATTGTTTCAGATATTCATGATTTTTAGAGTTGTTTGATCTTTTAATTAATTGATTGTTTTTCTTGGTATTCAATTACTTGTGCTCATTACGAGATTAGTTGGTTGGTTCTCTCCATTAACTTACTAGACCAAGGGGGTTGATTACTTAGAACTGGTAATTGAAGATTAATTGATGTCTTCCAAGACTAAGGGTTCATTGATTAATTTCATATTTTAAATTTTCTGAGACTAAGGGAATTTAGTTGAGGATTGTGTTTAATGCATCTTTTGGATGAATTAGTTGAGACGAGACCAAGTGATTCTAATTTATCTAGAAGGTAGTGATTTCATGGATTGACTATCGAAGTGAATCTACTTTAATCCTTAATGATGCCAAGAGAATAATTTGTTATGATAATGGTTGGGTTCTTTAAGATCATGTTTGTCTAAACAATGGTTTGAGTTACATACTTCTCCATCCTTGACATGTATATATATATTTTTTATTTTCTTTTGTTTTATTTTATTTCTTTTTCACTTTATCGAGTCGGTTAAACAATGAAGGAAAGGTGCTTAATGTATACTTGTTCCTTAAGGATCAACACTCGTTTGAACCCTATGCTATGTTAATGATGAGTACGCTTGCTCATATGTGTAATTTGGGTTTAACGTTTTAATGTAAACTTGATTAGGAATGTGCTTATTTTTATATGATTTTTTATACCCAAATCCATACGCTTCAAGTTTTTTGCGCCGTTACCGGGGATTATGATATTTTAGACTTGTCTTTAAAAAACTTGATTTGGCATCAAGTTTTTGGAGCCGTTGTCAGGGAACAATAGCATGAAGTCTTGGATTTTATTGATTTAACTATGTAAATATGTACATAGATAAATATGTAAATATGTACAATTGTTCTTTCCGCAAAAATGTGCTATCTTTTGTATCTTGTGTATCTTTGTATACTCTTGTAATCTAATTTACTAACTTTTACTAACTTTGTATTTTGTTGTAATCATGAATTCTGTTATCTAACTTTTATCTTGTCTTTGCTAGGTGTTAGGCTTGGTACATGATCTAATGACCTGAAGGCGATATAGTAAATTTCGTTTTGTTTCATTTTTATTTCTTTCTTCTTAAATTAAATTGCATTATTCATCATTGATGTATGTTCATCATTTTTATTTCGTTTGTCAACCAAAAAAAAAAAAAACCATTAGTATATTGATGATAGATTAGCAAAATTACAAGCTAACATTGATGTTTTTAGTGAGACGTCATTAGAAGCATTAGTGAATTCTTTTGTTACCAATACAAATTCATCTGTTTAGTGGCATGAAGAAGCTTCCCAATGATTGTGCGATCAATGGAAGCAATTAGTTAAGATTGTTGAGGAAACGCAGGAGTTCATGCGAGCCCGTACAAGTGACAATGGAATAAAAAGAGCGGCTATAAAGGGGACAATTGCATGCTGTGGCAAGAGAGGTATTTGATTCTACTCTATGTGCTCAAAATTCTAATATTTCTTTGTCACCTGATTTCTTAGGTTCCTCCCACTTTTTAGAAAACAATGGTCCCAATGATAATGGAGGTAACTTGGTATTTGTAGAAGCATTGAAAAGTAAGGATTTTCCAATCCCATCTTTAAGAACTCAAATACTAAGTTTAAAGGGGCATTTCAATTGTGACAAATCTTTTGAAGGGTCAAAAGGTGATTTCAAGTTTGATGCATTCTTTATAGATCATGTGCATTTCTATGTTGACAAAAATATTTGTGTGTCTAATGAAATGTTAGAGAAAGAGGTTAATGCGTTTTGCTTTAGTAAGAAAAATTATTTTCATAAACCTTCTATTTGTCAAAAACCTCTCTTCATTCTACATTCATCATGCCTATCTTTTATTTTGAGCTTTAATTTCTTTTCAAAAGGTTTGAAGAGGAAGCATGATGAGTGTAAAAAGTTTTTGTTTTATTTTTTTATTTTTATTTTTAGTTTTATTTTTATTTTATTTTTTTGAATCTTTTTCTTTAGTTTGTTTTCTTTTATTTAGGTATATTTTTATTTTATTATTATTTTCCTTGTGCTTGTATTTGTGTTTTGTTTTATAGGAATAAAGCCTTCTTGGACAAGCCCTTCTTTTGACCTCAAGCTTGGCTATCTATTGGAGCATTATTGCACTTGGGCAGTATTACTTAAACTTTCTAACCCCTTATTATTTTTAATCCCTTTGGAGATGCTTTCTTGTGTTTAATTTTTGCTAATGAGGATATTGCCCAATTTAAGTGTAGGGAAGTAGTTTAGTGATATACTTTGTCAAGTTTTTATCAATTTTATTTTGAGAAAAAAGTTTGGAAAATTGGAACTACTCCATCATGAAAGTAATTTCTTTCTTCTCTTTTCCCCGTTATTTTTTGGTCCCATGGCATTGTTTATTATTTGTTCTATTTCTTTAGCCATTGAGGACAATGTCCAGTTTAAGTGTGAGGGAGTGGTTTGATTGAAAATTCTTCTATGCATCATTCTTGTATCCTTTATCCTTCTTGTAAAATAAAAAATTTTCAGAATTTTTCTGACTTTTTTTGAGATTTCAAGCTATATTTTTAATGCATGTCTTTATGATGGATTATAGAGCATATGTTCTAGATTATTTTTGGCTTATGCATGACTTTTTGCACGCACTTGGACGAAGTAGTTCTTGATCAAATGTTTTTCATTATTCTTAAACCTGTTTTTTTATTAAAATTCATGGAGCATTCTAGAACTTATTTGAATACCTCTCGAGGCGAAATAAGAAAGACAGTCATGATTTAACTTAGGGATGAAGGTAATAGGCCTTCTTTGGATAGTTTGAGCTTTTCAAGCCTACCTATTTTTATATAATCCTTAGTGCCTATTTTAAGCCTAAATTGTTAATTTCTTTCTTTAAAACCTGTTATCATATTTTGTCCACTGCTTATTTCTAAGAGTTTGAATAATTTTTCAAATCTTTATGCTCTTGATGGATGAAAGTATATGTAAGAGAATGTTGAGGAAGAATACTTGAAAAAGATCATAACTTGTTACTTTCAGTCATGTATCAATAGTGAATTAAGCTGGAAAGAGAGATTGAAAATAAGAGAAGAAAAGAAACAGCTGCAAGAAAAGATGGAAAGAAAAAAATTAAGAAAAGAAAAGCAGCAGTAAGAGTGAAAAGAAGAGAGAAAAGAAAGAAAAGAAAAATTTTTGAAAAGAAAAGAGAAACGAAAGATCACAAGAGAAATGGTGATTGAGCTGTAAAAGTTAAGTTCATATAAAGTACTTGACACCATTGCTGAAAATTTGAGTGATCTTGTGATGAGAAGACGAAAAGAAAAAAAAAAGAAAAAATGCAGGATTTGCTTGAGTTGAGTTGTAATTGCTATATAAGGTTATGGTTTGATTGATTTCTATAATAGGAGAGCAAGCAGAGTTGGAAATTATTGGTTCATTTGTTTATCCTTTTCTTGTGAACTCTCAGTTTCTTTGATTTTTGATTCTCCTATATCCTTCGTTTGATAAGCTACATTACAAGCCTTGAGCCTTACATTACAAGCTTGAAAGTCTTACTTGACTTAAGTAGAATCATGATATGTCTCGGATTAGTGGAGAGAGTGTATGAAAGGTAAGCCTATGGAATGCATATTCTTTTTTAGCTAAATTCTTTCCAATAGTTTGAGAATAGTGTTAAGTCTTGAGATGGTTCTACTAAGTCATTATTCACTACACAAGTCTTGCATTTGTTGTGAAAGATGTAGTAGCATGTGTTTTATGTTCTTGAATGAAGAAAGCGTTATAGATATTGTTTTGAAAATGATTAAGTGATTTAATGAAACCTTGTGTTTTCCTACTTGTTCTTGATACTTTGCTTGAGGACAAGCAAAAAGCTAAGTGTGGGGGAATTGATAAGGGCTAAATTAGTCATATTTTTTCTAGTTATTTGAGGTTCTTTTGTGATACATTTTATTCAATAACTAGTCGTATTCCTTTATATTTGAGATTTTACCCTTGGAAAGGTATTTTGTTCAGTATTTCAGATTTTTAGGGTAAAATGAAGCAAAAATTTCACAAAACAGAATAAAGGCGGCGCCTACTGGGACAAAGGAACCAACGTCAGCTATGCACTAGTTGCACGAACTTCAAAGCGATGAAAAAATTGGTGAAATAGAGCAGAACAAAGTGGAACCGGCGCTGGCTCCAGTAGCCAAGGCGGCACTAGCTGCATTCTGGAATACATTATGAAGAATTCAAGAAAAAAATTGGCGAACAAATGGAGAACCAGAACACAATCAGTGCCAGCTTCGAGAGCCAAGGCGGAGTTGGCTGTGCCCTGAAATTAAGGCAGTGCTTTGATTTTTCTACGCAGTTTTTGGTAATCTGTGGAGTTTTAGTATCTTCTAACTTCTACTCGGCCAATAACATTACCCCAACAAGTTTAGCCACTTCCCAAACCTATAAATAGAGGGAAAATACAAGGGAAAATGAGAGAATTCATAGATCATCACAGAAAATCACTAAATCAAATGAGAAATTCTTCAATTCAAGGAGGGTTGTACAAGAAGGTCTTCAAAGGAAGAAGAAAGAGGCTTGTCTATGAGTACTTTCTTTTACTTTGTTTTCTTTTTCTTGAACAATGATATGTTAATTGTTTTATTATAATTCAACATTGTTTCAAATACTCATGATTTTTAGAGTTGTTTGATCTTTTGATTAATTGATTGTTATTCTTGGTATTCAATTACTTGTGCTCATTACGAGATTAGTTTATTGGTTCTCTCCATTAACTTACTGGACCAAAGGGGTTGATTGCTTAGAATTGGTAATTGAAGGTTAATTGATGTCTTCCGAGACCAAGGGTTAATTGATTAATTTCGTGTTTTAAATTTTCTGAGACCAAGGGAATTTAATTGAGGACTGTGTTTAATGCATCTTTTGGATGAATTAGTTGAGACGATACCCAGTGATTCTAATTTATCTAGAAGGTAGTGATTTCATGGATTGACTATCGAAGTGAATCTACTTTAATCCTTCATGATGCCAAGAGAATAATTAGTTCTGATAATGGTTGGGTTCTTTAAGATCATGTTTGTCTAAACAATAGTTTGAGTTGCATACTTCTCCATCCTTGACATGTATATATTTTTATTTTTATTTTCTTTTGTTTTATTTTATTTATTTTTCACTTTATCGAGTCGGCTAAACAATGAAAGAAAGGTGATTAATGTATACTTGTTCCTTGAGGATCGACACTCGTTTGAATCCTATGCTATGTTAATGATAAATACGCTTGCTCATATGTGTAATTTAGATTTAACATTTTAATGTAAACTTAATTGAGAATGTGCTTATTTTTATATGATTTTTTATACCCAAATCCATACGCATCACCAAGATATCGAGTGTGCCTGATGATGGTCCATGAATAGCTGTGGAGCATCATAATCAAAAGATTATTTCTTATCTTACTTAAGATATGGATGATGTTTGGACTAGTTTGCAAATGTGGAGGAAAGGACAAATAGGACAGTATCTCTATTACTCCAACGATGATCTTATAGACTCAGCTACGTGCCATAGTATACCTTTTCTCTTTCAATGTCTATCCTAAGGGTAGTGGCTTCAATGAGTCTAGAGTCCTTGATGTATATATTCTTGATAAGATGATGAAAAGTGTGCCTATCCCTCTTACTCCTACTATTATTCAGTCTATGAGGGAGGTTGTTTATTCTCGCATCTCAGCCAAGGCCCTTGTATTTCCTTTAGTCATTATGCGTATCTTATAGGACTTTGATGAGTTGTGATGGAGAGATCAATGAGCCGACCAATGAGCGGGACTTAGTGATAGAACATACCTTAGTTCGATGTAGCTATACATATGATGAGAGAGAGAGAGGAGCTGGAAGAAACCTTTTGAGGTACAGCATCCAGGAATGGTGAAGCTTTCCCCTGATGATGATGATTCCGAGGATGCTACCTATTTACTGCTTACTCGCTTTTATTTTATTTTCTGCCGCTTTTCTTTTATTTCTTTTCCTTTGAATTTTAATGACCTTTCTTAGTTTTTAGCTGTTGAATTATTTTTCTTTTTTTCTAGATTTATGCTTTTTGGTTTTGTTTTTTTGTTCTAGGAATGCTAGAACATTGTTCAAGGAATATGCTCCAATGTGATGAAATTCAACACTCTTTTGTGGAATATGATTGTGGAAGTATTTTCTTTTCTCTATTCTTCCTCTTTATTTATTTTAGTCTCCTTAGCTTTGCTTTCATTGTTATATTTTTTGCCATTGAGGACAATATCCAGTTTAAGTGTCGGGGGAGAATTTAGCATTAAAGATATTTTCCATATACATTTTAGCCGAAATTTTTGTGAAATTTTTCAAAAATATTTTGTGGTTTTCATTGCTTTTGCAAGGTTGTAGTTATCTTTCTTACTTAGATATGAATTTTGTCATTCACTTGATGGATTTTTATTAATAAGGAATTGGTTTATTAGATAGGATATGTTAAGACTTGAGAATTTGGATTAATCTTGTTTATGCATTAGAATTTGATTACTATTTGTTTCATTTAGTTTGAATATGGATAATGTGTTGAATATGGGGAAAATTGTTGGCTAACTCTTGTATTATGAGTTTAAACTTCGCTTAATTTTGAGTTGTGATAAGGAATGTGAGGACAAAAATCTTTGAATGGAAAAACTAAGTGAAAAAAACTGATTGTGAGTTGAAAAATAAGAAAAATGAGTTGAAAAAAATAGTTTCATCATTGAAGACGAGAATATACTTTAGCTTAATTATGGGGTCCAATACGAATAATGAAGAGAAATTCACTTTCTTAAGGCTATTAATTCCCGGAAGCAAAAAGAAGAAATAAAAGTGTTGAAAAAATGATGAGTGATAACTATAAGGGGGCCAATACAGTGCGTGAAGAGAAATCCATTCACTTGAGGCTATCAATTCCCTAAGTCATTGAAAAATTTAAGAGGGAAAAAATGGAGTGGTTTCCTTAAATCATAACTTGAGTTGTGTAATTTTTGAATTTATAATACTTGAATTGGTAGGTAGCTTGACTTGTATGATTCATGCTATCTATATTTTAGCTTGAATGGTGAAATAATTCTCTTAGACTAAAGTATAAACTTGCTTAATTTGACTTCAAGAGTCTTGTTATGTCTTATCAAGTGCTTCAATTTGTAATTATTTTCAAAGGGTTGAATGAATGGCACAGTTATATCTAAAGTTTGAAGGGAGGTTATAAGCCTTGTTATGGTCAAAATTTTGGAAAAATAAAAGCTTGTGTTTTCTTGTTTTTCTTCTTGACTTAAGTGTTTTGCTTAAGGACAAGCTAAGGTTCAAGTGTAGGGGAATGTGATAGGGGCTAAATTCATCACTAATTTTCTAGTTATTTGAGGCTAATTCGAGATACTTTTGATGTAATAACTAGGCATATTCCTTCCTATTTGATATTTTGCCTGTGGAAATGTTCTTGATGAATTTGTGCAGGAATTAAAAGATTTTGAGCAAAAGTGTAAAATTCCAGTGCCAATCCGACGCCAGGTCAAGCTACCTAACCCGATGCCAGGTCTGCTCTGGAAAAGCAAAGTAAAATAGAGCAAATTTTAGAGCAAACCAGAAGTAGCCCAGTGCCAGGCTAGACTAAGTGACCAGGTGCCGGGTCCATTTTGTCCAAAGTCGGTGTAACTCTGTTTTCACACAAATTTGGTATCTTCTAAATGATTTTGGTATTTTCTGAATTCTACTCGAACTAGACTTCTCAAGTTACGAATTTTGATATCAAGGAGGCTTATAAATACAAGAAAAATACAAGAAAATGGGGTGAATCCAAGGACCAAAGTTGTTAATCACTCATAAAAAGAAGAGATTCATCAATCAAGGGATATTGTTCAAAAAGGTTTTCAAGGAAAAGAAAAATGGCTTGTCTATGAGTTCTTTCTTTTACTTTTGTTTTCTTTTTTTAGAATAATAATATAATTAATATTTTTATTGTAATTTGATATTATTTTTGGGATTCATGATTTCTTGAGTTAATTTAGACTTTTTATCAATTAATTTTTTGTGTTAGAATTTATTTACTTATTTTTTCTACGAAGTTGATTAATTGATTCTTATTAATAGCTTGCTTGAAAAAGGGGGTTGATAATGACTTCAACTAATTAATTTCATATTTGTTATCTCTTAATCTGCTTATTTTCAATAACTTGGGCAATCAAAGATTAGTTGATTATTGCTAGAATGTTGATTCATTGACTAATTTCATGCTTTAAATCACCTAGAATATAGGAGTTTATATGAGAATTGATTTTAATGCATCTTTTGGGTAAATTGGTTGAGACAGAATATATTCACTAATTTAACTAGAAGATAGTGATTTCATAGATTACAAACGAAGTGGGTCTATTTTAAATCCTTCATGAGACCAAGATGATAATTGATTGTGATATTTGCTAAGTGATTCATTGTCATGTTTTCAAAAGTATTTGTGTAAATTGCATATTTTTAGATCATTGAGTTGTATATATTTTTCTCTATTTTTCTTTTTATCATCTTATCAATTTGTTGGGTCGATTAAATAATGAATGAAAAGTGATTAATGTGTATTTGTTCCTTTGAGGATCGATACTCGTTAATTCCTTATACTACACTTGTGATGAGTATACTTGATCGTATGTGTAATTTAGAATTAATATTTTAATTAAAACTTAGCTAGGGATAGATTTAAATTTTAATGATTTTTATGCACCTAAAATTTACGCATCATTTTTATGTTTGTTATAAGAAGTACATGAGCATTTATTTTACTAGCTCTAACAGAGGAAGTATTTGAGATATGATCTTGAAGCCGTTGTGTAGATTTTTGATGTATTAATATTTCATTAGATATATTGGGAAATTTCTAAACAAATTCTGTAAGAATTTAATGTAATATGAGCTTTATTTGGACAATTTACTCTCTTTTGTATTTATTTGGTTTTTTCAGGGACTTGAATGCAAAAGTTACAAATTGGAGGGTTGAAAAATAAATTGCAAAAGCTCACGCCATTAGGAGAGTTCAAGCGGGGGCCTGATTCAACTCTCCTATCTGTTCCAGCGTAAAGCATAAAAGGAAAAGCATGAGGATTTTAGGGGGGGGGGGGAGGGGGGGGAGGGGGGAATCAGCAGCTAGAGGAGAAAGCTTCTATTCTCCAACATATAGAATTAGGTTTTATTTTTTTGGGATTTGGCTGTATTTGAGAGGAGTTTCATTGTTAGAGCATATTGAAAGAAAGCCGTGAACAAAAGTTAGAGACTATATTGGAACATGATAGGGGCTAAATTAGTCATGTTTTTCCTAGTTATTTGAGATTTATTTGTAATACATTTTGTTCAATAACTAGTCACATTCTTTCATATTTGAGATTTTACCCTTGGAAAGGTATTTTGTTCATCATTACAAATTTTTAGGGTAAAATGAAATAAAAACGTCGTAAAACAGAGGAGAAGCGATGTTGGCTAGGGTTCTAGAACTAACGCCGGTCATACACTGTTGAAACGAACTTCAAAGCGACGGAAAATTATTGAAACAGAGCATAACAGAGCCAAGGCGGCGCCGGCTGTATTCTGGACATATTGTGTAAAATTCGGGGAAAAAATCGGCGAACAAGTAGAGAAGCAAAACACAACTGACATCGGCTGTGAAGCTGGAACCAGCACCGGCTGTGCCCTAAAGCTAAGGCGGTGCTTATTTTTTTTACGCGATTTTTGACAATCTAAGGAGTTTTAGTATCTTCCAACTTCTACTCGGCCAAGAACATTGTACCTATGAGATTAAGCACTTCCTAAGCCTATAAATAGATGGAAAACACAAGAGAAAGGGGAGACAATTCATTGATCATTAGAAAAAATCACTCAATCAAACGAGGAATTCTTCAATTCAAGGAGGGTTGTACAAGAAGGTCTTCAAAGGAAGAAGAAGGAGGCTTATTTATGAATGCTTTCTTTTACTTTGTTTTCTTTTTCTTGAACATTGATATATTAATTGTTTTATTATAATTTGACATTGTTGAGATATTCATGATTTTTAGAGTTATTTGATCTTTTGATTAATTGATTGTTCTTCTTGTTATTTAATTACTTGGGCATATTACGAGATTAATTGGTTGTTTCTTTTCATTGGCTTGCTAGACCAAAGTGGTTGATGGTAGTTGCAATTAATTAATTTCATATTTATTGGCTGTTAACTTGCTAGACCAAATAGGTTAATTGCTGAAGATTGAGTAATTAAAGGTTAATTGATGTTTTCCAAACCAAGGATTCATTGATTAATTTCATGTTTTAAATTTGCCAGACCAAGGAAATTTAATCAATGATTGTGTTTAATGCATCTTGTGGATGAATTAGTTGAGATAGATCAAGTGATGTTAATTTATCTAGAAGGTAGTAATTAGTTGAGACAGATCAAGTGATGCTAATTTACCTTTATCCTTCATGGTGCCAAAAGAATGATTAGTTATGACAATGGTTAGGTCCTTTAAGATCATGTTTATCTAAACAATGGTTTGAGTTACATACTTCTCCATCCTTGACATGTGTATATTTTTATTTTTCATTTCTTTTCTTTTGTTTTATTTTTATTTTTATTTTTTTACTTTATCAAGTTAGTTAAACAATGAAAGAAAGGTAATTAATGTCTACTTGTTCTTAGAGGATCGACACTTATTTGAACCCTATGCTAGGTTAATGATGAGTACGATTGCTCATATGTGTGATTTGGGTTGAACGTTTTAATTTAAACTTGATTGGGAATGTGTTTAGATTTTGTATAATTTTTACACCCAAGTCCGGATACATCAAGTTTTTGGCACCGTTGCCGGGGAACAATAACATGAAAGCTTGGATTTTGTTGATTTAACCATGTGAATATGTAAATATGTAAATACGTAAATATGTAAATGATGTATAATTGTTCTTTTCGCAAAAATGTGCCATCTTTTGTATCTCATGTATTCTTATACACCCTTATACCCTAACCTAACTTACTAACCTTGACCCTGTTTTATTGACTAACTTTTTCTTCTTTTAATTTTGTTATCTAACTTTCTTCTTGTCTTTTATAGGTATAGGCCATGGAAAGCAGTGAAGTCATTTTTGCTATTTGGAATAATTTTTATTTTTGTCATTTTGTTTTGTTCTTTTTATCGTGTCTTTATGAATTAAATTGCATGATTCATCAGTACTGCACATCGCATTCAAAAAAAAAAAGCATTAGTGTATTAATTGGCAAAATTACAAGCTCACATTGATGTTTTTAATGAGACATCATTAGAAGCATTAGTGACTTCTTTTGTTGCCAATAGAAATTCATCTGTTCAGTGGTATGAAGAAGCTTCCCAACAATTGTGCAATCAAAGGAAACACTTAGTTAAGATTGTTGAGGAGAATCATAAGTTCATGCTGGCCCATACACTCAAACAAGAAAATCTCCCAGGAAAGGAGAGATCCTATGAGGGACAACTATCCAATGTGGGAAGGGAGGTATTCCATTCTTCTTTATGTGATAATAATCCTAACCTCTCTTTGTCACATGATTTCCTAGGTTCCTCTCTTTTCTCGGAGAATATGGGTCCAAATAATGATGTGTTGAATTTATCATGCTTCAAGGAGTTGGATTTTTCAATACTATATCGTAAAAGTCCTTGGAGGATGGTGGTAATCTCTACCCTTCACCCCATTCAATAGGAGGTAACGTAGTTTTTGTCGATGTGTTGAAAAGTAAGGATTTCTTGATCCCATCTTTAAGAACACAATTGCTAAGTTTAATGGGAATTTTAATTGGAAAAATTCTTTTGAAGGGTTAATCGGTAATTTCAAAGTTGATGCATCCGTTAGACACCATATGCACTCATATGTTGAAAAAGATATTTATGTGTCTAAAGGAATGTTAGAGAATGATATTTATGTGTTTTGCTTTGCTGAGACAAATCGTTTTCCAGAACCCTCCATTTTTTCTATATTCATTATGCCTATCTTCTATTTTGAGCTTTAATTTCTTTACAAAATGTTTGATGAGGAAGCATGATTGGTGTAGAGCGTTTTGTTTTATTTTTATTATTTTATTCTTTTTTTTTAGTTTGTTTTCTTTTTTTTTTAGGTATGTTTTTATTTTATTATTATTTACCTTGTGCTTTTATTTGTGTTTTGTTTTATAGGAATAAAGTCCTCTTGGACAAGGCCTTCTCTGTACCTCAAGTTTGGATATCTATTGAAGCATTATTGCACTTGGACAGTATTACTTAAACTTTCTATCCCCTTATTATTTATAGTCCCTTTGGAGATGCTTTCTTGTGTTTAATTTTTGCCAATAAGGACATTGTCCAATTTAAGTGTGGGGGAGTGGTTTAGTGATATATTTTGTCCAAATTTTTATCAATTATCTTGGTGTTTTCTTAGCATTGAGCTACTTTGACATATTTTGAAATTGAGAAATAATTTTACTTTGAGCACAAAGTATGAAAGTATTTTCTGTCTTCCCTTTCCCCCATTATTTTTGGTCCCGTGGCACTATTTCTTTGTTCTATTTATTTGGCCATTGAGGACAATGTCCAGTTTAAGTGTGGGGGAGTGGTTAGATTGAGAACTCTTCTACTTCTATTCCTCATTCATTCTTGTGAGCAAAATTTTCAAAATTTTTTCTGATTTTCTTTGAGATTTCAAGCTGTATTTTTAATGCATGTCTTTATGATGGATTATAAAGCATATGTTCTATATCATTTATGGCTTATGCATGACTTTTTGCACTCACTTGGATGAAGTAGTTCTTGATCTAATGCTTTTCATTGTTCTTAAACCTGTTTTTCTACTAAAATTCATGGAGCAGTCTATAACTTACTTGAATACCTCTCGAGACGAAATAAGAAAGACAGTCATGATTTAATTTAGGGATGATGGTAATAGGCCTTCTTTGGATAGTTTGAGCTTTTCAAGCCTACCTATTTTCATATTATCCCTAGTGCCATTTTGAGCCTAAATGGTTGAGTTCTTTCTTTAAAACCCGTCATAAGATTTTGCCCATTGCTTGTTTATGAGAGGTTGAATAATTTTTCAAATCTTTATGCTCTTGGTAGATGAAAGTGTATGAAAGAAAATATTAAGGAAGAATATTGGGGAAAAAGATCATGACTTGTTACTTTTAGTCATGGATCAATAGTAAGTTGAGCTGAAAAGAAAAAGAAAGAAAAAAAAGAGAGTGAAAACAAGAAAAGAAGAGAAGAGTAGCAGTAAGTGAGGAAAGAAAGCAAAAAGCTGCTAGAAAGAATGAAAGAAGAGAAGTGAAAAAAAAACAAAAGCAGCAATGAAAGAAAAGACACATTAAAGGAAGAAGAAGAAAATAAAATATCACAAAAGGGATGGTGATTGAACTGTAAAATTTAAGTTCATATTCTTTGACACCATTGCTGGAAATTTGAGTGATTTTGTGAAAGGAGTAGAAAAGAGTTGATGAAAAGAAGAGTAGAAAGAAAAAGAAAGAGAAAAAATGCAGAATTTGCTTGAGTGGAGTTGTAATTGCTATACAAGGTTATGGTTTGTTTGATTTTCGAAATAGGAGAGCAAGAAGAGTTGGAAATTATTGATTCATTTTGTTTATCCTTTTCTTGCTAACTCTTAGTTTCTTTGGTATTTGATTATCCTATATCCTTCGTTTGATAAGCTACATTACAAGCCTTTAGCCTTAAATTACAAGCTTAAAACTCCTACTTAATCTAAGTAGAATCACGATATGTCTCGGATTAGTAGAAAGAGTGTATGAAAAATAAGCATATGGAATGCATATTCTTTTTAAACTAAATTCTTTCCAATGGTTTGGGAATATTATTAAGTATTGTGATGGTTCTACTAAGTCATTTATCACTTACACGAGTCTGGCATTGGTTGTGAAAGATTTAGTATCATATGTTTTATGTTTTTGAATTAAGGAAGCATTGAAGATATGGTTTTGAAATTGATTGAATGATTAACAAAACCTTATGTTTTCCTACTTGTTCTTGATACTTTGCTTGAGGATAAGTAAAGAGGTAAGTGTGGGGGAATATGATAGGGGCTAAATTAGTCATGTTTTTCCTAGTTATTTGAGGTTCATTTGTAATACACTTTGTTCAATAACTAGTCATATTCTTTCATATTTGAGATTTTACCCTTGGAAAGGTATTTTGTTCATCATTACAGATTTTTAGGGTAAAACGAAATAAAAACGTCACAAAACAGAGGAGAGGCGGCACCGGCTATGGCTCTAGAACCAGCGTCGGCCATGCACTGTTGAAATGAACTTCGAAGTGATGGAAAAATTGTTAAAAGAGAGCAGAACAGAACCAAGGCAGCGCCGGCTGTGAAGCTGGAACCGACGCCGGATGTATTCTGGACACATTATGCAAAATTCGGGGAAAAATTGACGAACTAGTGGAGAAGCAGAACACAACCGGCACTGCCTATGAAGCTGGAACCGGCACCGGCTGTGCTCTGAAGCTAAGGTAGTGCTTATTTTTTTTACGCGATTTTTGGTAATCTGAGGAGTTTTAGTATCTTCCAACTTCTACTCGGCCAAGAACATTGCACCTACAAGTTTAAGTACTTCCTAAGCCTATAAATAGATGGAAAACACAAGAGAAATGGGGGAGAAATCATTGATCATCAGAGAAAATCACTCAATTAAAGAAGGAATTCTTCAATTCAAGGAGGGTTGTACAAGAAGGTCTTCAAAGGAAGAAGAAGGAGGCTTGTCTATGAATGCTTTCTTTTACTTTGTTTTCTTTTTCTTGAACATTGATATGTTAATTGTTTTATTATAATTTGACATTGTTGAGATATTCATGATTTTTAGAGTTATTTGATCTTTTGATTAATTGATTGTTCTTCTTGGTATTTAATTACTTGGGCATATTACGAGATTAATTGGTTGTTTCTTTTCATTAACTTGCTAGACCAAAGAGGTTGATGGTAGTTGCAATTGATTAATTTCATATTTATTGGCTATTAACTTGCTAGACCAAAGAGGTTAATTGCTGAAAATTGAGTAATTAAAGGTTAATTGATGTTTGTCAGACCAATGATTCATTGATTTTCATGTTTTAAATTGGCCAGACCAAGGAAATTTAGTCAAGGATTGTGTTTAATGCATCTTGTGGATGAATTAGTTGAGACAAACCAAGTGATGCTAATTTATCTAGAAGGTAGTAATTAGTTGAGACAGACCAAGTGATGCTAATTTACCTTTATCCTTCATGGTGCCTAGAGAATGATTAGTTATAACAATGGTTAGGTCCTTTGAGATCATGTTTGTCTAAACAATGGTTTGAGTTACATACTTCTCAATCCTTGACATGTATATATTTTTATTTTTCATTTCTTTTGTTTTTTTTGTTTTTTTATTTTTTTTTACTTTATCGAGTCGGTTAAATAATGAAAGAAAGGTAATTAATGTCTACTTGTTCCTGGATATTGACACTCGTTTGAACCCTATGCTCGGTTAATGATGAGTACACTTGCTCATATGTATGATTTGGGTTGAACGTTTTAATTTAAACTTGATTGGGAATGTACTTAGTTTTTGTATGATTTTTACACCCAAATCCGGACACTTCAAAACACAGAGATTTTTTCTTATATTTTCTCTTTTAAGTTGTTCTTGAATTTCTCTTTCATTATGTATTAATTTATTATTCTAAGGCCATAATGTAACTAGTATTAATTGTTATATTATCTTTTGATTTTGTTATTTGAAGGGTGTTACTAAGTCTTTGTTTGATTATTGTACTTAAAGCATTTGAGTGTTTGAACACCATTCAGATTGATTTATCATTAACTAGAAAAATTAGAAAGATGAATTAAAATGTCATGTTCTTGAATATGTTCCTTTAAATTGACTTCAACATAGAAATATACTTGGATTATTTAAAGGAATAGAATTAATACACCTTGAAAAAGGATATTGGTTAATTCTAGACATTGATTGACTAATAAAGTACACTCTAAAAAAATGAGTCGATTTGATGATATAACAGTTGATCTAGTGAATTCATGTGCCTTAGATTATCTCATTACCATCTTTATTCAGGAAAGTGTTAATTTTAGTTATTTCAATTTAGTTCTTATAAACAACAATCATTAGAACCTGTGTTTTCTTTCAGGTCAAGTTAGAATTAATTTTATTGGAAGGAATTTTAATTTTTTTCTCTATGGGATGACCTTGTCACCATAAATGAGATCTTGTACACTTGCTAGTGCTCTAAATTGGTTATCAAATACCTGACGTAGATGTTAACACAATTATTCAATACCATGATGCTACATTCTTTGAGGATGTATTTCCTATGAAAACTGGTCTACCTTAAGATATTTTTACTTTAGATTTAGCCTTAACATCTGATTCCATTCCTAATCACGTGAAATGGTAAAAGATGTAAGGGCAAGTCCAAGTAGTTCCAACACTCAAACTCAGGAATTGGAAGAATTTAGAAGGACTAAGAGAGCTAAGGTAGTCAAGGACTTTGGAAGTGACTTTATTACTTACAATGTTGAGGATGAACCTTTAACTTTTTAAGAAGCCATGGCTTCCTCAGAAACAGGGCATTGGAAAGAAACTTCCAAAAGCAAGATGGATTCCATTGTCTCTAATAGGACATGGGCATTGGTTTATCTCTCTCTTGAGTGTACTACAATTGGATGCAAATGGTTTTTTAAGAAGAAATTTAAACTAGATGGAACTATAGATAAGTATAAAACCACATTAATTACTAAAGAGTTCAAACAAAAAGAGTGAATAGACTATTTTGATACCTACTCTCCCGTTGCTCGTTTGACTACTATCTGAGGGCTTGTTGCATTGGCATCCATACATGGTTTTACTATCCGCCAAATAGATGTGAAGACAACTTTTCTTTATGGTGATCTTAAAGAACAAATATATATTTAGATTAGCTTGAGGGATTTGTAGCCAAGGGAAATGAGCGAAAAGTCTGTAAACTTGTTAAATCCTTATATGGTCTAAAACAAGCACCCAAACATGGCATGAAAAGTTTGATAAAAAAATTTTATCCTTTAGCTTCATCATAAATAAGAATGACAAGTGTGTCTATTGTAAGGTTAAGGGTAATACATGCATTGTACTATATCTGTATGTGGATAATATTTTGCTATTTAGGTCCTACATTAAGATAATTAATGAAACTAAATCATTCTTAAAAAGTAAATTTGAAATAAAATATATGGGAGTTGCAAATGTGATTCTTGGTCTGAAGTTGATTCGTTCAACTGAGGGGATAACTATTTCTCAGTCACACTATATTAAAAGTGTTCTTGAGAAATATGGTTATCAGAATTGTAGAATTGCTAAAATTTCAAGTAACCCTTCTATAGCTTTGTTCAAGAATGAAAGTGGTGTCCCAGTGTTTCAATTAAGATATTCTCAAATTATTATTAGCATGCAATATCTTGCAAATGACTCAAGACCAGATATTTCATTTTTTGTTTCTATGTTGGCTAGGTATACAAGTTGTCCAAATCAGACCCATTAGGAGGCCTTAGATAGAGTACTAAGGTACTTAGAGGGAACTATTTTCCTTGGGCTGCATTATAGAAAATTCTCTACTATACTCCAAGGATAAAGTGATGCAAGCTGGATTGCCAAAAACTCTAGTAGCAATGATTACATTGGATATATTTTTACTTTAGGTGGTGGAGCAGTCACCTGGAAATCTTGTAAACAAACTTTGATAACTCGATCAACCTTTGAGGCGGAGTTTTATGCCTTGGATACAAATAGAATGGAAGTTGTATGGCTGCATGGACTATTATCCTCTTTGTCGATGATAAGCAAGCCTGTTACTGCTATATCTATGCATGGTGATAGTTAAACCACAATCACAAAAATAAAGAGTTCCAAATATAATCAAAAGACCAAGAGACACATCCAAGTTAGACTTAAGTCTATAAGAAAATTAGTGTTTGAGAATGTGGTGTCTGTTGATTTTGTTGGATCTAAAGAAAACATTGCAGACCTTCTAACTAAGGGACTAGAAACATCTTTATTCCTTAAATCTAGGTTGGGAATGGGACTGATAATCCATCAATAATTCACCTACAGTGGTAACCCAACTGATAAGTAGAGATCCCACAAGGTAGTTTAATGTGGTATAAACAAGCTGTCTGAGTGAATCGGGCACCTATTTTGATACATTTGTATCTAGGTCCTTTCCCTAAAAGCCTAAAGATGCATTTACTGCAAGTTAAGTAAGAGTTTTGACTCTGAATCCTTAGAGATCACCAACTATGTGAGTGGGGTTGTGTGGCTGCAACTAAAGGGAATTGGGTTTTCTCTGAATACACTCATGAAACAGGATTAAGACACATAGCCATAACCTGTCAACCCTAAAAATTGTCACTATAGCCAATAGTCAATTGTTACCAGTGGACGCCATCACACTCAAGGTTCAGATTTAAGACTTAAGTCCATCTGTTCCTATGGGGGCATAAGTTGGATAACTTAAGTAGTGGTTCAAATCGGAAGCTACCATTATCAAAAGCAAATTATGTCAATCCTGAATAGTCTTTAACTACAGATTTGTGGGGGGTTGTTGAAAATGGTAACTTTGGAAGTTCATATTTTTGAACTCATAATTAGTTAGCCTAAAATAATTTGTGGAAATTGTTCTTAATATGTTAAAGATTGTCTTTGACTATGGTAGAAGCCATTTTATTGGTGGGAATCCATAATTAAAGGACATCGAAGTTGGGTGTTTAACTATTTAGGAGCACATGTTATACATAAATTCCACATGGGAAAAGTTGAGGATTGTTGGAGCTTTTATATGTTAGAAAGCTTTCAATGGACTTGAAACAAAGCCCAAGGTAGTAGTCTACACTACCATACCAATGCACGCGGCCTACCTCGCCCGGCTCGAGCTTGGTCTTGGCAATGTTTCACGCTCCTCTCCTTTTATTTTTGTCTTAATTAATTCTAATTTGTACAGGAAATCCAAACCAGAGGAGAAAACAATTAACTGATTGGATTAGGTCTCCTAGTTCAAATTAGTTTCAGGTTTTTTCTAGGGTTATGTATTTTATTTTTCCCGCAGATAATAAAGTACAGAACGGCCTCTCTGTTTTTTTTTTTTTTTTTTTTTGCAGCACTCTCTCTTTCACTATTCCATATTTTTTACTTCGTTGAAGCCAGCGAACTGAGGAGGCTTTCGAGATGATTGCAGTTAGTGTGCATCAACAGTGATTTGAGACTGTCTTATCTTGTAAGAAGAGTCGATGTACCAATCGTACTGGTAACTGGGGCGAATAACTTCATGAAGGTAAAACAGTATTGAACTGATGATTTGGTCTGCACATCATAAAGAGATATTTTTTTTCGGTTTATGCTTTAGGTCTATTTACTGACTTGTTCTTTTTTTGTTATGTTCTGGCTGGTTGCT
Organism: Voacanga thouarsii; assembly: GCA_026120185.1. Lineage (NCBI taxonomy): Eukaryota > Viridiplantae > Streptophyta > Magnoliopsida > Gentianales > Apocynaceae > Voacanga > Voacanga thouarsii. Next base: position 313,472 of record JANUWF010001409.1, read on the forward strand.
TTGTATTTGGACTATTTGGCCTTACCGGCTTTGCTGATAACTGATAATTATATTTGTTAGAACTCTGGTCGGGTATAGGCAATGCTTGTTTAATTCAATTGAGTTTTCTGTCTGTACTCTTCGTTACCGCTTGTCTAACAAATGTTTGGAAGCAAAGAAGAAGAGGGTGAAGGAATGCATTAAATGGATTGAAAATAGAGAACAAAAAAAGTAACAATATAATAATCATTAAGATCATTTTCTACTATAAGGATTGTTCTGTCATTTGTAGAAAAATTGCTCTAGCAGAAGAAATTTTGGCAATATCACTAACCAAAATCTAGAGCCCTAATATGTGATTAAGTATGTAAAGTGACTTTAAAAAGACAAATAAAAACAATTAAAGAGATCTACATAAAATTGAAAATATTTACATCTTTTTATGAGACTTGTATTTCAAAAATAATATTACCTAGTTTTCCACAACAGCATCATTTTGAGGGAAAGTCATTCTAGTATGTGATCAAATCCTAACCTTTATTGAAGGCACGATTCTTTCAGGTCGAAATTGTATTTATGAATAAGAACTTTTGTAAATTTGTTAATACTCTATTTGATAAAAATGGTAAATTTTAATCAAAAAGGATAAATTTTTTTTGGGAAAATACTCCCGTGTGAGCAGATCTATGAGGACAATGGAGTAGAGATTCGACCTCGCAGTCATTAACTCACAGTGCAAGTATTGAGAAAGTTATGACCAGTTAAGTTGTATCCCGAAAAGTTAATGGATAAATTTTCTTGAAATTATATTATGCAATGAATTTAAAACTCACTATTTTTACTTATTTATCATATCAATTACCATTAAACTCTCAAAAATTACCACTTTTATTAATTCTTTATTTCTGTAATATCTTTTTGATGATGCAACATTTTCTCAATTGAAAATAGATTGCCATAGAAATAAGTAATATTTGAAAGTGTTGATATGTCTGCTTTACCCTCACTTTACGAGTGGCGCATACGGTACTTCACTTGGTATATTTGCAGCGGCCAAATCTACTGCAGAAAATGTTGGAATGAGTTTCCATTATGTTGGGACAATTTCTTTGGAGTTGAGTCGTACTTGTGAGACTATAATTCGATTGAATTAAATTCTGACTTATTCATTGGAGTATAAAAGAAAAGGTCTTCGTGCGACCAATGCACATCCCAGCCTCTCTTTATGTACTAAATAAGACATAATGTGCGTCGTTATAGTAAAAAGTATTTATTTAATACTCACATGGATTCGATAATTGGGGGCTATATATAAAAAAAAAAATATATCACCTATTCTTTTAAAAGATAAGGAAAAAACTCACATTGCTATTAAGAATTAATTCCAATTAGCTTATTGCCTTTCAAATTTCATTTCATCTACAATCTATAACTCAACGTTTAGCATTTTGTCAATTTGTCATCCATGTCAGTTGACTACCGGTTAATTCCGCTATTTTTTTTTATTTTTTTTTTTTTGAAATTTGGTGAAGTCTTGTGACTAACCAATAATCATTTTAAATTAAAACACAGAAGTTGCCATCCTAATCCAACCAATAAAGCAAAAGAAAAGGGTCAAAATAGTATATTTATCCCAAAGAAAAAGAATATTTGGATGACAAAGTCAATTTTCTTTGTGTAACAATTTAAATTCAATTTTCTTTGGACTCTTTCGAAGAGTGAACGCAACAGAAATAATAAATTGAAAAATTTTTGAAAATTATAATATTAATTGGAGGCAGAATGAATTTTAAATGACAATGTAAGAAGTGATTATAATTTCGGATAACAAAATAAAACTTTCACCATATTTAATATATATATCACAAATTTTGAATTAAATAACCTATGAAAATCAAATATATATATATATATATATATATATATATATATATTACTCTTTATATATATAAGGTAAATTAGCGATTTTAATCTCTAACTTTGTGTTAGTTGAGATAGTTGGTAGTAGCATTTTTACATACATCTCAGGTTCAAATTTTTTTCTGATATATAAATTCTATGCACATTTTTAAATAGCGATTGCAGTTTCTTTTATCAATAAAAAAATATGTCATCTAATTTATGAAATATTAGATACATAAGTTACAAGGGAAATGAATTGACATTTTTGAAACCCGAGGAGATTGGAGTGACATTGTTAGAATCTTTAGAGAGGTCTCTAATATTATTCATAGTTTAATTAAAAAATTTTAATAAATTTTATTGATTTAGTTTTAAAATTCATGAAATAAGTCTATTTATACAATGAGACTAATACCGAAGGTAACATATAAATGTGTCATATACATCCTTCATATGCACCATTGAAGCACTAAAACAATTGACTAAATTATAGCTTCGACACAGATATTGTTATTAGCAAAACAGAGCATTTTGGCCCCAAAATTAATATATCAAAGATAACTTTTCACATGGTAGCAACTGATAATGTACCATAAAGTTTTGCATATATATATATATATATAGAAGTAAATTTTCATTAATCAAGATCCACTAAAATTGTGGAGAAAATGCCAGTTGGGATAAAGTTTTCCCACACAAAAGAATTATAAAATATAAACAATGAGAAGCAAGTAAATGAGTTAAACGATTCTCTAAGTAACACACAAAATAAACATCTATACGAGAATAGCTAGTTAGCTTCTTTCACAACCACATTACTAGTGTTCTTATTGAGAGTTTATGGATTAATGATAAAACTTAGATATATAACTGTATACTATAATCATGTCACCAATATTAGGGATAGAATTAGAGAGAAAAATTTTAAAATTTGTAATTTTGCAATAAAAATTAAAATTTTTATGAATATTTTTTAAAATTTTAAATTTTACTTCTTAAAAAATTTTAAAAATTATAATATTACCCAATAGCATATCTTGTCATATAGCGTGTCCCGTAACTCTAAAAAATTCTATTTCTGTCCCAAACCAATATATCAAATGCTTTCTCTGTAATACCCCACATTTTATTTTTGATTGGCTACTACTTGTAATAGGATAAGAATTTATGTCAATAGCCAAAACAAAAGTTGATCGGTGTAATGAGACGAATATTTTGATATGATAATATTTGGTCGGGACCTGGATGTAATTATTACATTTGTTCTATCTGTACCCTAAATCTTTAGAAGGTTGCTAATGTTAATAAAATAAGAATTTGAGGGTACGTCGAGAAGAAAAATTGATCATTACGATGAAACGTACATTTTTCTGTGAATTATGCTATTCGGGTCTTCGAGGGCATTTTTGTCATTTTGACCGCGCCAGCGACTTTGAATATAAATTTGACCAAATGGAAAGGGAATTGAAGAATTTAAATGTTACCAGTGGATTCAGTGGAATTTTTGGAGTTGAATGGTGAAATAAAATATTTTTTCGTCACGGACCCGATTTTGGTCATTTCTGAAGAAAATAGGAAATCGCGGTTAAAAATGGTGCGGGTGGCATTTTGTGAGTGGTAGCCCATGGACATGTGTCAATTTAAGAGAGGTTGCATGAAGAGTTCATGCAAGACACATCGAATTAATGGATTGCAAAATAAATGAAGAATGATGTGTAATTTTGTGATTGGAACACATCACCCATGGGCCCATTTGATTAAGGTCTTGAGCAATATAATAGGCTAATATTTGGACCAAAAGAATGAATGAATGGCTGAAAATTGGTCAAGAATTTCGTTGGCCTTGCAAGAAGAAATAAGGGAATTTTTGTGGAGGAAATAAAAGTGGTTGGTGTGTAAATTTTTCATTGGAATACACCTATACATTAGCCACCATACAATTAATTGATTTAAAATTTTCTTGGACAAATTTCTGATGAGAAATGGCGGTGAGGAGGCTGTTGTAACAGCCAGAATTTTAGCCAGCCTTGAAAAAGGAAAAACAAGAGAAAACAAGGAAAGAAAAGCTAGAGAAAATAGGGAGAAAAAGAAAAAGGAGAGAGAAAGAAAGATGTGTGTGTGTGTGTGTGTGTGTGTGTGTGTGTGTGTGTGTGTGTTCTTGGAGCAAAATCACTTCAAATAGCCTCAAACACAAGGTAAAACTCTATACTTCAAGAATTAAAGTTGTAAATTTCATTATGGTGATCATTATGATATCAATTTTAACACGAAAACATGATTTTCATATCTTGATTTTGGATTAAAACTAGAGTTTGTAAACTTTGTATGTGAACCTTGTATATACCTATGTGTTCTATGTATGTTGGCTGCCTAGAAGCCTTATGGATATTGTTTTGTGTAAGGAAGAATTGAATATTTATGGTAGTTTGAAGGATTGCTTTTGGTTGATGAGATGATGACCAAAGTAGAGTAAAAATAGAAGTTACTTGGTTGGAACAATGAATTATACTAGCTTTTGTTTGAAGAAGTGAATTTATGTTGAATAAGTGTAACTCTTGAGAACTATTGGAATCTGGAAAACATAGAATTAAAGATGATTTGAAGGAAAATTGAGTGAATTAATGGTTCCAAGGTGTTATAAAGGAAAGCATGAACAGTAGGCTTGAGGCAAAACTATTGGGGCTATTTTTGCCCAGTATCGTTTTACGAGAACTAGAACTCTGAATAAGGCCTATGCAAAATTAAATTTAAGAGTCTTATGGTCGATTTGGTATATCATAGAGTCAAATCGGAGTCTTGGATTGAAAGTTATGTACAAAACAAATGATGTGTCAAACCAGTAAAATTTCAGAAAAGTAGTCCGAAAATAGATGAATTTAAGAATGATTAATTGAGTGATTTTGGATGAAACTAAGGGAAAATATGAAGTGAATCCTTTGTATATGAAGGGAGAAAGGTTGTGGAAAAAGAAAAATGAAAGAATTGATCAAACGAAGAAAAAAATGATGTGAACGAAAGCTAAGCGTTTTCCATAACCACTGGCTACCCTGTCGGCCCCGATAGCTAATGTCGGCTAAACGTCAGTTGAACGTCGGTTAAACGTTGGGCACGTCCACTAGACGTCGGCTAACCGTCGGTTATTTTTTGGCCAAACACTATTTGACCCAAAAACGATATTTGGTGTAGGTTTATTGGTAAATGGCTAACGGAACATTGAAAACGGTAGGAACGGTGATTAAACGTCCATTACCAGAAAAAGTTGCTTAGGACACGAGGTCAGTCCTTTGATTTCTAAAACCCTTTGAAAGTTAGTGGCCTTCACTTTTTTATAAAATGTTATGTTTTATACCATTTTAGAAATCCCTTAATATATTTAAGGTTTATCTGAGTAATAATTATTTTATGCCATTTTGGGTCGATTGAACATCATAATTGGCTTGGAAACCTTATTGGATGATTAAAGCATGAATTTTATAAATTTAGTCCTTTTGGATTAAATATTTGGGATTTTCAGAAAATAGTAAATTTTAGAATCGGGTATCCATAAATTGACTGGAATGCCCTTATTGGAACATTTTATGGAAATATGTTTGGAAACTTTGAATTTAATCCTATTTTGGGATTAAAATTCTGAATTTCTTAAAATGAGTTCCTTTTGGAATCGAGTATTTAGAAAATAATCCAAATGTCCGTATTGAAATGTTTTATGAAAACCTTTGGAACTCGGGTATTCGGTAAATAACCGAAATATCCTTATTGGAACACTTGTGAATATTTTTCAAATCGGGCAAGGGTAAAATGACCCGAATATCCTCGAAAAGTCTTTTTGGAATCGAGTATGGGTAAAATGACCCAAATACCCTTGGAAATGACTTTTGTGATCGAGTATGGGGAAAAGGCCTGAATACTCTTAGAAACTTATTTTAACGTGAGAAAAGAACTCTTTACCCTGTTTTGACATGGTTTTGAAAAATAATCTCTTGAAATGAAATTGACTTTGGAAAACGACATTTTGATCCCGAAAATTGTTTTATTGGCCTAATATGCCTATGGAATAAATTGATTAGCTGTGCAGAGCCTATGGAAATTATTAACTAACTTGCGACTCAGTGGGATCAAATTCTGGAAAATAATATTTTGCCCCAACAGTGTTTTTCTTGATATGGAAAAATGATTTCCTGATGTGCTCAAGTACAAGCCCTTTTTGGATTTGGAAACATGATGAACAATATGAATTTTGAATTCTTAATTTCTTAAACTTGACAATCCTTGAATTCCTGGCGTAAGCACTAACTTGAATACCTGACGTATGCACTAACTTGAATACCTTGCGTAAGCACTAACTTGATTCTTAGTAGAAAACTGCAGCAGACATACTTATCCAGCGACGCACGATTAAGTGCTATAGGCTGCAGTCTAAGCACAATGATACGTGGCACTGAAGGCGAAGCCTTGAGAGTTTTGCATACTGGCTAACCTTCAAATGAAGGAATGCCTGTGATTTGAAAACTGGGTCAATCTGAAATGAATTTTTCTAAAAATAACTGAGTTCTAAATAAACTCTTTTTAGAGTTTTGGAATTATCTCCAGTGAAAAAATGAAATGTTTACCCACAAGGGTTTTATGTACTTTGTCCCCTTTCTAAAACACTAGCGCACATGCGACTCACTAAGTGATTTTACTCACACGTGTGTTATTTTCCTTGAAAAATTCAGGATCAAAGGTGCAACGGAAACGCAATGAACTCCCAGAGGCTTATGCTACAACTTGGACCTATTGTATTCGCGAGTGTATGCATCAGAAGCCAAATTCTTGTACTTTTTTATGTTGGAAAAAAAATTTTCCGAATTTTTGCTGCCTTTTGAGTAAAGTTTGTTATAAAGAACCCTTGTTTGAACAATCAGACGGGGCAACATCTCACAAAGTTCTAGCCCACTACGTTATGGAAATATGGGGCATTACAAGTGGTATCAAAGCATAGCGGAAATCATAATAGAGCTTCTGATGGAATATAGTTGAGCCTCCAACGGGACATTAGGGAATCCATCATTGTACGAGTAAGTGCGAATTTATAGAGGTAGTGTGTTTTATGAAATTGGATATTGGAATAGATGTGACATGTGACTTCGAGGTATAACTTATTTTGATGAGCCAAAAGAAGAATGATACGAGACAAATTAAATATATTTGAAAAAGATCTATGACACCAAATTTGAACAATAGTAAAAGGATTAAGGTTAGAGATATCTTGTATAGGAATTATTTATAGATTTTGAACATTCCATTTTGGGACCAGTACTAGTGAGATGAGGAATAGAGGATGAACATTTAAAGGCCCAGTGTATATAGTGTGATATGAACTGTGCAGATAAGAATATGTTCACTTGTATAGTGTTCCAGTGTTATATTTGAGTGCTAGAAGCCCTGGTTTATCATAATGTGTAAAAGGATATGATATATCAATACTAATGAACCAGAAACCATTAGATATTTGAAGTCAAACATGCTTGAGTTAGAGAAATTTTAGGATGGGTAATCCCTGGGAAGTACCCATAAAAGTTGATAGGAAGTGATTTATGGTTGTTTGAGGAAACGAAAGTATGATCTATATACAAAATGATATATAAATACTAGAGGTTTAATTATAGATCATACGAGAATGATGTATGTGAAGGTATATTATTAGGTTGAAAGAATATGAGAATATCTCAAGAGATCAAGTTTATATGTGCTATATAGAAGTAAGGTAAATTTAAATTGTAAGGACGAAATTTTTTGTAAGGAGGGGAGAATGTAATACCCCGCATTTTACTTTTGATTGGGTACTACTTGTAAAAGGATAAGAATTTATATCAATAGCCAGAACAAAAGTTGATTGGGGTAATGAGACGAATATTTTGGTATGATAATATTTGGTCAGTACATGGATGTAATTATTGAATTTGTTCTATCCGTACCTTAAGTCTTCAGAAGGCTACTATTATTAATAAAATAAGAATTTGAGGGTACGTCGAAAAGAGAAATTGATCATTGCGATGAAACGCACATTTTGGTGTGAATTATGCTATCCGGGTCACCAAGGGCATTTTTATCATTTTGACCACGCCCGCGACTTTGACAGTAAATTTGACCAAATAGAAAGGAATTGAAGAATTTAAATGTTACCAGTGGATTCAGTGGAATTTTTGGAGTTGAATGGTGAAATAAAATATTTTTTCGTCACGAACTCGATTTTGGTTATTCTGAAGAAAATAGGAAATCGCAGTTAAAAATGGTGCGTGTGGCATTTTGTGAGTGGTAGCCCATGGACATGTGTCAATTTAAGAGAGGTTGCATGAAGAGTTCATGCAAGACACATCGAATTAAAGGATTGCAAAATAAATGAAGAATGGTGTGTAATTTTCTGATTGGAACACATCACTCGTGGGCCCATTTGATTAGGGTCTTGAGCAATATAATAGGCTAATATTTGGACCAAAAGAAGATGAATGAATGGCTGAAAATTGGTCAAGAATTTCGTTGGCCTTGCAAGAAGAAATAAGGAAATTTTTGTGGAGGAAATAAAAGTGGTTGGTGTGTAGATTTTTCATTGGAATACACCTATACATTAGCCACCATACAATTAATTGATTTAAAATTTTCTTGGACAAATTTCTGATGAGAAATGGCGGTGAGGAGGCTGTTGTAACAGCCAGAATTTTAGCCAGCCTTGAAAGTGGAAAAACAAGAGAAAACAAGGAAAGAAAAGCTAGAGAAAATAGGGAGAAAAAGAAAAAGGAGAGAGAAAGAAAGAAGTGTGTGTGTGTGTGTGTGTGTGTGTGTGTGTGTGTGTTCATGGAGCAAAATCACTTCAAATAGCCTCAAACACAAGGTAAAATTCTATTCTTCAAGAATTAAAGCTGTAGATTTCATTATGGTGATCATTATGATATCAATTTTAACACAAAAACATGATTTTCATATCTTGATTTTGGATTAAAGCTAGAGTTTGTAAACTTTGTGTGTGAACCTTGTATATACCTGTGTGTTCTCTGTATGTTGGCAGCCTAGAAGCCTTATGGATATTGTTTTGTGTAAGGAAAAACTGAATATTTATGGTAGTTTGAAGGATTGCTTTTAGTTGATGAGATGATGACCAAAGTAGAATAAAAATGGAAGTTACTTGGTTGGAACAATGAATTATACTAGCTTTTGTTTGAAGAAGTGAATTTGTGTTGAATAAGTGTGACTCTTGAGAACTATTGGAATCTGGAAAACATAGAATTAAAGATGATTTGAAGGAAAATTGAGTGAATTAATGATTCTAAGTTGTTAAAGGCTAAAGGAAAACAAAGGAAAGCATGAATAGTAGGTTTGAGGCAAAACTATTAGGGCTGTTTTGCCTAGTAGCATGTTACAAGACCTAGAACTCTGAATAAGGCCACTAAAGAATTAAATTTAAGAGTCTTACGGTCAATTTGGTATATCATAGAGCCAAACAAAATGATGTGTCAAACTAGTGAAATTTTAGAAAAGTAGTCCCAAAATAGATGAATTTAAGAATGATTAATTGTGTGATTTTGGATGAAACTAAGGGAAAATATGAAGTGAATCCTTTGTATATGAAGGGAGAAAGGTTGTGGAATAAGGAAAACGAATGAATTGATCAAACGAAGAAAAAACGACGTGAATGAAAATTAAGCGTTTTCCTTAACCGTCGGCTACCCATTGGCTCCGTCTACTAATCGTTGGCCCCAACAGCTAATGTCGGTTGAACGTCGGCTAAACGTAGGGTATGTCGGTTTTTTTTCGGCCAAACACGATTTGACCCAAAAATGATATTTGGTGTAATTTTATCGGTAAACGGCTAATGGAACGTTGAAAATGGTAGGAACGGTGATTAAACGGTCGTAAACGGAAAGAGTCGCTTAGGACACGAGGTGAGTCCCTTTGATTTCTTAAACCCATTTAAAGCTAGTGTGCTTCACTTTTTCATGAAATGTTATGTTTTATAGCATTTTGGAAATCCCTGAATATGTTTAAGGTTTATCAGAGCAAGAATTATTTTATGCCATTTTGGGCTTGATTGAACATTATAATTGGCTTGGAAACCTTAATGGATGATTAAAGCATGAATTTTGTAAATTTAGTCCTTTTGGATTAAATATTTGGAATTTTCAAAAAATGGTAAATTTCAGAATCGGGTATCCATAAATTGACTGGAATGCCCTTATTGGAACATTTTATGAAAATATATTTGGAAAGTTTGAATTTAATCATTTTTTGGGATTAGAATTTTGGATTTCTTCAAATGAGTTCCTTTTGGATTCGGGTATTTGGAAAATGATCCAAATGTTCTTATTGAAACATTTTATGAAAATCTTTGGAACTTGGGTATTCGGTAAATGACCAAAATATCCTTTAGGAACTCTTGTGAATTTTTTTCAAATCGGATAAGGGTAAAATGACTCGAATACCCTCGAAAAGTCTTTTTGGAATCGGGTATGGGTAAAATGACCAAAATACCTTTGGAAATGACTTTTGTGATCGAGTATGGGAAAAAGACTCGAATACTCTTGGAAACTTGTTTTGATGTGAGAAAAGAACTCTTTATCCTATTTTGACATGGTTTTGAAAAATGATCTCTCCATATGAGATTGACTTTGGAAAACAACAATTTGATCCCGAAAATTATTTTATTGACTTGATGTGCCTTTGGAATGTGCTCAAGTACAAACCCTTTTTGGATTTGGAAACATGATGAACAATATGAATCTTGAATTCTTGATTTCTTAAATTTGACAATCCTTAATTACTTGGCGTAAGCACTAACTTGAATTCCTGGCGTAAACACTAACTTAAATACCTGGCGTATGCATTAACTTAAATACCTTGCGTAAACACTAACTTGATTCTCAGTAGTACACTGTGGTGTACTTTCTTTTCCGGCGACGCATGGCTGAGTGCTATAGGCTGTGGTCTAAGTACAATGATACGTGGCACTGAAGGCGAAGCCTTGAGAGTTTTACATACTGGCTGACCTTCAGTTGAAGGAATGCCTGTGATTTAAAAACTAGGGCAATCTGAAATGAAGTTTTTCAAAAATGATTGAGTTATGAATAAACTCTTTTTAGAGTTTTGGAATTGTCTCCAGTGAACAATGAAATGTTTTGCCCACAAGGGTTTTATGTACTTTGTCCCCATTCTAAAACACTAGCACACACTGGACTCACTCACACGTGTATTATTTTTCTTGAAAAAATTAAGATCAGAGACACAGTGGAAGCGCGGTGGGCTCCCAGAGATTCATGCTACAGCTTGGACCTATTGTATTCACGAGTGTATGTATCAGAAGCCAAATTCTTGTATTTTTCTATGTTGGAAAAAAAATTTCTCCTACCTTTTGAGTAAAGTTTGTTATAAAGACCCCTTGTTTGAGCAATCAGACGGGGTGACATCCCATAAAGTTACAACCCACTACGTTATGGAAATATGGGATGTTAAATTCTCGGTACATTTTTCATTCTTTATTCCGGTCTCCTATACCTTTATATTTTTCAACATGCTTTTTTTTTTTTTTTTCCTTTGTAAATTATAGAACTATGGGGGACAAGGTGTGCAGCCCTGCTCAAGTATTTGGTTGTTGTGCCTGTGTGTGTGAGTGAGAGAGACAAAGATGTTTCTTAAAAGCATACCATGTTGTGCCTCTCTTTTATGCTATTTTAATTACTAAAGATTTTTTTTTTTTACCTTAAATGTAAGTCATGTTGATTGAATTATGTAAATTCTAGTATTTTATTTATTTTGTCTTCATATTTTATTATTAAATACTTTATTTATTACTAAAATTTTATTATTTGTCAACAAGCCATTTTAAAACAAGCAAAGTCTACTACATGTAGGCGTTGTCGCAATAATTCATTAGCAGTGTATGCTCATGAGAGTGTGCTATTATTCAGAACTTTCTGTAGGAATCTTTTGGCTGGATCTCATCTGGCCATTGGACCCAGAAGTAATAGGGGGAATGCCGTCTCTTTCATTTCCCATTTATATATAAGACTACCACTTCAAGACTTCTATAGTGTTGGGTATTGGTGTGTTATATTTATACACGGCTGATGTAAATTTAAAGATATATTTAGATTATATTTATATTGAAATAATTTTATTTAAATCAAATACAAAATTATAAAACATGCGAGATAAGATAGAATCAAAGAAAAATATGCTGTGTTGAGACTATATGATAGTTCGTGAGAAATAAAAATTATTTAAACTCAATTATTCTAAATTAAATTAAAAGTTTTAAGTAGGATCCTTCCTAATCCAACTAAAACTCAGTCCACATTCTACTGCTAATCCACTAATTCAATCAGTTCTTTTGGTCAAACCCCTTGCTATGTTAGTCGTTAAAACTGTCCGTGTTTTTACCATAGGAATTGAAATTAAAAATTTCTTTGAATCATAAGTCAAAACTAGGCAGGAGGCCTGAGCGTTGCTCGGGATCTATAAATTTTTTTATGAAATTTTATTAATTTTCTTAATTTTATAACTTTTGTAGTCAATTTGACTTTTGTATTTGTTAATTTCTTTATTACAAATTTTATAGTATTGAATCTAATATTTAGATGATAATAATAATAATAATAATAATTATTATTATTATTATTATTATTATTATTATTATTATTATTATTATTATTATTATTATTATTATTATTATTATTATTATTATTATTATTATCTTCTTCAATCTATTTCAAAATTTTAAAATTTTAAAAGAATCAAACTATTATAAAAAAAAAAATGCATCTCCTGTACTGCTAAATTTACAATAGTGGATTCAATAGTGTGTACATCAATTTTCAGAAATTTCGTTAGCCCACTATTGATGTAGAATGGTCATCTCCTGCAAAAGTACCAGTACGTTAGATATGCTTCCTTTACCACACCCTATGTATTACAAATCAAACATTAAGCAGACTTTTTTAGCAATAAAATAGAGAGAAGGTAATATACCTTAGCAAAAATGGTTCTTTTCATGAAAGAAGAAGGGACTGAAAGAGAGAACTTAAGCTGTTGAAGCTAAAACTTCATATCCTTGAACAAAAGCATAGACTTCCTGGAGGGCACCTTAAAATCATTTTGGAATACCAATTATTCATTCTAGACTACATGTATACCAATTTTCCGTAAGTTATAGTTGTATGTCCTTGCATTCTCCAATGTGGCAGCAAGTTCATTCTGGTCCCCCTTAGAAGCCCAACCTGTCTCTGTTATAATAACTTCCATCCTTTTATACCCAACATCCTCCAGAGCAACATAAGCTGCATCAATCTGAGCATCGAGCAAGTTATCATAATGAAGGTCCGTTTTCTCATCATATATTCCTCCATTTAGCTAAAAAATGGCATAGTTTATATCAATTTTGCCTTAGCTATTTGTGTAAGCCAGAAAGGGGTAAGCATGACGTAAAATATTTTATTAGGGGGTGAAAACATGGAAATTGCTCAAACCAGTTAAGGAAACATGTATTCGAAAAGGGTTTACTTGTGGGGTAGTGAGGCAGGACAGAGACATCGTGGAAAAGGAAATTATGGTAGACCTCAACCCCTCAGTCATATAAATGAAAAGAACCTTTTACAGCAAAAAATTCAAAGACATGTTAGCTTTTAACTGAGAACTTCACACAACTTGATGGTTAATATTTTGTTCCTGGAATTTGTAAACATATCTAAAGCATTTGGATCCAGATTACCCAAAACACATGAAAAGAGGAAAGGGGCACGTTACCTGTGCAATGATCAAACAGAGATCATTGTAGCTTCATCAAACCTTTTCAATCTAATGATTTCACATGAGTGTCCCTCTAACCCAACAACATTTCCAATAAAGGAATCTAAACATCGCACATCCCAACCCCAGCAAGTTCCTACCTCTACCTACCTCACCCTCCTCAGTCTCTTTCCGTAGAGTAGCCAAGCCCTTCCCACCCTTTTTGTCTACACACCCCACATAAATTCATATGGTGAGAAGTGAGAAGTGGATCAATGAAGAGGATAGAAGTGAGGGAAAAAGGAGATTACATTCAATTCTATTCCTACCAATGAACACTAATGAGGTCATTATGGAACATGCTAATATTTGCAGACTTTGGCATTTGAACTTATCATTGTTCTTTGATGCAAGGTTCAACCGAAAATTTGATAGCTAAACCCCAGAATTGTCCAATTATTCCATCCAGAATTCATTGAACATAGTGCTCCATTTCATGATTTATGGCACAGTATTTCTGAAAATAATCCAAATATCATAATGAATGTCCGTTTTCAAGGAGCAGACAAAATTTGAAACCTTTAGCTAACAAACTAATTTGCCATTAGCAGCTTCCAAGATAGGGTCTATCAGATGATAAAAAGATTAAAGATGGTCTCAAGAACTCAAAAGAAAACCTAAAATCATTGAACGAAACACTAATTAACAACTAAGAAGACAGTCAATGAAGCCAAAATCCAATTAGAAAAGAGGAAAAAAGAGGAAGAAGCTACATAATTATATACTGAAGCATCAAGATGATGATAAATGATCTAAAAACACTCTAATCCAATTAATTGTGAAGGTACCAAAATCCCAGACAAAAAAGGGGAAAATATCTAAAATCATTTTAATCATATTTTCTTCCAAGTCTTAACAATTTCAAGTAAAGAAAATAAAACAAAACAATCAAGACAAAATGGAATAACTATAGTACCACTTGGGCTGAGAGTGAAAAACACCCAATAGAAAAATGAACTGCAAAGAAAATTCAAGAATCCTCATCTACACTGGAAAGCAATCCCAAAGACAATGTCACAGGATTCTTCTGCTATCCTTGAACTGTTGCACTTCCTCCTCTCACTCAATCATGCCATAACCCACTATCCAAATTCCTTTGCTTTCTAACTTTTCTCTCCTTAAAAGGTAGAACTATTAGCAACTTTTCTTAGCAGCAGGATGAGGATGAATCTGGGAATCCAGGACATTCTCATCCTAGAGCTTCTCAAAAACACATCAGAAATTTTAACTAAAACCCTCAAACACCAATCCAATTCCTCATCTAAACTTCTATAATCCTCACCCTTCACCAAAAACTCAACTGGAACATTAAAATCCTTAAATCTCTTTTCATTTTCCTCAATGCCATTTGACTCTAAACTCCTCTTAATACTCTCCAACACCTTTTAACTCACAATCCAAGCATACAACAAAAAAATTCAGCCCTCATCTAGACAAATATATTGTTAGCAAGATTTATTAGCTAAGTGATTCCACATACACCTATGATATTATCATCTTTCATTATGTTAACCACAAAATTTATGTTAACATCGATACATATATTACCAAGCACTTTAGTTTTAATACTTAAGTGGATGCAAAACAAAAAGCATCTAATAGACATATTTTTACCTCATGAAAAAATCTGTCTTCTGGCTTGGTGTATATTATAGCATTGTTATCATTTCCACTTGATCCTCTTTTCTTGGCTGCATTTTTAAGTTACAGTACCTACTCAAAAAAAAATATAGAATAAATCACTGAATCATCTAAATAGTACAGATAGAATAACTTAAAAAGTAAAATGTTGAACTTGTTGCATATCTTGTAAATTTTACAGATTAGAAGGTAACATTTAAAGGAGAATGGATTTTGAATTTCCTCTGATAGCTTCAGAAAGTAGAATAGTGGGAAAAAATCAAATAAATTAAATAGAGCAAAGTGAAAATCAAGAATATAGAATACTCATCAATATCTCATCTTCTATACCCCATAAGACGTTGTCAAAAAAAAAAAAAAACATCATAAAGATGATGCAAAAGCTGAGGAGGAAGCTTCACACCCATTGTGAAACCAATAGCCCTAGATCATTTGCTTTATCTTCCAAGAGTGACCTCAATTTAGGTGATAAATTCTCCTTTTGACACGCCTTAAGCAAGTATTCTTTTAGCTAAAAAAAAAAAATTGTGATCCTGTTTTAAGCAAAAATAGTGGTACTAAACTCACCACATAAGACAGTCCTAATAAGCATCATAGAGTTGAAATTATTTTTAATCCCCAGCATATACTTAGCAAGATCAGACACTTAAAATGTAATGCTTTTGTGGCACATTATTAGATAAATGACTACCCATTTCAAATTTCTTGGAAAGAATATCAAAAAAGTAAAAACATAAATATCTAGATACAGGTGCATTTTGCTTGCCTTATATCTTTTCATGTTGAGAGCACTAATATGACACTACAATGGAACCAAATATTCCATTTACACAATTTGAGGTTAGCAAAAGTATATTGTTTTTGTTCAGATTTTGGGAGGGAGATTATTCTTCAAATGATACACAACCATATCATATGGTTTCCATTATAGAGCACTTAAAATATTTTAATCAATCAGTTTCGTCCCTACTTCACTTCACTAAAAATGCCAAACTATGAAAGAAAAAAAAAAGTAGTAAATCACCAGACCATATGGTTGACGAAAATAAGGACCACATATTCTGCTTTAGGGTAAAGCATTTCAGATTGAAAAAAGGCAAAAGATATCATGATTAAATTTTGAAAAATTGGACAACTTGCAGTATCCAAATTAAATAATTCAATCATAAACTCACTTTTCAGCTTACTAAAGCTCCGATCAAACTGAGATCTGCAAGTCTCCAACATTTCAGCAACTTCCTCACCAGTAGCTGCAGACTTATCCAAATACTCCTTAATGGCAACCACAATTTTCGCCAAATCCTTGTGCCTTACCACAATACTCATGCCAGAAACCATCTTTAAAACGAAGCCAGGTTAGAAGTCACGAAAGAATTCCATTACACTATTTCGTCAATTCATTAAACCATCAAAAAGAAAGAGCTATCTAAGGAGAAAAAAACTCACATTGCATGTGAATAGAAGAAGAGTTTGTACAACTTCCCAATGGCCATATCGACAAACTTATGTCAATGCCGTCTAAAACAAAAGGCAATCAGATTAAGCACAGATCCATCGATTGAATTTATTGAAGTCCCATCCTAAGTTATGTTATATAACAACATTCCCTTTTACAAACTAAAATGTTATATCATGATTGATGGGTATTTCAGGCTCGTATCCCATACGGCGCAGCCAAAAATAAATCGAGATACCCTCCCAGGACTTTTCTATGTGTTGAAAACAAGACATAATGACAATAAAGGCAACAACTTTTACCTTTGGGTGATCGTGCGAAGAACAAAATTTTCTTCTTCAAGTTGAGGCGCGATCCAGTAATCCTCGTGATCAACCTCCACGTGAGTTGAACGTCTACCCACTATAATCACAGTGTGTGATTATCTCTAATAGTAATCCACACAGAGGAATACTCAAGCACGTAGTTTTCTGTACTAGCAAAAATTCTAAGTGGCGGCTAGGGTTCCTCTTCAAGATCAAATCGAGAGAGAAGAAGAGAAAAAGTTCGTGGCTATTATTTCTTTTTGTGTGTTGTTCAACTATTGGCTAGGGTTTTCGTGTGTTATTAGCTACTATATTTCACACAAAATTCCCCTCCCAAAACTGAGAATTCTAATCCTATTAGAATTCCCTAATTGTAATTGGAAACATCAAGTTCTCACAATTATAACTTGTACCACAACTTATAACTAATTATAATTTGTCCACAATAACTTTTCTTTCTCTCAATCAACCCAACAATGTTATCAAATAACATCTTGAGTATATAATCCTCTATTGTGTGTGACGTATTAGGTTTCCCAGTCAATTGGTAGAGAACATGAATTAATCCAAACGTCTTTGAGATTAATAATCCATAATTAATTAGAATTAATCATGATTGGTTTAATAATTCATCAATTAATAAATCCATATTCCCAGATCATGAGCGATATCTAGCAACACATCATGACCACCCAAGAGTCCAAGAAGTCAAGTAGCTTGACATGAACCCTTCAATAACAAACTTCAGTGCAATTAACTCATTTCACCATACAATATCTCATTTGGTTTGGAGTACGGAATTAGTGCCAACTCCCTCCAAAAATAATTCTGGCCCAAATATAATAGTACTTGTACCAGGAACCCACTACTCTAGATGTGTATCAATTGGAACTATTTCCAATACACAATCGTCTTGGCCAAGGACTTTCCGAGTAGTAATTCCTACAAGTGGCCATGTGATATTCGCCCCTACTAGTAGGTGTGGTGAATCCTTTATTGACCCTCTTAACTACTTTTGTTTACCTCACAATGTACCCAATATCCATCCTATAGACGGCCCTCGATCGAGCTCCGGAAATTGTAATCAAAATACAAAGCTCAGCAAACAAAGTACCTTGGAGATCTTAAGTCTAAGGATACTTGCACGTTTGCTATATTGAGATTATATCACTGGCACTAAATAGTTATCCATATGATTATCTCAAAGCTAGGTCATCCAATGAACTTATTCCATTAACAAGCATCCATGTGTTAACTTTGAGTATCTTAATACTCATGGTTATGAGAACTACTGCCTAATCAAATCAGGAAGTCTAACACATGCTAGTCTTAACGCATTAATGATGTCCTATCCCATTAATACTATGATTAGGGACTATTTAAGTACTAACACCATCCAGTGTAGTAGGAATCTCATATCATGATCTCTATCATGATTTTCTTAACACAGTGTTGTACTAGGAACTTTATCGAGCAGGTATATTACTTAAAATAAACAAAAAGAAATTGTAAGATAAATAATGCATTTTATTAAAATAAAATGTGTCATATACAATGTACAAGTGATTGCCTCTAGGGCACAACACTAACAAACTCCCACTTACACTAGAGCCAATCATTCATGTATCTAATACCGAATGACTCAACATGACAATCATGTTTCGTTTGGGATAGTGTTTTCGTAAGCGGTTCAGCTAAGTTCTCATCCGTGGCAACTCTCTCTATTTTTATTTCCTTAGCTGCTTCAAAAGCAGCTATGTACTCAGCTTCTGTCGTAGAGTCGGCAATAGTCTCTTATTTGGAACTTTTCCAACTTATTACCCCTCCACACAACGTAAATACGTAGCTGGATTGTGATTTGAAATCATCTTTGTTAGATTGAAAACTGACATCAGTATACCCGTTTATTTTCAAATCACCTTCTCCATATACTAAGAACATATCCTTCGTAAGTACTTAATGTAGAATTTCTATCATGCATAATCAGATTAAGCGCAGCGGAAAACAATAAGAAATCCAAGCCATGGATCACGGGTTTGCAATAGAAACGGGAAAAAGGAGAAGATTGTGTCTATTACCTCGTGAAGCCGGAATTCAAAAATTTCAGAAACAAGAACGCAGGCGCGATCCAGATTATCCAAAACCGTTCACTGCAGCTCAACTGAAGTCCAAGAAAGAACTCCCTCTAATGATAATCCACACAAGGTTGAATGCTCACAATCTCACACTTCTATGCTAGTAGAATTCGGGAGGCTAGGGTTTTGATCAAGAAGAGAGACGGCTAGGGTTTAATCAAGAGAGAGGCAGAGAAACGGTTTCTCTGTTATTGCATGAATAGTCTGTCTCAAACCCTAAGGAAACCGTTTCCTTATATTTATAGATTTATAATTACCATAAATTGCAACTTAGTCCTTCAACATCCAATTGTCAACAAATTGGTCCTTGAAGTTTACTTAATTACAATTAGGTCCCATGAATTATAACAAACTTATAATTTACCTATAAATATATTCCCTTTTCTTAATTAACCCCACAATATTATCAAATAATATATTTGAGCATTCAAACCTTTATTGTGTGTGACCCATTAGGTTTCCTGGTCTTATTGGTAGCATAATATGAATTAATTCTAACAATATTAGAATTAATAATCTTTAATAAAATAAAGGATTAAATTTATTAATTCTCTAATTAATAAATTCATATTTAGCATATCAAGAGCGACATCTAACAATGACTCTTGACCACCCAAAAGTCCAGAAAGTCAAGTGGCTTGACATAAACCTTTCAATAGCAAATTATCAGTGCAATAAACTCCTTTCAACATACAATATCTCATTCGGTCTAGAGCATGGAATTAGTGCCAACTCCCTCCAGAATATTATTAATTCTGGCCCGAATATTTTAGTACTTGTTCAAGAAATCCATTACTCGATATGTGTATCAATTGGAACCATTTACATCACATAGTCGCCTTGGCCAAGGACTTCATGAGTAATGATTTCTACAAGTGGCCTTGAGATATACTCTCCTACTATTAGGAGTGGTGAATCCTTTATTGACCCTCTCAACTACTTTCGTTTACTTTACGTTGTACCTAATTCCATCCCATAGGCAGTCCTAGATAAGACTGCAAAGATTAGAATCAAAGTACAACGCTCGATAAACAAAGTACCTTGGAGATCTCAAGTCTAAGGATACTTGCACACTTGCTATAATGAGATTCTATCACTAGTACTAAATAGTTATCCAAGTGATTATCTCGTAGCTAGGTCATCCAATGAACTTGTTTCAAAACAAGCATCTACACGTTAATCCTGAGTATCCCAATACCCACGAATATGAGAACCACCGCTTGATCCAATCAAGAGATATAACATGTGCCAGTCTTGGCGTATTAATAATGTCCCATCTTATTAATACTATGACTGGGGATTATTTAAGTACAAACACTGCATAGTGTAGTAGGAATCTCACATCATGATTTCCTTAACACTGTGTTGTACTAGGGACATTATCTAATGGTTTGTACACATATTTAGATATAACAATCAAACTGAAAGATAAAGAATGCCTCTTATTAATTTAATATGCAATATACATGGTACAAGTGATTGCCTCTAGGGCACAACACTAACACTTAAGAATATTCTATATAGCCACCCTATGACCCTCACCAGGGTCAGATTGGTATCTGCTCGTCAAACTGAGTGCACAAGATACATCGGGCCTAGTACATATCATAGCATACATGATAGATCCAACTGCCGAAGCATATGGAATCTTACTCATGTGATCCCTTTCAACTTGTGTCTTGGGAGACATCAACTTTGAAAGGCTTACACCATGTGACATTGGCAATAATCCCTTTTTGGATTGATCCATGCTAAACCTCTTTAGCACTTTATCTATATATGTAGACTGTGAAAGACCAAGCAACCTTTTGGATCTATCTCTATAGATCCTTATTCCAAGAATATAGGTTGCTTCTCCTAGATCTTTCATGGAGAATTGTTTGGACAACCAAATTTTAACCGTTTGCAAGATAGGTATATCGTTTCCTATTAGCAATATGTCATATATATATAAAGCAGTAAGAAAACGATTGCACTCCCACTAACCTTCTTGTATACACAAAACTCATCCATGTTTTGAATGAAACCAAACTCTTTGATTGTTTCATCAAAATGGATATTCCAACTCCTAGAAGCTTGCTTAAGTCCATAAATGGACCTTTGCAGCTTGCACACCTTTGTGCCATCACTGGATGTGAAACTCTCAGGTTGTATCATATACACTTCCTCAACCAAATTTCCATTTAGAAAAGCTATTTTCGCATCCATTTGTCAAATCTCATAATCATAATGAACAGCAATGACTAGGAGTATCCTGATGGATTTTAACATGGCTACTGGCGAGAAGGTTTCATCATAGTCACTACCATGTTGTTGACGATAACCCTTCGCCACTAGTCATGCTTTATAGGTAACTAAGTTACCATCCATGTCCGTTTTCTTCTTGAAAACCCACTTTCACCTAATATGTTTAATTCCTTTAGGTGGATCAACCAAAGTCCATACTTGGTTGTCGTACATAGAATCCATCTTTGACTTCATGGCCTCAAGCCATTTGCAAGATTCTGAACTATTCATAACATCCTTGTAGGTAGTAGGCTCATCTTCATCTATAAGCAATACGTTATTATGGTCACTAATGAGAAATCCATATCTCTTAGGTGCCATACGTATCCTACTAGATCTACGAGGTTCTTGTGTATTAGAAGGTTCATCTATTCTCTCAATAAATGTGGGGTTAGACGGTTGATCCTCATTTGTTTGATCTTTATGAACTTCACTAAGTTCAATCTTACTCCCACTGTCTCATTTGAGCTTGTGCTCCTTCTCTAAGAATACGGCATGCTTCAAAAAAAATAATTTGTTTTCAAAAGATAGATAGAAGTAATATCCGAAAGAATCTTTCGAATATCCTACAAACAAACACTTGTCAGACTTACTTTCAAATTTGTCTAACTGTAGCCTTTTGACAAAGGCAGGACAACCCCATACTCGCAAGTGAGATAACTTTGGTCTCTTACCAAAAAACATCTCAAATGGGGTAGTATCAACCGATTTTGTCGGAACTCTGTTTAGTATATAAACAGAAGTCTTGAGTGCATACCCCCAAAATGATTTTGGTAGGTCTGCAGAAGCCATCACGGTCCGTACCATGTCTAGAAGGGTTCAATTCCTTCTCTCAAATACACCGTTATGTTGAGGTGTATGTGGTGGAGTCCATTGAGATAATATCTCATTATCTCTATGATAACTCAGAAACTCTTGGCTCAAGTATTCTCCTCCTCGATCAGATCTTAGAGTCTTAATACTTTTGTCAAGTTATTTTTCTATTTCATTCTTGAAGTCTTTGAACCTTTCAAATGCCTTAGATTTGTATTTCATTAAATATAAATACCCGTATCATAAGAAATCATCGATAAAGGTTATGAAATAGTTATAACCTCCTCTTGCTTGTATTGACATTGGGCCACATACATCAGAATGTATGAGTTCTAATAACTCCTTGGCCCATTCTACTTTTTCTAGAAAATGAGTTCTAGTCATTTTACCTAGTAAACAAGACTCGCATATACCATATGATTCATAATCAAATGACCCTAAGTCACCAAGCTTGTGTAACTTAGAAACACGGTTTTCATTTACATGGCCCAAACAACAATGCCATAAGTAAGAGGTGTTAGAGTTATCTATTTTAGGTTTCTTATTGTTTATATTGATAATTGGATTATCCAAGTCTAGAACAAATAAACCATTAACTAAAGTTGCTGAACCATAATGAATATCATTCAATGAAAAAGAACAACATTTATTCTTAAATATTAAATGAAATCTATATAAGTCTAAACACGCAACTGAGATAATGTTTTTCATTAAAACTGGTACATAATAACAGTTTTCCAGTTCTGGAATCAATCCCGAAGGCAAGTTCAGCTCGTATGTCCCCACAGCAAGTATAGCAACCTTTGCCCCATTTGCAATACGTAGGTCCACGCCGCCTTTCTCTAGCCTTCTACTGCTCTTTAGCCCCTGTAAGTTATTGCACAAATGAGATCCACATCCGGTATCTAATACCCATATCTCATTTCTAAAGGCAGTATTTATCTCAATCATAAACATACCTGGAGAAGAAGTAGAAGTGCTTGTAAGCTTCTCCTTCTGCTTCTTATCCTTTATGGTCTCCAAGTAGGCTTTGCAATTGCGCCTCCAGTGGCCCATCTTCTCACAATGATGGCATGGGCCCTTGGTAGCTGCGTCCTTCTTGTTCACACCACCTTTGGGCTTCATGGCAGCCTTCTTCTTCTTCTTTTAAACTTTCTTTTTAGAAGATGAAGATTCTACCATTAAAAACGCATTAGAATCCTTCTTCATGGAGGACTCCACAGTTTTGAGAAGATTAATCAATTCAGGAATGGTAGACTCAATCTTATTCATCTGATAGTTAATCACAAATTGTAAGAAATTATTAGGCAAAGATTGTAGAATTAAGTCAACACTTAAGTCATGATCCATTGCAAACCCGAAAGATCCAAGCTTCTCTATCAAGCCCAACATCTTCAGCCCATAAGTGGCCACAAAAAAACCATCTGCCATTTTACAATGAAATAGTTGTTTTGAGATCTCATATCTCTCTGTTCTGGCTTGGGCATCAAACAGCTCTCGAAGATGTAAAATGATCGATTGAGCATCCATATGCTCATGCTGTTTTTGTAACTCAGGAGTCATGGATGCCAGCATAATACATGATACTGTATCACTATCCTCCTTATACCTCTTGTGGACAGCATGCTCATCAGCATGAGCATCTTGGGCTGGTGGTGGTAGAATAGGAGCATCTAGCACGTAGAGCAACTTTTTCGATTTGAGAACGATTCTCAAATTTATATACCAGTCGAGATAGTTTGATTCGGTTAACTTGTTGGTTTACAAAATGCTACGTAAGTTCAAGTTCGTTGATATGATGCAAGTGACTTAGATGTAAAGATAGAGAGCATTAGCTATTTGTATATGCACATGATATGCAAATAATTAGGACTTTAATTAAACGCATTTTTACTCTACTATTTTATTCAAACCAATAGCCCCTACTACTGATTCGGGAAAGCCCGTTGGAAGCTTTCCTAGTGGACTGGTATCCAAATTCCTCAAGAATAACCTTGGGTTTGCCCAACAAGCCACCCTTGAGTTCATTGGTAGGTATCAAATACCAATTACATCGTATGTAACTACCGGATCATTGGGTGATTAACAACTTTTAATCTTAAAGCCTTTTGGGCTACCCCAACTTTTCCTCTAAATTTTCTTATGCTTGAGTTTACCCAACCAGGATAAAGAATTTAGTTAAACCCGATCCATTAATCAAGAATTTAATTCCAAATGAATTTAATTACATAGCTTGAACATGCACAATGTCAAGTAGGCTTGGGTTTGCCTAACAACCTGGTCTCGAAAAAGGACTCTCGTTCTAACTATATTAATGGAATGAATTAGGTTTAATATTAATTGAGGGATTTGTTCCTTTTAGTAATTTCGTTGAATGATATGCATAATAATCAATAAATCACATAATTGATAATCATGGTAATAAAGCGATTACGTAGTATGGTTATGGACTTTTGCTAAATTAATTTCTTTGAGCCATAAAAGAAATTAATATAGTTAACCATATGTGTTCATGCATAATTTAAGTAGAAGGTCTTACCTCCTCACCTTATTTTGGTTGCCACCTCCAGAATAAAATAATTCTACTTCTATCTAACCTATGTAAACTAATTACATAATTTCCTAAATAGAGAAAACCTCGAGTTACATTCGAAGGGAGTTAGATGAGAAGAGAATTACACAAGAATTCTAGAGAAGGCAGGACACGCAGGCCCTATTTCATAAAAACCAAAACTGTAAAATGCATGAACATATATAATTGGTTTTAGTCCATAACCATCCATCATGCCATTGACTATGCTTAAACAAAATAAACATATACTTTTATTATTCCAAAAATCACTATTTTTGGAAAAATAAAACAAATTCTAAAATCACCATTTTAGAGAATACATCAATTTTAGATTTTCAAAATCATTATTTTGAAAAACAAAATTGATTGTCTCAAAACTAATTTTGAGAAAATGCTTTTGGGTCCCGTTTCTCATCAAATGAGATTTTTCCTTCCAAAATTCTATTCTGGAAAATATTTTTTTTTAAATACTAAAGATTGCAAACAGAGCAGAACCGGCGCCAGTTTGGAAACCGGAGCCGGCGCTGGCTCTGTTCTGGTTTCCAAAAAAAAATTTCTCTTCGAAAAACAATTTTCGGACATCACAAACAGAATGGAACTGGCGCCGGTTTGGAGGCCTGAGCCAGCGCCGCCTGTGTTCTGCAACAATGGCGGCGATTTTCAAAAAATTTCAGAAACAATTTCTGGTGCTTTCTTCTTCTGCAAATTTTCAGTGAAAACAATTCTCAGCAGTATTTTCTGTTTTGAAGCTCTAAACAACAACCAATTTGTTAGTTTAAACAAAATCAAAATGAAAAATTAAGATGAAACGGAGGGCAACATCCATGTTGCAAGAAAACGTTTTTCCTACAGAAATTTTCATCACCAAAGAAAGCATCCTTTCGAAATACGCTGTGACTTTTACACAATCATATTGTGCTATGGACCCAACACATAAAGATCGAAACGATTTCGACTCACGTGAAAACGATTTTCCCAACAAATAAAGACAAACACAAAAACAGTTTTTCATGCCAAAACAGTGTCCGTAAACCACACATAGCATGTCTCTGATACCACTGTTGGGTATCTCAGGCTTGTATCCCATACGGCGCAGCGAAAAATAAATCAAGATACCCTCCCAGGACTCTTCTATGTGTGGAAAATAAGACTTAATGACAATAAAGGCAACAACTTTTACCTTTGGGTGATCGTGCGAAGAACCAAATTTTCTTCTTCAAGTTGAGGCGCGATCCAGCAATCCTCGTGGTCAACATCCACGTGAGTTGAACGTCTACCCACTATAATCACAGTGTGTGATTATCTCTAATAATAATCCACACAGAGAAATACTCAAGCACGTAGTTTTCTGTGCTGGCAGAAATTCTAAGTGGCGGCTAGGGTTCCTCTTCAAAATCAAATCAAGAGAGAAGAAGAGAAAAAGTTCGTGGCTGTTGTTTCTTTTTGTGTGTTGTTCAACTATTGGCTAGGGTTTTCGTGTGTTATTAGCTACTATATATCACACGAAATTCCCTTCCCAAAACTGAGAATTATAATCCTATTAGAATTCCCTAATTGTAATTGGAAATATCAAGTTCTCACAATTACAACTTGTACCACAAATTATAACTAATTATAATTTATCCACAACAACTTTTCTTTCTCTCAATCAACCCCACAATGTTATCAAATAACATCTTGAGTATATAATCCTCTATTATGTGTGACGTATTAGGTTTCCCAGTCAATTGGTAGAGAACATGATTAATCCAAACGTCTTTGAGATTAATAATCCATAATTAATTAGAATTAATCCTATTAATTCTAATCAGGATTGGTTTAATAATTCATCAATTAATAAACCCATATTCCCAGATTATGAGCGATATCTAGCAACACATCATAACCACCCAAGAGTCCAGGAAGTCAAGTAGCTTGACATGAACCCTTCAATAACAAACTTCAGTGCAATTAACTCATTTCACCATACAATAACTCATTCGATTTGGAGTACGGAATTAATGCCAACTCCCTCAGAAATAATTTTGGCCCGAATACAATAATACTTATACCAGGAACCCACTACTCTAGATGTGTATCAATTGGAACTGTTTCTAATACACAATCGCCTTGGCCAAGGACTTTCCGGGTAGTAATTCCTACAAGTGGCCGTGAGATATTCGCCCCTACGATTAGAAGTGGTGAATCCTTTATTGATCCTCTCAACTACTTTTGTTTACTTCACAATGTACCCAATATCCATCCTATAGGCGGCCCTCGATCGAGCTCCGGAGATTGGAATCAAAATACAAAGCTCAGCAAACAAAGTACCTTGGAGATCTCAAGTCTAAGGATACTTGCACGTTTACTATATTGAGATTATATCACTGGCACTAAATAGTTATCCATATGATTATCTCAAAGCTAGGTCATCCAATGAATTGTTCCATTAACAAGCATCCATGTGTTAACTTTGAGTATCTCAATACTCATGGTTATGAGAACTACCGCCTAATCAAATCAGGAAGTCTAACACATGCTAGTCTTAACACATTAATGATGTCATATCTCATTAATACTATGATTAGGGACTATTTAAGTACTAACACCATCCAGTGTAGTAGGAATCTCATATCATGATCTCTATCATGATTTCCTTAACACAGTGTTGTACTAGGGACTTTATCGAACAGTTATATTACTTAAAGTAAACAAAAAGAAACTGTAAGATAAATAATACATTTTATTAAAATAAAATGTGTTATATATAATGTACAAGTGATTGTCTCTAGGGCACAACACTAACAATGATATCATCTAATTGCCAATAGAACAAATTAGGAAAAAACATACAATAAAGACAAATCAAAATCTGGTACCTAACCATGGTAATTCCTCGAATTCACATCAGCTCAATTCTCAAGCAATAAAGCAACAATCTAAAAACCACAAACCCGAAATTCAATATATATATATATATATATGTATATATATATATATATATATATATAAGGCAAATGCCCTTAAAAATTCCTTATATTTTCATCTAATGTATTCAGTTTTTTTTTATCCTTCTATATGTAAAAAGGATAATTCAAAATTATCTTCTTCTTCTAAGGGCCGAGCATTGTGAGACAAATCATTTGTTATTTTTCTGTAATTTTAATAACAAATTATGTATAAACATGTCACTTTAAAATTTAATGTATAAACATAATATGCTCTAAACAAATTGTACAATCATTTGATTCCTACGCCTTTAACATACATCTCCAATTTTGTGGTCATGATGATTGTCCCAATTCATATCTTTAGTGCAGCTTGCATCCAACTGATAAACTGCATTAAGTTGGTGATAGTCGTCAGCATTAGACCATTTGCCTTCAGCGGACATAGTGATGTTAATTAGTTGTACCATTTACAAATAGCAACGTGCATCATCAAGTAAGTATATAGTCCATGGCATCATTTTCTATCTGATACTGAATATTAACCTCGTGCAAATCATGCTTTTTTTAAATTAAATAAAAAAGGCTCATCAAGTAAGGAAATAACAAAGGTAGATTTTAATGTGAAAAAATAAAAGAAAATCAATCTCTTTATGCTATTGATCACTTACCATCCAATACCAATAATAATAATAAATAAATAAATAAGTAAAGAACTAATGATACAATGAAATCAATATTGCTAGACTATAAGTATCCAAGTATTTCTTTTTCCTTTTTTTTAGGACTAATTATGCAAAACTCATTAGAAGCTGTTGAAGTTACACTCAAACTATGTCTTGTAAACTTTTGCTTTTATTTTTGAAGTCACTGAATTCTTCGAGTAACTGAAGTTTTATATATAAACAGATAAAATGTCTTTGATTGAGTGCACATAGTGATAAAGGGTACAAATAAATATCCTAAATCCATGAACTAATGATTCTTCAGAAGTGAATGCCTATCCAAAATTCCCTAACGTCCTAAATTATCATCTTCTTTATCAAAGCTATTTTCAGCCTTGACCTTAAAAAACTTCACTTCTGAAGTTACAGCAATATGAAGCAATGGAGAGTGTCTTGTCACTGCTGCATAAGTCGTTTTAGTGTCAGCTGTGAGATGTAATCCCATGCTTTATGTCTCATAAGTTGCCAATAGACCATAGGATATCATGCTTTAACTTTTAATAATTTTAACTCAAACATCCACATTATATATGTCAAAATTCATACTTCAAATTTTCATCTTAATTCCATATTTGCCCAAATAAGTGTAGTTTTCATTTAGTTTTTCATTGTTCCTATATCTCTCTCTACATGACTATTTCATATTATGTTTGCTTTCTTTCCTTAGTAGCACCCTTCCGCGCCCCCCACCCCCCAGAAAACCTCCATGAAACAAATTCATTAGAACTTAGACTTCAGTATAGTTTCTCCATATCTAATTTTTAAGCTTAGTCAAAGCAGAAATGCAGGGGCACCTCATAAAACTTAATGCAGATCCATGTAACGTAAGGATGTACCAAAGAAACACAGAATAGACCAATCTTTACATATGTAGAGGTCAGACTTGCAACAATGGAAACCTCACTTGGATGTGAACTTTACTTGAAAAGGTTCCACTATTCTCCATTTATTTCAATCCTGGACCCCAAGAGAAGGAAATCTAAGAAGAGGTTTTCAACTTTCTAAGCTTGAAATTGTTTGAAACAGCCCTTTACATTTGTAATATCGCTTTCATTATACGACTGTGGATACTTAAGAAAATCTAAGCTCAGACAACAAATTATTCAGTACAGCGAACAACGAATGCCATATCCACAACCAAAAACGAATAAGGGGAAAAAGGGTAACTAGCAATTGTTCCTGACAGGCGCACAAATAAATAAACAAATAAAACAGTTCGGAAATGGAAAGACTTTTAATTCAAAAAAACTCTTTTTTCCTGCAATATTCCAAATAAGAGAGTCTATCATGACAAAAGAGCAATAGAAAGTAGCTACTTCTATTGTATAATTCCAAAAAGAATTCAAGAAAGCACACAGATCAAAGAACTAAGACCAGGCAACAGAAGCATCAACCCAGCTGCATTCCAGTGCTTCAAAAAGTTACTTTTAACCTGCTTCATGAGCTCCAAAATATAACTACCGCTCTTGTTGTACTGGCAACAATTAACCCAAATTAATTCCACATCCTTATAGGCATCCTTTGAGTCAGTATACTTTATACCTTGCTCTATGCTGTTGCATATGGTACCAAGGTCCATAGGTGTATCAATTATATCAAAATAATCCTGCACAGAACACCCACCAAAAAGAATATAAGAAAAACAACAAATGGAGTAGTATGATGACGGCACTTTCAAAACTAAGACAATAAGTTACGTATCCCAACACAGGAAAAGCTGGAAAAGAAAATAAAAAGGAAGAGCAAGACTAATTCGCGGTTTTAGGTATTTTCAAAAAATACATATAGTTACAAAAAAGGCAGTTTAATATTATAAAAAGAGTGTTAGATCTCATGAAAGGAGACTAATACAGTAATGAAATAATCACAAAAATTTAGCCACCCCAGGGTGATAAATATTCACCATACAATGGATGAAGTCCAATATCTAACAGAAGGATTATGGAAAAGAAATTCCCAAGGAAAAGTCGCCATCACAGCATCAACTAAAAAACCCAACTCACATAGGAAAAAGACCATATTCAAAGAGGAAAATGCATAAAAATTAAGTTCTTACTCCTTGAAAACATAAAGTAAATGTAAAAGAGAAGCTTTTGTTATTCTGATTGGAGCAAAACATACCAGAATTCCCAACGCCACAGGATCCACAGGAGCATTGAATGCTTTAGCTACATTCATTTTCATAATCTTCTTAATCACCTGAAAATGAATGAAAACCATCACACTGACTTAAGAATGAATCGAGAGCCCAACCTTGATGTCTATCATCAGCTATCACGGAGAAGGAAACCAAACAAAACATAAACCCAAAACCCTAAACCCTAAGACGGCCTTCTTCACTATTTGTTCTCTTTCAGTCTTCCTTAGAATAGAAAGGGACGGCCTAGACCTACGCTGACTTCCACCGCCACCTTCTTTTACTCTTCCGCCGCGGAGTCATGATCAAATGAGGAAATCGAAGAGGCTCGTGTATCTCAGTAAAGCATAAAGAAGCCGAAGCAAGCCGGTGGAGTAAAAGCGTGCATAAAGAAACCGAAGTAAGTTGAATAAAGAAGTGACGAAGTAAGCCGAATGCTTCCTCAGGAATTCAAATACCACATGTCTGACAATTACAGATGACACATATCAACACCACAACTCTCACCTTTGACTTATATATATATATATATATATATATATATATATATATATATATTTGATCATTAATTAGTTGATACAATTCCCACGTGAAATATTTTCAAAACTTCAACTAATTCAGAATTATTTTCGTTTTTCCATTTCTTCTTTCGGCGGTGAAATGATTTGGCGGCCCAACCCATTTTCTTTATCAGCAGAAGTGGATTAGCAATCTAATTACTATTCAGAGCTTGTGAAATAAATATGGCTCTAGTAGTATTTTCGTTTTTTTTTTTAAACCACTTTTAGGGTCTATTTGATAACACAATAAAGTATTTAAAATTAATTAATTATATTTATTTCATTAAATATATTTTATAATAGATAATATTAAGTATTTAATTAATTAACTAAACATAATAAAAAAAATGCAAAAGCACTTGTATCATCCATTATATATTTTTCTTTTTTTATTGCCGCCCTAATTTACTAAGAGACAAGTATAAGCATTTAAGTTAATATACGCGTCATATATAGGACTCAGTTTTGTGATGTAGGGGGGAAAATGACAGACTGAAAGAAATTTGAATATGAAATAGTCAAAACAAGGTAGTCAAACAAACCAGAAGATATTGTTTTTCTTTTAAGACGTGGAATTTAGAATTTGAAGAACTGTAGTTGATGTGAAGGACTCTCAAATTCCATTCAAAATCAAAATCATGCATAACCAAGGGGTTTTTTTTTTTTTTTTTTATCAAAATGAGTCCCTTTCGAATTGGATTTAGAGGTATGCCCTGTGGGGGTTCCTCATGTCTGTCACGCGAGGTGATCTTTTCACTATCCAGTTCTTTTTTGCCCAGAAAAGCAAAATTAGACGCGAAGTGCTTCTTTTTTATTTTTTATTTTAATATATTTCTTTTAAAAATTTAAAAATATTTATCCTTTTTTAATTTATATTTTAATTCGAGTAATTTATATTTGAATTGAATTTGAATAGTAAGTGAAAATTTAAAGAAAATATGTAAATAATAATTTATATTTCAATGAATTATAGTTGGTTATTTTCATTAATATTTGGGTTTTTATTTTAAAAATAATTTGAAAATGAATAAGTTAAGTTTAATTTATAATATTTAATTTTATCTTCAAAGATTTTACAATAAATGTTTTAGAGTTTATTCTTAATTTATTATTTTAGTTGACTTAGGGTTTTATTATAATTTTATCTTCAAAGATTCAAAATAAATTTTTTTAATTGGGGTACTTAATTGAAATTATTATTTTATCTTCAATTTTTAAATATAGATTTAAATATTATAAATTTGAAAATGATATTTTAACATTGGATTAATTTATTTTTTAAAATTATAATTTTTTATTTAAAAAATAATATTTTAAATAACACAAAATATATTAAACTCCAATTATATAGATTTAAATATTTTATAATTAGAAAATAAATTTGAAATATGAATATTAAAAAGGTAAATTTTGAGAAATACATATTTGAAATAAAAATTAAATGAAAATATTGAAATTAAATTAACTGAAAATGAAAAACTAATTTTCAAATTATTTCTAACAATAAACATATTAGGCTAAAGAAAAATAATAATTTTATCTTAAAAGTATATAAATTTTATGATTTAATACAAAAATTGACCAAAAACTATTAATTTACGATATGTTAACTTGTTCTAATTAATTAAATTTGATACACTAAAGGGTAGATAAAAGTAGATATTTAATTAAAACCATATATCATAAAGTAAGCAGAAAAAATGGTAGATTAAAAACATATATGTTAACTTATCCCAACCCCGACTTTACACGCATGATAAAAAATTATATATTCCGACGGTATTCTATTCATATTTCAAATGACATATTTTTCCTATAGTTGGTTGATTTATGTTGTTTTCTTGATTAATTTGATATTGATATATATGGGTATTATGTTTACACATTAAAAAGATAAAATTTGATATTTGCGTATTTTGAAATAAAAATTAAATGAAAATATTGCAATTAAATGAACTAAAAATTACAAATTATTCATGTAAATATTACTACTATGAATTTGCAATCAATTATAATAAATTTGTCATTATTTGTTATTTGACACTAAATTTGTTTATTTCTACAGTTTATTTGATAGCCCTATGATGAGTATATGTTACGATCCCTATCCCCGTATTGCACTCATGGACACACGTGCTGCAGCCAACAAGAAAGAGAGATGGAAATGTGATATTTAAGTGTTTAAACGGAAGCTAAGTGTTGGAAAGATAAGTTGGTTAAAATGAGAGTAAGAGAGCTTTGGGAGAACTTCACTTGTATTCTCAAATTTGAATGGATACAAATGAGGGAGCTTTACCCTATTTATAGCCAAAGCATTGATCTCTATAATTTTCTTGCAACTTGCGTAAATATCTAGTTCTAAAGTATTCTAAACAATTTAAAGTTTCTTTACTATTTACATAAGTTCCCTAGAGTATCTTAGAATCTTCTAGAACCTTGTACAAACTTCCCATAAAGTTGACCGGTTAAAACCGTCCAATGGTCCAGAACGACTTGTCGTGCCCATCTCAGTCTTGTCTTGGTTCGTGCTGTGCGCACCGTGCCTTGGCTCGCAGCGCGCATTGGCCCTCATATGCCGATCGGTCCCGTTTCGTGTCGATTTCGTCTCGTACAACTGTCAGCTCCGTGCCAGCCATGTTACAAGGAACTCCCTAGAGGTGGGTACCTCTAAATCTGAACCCAATTTTGATGGGGGTTTCAAAAGAGACCCATTTTGACCAAAAACTCAATAACCAAGGTCAATACATGGTTTGATGTTTTAGAATATTATTTAATACACACTCTATTACAACTTATAAAAATATATATAAAATATAAGTTGTTAATATTTATATATTTTCAATAGAGGGTATACTTTATAAAATATTGAAATATTCAAAGTCAGCAATATTGTCTTAGCATTTTCTTCTTGCTTAGATAGTTTTTCTTTAAATGACAAATCTATCCTTGTAACCTAAAAGGAAAATCTCATTAGTTGTTTTCTAACTCCCACCTTCAAATCATTCTCCTCAACTTGTACACATCCAAGAAAAGTCAGAATTTGTCTCTCTAAACTTGATTACTTGAAATAAATAGAGAAAGTTTCTCTTTGAATGAGAAAAAATTAGAAATAGTATGTATGGTTGTTTTTATTCCATAATTATTTAGAAATTTATCACACAATCCTCTCTTCAAAAGTTTTTGTTGAAAATGGCAACTTTGGGAGTTAATAACTTTTAACTCATGATTAATTAGCCTAAAACAATTAATGAAAATTGTTCTTGACATGTTAGAAATTGTTTTGATTATGGTAGAAGCCATTTTCATGGTGGGAATCCATAATTAAATGTTGTTAAAGTTGGGTTGTTAATCATTTGGGAACTCATGTAAATAACTTTTTGAAGGTAAACCAGTATTGAATTGGTTATTCGGTCAGCGTTTCTATCCATTGTGTCGCAGCTTGTCAAAAGGGAAGCCGGCGCCGGGGAACCGCGAGCAATTCTCTCAGGTCCATTACTGTCTTATCTATTAATTTTAAATTCTGTCTAGTTATTTTATACTTGGACTGTTTGGCCTTATCAGCTTTATTGATATTTGATAATTGCATTTGTTAGAGTCCTGGTCGGGTATAGGCTGTGCTTGTTCAATTCAGTTGAGTTGTCTGTCTATGCTCGTAGGTACCCTGTGTCTAACAATCGTCAAGAAATTATTCTGCAATTATCTGTTTGTGTGCAATGGCCAGTTTGTCAAGTACTGCTTCTGCTGCGTATAAGCCTTTGGTTGACTTAAATGGTCTGTCGAACAAATTTGGTCAGGGCAGAATTTCAAGCATTAACAACAATGCATGAAAAATTGGTTGACCATGAAGGGCTTATTGTTAGCAGTGCATGTAGTCAGGCCCATACCAACTGATAGGCATCCTAGAGTAGCTGAAATTGCTGCATAGTTAAAGGTAATACGTGTATTGTACTATGCCTGTATGTGGATGACATTTTACTATTTGGGTCCAATGTTGAGATAATTAATGAGACTAAATTATTCTTGAAAAGTAAGTTTGAAATGAAGAATATGGAAGTAACAAATGTGATTCTTGACCTAAAGTTAATTCGCTCAACTGAGGGAATAACCATTTCTCAATCTCACTATATTGAGAGTGTTATTGAGAAATATGGTTGTCAAAATTGTAGAATTGCTAAAACTCTAAATGACCCTTCTGTAACTTTGTTCAAGAATAAAAGTAGAGTTCATGTGTCTCAATTAAGATATTCTTAAATTATTGGTAGCTTGCAATATCTTACAAATGGCTCAAGACCAAATATTTTATTTTTTGTATCTAATCTGGTAAGATATATAAGTTGTTCAAATCGGATTCATTGGGAGGCCATTGATAGAGTACTAAGGTACTTAAAGGAAACAATGTCCCTTGGGCTGCATTATGAGAAATTCCCTGCTGTACTTGAAGGGTATAGTGATACAAGTTGGATGGTCAAGAATTCTGGTAGCAATAGTTGCACTGGATATGTGTTTACATTAAGTGGTGGAGCAGTCGCTTGGAAGTCTTGTAAACAAACTTTGCTAACTCGGTCAGCTTTTAAGGATGAGTTATGTGCCTTGAATACTACTAGAACAGAAGCTGAATGGTTGTATGGACTATTGTCCTCTTTGCCAATGATTAGTAAACCCGTTACTGCTATATCTGTGCATTGTGATAATCAAACCACAATTGCAAAGATAAATAGTACCAAGTATAATCAAAATATTATGAGACACATCCAAGTTAGATTTAAGTCTATAAGGGAGTTAGTGTCTAAAAGGGTGGTGTTTGTTAACTTTGTTAAATCCAAAGATAACATTGCAAACCTCCTAACTAAGGGACTAGAAACATCCTTGTTCCTTAAATCCAAGTTGGGAATAGGACTAATAACCCAACAATGATTCACTTACAGTGGCAACTTAATTGACCAAGTAGAGATTCCACAAGGCAGTTCAATGTAGCATAAACAAGCTATTTGAGTGAATCTGTCACCTATTCTAATACTTTTGTATTTAGGTCATTTCCTTGAAAGCCTGTAGTGCGTTTACTGCAATTAGTAAGTGTTTTGATTCTAAATAGGATCAAATCTTTTAGACAAGATACTAGCAGTACATCTTTGGAGATCGACAATTATATGAGTGGTGTTGTGTGGCCACAACTAAAGGGAATTGGATTTTCTCTGAATACACTCATTAGACAGGATCAGGACACATGGTCATAACGTGTCAACCCTTAAGATTGTCTCCCACTACAAGAAAGGCAGGTATTAGCAAGGGAAATTAGCGAGGGAATAATCCCTCGCTAAATCTGTGAGGGATTAACGAGGGAATAATGTGTTCAGTACATGGATTGACTTTCCGTCGCTAATCCGTAGTTGATTAGCGATGGATCAGCGTTAAGATTAAACCTTTTCAAATTAGCGAGGGATAAAGAAATCCCATTCTAATCCGTCGCTAATTTGATAGGGATTTGCGACAGATATTTTATTTTTACTTAATATTGGTTGTAAATTTTTAGCTTCGAATTTGCGACTAGACTCAAGCTAATCCAACGCTAATTTGCAAGGGAATAGTGACCAAAATATTCGTCGCAATTCATTGCCTGATTTGCGATGGATTTGAGTTGTAGTAGCGAGGGATTTAATAATCCCTCGCTAATCCATCGCTGAAAACTTCCATCACTAATCACTCACTAATTTCCAAGGGATTTGCGAGAGATTCTCCATTTTGCGAATTCTCAAACTTTTTCCTCACGATACTTTTGTGTGTGGTAAATTTTTTTATGTACTATCCTTACAAATTCTTAATTATTTATTAATTGTTGAATTAAAACTATTGTATTTGCATTCAATATGTGTGTGTGTGTGTGTGTACTTACCATCGGCAAGTTACGAAGTATAGATTATAATTAAATGATATGCGTACATTATACCTCTGTACAAATTCATCGTATGTAGTATATATATATAATACATTTATCACTTTTTATGCATATATACTATATATATATATATATATATATATATATATTTGATGCATCGATCATATGGTCGATGTATAATTATGCAAATATCAACACACATTTAATTACTATATCTAGTTTATGTGTATAATCGAAGTTCTATATATTACGTTTTATTATATTTGATTAGGATAATAAATACAATTTTGGGATATGAGAACACGTCAATACTAATTTAACTTTTCATATATTAGTAAGCATAACAGGATCGATGTTAATTAAACCTAAACAAATACCATGATGATTATTTAGAATTGTTCACTGGTGAAATATTTCATACTCTTAATCTGTAGCTAAGTGTTGATAGAAATAAATATGTTTTTCCAATAGAATATTGAAAAAAGTGAGAAAAATTTTATATCCGTCGCTAAATAGCGACGGATTAGCGATGGAAATTAACAGTGAGGGATTTGAGATGTATTAGCGAGGGATACAAAATTTATAACTTGAAACCAAGAGAAAATTTTGAGTGGAATCTTAAATTCAAAAAATCCGTCACTAATCCCTTTCTAATGAAATGCAATTAGCGAGGGATTAGAAAGGAATTAAAAAATCCGTTGAAGATGACTCTCGCTAATCCGTAAATGAAAATGTCCGTCGCCAATCACACGCTAATTTGCGAGTGATTAGCGAGGGATTTTATTTATTTATTTATTTAACCGTCGCAAATCCCTCACTAATAGAAAGGGATTAGCGACTGAAATTCCCTCGCAAATCCCAACGACTATAACACCCCATTTTTGTCTTCCCTCTCGTTGTGCTCTTTCCCTTTTTCTCCGTCTTCTCCGGCTATCCCTCTCTAATCCCTTCCAATCCCACCGGCGACCTTACCTTGTCATTGCCTTTCCTACCACCGAAAGATGCACCGGACGAAAGTAGCAATTCCCCCCACCATCGAACCACCAGTGACCTTCATCAAGCTGTGGTCGACTGCCGCCCTACACCTCTTGGACGACTGCCACCGATGACCTTCATCAAGCTATGGACTGCATAGGTTTGTGTTGATTTCTAATTGCGTTTCTATTGATTTCTGCATAAGTTTATTATCTCTGTTATTACTTAGAGCTGTTTGATGATTCTTTCTGAGCACCAGTGAAATCAACTTAGTTGGTAGACTTGGAAGATGAGGTCCAAATTCGTTATCTTCCAAATCAAGAACTTGAAGGTTTGTCAAATTTTGAAGATTAGGCACCTCCCCAAACAAAATAGTTAGCATCTTCCAAATATGTAAGAAACGACAACTGCCAAATATAATCAGGAATTTTACCACTCAGTGAACATTTCCTCAATGTCCTGAGACAAATTTGATAACTCTTATTATAAGAACAGACAATGTAGAGAACCATGAGCATGAATTATAGATGCACATTTTCATTAGCATGTGAAAACTTACAAGCTCCGCAGATATATAGCATTTGACATATTTGGAAAGAAAGAACCACCCAGACTTTAGGCCAAGCCACTTATAGCACTATACGAGTTCATCATAAGACAAATAAATTACTAATGGAGCAAACTAAAAGGATGAATATTGCTTCAAATGATAAGAATAGATGTATTTAGGATCCAATTATTACAGCTCAGTTAGGCAGGATAATGCGGAAATATTTGTTGGTAAAGGTCCTTGACAGTTGTTTCCAATCAGAAACCAACAAAACAAAAGGTTCAAATGAAGGTTTCATGATTATATACACTGTTTTGGTGTCCAATTTCTTTGAGTGTCCTCCTGTGTTGCTTTTGAAATTTTATATTAGAAAACACTGACTTTGAACTAAAAGTCAATGAGTTTGCTAGTTTTGCCTTGGTACTTCTAGTATAATGTTAAAAGAAGGGTTTGAGAAGGAATTGGGATGGTATAGAAGACTGTAGATTTGGTAGAAATTAAAAGGATGGACTGATGTTGCAAATTGCATGCAGTTTTAATAATCTGGTTTTAATTCTAATTCTAAACTATATATACCCCATTTTATGCAGATTTCTTTCTTGGTTTTGATTATACCTGAAGTGAGGAAATGAAATAGAGTCATTCTTGTGCAATTAGATTGGTTTAAAATGAGTTTTTAGCTTGAAATTTTGGGCTAATGCATTGCCGAGTATAGCAGTGCGAGACTGCTGTGTAAAAGCTTATTTTTCTTGCATATGCTCTATTTTCAGCATATTATTAGTTTTGAATATGTGTTAGGGATTTGGTTTACAGCATGGTTATTTTGGAGGTAAACGAGAATATTTGTTACTATTTTGAGAATGTCATTTGGAAATCTTATTTTACCCCAGAACAAGCATGAATTGTAGCCATTTAGTTTCAATGTGATGAGTAGGAGTTTCAATGTTATTGTTACGCACAGGTTAGGCATACAGTTCTGTATTGATTGTTTTGGACAGATGAGTTATTCTTAGGTAAGAAAATCTTCCAATTGCATCTTTAGAATCCCGTGAGTGATGGGTGATCATTCCCCGTGAGTGATGGGTGATCACTCCCTATGGGTAATGGGTGATTACCATCAAATTTGGTATTGTTGATTAAATATTTTGAGGTTATTTATGTTTTGTGAGTTTTTTACAATGAATGTTATGTGAATTGTGGTGGCTTTGTGCCTGAAAAACGTTCAAGTTATAAGGGAAACTCTGTTAATTTTTTTAAAAAAATTGAGGTGGCATGCCAAGAGATTCTTATTGATTCTTACCTAGTGTATTTCCATATGTTCTTTCTATATTGATTCTTACCTGTTTGAGAGTATTTTGGTGTGATTTTTCAATTCATTTTATGTGTTTTGGTGTTAAGAAAAAGAAGTAAAAAGAAGGGCAAGAACAAAGGGTAGTATTAAATTTTGGAAGAAAATGGATAATGAATATTTATAACTAACTAGCACCGAAAATTCATAACCTTCTATACATAAGTCTAAATCATGTCAAATTTGTTTGAAAATCTTCCTAGGACATTTATCTACAAAGTCTAGTTCATGGATTTCCACCATCTATGGGCATTTTGTACAGTTTAATCAAAAAACGAGACATAGTTTACACAAGCATAGCAGAATTCTCTATTTTGCTCATTCTTTTGCACCAATTATATCTTTCCATTTTTCTACAGAACTTACCCCGTCTAAGCCTTTCTAATCCATGTTGAGACTCAACTGAAAGTGTTTTAGCCACCCTTCCATTCCCATGCCTTTATCTTGTCACAAATTTTCCCAAATCCAATTCTACAATCATCCTAACATCTCAGGGAATGCTTATGTATATGCATTTCAATTCAGTACTTCAAAATCACAACTATTTCAAGTTTTTGGATACACTAACAACATTTGCACAAAAATAGTGTATTTCAAACAATATACACAAACATATGGATTCCAAGGTTTTTATGTATATGTATTCTCTATTGTCATTTTAGCAGATATATAGCACAAAAAA
Source organism: Voacanga thouarsii (assembly GCA_026120185.1). NCBI lineage: Eukaryota > Viridiplantae > Streptophyta > Magnoliopsida > Gentianales > Apocynaceae > Voacanga > Voacanga thouarsii. Next base: position 354,172 of record JANUWF010001409.1, read on the forward strand.
GTGTCATTCTTTCATTTATTCCCTTTGTATATTCAAATCAAGGACCTATATCTTGTCACAACTGACTATTTATACTGCGGATGCCCTATTCTTTTCTTTTCTTGTTGGTTTGGCATTGTAGTCTCAAAGGTTTAGTTCCTTGTATAGAATATTTTATTTTATTGATTAATGACTCTGACATTGTGTGTTTTTTTACAATGAATGTTGGATGAATTGAGGTGGCCTTATGCCTGGAAAACGTTTAAGTTATAAGGGAAACTCTGTCAAATTTTTTTTTAAATGATTTAGAATACACAAATCGATAGTTGATAGTATTTCTTCGGTATCATTATTCAATCTTTCTTCCATAATTCATAACGAGTATATTAGGGTCCTCGACCTTCACAATCACCATCGTTCTTCATTCGAATTATACAAGTATTAATAAGCTACATGGTTATGGCCTAAATGTAGATGGAAGATCATAATTAGATGTACAGAAGACACGTACAGTGGATTAAAGGAATTACATTTGAGTTTGAACAAGGGTGTTAGAATTCGTGGACTCCTAAACGCGAAAAACATCCACAAATCCCTTCCGAGGATCCAAGTAAACGATTAAGAAGATCGTAGGTTTGCAGATTTACCTCTATTATGTGTAATCGATATCCTTCAGTTCCGATTGTGCTGCTGTGCGTGCAACCCGAACGATCACCAGACGCTGCAGTTGTGCGAACGTCCTCTATCGGATACACACTGCGAACTCACTCGTCACTCGGGAAGTGCTAGCGCCAAGGGTTTTTGAGAGGCTTATTTTTCTGGTGGATGAAGGCACGAATTTTACTACAGAATTGGCACACCCAAGAAGACGGCTAGGGTTTTTTCTTAAAACCCCACTCCGAACCTCTTAGAGTCCAACCCTAATAATATCTTATCGTATTTTAATTTAAATTCAAATTAAATTAAAACTGATACGATAAGATTCTACCATTATCTCGGTAATTTAACTAATTAATTTACCGAGTCAGATTCTTATAATCTGGACATCATTCAGATACATCGAATGTGGACATATTTCCAGATTCATTGTATCTGGTAGATTTTCTAAGTTCGATTAACTTAGACATGTTTCCAGATTCATCGAATTCGGTTACCAGAAAATATCCTAACAAGTTCGCTTATTGTGTGACCCTATAGGTTCATTTAATATTGGCAGTGTGCCCAAATCATATTTAAAATGACCCACAAGTTATAAGCGGTTTCTAGCAAAACATTATAACTATCCAAGTTAAATGAAGATTGGTGATCTCTTTGAACCAAACTATAATTTTATATTTAGTCCTTTTGTCACATGATATCCAGATTAAGCATAAGGCACGGAGCATGTCATCCTTATTAAACTCAATCAATTATTTCTTGATTTCATAATAGACTGTTCAAACAAATGATATCAATATCTTAGATTGATATATTTGAGCACGGCCATGCATTTTAACAGTCTAACTTATTAAGGGGCCCATGGATATCTCTCCCATAATTGAGAGTGACAAATTCCTTCATAATCAATCATATTCCTCTCCTAGATTTATTCTATATCCAACAGTAGTCTAATTTATTATCTAATTAAAGACAACTTTAGACAATGTCAAAAATATAGAATTTATCAAGTAGGAAACTATGATGAATTTAGGTCAAAGAACTTTTAATATTATTATGGCTAGAAAGTACTTATGACATGTTCCATGAAGTACTCTCACAGTGGGTCATATCCAATACAATGTTCTCTAACATTTATTTATGTTTTGACTTGATATCACAAATATCCATGACCAGTAAAACATAGCCATCCAGTCACAAACATACTAATCTTAATTTATTATTGTTCCAATAATAATAAACGATCAGGGACAGATTTAGAATAGTCATTGTATCCATTGTTAGGTTTTACTATCAAGCCACGTACTTGATGACCACAAAACAAAACGCACTATTCATGAAAAGGAAAGCCTCATATTATTATATAAAACATAACGACAATAGTATAAGTACAAATTGACTCTAGGGCATATCCCCAACAAAGGGATCAAGCGATTCATTGTATATTGTTTGTCAACTGGTCCAGCCTCAGTTATAAGGTGTCCATGTGGAAAGTGTAAAAACAAAGAGTACCTTTCCCCAGATGAAATGGAGCTGCACTTGTACAGATTTGGATTTGTTGCTAATTACCGAAGATAGACTAGTCATGGTGAGAGTTGATGCGTATTTATTTAGGTATAAAAAATCATATAAAAAATAAGCACATTCCCAATTAAATTTACATTAAAATGTTAACCCTAAATTACACATATGAGCAAGCGTACTCATTATTAACATAGTATAGGATTCAAATGAGTGTCGATCCTCCAGGAACAAGTATACACTAATCACCTTTCTTTCATTGTTTAACTGACTCCAATGAAATAAAAAGGAAAATAAAAGAATATATACATGTCAAAGATGGAGAAGTATGCAACTCAAAGCATTATTTTGACAAATATGATCTTAAAAATCCAACCATTATCATAGCTAATTATTCTCTTGGCATCATGAAAGATTAAAATAGATTCACTTCGATAGTCAATCCATGAAATCACTACCTTCTAAATAAATTAGAATCACTTGGTCTCGTCTCAACTAATTCATCCAAAAGATGCATTAAACACAGTCCTCAATTAAATTCCTTTGGTCTCGAAAAATTTAAAACATGAAATTAATCAATGAACCCTTGGTCTCGGAAGACATCAATTAACCTTCAATTACCAGTTCTAAACAATCAACCCCCTTGGTCTAGTAAGTTAATAACCAACAGAATATGAAATTAATAAATTAAAACTACAATCAACCCCCTTGGTCTAGTAAGTTAATTGAGAGAACCAACCAACTAATCTCGTAATAAGTACAAGTAATTGAATACCAAGAATAACAATCAATCAATCAAAAGATCAAACAACTCTAAAAATCATGAATATCTAAAACAATGTCAAATTACAATAAAACAATTAATATATCATTGTCAAAAAAAAAGAAAACAAAGTAAACGAAATCACTCATAGACAAGCTTCCTTCTTCTTCCTTTAAAGACCTTCTTGTACAACCCTCCTTGAATTGAAGAATTCCTCATTTGATTTGAGTAATTTGCTATGATGATCAATGAATTCTCTAATTTTTTTTCCTTGTGTTTTCCATCTATTTATAGGCTTAAGAAATGCCTAAACTCGTTGGTGTAATGTCCTTAGCCGAGTAGAAGTTGGAAGATACTAAAACTCCACAGATCACCAAAAACCACGTAGAAAAATCAAAGCACCGCCTTAATTTCAGGGCATAGCCAGCACCGCCTAGGCTCTTGGAGCTAGCACCAGTTGTGTTCTATTTCTCCAATTGTTCACCGATTTTTTCTTGAATTTCGCACAATATATTCCAGAATGCAGCGGGTGCCACCTTGGCTACTGAAGCTGGCGCCGGTTCCACTCTGTTCCATCCTGTTTCACCAATTTTTTGTCACCTCAAAGTTTGTGCAACCAGTGCATGGCCGGCGCCGGTTTCAGTGCCCTAGCCAGTGCCGCCTCTAATCTGTTTCACGACATTTTTGGTTCGTTTTATCACAAAAATTTAAAATAATGAACAAAATACTTTTCAAGGGTAAAATCTCAAATATGAAGGAATACAACTAGTTATTGAATAAAATGTATCACAAAAGAATATCAAATAACTAGAAAAAATATGACTAATTTAGCCCCTATCAATGGTATTAATCCGTCGCCAACTGCAATAACCGACACTTATACGACTACAGTCGAGTCAAGCTCTAATAATCCGTATCGAGATATGGTGATTGATGCAGTTGGACATCAATTTTCAACTGAACCTTCATCATTGGAGAATGTTGAGGAACCACCTAACCTGGATGCACATAAATTTTATGACATGCTGAGAGCTTCAGAAACTCCTATATGGGATGGATGCAAGAATCACAGTACGTTACCAATTGTTTCTCAGCTTTCGAATATTAAATCCGAAAACAACGTGTCGAAGAAATGCTTTAATCAGGTGATGCAATTGATGAATGAGGTATTTCCAAGTAGTAATAAACTTCCGGATGACTTCTATCAAACAAAGAAGTTGGTATCTGGTCTAGGGCTACCTGTTCATAAGATAGATGTCTACCTAAATGGATGCATACTCTACTGGAAGAACGACAGTGTTAGGAGAGACTATAAATTCTATGGACATGGCAGATATATGGCGAAAAAAAAAGTTGCAAAGGACAAACAACAGAAAGACATTTCTTTCAAGAAAATGTATTACTTCCCATTAACACCCAAACTGCAAAAACTGTTTGCATCCTCCGCAACAGCGGAGCACATGAGATGGCATGCAAAGAGTCAACCGGAAGAGGACGTTATGAGCCATCCACGCAATGGTGAAGCTTGGAAACACTTCGACCGTAGTCATCTTGAATTTGCAGCCGAAGTTTGTAATGTGCGTCTTGGGTTATGCACAGATAGATTTTTACCATTTGGAATGTCGGGGAAACAATACTCTTGTTGGCCTGTTATTGTTACTCCATATAATTTACCTCCGTCGATGTGTATGAGGGATCCATTTATGTTTTTGATCGTCATTGTCCTGGGACCTAAGAATCCGAAGCATAAAATTGATATCTATCTACATCCTTTGGTAGATGAATTAAGGATGATGTGATTCAGTGGAGTCTCTACATATGATATTTCAAAGAAACAGAATTTCTGTCTACGAGCAGCACTTCTTTGGACAATAAACAACTTCCCAGCATATGGGATGCTAAGTGGTTGGAGCACAACTGGTAGATTAGCATGTCCATATTGCATGGAGCAGACAAAATCATTTCACTTGCAAAATGGAGGTAAACATTCTTAGTTTGACTGCCACCGGCGCTTCTTGCCTTTAGATCATCCATACAGAAGAGATGCAGGTCTTTCAGGAAGGATAAAGGTCGTAAGACTGCACACCCTGTACAACGCGCTTCTGGAGATGGTGTGTGAGATAGAGTGTGCCATTTACCAAAAATAATCGAGACAGCTGTGGAGCTTGGTTAGGATGATGGCAGAGGCATCTACCATAACTAGGCCAAAAGGAGTATCTTTTGGGATTTGTCATATTAAAGAACACACTTAATTTGTCATAACATAGATGTGATGCATAATGAAAAAAATATGTTTGATAATATTTTTAACACAGTCATGAATGTAAATGGAAAAACAAAGGACAATATGAAGGCGTGACATGATATGTTGGCATATTGTGATAGATAGGAATTATATGTGATTGGCTTGGGTGACGGGAGGACATTAATGCCAAAGGCTAAATACTCTATTACACTCGAACAAAAGAGACTTCTACTTTAGTGGGTTAGAGATTTGCGACTTCCATAAGGATATGCTTCGAATTTAAGCAGGTGTGTTGATTTGAATGAGCTCAAAATGTTGGGTATGAAAAGCCATGACTGTCATGTATTTATGGAAAGGTTCCTTCCAACTGCATTTAAAGAATTACTCCCGGTGTTAATTTGGAAAGTTTTAATTGAAGTCAGTCTCTTTTACCGCGACTTATGTTCTCCTAAACTTTCCACAACTCATATAAAGCAATTAGAAGATAATATTACTTTACTCATTTTCAAATTGGAGAAGATCTTCCCACCCGACTTCTTTGACATGATGGAGCACGGATGGAGTACTTTATGGTTCACCTGCCATAAGATCTTCCCAAGCAACTCAAGTGTATTTCCTATCCTATCCAGGGAGCAAAAGACCAAAATCTGATTGGGTAGCTGTTTGTAAAATGAAAGCTCGACATGTCATTGATGCACCCGTTGTCGAGGCACCATATCAGGAGGAAGTAGATGATACACAGGCAATCAATGTATATGTTGAGGATGACAACTTTGGAAGATTAGTAGATGAGTCCGGTATTGGAGATACAATCGATTTTATGGATTCGGGTTTAATGATGGAGGAAGCACAATTGAACAATGAAAACGATGACGAGGAAGAAGAATGGGAGACAGGATCCTCTACAAACGACGATGTGGAAGGCTACTCATCCGATGATGATAGAAGTCCATAGACTAGGTCCAAGTTTAACTAATGTATAGATATAATTATTAGTTCTGCTATCGTTACATTACAAGCGTTTTACTTTGCTTTATACTTTTAAATTTATTATTATTTTTTTCTCCCAAAATATGACCATTTTTATGTATTTAAATAATTCCAGATATATATGGCTTCCAATGCCTCACCCGACGATCGGTCAGCGACTCGTGAGTCATCGAGGGCGGATAAGACACTGTCTCATGCTATGTATACCTGCTCCACAGCCATTGCCTCCAGACGAGGTCCAATCAGAGTAGGTCCTTACCCCGATCCCAAGTTCTTCGGGATCTATAGTTGGCGTTCCACCTACTGACGATACGCGACTGCTGATTAAGCCAGTTGGTGACTCGTAAGTCGATTACATAATTACTTATTATATGCTCTTCTAAATTTTCAAAATTATAACTTTGTCTAATATTACAAAATCTATTTTCTTGGAACAGGTTCACATATTCAGTTCGATGTGTGAGGGAGATAGTTGAGATTTTTAGGCGACACTACACTAGAGCCTATGCTACCTTCTCACAGGTTCCAATTGATGTTCGAGACATGTGGTTCGATCTTTGAAGTGTGAGTTCGATTTGTAATTATTACTTGTAGTATTTTTAGTATTTTTAATATGTTTTCTTATTTGTAATTACTTGTAACGGTTACTTTGATTTTGCAATCTTCTTCTGTTGGCGCCCCGAGCATGCCACATGGATCCGGGCTAATTGGGAGAAGAAGTGTAAGGCTAGACTTTCGGACATATTGTCCAAGGTTCGGAAGAAGCATGGGGATAGCTGCCCCAAGTGGATTTCCCCAGAGCATTGGGCTACTTTATCAGAGCATTGGGGGTCTGATAGGGGGCAGTGTATCTCTTCTGCTGCTAAGCGGAACAGATCCACTGGTGAGGTGTCCCACATAGGAGGATCCACTTCTTTTACTTAGCATGAGGAGCGGATGGTAAGTATAAAATTTTTTACTGTTTGATCTATCCGCTATTTCACACTTAGTCCATCATAAAAACTAACATCTAGTCATTTCTTGTTACAATGATAGCGGAGACAGTTAAGTCCTGACTTCAGCTACATCAACCTCTTCAGATGCACCCACATGTTCCAGGACGGGCCGAGGAAGGGCCAAGATGTCAGTGATCGATCGCGCCATAAGCTAGTAAGAATACATAATCTTATACATTTTTAAGTTTAATATTATTTATGTTTTGATCGCTAATTTTAAATATTTTATGCGTGTTTCCTTACCCCAAATTTGACAGGATACTGTCACTGCTATTATTGAGTATCATGTGCAGTTGGGTTCCCAGACTAATTCTACGAGTACGGTCGCACTAAGTAGGATGCCCAAACAGAAGAAGCTGTTCGTCGAGGTGGATGACAGAGTGCACAAGAAGGGACGAGTATACGAATTAGACTTCGAGTCTTTGAGGGTGAGATGGAGATTACAGCAGCCAGCTTCATCTGAGTCATCAACTTCTTCTACCTCGTTGGATGTGAGCTAGCTGCAAAGAGAGTTACACACTGAGAGGAAGAGGCGAGAGAGGGTTAAGCATCAGGTACAGGTATATCGGAGTCACAACCAGAGCTTGATTGAGTACCTGACGCTTATGTCTCAGAATTTGAATCTATCTCCGCCACTGCCGATGCCAGCTGTTTAGGAGGACAATGCTGAGGATGAGGAGGACTTTGTCATCAGTCCTCCAGATTCACATCTAGATCATTAGCCAGGCCCTTCCGATCCACCCCCACCCCCTCCGTCGACTCCAGCATCCACACCGATTCATGCTTCATAGTTAGGATATATATACTACATTTTTATATATTATTCATATGTTTTCATTATTATATTTATTTAGGACATTTAGACAACATTTTTATGTATTATTCACATTTGTCATTATTATATCTATTAATTATACTATTTGGTGGTTTATTTAATTTAATTAAATTTTGCATTTTTTTGATAGATGAATTTTCTTCAAATACAGGGCATTTTAAAAATATTTTTAATAAATATATTAAAATTATACAGTAGTAGTGAGGGATTAGAAGGAAATTAACTTCAACCGCTAATCCCTCGCTAAATGCCACATTTTTCCGTTACTAATCGCATGCTATTAGCGAGGGATTAAAAATGGATTAAACTATCCGTCGCTAATCCCTAGCTAATTTGTGTGGGATTAGCGACGGAATTATTTAACCATTTATTTAAAATTAAATTCTGTAGCTAATCCCTAGCAAATTCGCTTGGGATTAGCGACGGATTATTTAAATCATAAAATTAAAAAGAAAAATTCCGTTGCTAATCCCTTGCAAATTAGCGAGGGATTAGCGACGGAAAATTTTCAACATTTTCCTCTCATTAATTATTAAAATTATCAGTCGCTAATCCCTTTCTAAATAGAAAGGGATTAGTGACGAAATGAAAAAATTCCTCGCAGATCCGTTTCAAAATTCATTGCTAAAGTCATTGACTGTTGAAAAATTCCCTCGCAAATCCGTCGCTATTTGTGACGGAATTTTTAATCCGTCGCAAAATTTTGCCTTTGCTCAGAAGAAATTAGCGGGGGAATATTCCCTCGCTAATCCGTCGCTAATTTTATTTAGCGACGGAATTGTCCCTCGCTAATTCTCTGTTTTCTTGTAGTGTCCATAGCCGATAGTCTGTTATTACCAATGGACGCCGTCACACTCAAGGTTCAGATTGAAGGCTCAAGTCTATCTGTTCCTGTGGGAGTATAAGTTAGATAACTTAGGTAGTGGTTCAAACCAGAAGGTACCATTATCGAAAGCAAATTATGTAAATATTGGATAGTCTTTAATTATAGATTTGTGGGAGATTATTGAAAATGGCAACTTTGAGAGTTAATAACTTTTAACTCATGATTATTTAGGCTTAAACAAGTAATGGGAGTTGTTCTTGACATGTTAGAGATTGTTTTGATTATGGTAGAAGCTATTTTCATAGTGAGAATCCATAATTAAATGTTATTAAAGCTAGGTTGTTAACCATTTGAGAACTCATGTTAGACATGAGTCCCACATGGGAAAATTGAGGAGTGTGAAAGCCTTTATATACTAAAAGGCTTTTCTATAAACTTGATAGAAAATCCCAAGGTATGGCGGATGCCACACGCGTGCACTTCCCGTCCGACCCGGCTCGGGCTTGGCTTATGTTTTCACATTCCTCTCTTTTTATTTGGCCCAATTAACTCTAACTTAAAAAGAAAAAAGAAACATAGAATCTGATTGGAATTAGGGGAATTAGAGTCTCCTAATTCGGATTGAGTTTTGATTTTTCCCCAGAGGCGAGATTAAAAGGAAAATAACAGAGCCACCCTAAGGTTCTAATTTTTTCGAATTTTGCTTCCTTGAGAGAAAAATCGCCTCTTCCATTCTCCCTATCACAAACCCATAGTTTTCTTACTGAACGGGACCGATGAACTGATGAGACTTTTGAGATGATTGTAGTTGGTGTGCGTCGACGGCGATCTGAGACCGTCTTATCCTGCAAGAAGAGTCGATGTACCCATCACGCTGAAGTGGAGTGAATAACTTCTTGAAGGCAAACCAAAATTAAACTGGTAATTCGGTCAGCATTTCTGTCTATTGTGTTGCAGCTTATCAAGAGGGGAGCCGGCGCCGGGGAACCGCGAGCAACTCTCTCAGGTCCATTACTGACTTATCTATTAATTTTGAATTCTGTCTAATTATTTTATGCTTGGATTGTTTGGCCTTACTTGCTTTTTTTATATTTGATAATTACATTTGTTAGAGTCCTGATTGGACATAGGCAGTGCTTGTTCAATTCAATTGAGTTGCCTGTCTGTACTCGTAGATACCTGTGTCTAACCGTTTTTGCCTAAATGAATGCCCTACAGATCTCAAGAATCAAGATTGCAACACAAATTAACTCCATTTTCATGGGTTCGATTAACATTCATCGAGTTCTAGAAATATAAAGAAAAAATCAGAAAAAAAAAAAGGAAAGAGAGATACTCCGTCCATATTGCCGGGGGGGGAAGGAAGAGACGAACGAAATTCGTTTGGAAGCAAAGCAGTTAAGAAGAGGGAGAAGGAATGCATTAAATGGATTGAAAATGGAGAACAAATAAAGTAACAACATAATAATCATTAAAATCATTTTCTACTATAAGGATTGTTCTGTCTTTTGCAGAATAATTTCTCTGGCAGGAGAAATTTTGGCAATATCACTAACCAAAATCCAGAGCCCTAATATGTGATTCAGCTTGTAGAGTGACTTTAAAAAGGCAAATAAATACAATTAAAGAAATCTACATAAAATAGAAAATATTTACATCTTTTTATGAGCCTTGTATTTTAAAAATAATATTTCCCGGTTTTCCAAAATAGCATCATTTTGAGGGAAAGTCATACTAGTATGTGATCAAATCCTAACCTTTATTCAAGGCACGATTCTTTCATGTCGAAAGTGTATTTACGAATAGAAACTTTTGTAAATTTGTTAATACTCTATTCGATAAAAATGGTAAATTTCTCTCTTTCTCTCTCTCTATATATATAAGTAGCTGTGAAGAGTTGCTATTAAAACACATGGCAGTGCATTATTTTGACACTTAGTAAAAATGAATTTTAGAATTTAAAAAAAAAATAGGTGATATAAATTCATATAAATTCAGATGAAAAAAAAAAAGGTGAAAAGTCATATAAATGAATCTTATCTAAATGTTAAGGAAGGATGAATTCAGGAGTTCATTTCTAGTTGGGATGCTTCCACTGTTAATGTATAATTATCTTGTTCAATTAAAAAAAATGTGAAAAGTCATATGAATGAATCTTATCTAAATGTTAATGAACGATGAATTTGGGAGTCCATTTCTAGCTGAGATGCTTCCAGTGACAATGTATAATTATCTTGCTTTTTTAAAATATTTGTTTTAGATTATATTTTATTTGAATTTTAGAACTTAAAATATCTTCTAAAATATTAACGTCATTGACTTCTTATATTTTATATGTGTATTATAAAATATATCTATATATATCTTTATGTGTTTATAAGTAATATTTAGATAAAAAAAATAATTAAAATATCAAGAAAAAAATTATTCACCCCGAACAACGCTCGGACCTCCTACCTAATTTTAATAAAAAAAGAATTTTTTTTTTTTGGGGGGGGCAAAATACTCCCGTGTGAGTAGATCTGTGAGGACAATGGAGTAGAGATTCGACCTCACAGTAGTAATTAACTCACAGTGCAAGTAATGAGAAGGTTATGACCAATTAAGTTGTGTCTCGAAAAGTTAATGAATAAATTTTCTAAGAATTATATTACACATTGAGTTTAAAACTTACTATTTTTACTTATTTATCATATCAATTACCATTAAACTCTAAAAAATTACAACTTTTATTAATTCTTTATTTCTATAATATCTTTTTGATGATGCAACATTTTCTCAATTGAACATAGATTGCCATAGAAATTAAGTAATATTTGAAAGTGTTGATATGTCTATTTTACCCTCACTTTACGAGTGGCGCATACGGTACTTCACTTGGTATATTTGCAGCGGCCAAATCTTCTGCAGAAAATGTTGGAATGATTTTCCATTAAGTTGGGACAATTTCTTTGGAGTTGAGTCGTACTTGTGAGACTATAATTCGATTGAGTTAAATTTTGACTTATTCATTGGAGTATAAAAGAAAAGGTCCTTCGGGCGACCAATGCACATCCCAGCCTCTCTTTATGTACTAAATAAGACATAATCTGCGTCTTTATAGTAAAAAAGTATTTATTTAATGAAGTTTGACATAAATTGAGACCTTAAAAAGAATAAGCAAACCACATAAAAGGGGCAAGAGAGATAGTATTGGACAATATTAATACTTACATGGATTCGATAATTGGGGACTATATATAAAAAAACATATCATCTATTCTTTTAAAAGAAAAGGAAAAAAACTCACATTGCCATTAAGAATTAATTCCAATTAGCTTATTGCCTTTCAAATTTCATTTCATCTACAATCTATAACCCAACGTTTAACTTTTTTTGTCAATTTGTCATCCATGTCAGTTGACTATCGATTAAGTCTGCTATTTTTTTTTAAAATCTGGTGAAGTCTTCTGACTAACCAATAATTATTTTAAATTAAAACACAGAAGTTGCCATTCTAATCCAACCAATAGAGCAAAAGAAAAGGGTCAAAATAGTATATTTATTCCAAAGAAAAAGAATATTTGGATGACAAACTCAATTTTCTTTGTGTAACGACTTAAAGTCAATTTTCTTTGGACTCTTTCTAAGAGTGGGAAATAATAAATTGAAAATTATTATATTAATTGGAGGCAGAATGAATTTTAAATGACAATGTAAGAAGTGATTATAATTTCGGATAACAAAATAAAACTTTCTCCATATTTAATATATATAGCACAAATTTTGAATTAAATAACATGTGTAAATCAAATATATATAAATATTTTAATCTTTATATATATATATATATATATATATATATATATATATATAAGACGAGTTTACTTCCTAAACTTTTTATTTTAACATAATTGATTTTTATTCTTTTATTCTTTTTCTTTTTTTTACTTTGTAGGTGTTCTATCTTTTTTTAGTTAGTACATTAAATCTTTCCGAACTAATTTTGACGGGTCAATCCTAAATCAACCCATCAATTTTAATTTAAACCCTTTAAAAAGGGGTAAATTTAGTATCTTACTATATACAAGTGCCTCTGAACTTCAATTCACTACTAAATTCCAAATTTCGAAAACGAAAGCACAGTTGCTTCTGTATAGAAATTAATAGACAAGTTCTACTTTTCCTCAGCTGTGTACAGAAAGAAAGTGTTGAGTTTTTCTCAATCCCACATAAGATATTTTAAAAAAGAGTAAGGAAGGCTTTCCCTATAAATAGGTTAGTGTTATTTTGGAAAAAGTGCACCAACTCATTAAACCTAGTAAATTGAGAGATTTTTGGGCCTTGAGTTATTTTGTGAGGGTTTGTAATTTTGTCCGTCCAAAAATTACATAGTGGAGTGTTTCCCTTCGGAGTCGTTGATGTAGGTCTAATTGAAAGATCGAACCACGTTAAATTTTCGTATTGTATTTTATTTATTTATTTTCTTTCTTCTTTTCTATATATTTGTGTGTTGCTTCTGTTATCCATCCTAACAAGTGGTATCAGAGATTGGTTCTGGCTTGGGAGAAGAGCAAGGTCGTGTCTAGGGAGGAGAGAAAAGGAGCAGGAGGTGCTTCATCAGCAGTTCTGAATAAGAGGTAATTTTTTTTTTTTTTTGGTCACGTGGAGGTAAGATATTTTATTATGGATTCTTTAAATATCACATATATGAAGAATGAGATTTTACCTCTATTGTTTGATGGAAAGATTGATTTCACTCTGTACAATACATAACTCAAGACTACTTAGTGCAGCAGGGTCTTGATTCTATATTAGAATATGAGAAACTAGAAGGTATGAAGGATTCAGATTGTTGTCTTATTTAGAAAAGGGCGGTCAGTACTATTCGGTTAGTATTGGCTCCATATATTAAAGTTATAGTGTTGAAGGAGATATCACCTAAGAATATGTGAGAGACTTTAGATAAAAATCATTCATCGAAGACACTGACTAACCGCTTGATGATGAAGATTGATCTATATTCAGTTAAAATGGAAGAAGGATGTAACATTATTGACCATATAAATAAATTTAATGAGTTAGTATCTTGACTTGAAAATTTAGGGGAGAAGATTGAAGATAAGGAACAAGCATTGCTTTTATTGGCTTCTCTACCCAAATTTTACACGCCATTGGTGCAATCACTGTTAGTAGAAAAAAACACGCTGCAATTGAATGAGGTGTCGAAGTCGTTAAAAGAAAATTACCAGATGATACAAGAAAATTATTTTGAAAATAGTCGAGTACTAGTTATAAAGAGTTGGAAAAGAGGGAGGAGTCGAAGCAAAAGAAGAGGTGATCAAGGAAGAGAAAAATCCCATCAAAGTGATAATAGTGACCTTGAGTGCTATTATTGTGGAGAGATTGGTCACATCCAAAGTTGTTGTCCAAAAATAAAAGAGGATTTAAAAGCTCTAAAAGAACAAATGAGGGGCAAGGCTAAAGTAAGTGATTCCTTTACAAATATAGTAATGGACGATGATCTATTATTGATAAAATGTTATGATAATACTGTTGATGAAAAGCATTCAAATTGGATAATGAATTCTATATCAGACTTGCATATTTGCAAGGACCAAAACATGTTCGATGATTTGTAATTAGGGAATTTTGTCCACATCAACATGGGAAACAACTCTAAAATAAAGGTTGAAGGCGTTGGACGAGTCCGTCTTAAATTCCACAATGATGAAGCCAAAATACTTTCTGATGTAAGGTATGTTCTTGATTCTAATGTCAACATTATTTCAATAGGTGTGATGGTATCAAAAGGATACAAGTATATTGGAGTTGGGAAGTCTTGCAAAATAGACAAAGGGAACTGTCTGGTTATGCAAGGAAGAAAGAAGAGCAAAAACATCTACTATCTTGATGGTCATTCCTTGAAGAAGCAACTTGAAGGAAGTAAAACGGAAGAAACAACAAAGAAGAAGACTGCAAAGATTGGAAATAGAGTTAGATTTTCAGATTCTGTTGTAATTTGGAAAATTGAGAAAATGAAAGATTTGTTGAGTTTTTTTCAATTCCACATGGGATAATTTTAAAAAGAGTAAGGAAGCCTTTCCCTGTAAATAGGTTAGTGTTGTTTTGAAAAAAATGCACCAACTTATTGAGTCTAATAAATTAATAAATTTTCGGGCCTTAATTTATTTTGTGAGAGTTTGTAATTTTGTTCATTTAAAAATTACATAAAGAAGTGTTTCCTTTCAGGGTCGTGGATGTAGGCCTAATTGAAATATCGAATCAAGTTAAATTTTCATATTGAGTTTTTATTTATTTATTTTATTTTCTTTTTTTATATATTTGTGTGTTCGCTTCCATTAGCCATCCCAACAAAGCACCTCCAATAGTGATTGCCTTGTACAGAATGGGAGTAGCAGTGAACAGGTTTACAAGTGGGATTATGTTGATTACCTTTATATCATTGTATAAGGCAATCACCATTGGAGGAGCTTTCTTTCTGTACATAGCCATTACTGTTACAGTTTGGATTTTCTTCTACACTTTGTTGCCTGAAACACGAGGGAGGAGTCTTGAGGAGATGAAAACACTGTTTGGCACTTACTGCAAGACTCAAATGGGAATTGGAAGACACAAATGGGCCTCTGCCTGCCTTCGGTTAGGATCCTATAGCTTTTGTTCAGGAGAGGAACGAAGCAATTGAAGAGCTTCACTCTTCGGGGAAAAAAAAAAAGACTATAGAAGCCTTGACACAGCAGCTCACTTCTGAAGGCGAGAAGGTACAATCTCAGGTTAGCACTGCATTACCATCTCAAACTTGCCACCTTAGTTCCAGGATGCTTTGCGTCTTTTCTTTTGAAATTTTACTTATCTGGTTACGTTTTCAAGGAAGTTTTGTATTTGCTTCAAGTAGCTTGTGGGCAAACCTGCTTTGCAGTTCTTCAATGCTGCTTTCAAGATCCCTCAGTTTTGCAAGTGTCAGTTCAACTTCCACTCTCCAGCTTTCAACAGTTGCAGACGCTTCCTGAGCTTTTTCTTCGTATGCTTTGGTCTGACCTTCAAGAGCATTTAACTTGTCGATTAATTCTATCGCTTCCGAATGTCTGTGAAAATTTTCTAAATTGCTTGTTGCAACTGTGCTTCCGTTTCCGATTCAATAGCAAATTGAAGTTCAGAGGTTCTTTGTATAGTAAAATATTAAATTTAACCTTTTTTTCTAAACGGTCAAAATCAAATTTGACGACTTAATCCGTCAAAATTAGATTAAAAAGACTTAATTAATGTATCAAAATAAATAAAAAAAAAAGAATTAAAATTTACTTATATATAATTCGTCATTATCCATTATTTAACCTCTCGAAACTTTTCATAGAATAAACCAAATTCTTGACGGTGCCAACTTACCTCCACAATCCTCCATGTGTCAGCATCCCATCCATTACGCGTTTTTGACCGTACAAAATTCAACGGTCATTCTCAAGCCGGCCTTTTCACTTCACGCGTTTCAATCCCCAACTTGTCTTTACTCTTCACTTCAGATCCGTTATTAACGGCCATTTTCCATTTTTTCTGCCTTTTGTTTTTAAATTAAAAAACTACCCCCACCAAGATGTTTTTTTTTCTGTTAGAAAATCACTAGTAGTTGTAAACAACCCCTCCCCACCCCCCTCCTTATCCACCTGCCGAAACCGGCTTTCTGTGTTAAAGAGAAAATTGTCTGTAACATAAATTTTAATGGTTTTCTACAATTACAAGAAAATTTACCCCGTTATTATTTTATCAGTACTTATTCCGTTTAAATTTTAAATATTATATTTAAATTTAAAATAAAAATTTATTATAGCATTTGATTATATTTTAATTATAACGTTACCCACATTAATTAAATATGATCAGTGGAATCTATTGATTAATGAGTTTTTATCTTTTAAATAAAAAAAAACTAAATTCTGAAAGTTTAGGAGAAAATTATTTTTATTTTAAAACAAATCAATATTTATTTTTTGGAATTTTAAATAAATATTTAACTTTGTACGATGAAAATATATCTTTTGTAATAATTTTAGTGAATATACACCTAAAATTAGGCTACATCTGTACCATATTACTGCAGAAAGTCATGCATAAAATTATTGCTTTCTCCATTAGAGAAATCAATATGGCCCTTTCCCATAATAATAATAATAATAATAATAATAATAATAATAATAATAATAATAATAATAATAATAATAATAATAATAATAATAATAATAATAATAATAATAATAATAATAATAATAATAATAATAATAATAATAATAATAATAATAATAATAATAATAATAATAATAATAATAATAATAATAATAATAATAGTAGTAGTAGTAACAGCAAAACGCGTCCAAACATATATTCTTAAGCCCTATAAATACAACAACTCTCTCTATTAAATCGAAAACGCGTAAGATAGATAGACAGATCCTCACAATGCTTGAAGACAGCTCCATAATAATAAAGTTAAAAGAAACAGTCCACCAAATTTCATCATTTGATTGGATCTCCAAACTTCCTTTTATAGCTCCATCTTTCTCTCCAAATTTTTCTGAGCTCAAAACAGCAATTCCTTTACACACCACACAATTTCTCTGCAATATGATGCCCACCATCTTGTTAAGGATTTTCTTTCTATACAATCTCCTAAACACCTTGCTCCTCTGCTTGGTTCCCAAGAAGCTCAGGACCTTTCTCCCTACTTCTTGGTACCCGCAGCAGCAGCAACAACAAATAAGTTGTGCCCAAGCGGACCTTAGAAAACCTTCACAAACTAGCTCCTTATTGGTGCCATCCTCCCCGTCGCAGCGCATTCTTCGTAGAATGGATGCCGACGAGCTTCGACGCGTTTTCCAAATGTTTGATCGGAACGGGGATGGCCGGATCACGAAGAAGGAGCTGAATGATTCCCTGGAGAACATGGGAATCTTCATTCCGGACAAGGAGCTAACACAAATGATCGAGAAGATCGACGTCAATGGCGATGGTTGTGTCGACATTGACGAGTTTGGAGCATTGTATCAATCCATCATGGACGAGCGAGACGAGGACGAAGACATGAGGGAAGCTTTCAATGTTTTTGATCAAAATGGTGATGGTTTCATCACTGTGGATGAATTAAAATCCGTGCTCGCCTCGCTCGGCCTCAAGCAAGGTAGGACTGTTGAAGATTGCAAGAATATGATTTTGAAGGTGGATGTGGATGGAGATGGTAGAGTCAATTTCCACGAGTTCAAGCAGATGATGAGAGGAGGAGGATTTGCTGCATTGACTTGATATTTTAATGCAGATTTCAGGGATTTTTTCATAGATTGTAAATACTCATTCCTTTATCCTTTCTCTTATGCCAACTCTTCCAATGAAAGGAATGACGAGAAAAGAGAGAGTGTAGGATTCCCTTCTCTTCATGTGTCTTTTGCAAGGCTTTCGAGATTGATATTTCTTGAAAAATGTTGAGATATTTTTAAAGATTATAGATGATGCTGATGATTAATTTCCCCCAGTTTTTGGTTATTTTTCTTCGAGAGGAAAGAAAATGATGAAGATCTAACCAAAGGGTGTCAAGATTGTGGGAGGGAAATGAGGCAGAGGGGAAGAAGATGTTGGGTAGGAAGCCAAGTTAACAGAGGATCGTTGTGATTTTCATTTGTTGATCTTGTTAAATTCAATATATTCATTATCGGTGTTGCTCAAACTGTAATTCATTTTTTGTTTTTTCACTTTTTGTAGTTTCCATTTTTTTAGTTCATGAAATTTGCAGCAGATATCAGATTTGTTAGTATTATGAAGGAATTGGTTAGTCTACTCTGTTTTCTCACCAGTCACCACCTACCCTCATTTCTGTGATCTACTACTTCTTATATATATATATATATATATATATATATATATATATATATATATATATTTACAGAATTATATGTAAATTAAATTTAAAATCTATCAAATAATGAGAAATTTGTTTCCTTGTTTTGCAATTCCTAAGGAGTGACTTAGCTCCTTGATGTCATATGGTGGTCTCCTTTGTGTTCGCCACAAGCTGCCCTCATTTACGTGATCTACTACCATTTATTATATTTATTTAAATAATTTGTCATAAAACGATATGTGGACCATTTTTTTTTCTTTTGGACAGAAGGTAATGAGTGGCTTAACTTTGTGTTATCATTTAGTTGTCTACTTGATATTCTCCACAAGCAGCCCCCATTTTCACATACTACTACCTTTTTTTCCCTGTATTTATTCAAATTCTATGCCACATAAAGATATACGGATTGAATTCAAAACATATTATATGCCGCAAAATGACATGCATAAGTTGCCCCCATTTTCGTGATATACTATTTTTTCAATATTTAATTGAATAATGTGTCACAAAACGAAATTTGCAACATGGTAAAGATTATTTTGTATTGGTAAGTAGTAGTTTAACTCTTTGTTATCATTTAGGGGTCAACTTCGTCCGCCACAAAGACATTAACACGAGAGATATTCTTAATGTTCTCAACAATGAAAAATAACACGACCAATTCAACCTCGAGGTCTCAATATCCCAAATTCCCCTCGAGCATCTTTTGTACATTGATTCCAGTGATGTGGCTACGCAATGATTATTCATGGAGAGATGGTAAACGTAGATTGCGAAATGTGAACATTTGTTAGTGACCCAAATTTCTTTTCTCAGTGTTAAAGGAAAAGGGAGGGAGGGGCGGAGGTAATGTTAGTGAATCAATGCTACATGCACTCGCTTTTCTTTCTTTCGTTGGATGCGGTGGGAAAGAGTTATATCAAAGAATAATATCTTAGAACATTTTCCTTTTTTAAGGTGAATATATATCTAGAGGATTAAGAGTAGAAGTAAGTCGGAAATTTAAAATTATATACACAAATTATTAATTTCTTCTTGATATATATATATATATATATATATATATATATATATGAATTAGTTGATTTTTTTTTTTCAACTAAGTGGGTTGATTTTCTCCGCAAGCTGGCCACATGTCAGTGATCTCTTCTTCTTCTTCTTTAAATATCTTATAACACCCAGGGAAATAGAAATGTAAACTCAACTTAAAATTTCAATACAAGCGGGGCATTTGTTGTTGGAGAGACTATAGCAATATGATACAGGAGTGGTGTACAATAGTAGAAAGAATACTTATTCCTTAATCAAAGGGAGTAAGAAATTTACTCTTTTTCTACCATCCCTAAGTGAGGCGAACACAGATCAAAACATCATGAGAGAGGAAGCAAAGAAGAGAAATAAAAGCAAGAGAGTGAAGAACAAAGAGAGAAAAAAACAAAAGAGTAAAGAATAAAAGAGTGACAAACAAGAGAGTGTAAAAGGAGAGACTGAGAAAAAGAGAGAAAGTGGAGATAACATGAGAGTGATTACCTTGGTTTTGAAAGATGAAAACAATAGAGTTGTTGAGGAGTAAAAGCCTATGATTGTGCTTTCATACAAAACCTCTTTGTTTGAATTCTTATGTAGGCACTAATATAGGAACAAATCATCTCAAAGAAGAAAGATATGATAAGAATTTGCCCAAACATCATAAACATCTAAAGAAGGGGGATGGAAAGTTAAGTCACATTACATGACTTCTTGGGAAACATCAAGATATAAGGGATTTCAAGGAGAATTTGAAATTTACAAAACTCACAAGCCAATAACCAAGTAGATTATCAAGAAGTGAGTGATCAAAGAAAGTTCAAAAGGTGCTAATTGTGACCGCAAATTCATATGGAAAGCCAAGGAAACACATTGGAAAGCATTAGAGAACAAAGAGTCAATGTGGAAGGTGAGATGCAGGGGATGCACGGCATGCATCAAGCAGTGCCAGAAGAAGTTTGAAGTGCAACTCTTATGAGTTTTACACTACTTATTGAATGTCCGTGCAACAAGCTATGCTAGAGTTGAGGTAGGCAAATTCTATACTAGCACGGTTGTGCCTTTTGCAGAACAATAATACTGTATTTTCCTTATTTTGGTTTTGCTTTGTTTTTCTTTCCATGAATTGCATTGCTTATTAAGCCCTAAAAACATGTTAAATGGCCTCTAATGATCACTAGGGTTAAAGCCCTAATTAGTTTGGGCAAGCGAAGCATATATATATATATATATATATATATATATATATTTATATATATCCTATTATAACATATTGTAAATAACTTGAATATTATTTTGAGATCAAAGAGTCTTTGTGAGGAGAAATTCTTTGATGCAGTGGCTGCACCACGTCATCTCTTTTGTGTGGTGTAGCCTTCTAATGTTCAACTTACATGTAATGTAAGCTTCCATGCCCTATACATAACTCAACAAAAGCCCAATGCACTGACTAATTTTCTCTTAATGTTAGCTCCGTCACAAGTGCTTTTCTCCATCCATTTTAAGAGGGAAAGATTATCTTCTCCAAATCTTCTCCATTGTGCCACAATCAGAGGGAAAATAAGATACTTTCATATTTTGGAGTCTACAAAGAAGGTCCATTGTTATTTGGGCATGAATTTTCTGGATAGAATAGACTTTTTTCCTCTCCTCATCTTCAACGTCAATTGGAGTTCATCAACGCTAGTGGTGAATACAGCTCTCAATTCTAATTCTCATGGCTTCACATGATGAACCTTGCAACAAGGATAATATTGGTAAGAGAGAAAACTTCTTTTGTTTCATGATGCGTAACTCATTTGCCTCTTCAGCCTTGCGAACCTTCATCAGCAAATAAAGTATATGATGAAATGTCTTAGAAAAAAAAAAAATTCACCATTGCATCGAAAATTTTCTCCCAAAGAGAAACTTTAAAAAGTTTGTAAATTATTAATTACATATGTTACCATAACCATGTACTAATTAAAGTCTAGCCACAATACTGAGCTTCAAACAGTTAGCTTCCCTATAAGGTGATTTAATTTGTTATTAGTTGGTTTAGATAATTGATGGACTCTAACTTTATGGAGTAAAGTCTTTTTTCTCATTTCTGTGAAAAATGTATTTGTGAAATTTTGTATTAGAATGGATGATACTTGTGCATGGAAGAGATTGGTATTCAAATTTACATAGAAATTAATTTATGAATTTGCACAAAAAATTGTCATTATCTTTTTTCCCCAAATTTTTATAACTGTTACATAATGCTTAATTGTTGTTCTTAGTTGCGACTGACATATTATCAACAGAATAGTTCTTTGATGGATTCTAACTTTTTAAAATGTAGTCTTTCCTCATTCTATTTATTATATTTATATTTTAGTTTTTGTGTCAATTATTGTTGACAATGTGAAAGATAAATAAAAAAAATGGCTTTTCCAACAATAGGCAGAGCTCAAATTTAGGTATAATGTATGTTCTAGCATTCTAAGTAGTTTGTCAATTTTCAAACTAAGAAATTAGGTTTGGTAAAAAGTAGATCTTTTTGTTAAAAAATTATGAGAAGGAAAGGTCTATAGAAACATGTGTAAAAAGGAAAGGTGAAGGGAAAGAGAAAAACTAATTACTTGATTAGTTGGTATATGAATGGGGCTAGTGCAATTTAATTAGTTGATTAACTTCAATATTTGAGTAGAATAATGATGTGTTATTGGATGATAGATTATTAGTACCTTCTGTTATTGTTTGGTTTGGATGAGTGAATTTTGATGTTTCGGTCTATGTTTATTGTAACACTCTGCTACCTAGGCCCAACAGGGTTGGGGATGTCGCCCCGTCCAAAGGACAAGAGGTCTTTATAACTAGGTTACACAAATGAAAATAAAACAATACTTTAAAATTAAACTTATTACAACCCACAAACTCAAGAACAAATCCAAAATAAATTGTTCACTATCGTCTCTCAAAGCAACATATAAAATAAACAACATAGAGTCTTCCAAGCAGGCAACAAATCTAGCTACTCATCTCCACAGTAGGACCGACCTGAAAAACATAACATAAAAGGTGATGAGATAAAAATCTCAGTAAGCCCGTGTGTGCTTTGAGTGTTTCAGGTAAAATAGTTCATGTATGCATGTTGTAAAAATTGTATAGAAGAAAATGTTGGCAAGCAATAAATAAGGATTAAAATAAAGAGTGGCATTTTACTTTTCAAACTATACATGTGCACAATAAACACAAGAACTCAAATGGGTAGTCATGAGTTACCACACATTGGGCCCCATGACTATATAACGGTCAGAATACCACACTTTGTGCAGACTGACAAAAAGGTAGGTGATCGGCCTACCGGGTAAGATACTCCTCCTTCTCTACACCCAAACATACCGGTTGTCCACTCCGAAAACACACAGTCCATTTGACTAAAACTTGCTAGCTCGGACCAGCATGATTAAGTAGTATTGTCGCTTGTTGAGTTCATTTTCATGAGGTGACCTCCTGCTAGAAGACTCACTCGTACTCTTCGAAATTAGTACTACTAGCCTACTTTTATTGAGTACTCAACGTTGATTGTCCCACTTGGGAGAAAACGGATAAAACATTACTTTACTTGGAAATAGCAATTAAGGGTTTCTAAAATTCGTGTCAAAGTGGGTTTTTAGAAAGAGTTTAGTGTTTGTACAAAACTGCTTGTTTGGTTTTCAAATGATTTGTTTGACTGAACAAGAAAGGAAACAATCCTTAATTGCCTTTACAAAATGAGTGCCCATACACTTCGCATTTGGCTTGCCATAGTAACATTTTGTCATCAAATAAGTTTATGTAGGAGTTTACCTGATCCTTTGCTTGCAAATTCACAAATCTTCCAAAGTTGACCTAACCCCACCTGGGGTAAACACAAGTCATATGGTTATATTCAAGCTATACTTGCTTTCATAAATAATTCCAATTCAACTTATTACAATCATGACTCTAATGTCCAAAGCTATAAGGCTAGATGATAAAGGGTTTTATAAAATAAGTCTAGCTTGATAAGTGAAAATAACTAGGGGTTGTAAAATAATTACTAATAAGTTATAGGTTCAAATACAAATCTTGAGTGTTGTTATTAATAAATAAACTAGGGTTTAATTGATGAAGAATCCTAAGTCCTAAATGATATTGTTAAAATAAATAATAGATTATTACTAATTTCTTAATTAATAATTAGTAGATAGAAAATAATTAATAAATAAAATTAATAATAAATAAATTTTATTAAATTTTGGTTAATAGATAATAAATAAATTCCAATAGTATTTATGAATATATGGCCTACAAGATTAATATTTTACCTATTATTATTATTATTATTATTATTATTTATATAAAAGGCTTTATGTATTATTATTATTATTATATATAAATATTTATATATATTATCTTTAATAAAAGATATTATTTATTTGGCTAAAATATTACTATTCCATTTAATACTCCAATTCCAAAGCTTCATAGGGTTTTCAAAATTTTGAAGGAAAATATAATATTAATCTTAATTAACGTACTAAATTGGCCAATTAAAATAGCTTAGGATCAATAAGGTCATGATTATAATTTTCCTATTGCTAATAAGAATCATGAACATATACTCCAACATCAACCAACAAACTATTCTATTCATGAATAAAGGCTTAAATCCTTACCTACTATCACATAGTCAAATCTCTACTAAGCATAATCATATTCATGGGTTCAATGAAAACAAGAACATAATACGGTATTCACCAAAGGTGACATAATATCTAGTATACTTAAACATCCATACTCACTCAAGACATGAAGAACATGCATCAATCCACAAGAAATATCATAAAACTTAACCATAACAAAACATCCTTATGTTCTAATCTCAACTCCTTCATACATAAGCACATACTCAATCCCCAATCATATTCTATCCTTTTCTAACAACATCTAGGAGACTTGATTTTGGAATTAAAGAGAAGGTTAAAGAGAAATACTTGGTTGTTGACTATCTCGATGAAGATTCAAGGAGATCCACACGCTTAGGAGGCTTGAATTGTCCAAGAAAGAAGAAGAAAAACAACCATGGTTGAAGCAACCATTTCGGCAGAGAGAGAGAGAGAGAGAGAGAGAGAGAGAAAGTATTAGTATATCATGTTAAAGATTGAAGGAAAGAAGATGAATAAAATCGTTCTTGGTTACCTTGATGGTGTTCTTGAGACTTCAAGAAAAATTTTGGTTTTTTATCTGATTGCAAATTTTTGTTTTCGAGATTTGATGTTATAAAATCTAGAAATGGACTCTAGGGGGTGAGTAGGCGTTATCTGGAGTTTTTGGAAGGGATTGGAGGTGTTTAGAGTGGTTTTAAGTTTGAAGAAAGGTAGTGTGTGTTCTTGGTGTTCTTGGAGAAATGGAGAGAATTGGAGAGAAAGCTGGACAAAATGTTGAAGGAATTTGGCTAAATGATTGAGGGATTCTTGTGATTTGATTTTCAGATTACGGAGAAGAAGGAAATCTGGTTGTTTGAATTTCAAATGGAGTAATTCATGGAGTGTTTTAAGGTAAAAGATATGGTAATGTGGTTTAATTGATGGAGGTTTTTGGAAGCTACAATGGCCGACTGGTTTTGCTGTGGTTTTGTTAAAATGAATGAGGGTTAAAGGAGTTATAGGTTGGCCAAAATTTTGAGTGCAATGGGGGGATAATTTCTGGTTATTTGAAGCTTAATCCAAGGGAGTTTTCATAGAGTAATTGATGGAATTTTGAACTTCAATTGAGAACTTGATTGGAGCAATTGAAGGAGGAATTTGAGGAGTGGCTATGGAGTCTAATCGTGCAGGTCAATGGAGGGGGTAATGAAGTTCAGTTCATGGCTGACTAAGGTTAACTTCATAGAGGTTTGAAGTGATTTTCGGACAAGGCTTGAAGAGAGAGTAAGGTTGGAATTTTTCTGGTTTGAGTTTCGAATGGTTTGTTGGAATTTGCTGTGCAATTTTTCTGTAATGTTCCAGCCGACTTGCAAAGAGTTTGGAGAGGTACTAGAGGGTCCTTTAAGGCTGGTTTCCAGCCTTTTTTATGGAAGAAAAGCAGAGGTAAATTACTTGTTTGAAGGGTAGAAGAAACAGCTTGTTTTTGGACTGCTAAACATTGAAGCTGTCCAGAATTTTTTTTCCAGTTTGCTCAGCTTTGTGTAGTCCGGTTTTTGGCAAAGGATTTCAATCTTCAAGTTGAACAAGTTGGCCATTTTTCTGGTAGCATTTGAGTAAGAAAAATGGTTGAAGTTTTTGAAAGCTAGGCTACCCAAGAATCTAGAAAAATTTCAGATTTCTACCATGAAGAAGATGAATACTAAGGAGTGGAGTTTTGAGGTTCAACCATAGAGATTAATTTTCTTGGGAGCCTTCCTTAACTCCCTCCCTATTTTCAGTTAAAACCCTATCCTCTAAGAGCCATTTTCAAAATTCCAAGGTCAATAAACTTTACTGAATTTTCTGGAATTAAAATATAGATTTGGATGAATTAAACAAACTTAATTGGTAAAGGATTTAAGGTAAGTTAGGGAATAAAATGACATAAACCCCTTAAATTCTTGTAGAGTATAAGAATAGGATTAGGACATTCCCTTTATGTCTTCCCTAGGACAACACTCCTATTTTTACTTATGGAATGCAAAGGATGAAAAATTCAATCCAAAAAGAAATAATCATAGCAAAAACTTAAATGATGAGATTTGAACTCAAGACCCTAGAAATTATTTCCAAAGCTCTAACCACTAAACCACAACAATTCTTATTCTTATTTTCTCTCCCAAATATTCTTTCTATTAAATCCTCAAGCTATCTCCCTATTTTGACCTCAAGAAAAATTACCATTTTACCCTTCCTACTCAATAAGCACAACTAAGCCTTTTAGACTATAAATTATAATTCTAGAGCACATAAAATCATTTCAAAATATATTTATGCATCCAAGAAAATATGATATGCATCCCGACCCCCTTACTCTAGGGTTGGCTTTAGGTTGGGTTTCACACTTATCCTTTGAGTTTATTCTTTTGATGTTTCTTTAGATTTTTTTTAATATAATGTTGATCATAAGAGATCTTCATTATCTAATTCAAACCTATTCCTAATTCAATGTTCAATGTAATAAAATAGGTTTAAGGGGAAATAGGTCCATGATTTCTTTTTAGCTATTCTAGTACTATTAGTCATTAAAGAGCTCCATGAAGAGTGATAGAATGTTTGAAATCTTAAAATTGAGAAGGAAAATGGCATGAACAATGCCTTAAAACAAGTTGAAGAAATGAGAAAATAACTAGCTAATACCTTGCATGCGCTAGCTGCAGCTGAGGCTAGAGCTTCTATTATTGAGATATCTAATTTGAATATCTATTTGGTCTTCTGTGTGCTATTGTTGCTTATTAGATTTTTATCTTATGTCACAACTCCTATGCAGTTCAACATAGTCCAGGTTTTGCTTCTTTGCATATCATTTTTAACCCAACTTTTATGTGGCTAATTAGTTCAACAGTTTGTCCCTAGTGATGCCATTTTTGTCAAAAGCTTATTATAGCCCTTGTGCAAGCAAAGACTATTCCTGTTGTACATTTTCACCTTTTTTCTTCTTATGTTTCCAAATCATATATCCATTTGTTGTGGTCTTGTTCTAATAGAGTTACACACACTTAGTTGAGTGGTTATTATTATGATTTTTTTTTAAAAAAAAAATGTTGTTTCAATTATGTTCTAGATTTAGCATCTTGCCCATGGTATCCTTCTTGTTTGGTGACATTTTTTTAGATAAATTTGCACTTGCATACTGCTAAGGAAGATATTGAGAAGTTGAGGGAAGAAGCAGAAGCTAACAAGGAACACATGTTATAGGTAGTTAATGAGATCCTCGTTATATATGTTGTTTGAGGCTGATTTCATATGTTGACTTCATTTGTTATTATGGTATAAAAGCATAGCTCAAGTAATAGAAACAGCCCTCAAGCAGCTACAAGTTGCCTATGAGATTTAAAAGTTGAGGTTTTCTCAATACTTTGTTATTATTGGAAAATTTCTTCATTTGGTAGTGTAGTTTATTGTGGGTTACTTTTGTTCTGTAGGCAGAGAATTCAAAAAGGTTACTTGAAGTACAGCTTCGTTCTCTCAGGGAACTAGCTAATGAACTCAAAGTTGCATCTATATTGAAGAGCAAGGAAGTTGCTTCAATAACTATAGAAAAAGAAGTAGCTACTTCTCAAATATTGAGCCTCAAATAGGAGCATTCTGTTAAGATATGGTCATTGGTTGTTGTCTATTTGCTTCTAATATTAGCCTTCAACATCTCACAATTTCACTAATCTATGTCCCAATTTGCGGTTGTGGCAGTGGCTTTGTGAATTAGATATAGATCTATACATAAATTCTAGTATTCAATTTAGTTATATGGATGAGTTTATTGCGTGGAGTTTAGAATGTATACTATCTGGTGTCTCAATAATGTACTTTTGATATGGATGTACAACTTTTGATATGGATATACTTTTAATACTATGTAGGATTGCTTTATCAAATATGATTATAAATTATATAGTTATAATGGAATTTTAGTTGCCAACAAAAAATCTATTAGTAATTTTAGTTACTAACAGAAATTTGTTGGTACTTACTAACAGCAATCTGTAAGTAATTACCAATAAAGAACCTATTGGTAACTTACTAACAATATAGAGTTTTTGTACTATGACATTACTAAATGAATTTTAGTTGGTAAGCTATCAATTGGCATTTTATTCTTAGACATCTACCAACTAGGTACCAATTGAATCATCTATTGGTAATAAATAATATTTACCAACAAAATAAATATGCCAACTAAAGAACTGTTAGAAAATTTCCAACCAAATTACCAACTAAATAATCAATTGGAAATAAAATACCAACTAAATTACCAACGAAAGAATCAATTGGAAAATTACCAACTACTTTTCTAACCAGTTAGCCAATTTATTGGTAACTTAGTAAAATTATCAATAGAAAATACTTAACTCCCCAAAACAACCATTACCAACCGAAATTTAATGTTACCAATTGTAAAATCTAAGGGCTTAGTCCACCATTGAGTAAATGTTTATAAACTCAAAGGATATTTCAACCTGTAATATAACCAAGGATTCTATTTACTTGATCTTCTAAGGTTCTTGTTTGCTTCTTGCTTGAATGCCAATAATTCCCCTATCTTTTTAGTTCTTGATTTCATGCTAAGTCAATGGTTTTAAGGTGTTGTTCTGGTAGACCTAAAACTATTAAGTTGAAGATTCTAATAGCTTAGTACAATCAGGGTTCTTGATTTGTAGGAAAGGGTGTTATCATGTCTACTTTTCTTGTTCTCTTTATGTCTATGTTCTTGTATTTTGGTTCTTTTTGTTTTTGCTAAAGCTAATACTTATGCCACACTAGATCTTGAAAAGGGTTCTCCTACAAGCTCATATCAAATTTTGGTATCAGAGCTTAGTTTAGCTTAGATTCTTATCTTAGCTTAGATTTATAAAACTAGAGTGAAAAAAAAATGTAGCAAAAAAGATTGTGCCAAAAGTCTGCTATATATTGAGATCTATTAAGAAAGATTGTACTTTGTTGTTGAAAGATCCTTGGGAATACATTATTTCTTGTTGTGGTGGAAATATTAGGCTTGATTGGGAAGAAATTTGCTTGAAAAGTTCTATTGGAAATCCTAGCACATAAGGTGTTTGATAAAAGTCCTCAAAGACATTATATCCTATGACCACCATGTTTTTTATAAAATATCTCAAAGAAAGAATGCGGCTTGAAAGTTGGCATTATTCGCATAATATAATCTTTGTATTGTTCTAGTCTTATTGTCTTTCTTATTTGTAGTATCTTGGGTAAACATTGTTATTCTTGCTTCATTGTGTTTTTGGACTATTTTTTTGTTGTGTTGTGAACACCTTTGTACTCTACTTGTTCTTGACCTCTATGTGTTCACTAAGCTTAGTTTTCCTAAGACCCTTTTATTGAAGAATCCTAAGAATTAGTGGACTAAAAGGTGAATTAAACCCTTTGAAGCTGGGGAGGATATTTAGGTGAACAAAGAGAGATATTGAGTGAAATAAAAAGGCAAGAGGAAAAGATTAATATTTAAAGAGCTAAAGAGTGCAAACACGAGAGTTGAGTGTAAACACAAAAGGAGTAAGAGAGGAAAACTTTCTCTTTCTTGTAATCTTTTTTGCAGGTATATTGTTCTTGTTGGATTGTATGCCCTCTTAGACTAGGTTTCTGATGTAAAATCGAATATTTTAATTAAGGAATTTATTTTCAAAAATTGTTTGTGAATTTACTATTTGTTTGTGCACAATTTTCGTTTGGAACAGACCCATTATGTTTAAATAAGTGATCCATGTGAATGGTGATCTTTCACAGTAAGGTATGGATCACGGGTTATTTAATACATAAACATTTGTTCTTAAGCTATTGATGAGACTGGGAACCTCATCATGTTTAGGTTATTATGTTATGAATTCCAAATAGGGAATGACTTACCTTTAGCCAGTGAGTAGTCTACTCACTTCATGACATAAGTGTATTTCGAATACGTAGGACATGACCTGTAGTAGTGGTTTCTAAAAGTACTATATCATAGAAACCTAGACTACTACCGCTACAGCGTGGACTAGTACTTTACGACTTGAGTATGAGTTGGTGGTCTGGCGAAGCTGGAAGCATATACTTTGATTTGCTATAGTTGGGGTTCTATCGTAGAGCCAATATACTAGCATGTTGGGTATGTGTGACTAGTTAGTTAAGATAGACTTATACAAGATAGTTTCTGAACGATATCACCCCTTGTGATTGTTTGAATGGTCTAAAATGTCCAGGGCCCTGGGAACATGACTTGGATGTTTGCTTTAGGGTAACTCACTTGGAAAGCGGAAACACTCCAGGAAGTTGTGAATCATTGGACTAGAAGCCTAAGGATGGTAGACGTCATTTAGAGGGGTGTTAGTACACTTCTTCCTCTCTAAATGTACGGCGATGTGTAGAGGGGTATTTTAGTCATTTCACCTGTAGGTCGGAGACTTTGCTAATGCAACATTGTCCTTGGGGGTCAATATTTCCTTATGGTGATATTAGAAAATATTTAAAATGCAAAATACAGCTATTTATATAGCAGGGGTATTTTGGTCATTTTAGCAGCCAAGACAATGTGTCTTTTTGGTCCTCGGAATAGCCCGTAAGTCCTAACTAATTTTGGGTTGAGGAATTGGTCTCAGTTGAAGAGGATTTTATTTTATTTTATTTTATTCAGGAAGTCTAATTTATTATTGGATTGGAATAAAATAAATAAATAAATTAATTAAAATAGGAGTTGAGAGAAATTTAATTATCTAGTTTAATTGGTTAGTTAATTATTCAGGGCCTAGGTCCAGTATGAATAATTAAGAAATTAACATGGGCTTAAACTAGGGGAAATAATTAATGTTTAATTATTTATTGGGTTATTTATATAGGCCCAAGAAATAAATAATTAAAGATTAATTATTGTGGTTCATTTGGGCTCATTAATTATTTATTGGGTTGTTTATATAAGCTCAGGAAATAAATAATTAATATTTATTATTTTGGGTCTTTTTGGGTCCAAGAGAAATAATAAATATTATTTTGGCCCAATAGCTTGGACCTTAGGGTTTTTTCCAGATACGGTTAAAAAGAGTTTAGGGTTAGACAAAACTGATTCTCAGGATAACATCCGAGTGTTTTGAAATCCCGGGGATATGTTTATCAGATAATAAGACACCTAGTTTTGGCTAACCAATAAACAAGTCTCTGGTAGAGGAAAACACTAATTTCCCTAACACAACACAGAGCCTCACATGAAGAGAGACTCTTGGTGTGTCTCACGTCCCTTTCTTTCTTGCTCACTCCTTTCTCTTCTCTGGTTTCTTCTTGTTTCTTTGCTAATTAATAGCAAGAGAACCAAGGAGATTTGAGATTGTTCCTCTTCACCATTGTGTTCACCGACTAGAGGTTAGGCAGAGGAATATTCCAAGAGCTGGAAAGCTTGGCGTTGATGCAAACAAGGCGAAGTAGAAGGCTAGCGGGTGTTCAACCGGAAGCTTCTTCAAGTGGGCGAAGTGAGGCGATTCCAGTCGTTCAATCCGCTCCTACTCAGCCTAGAAGGGTTAAGGAGCGCAAAAGTATGATTTTCACGCTTCCGTATGGCCTTTAAGGTTTGGTTTTATTTTTCTCTATTTTTTTCTGTAACCAGTGCATGCTCCCCTGTTTTTGTTCCCTCAATGTGGTATCAGAGCCATTGGTTCTATGATCGATATAGGGAGTATGGCAGTTAATAAAAATGGAGAAGAAGATTATACCTGTGATCCTTCGCTGTTTTGGTATGGGATAGGCTTGATGTAACCTTCACCGTTGAAGCATAGGAGCCCTCTGTAAAATTTTTTTTGGATTTGAAGTTTAATCGTGTAAACCCAATTTAAATGGGTATAGGCGATTGTGTTTTTGTTTTGGATGTTTTTTGTAAGTAAATATGTCCAAAGAAGCCAAAGAAGGCTGGAAAAATCGAAAAGAGAAGTCATTGCAACTTCACGTGCGGATAGAAGAAAAAACGAAGAAGAAAGCACTGTTCATAAGCCGCCGTCGCGCTGAGCCGAGCCGAAGCCGTCGCCTGATTTCTGTGTTTGGAGCCGTTGGCTTATATGCGCCGAGCCGAGCCGATTGAATTGCAAATTTGCAATTGCGCGCGGGTCGGGCAGCCTATTCGGATAAAGACGCGGATGAACTGCAGAGAGAAGCAGGGGCGGTTCGTGGGTCTGGGCGGGATCCATGGGCTGAAGTAGCTGTTGATCTGGTGCGGTTGGTGCACCGAGGGGCGCGGTGGACTGTAGAACAAAAGGCGCCGATCCGGTGCACCCGGTGCACGTGGACCGCCATCGGTTTTTTTTTGCAATTTTTTTATTTTTTTTCTTTTTCGTTTTGGGTCTCATACCAGGCGAAGTTAATATTTTTTCAATATTTATATTCTTGAAATATATTTGCATGAAAAATATTAGTAAGGGATTTAAGGATTAAACAAGATAGTTAATTAATTAATTAATGTGTTTAATTCTATTATTTGGGCACTTAGGTTTAAAAAATAGAAAAGCATGAAAACGTTTACTGTTTTCGAGCATACTATTTTTTTATATACCTATGTGTGCTTTTTCTCAATGACCAAAGTCTTTGGGAACATTTTTGACAAGAAAAATATTTTTCTTCAAAAATTAAATGGTTATTTTAATTGGTACAAAAATTAATCCTTGAATTTTTTCTCAAAGGATTTAATCCTTGACATAAAAAATATATTGGATTTAAATATTTTTGTAAATTAAAATGGAAAGCCATTTTGTTTTGTTTTAGACTAGAAAAATGATTTTGTCAAATAAACTTGAGACCAAAGTCTCTAGAGAGTTTTAATTGGAAAATTTTTGAAATCATTAAGTTTTAACTTAAATAAAATTAGTCCATGGAGAAAATCTCTCAAAGGATATAAGCCTTGACATAGAGATTTTATTGGACTTAGATATTTTATTTTTGAGTTAAGGAAAAATTTAATGGAAATTTCAAAAGGATATTTTCTAGAAAACCTTTATTTTAAAAGACTAAGTGGGAGAGGGGTTCCAACGGCCCCACGGCTTCCATCACAATCCTCATTAGAGATCGTGGATCCTCTCGCGTCACCCTGGGAGTGAACCCGTATAGGATGGGGATACCACAAGGATCTAAATCTAGATCTAATGGAAGGATGTAATTAATAACCCGGGGTACGTACTATGATCGGCCAGCCCACGTTGGAGGTTATAGTGCGAGGTATGTCTATAGGAAATGAGTGGAAACGGCCATCCCACGATGGAGTTATTGTCTAGACCATTTCCTAGAAGGGAAATTAATTTGTGGGGGGTTAATACACTTAGCTTAGGAAACTGTTAATCTTCCCAAGAAGCTATGTCAGTTTTTCTAAGAGCCAAATTATTTTCAGTGCACAAATTTTATTTTATTTTCACAAACTAAATTCTTTTTTTTATTTTTGATTTTCAAAAATGGTGGGAGGTTCTTTTAGTCCATTGGCCGTTATTCTCAGGGAGAATAAGTTAACGGGTCCAAACCATGTGGATTGGAAAAGGAACCTGGACGTAATACTCACAGCTGAGGAGTATAAGTATGTCCTTTACGAGACCTGCCCTATTATCGAGAAAGGTTCCACCGCTGATGAGCGAGAGGCTGAGAAGGCGTGGAAGAAAGTTGACGAAATGGCACGTTGCTATATGTTAGCTTCCATGTCTAATGTGCTCCAGTCAAAACCCAAGCACATGACTTCTGCATATGACATAAGTCAATCATTGGCAACGATGTTCGCAGACAAGAGCCGGCCTGCAAGGCAGGAGGCTCTTCGAACTATTGTGAACACTAAGATGGCTGAGGGAGCATCAGTCCGAGAGCATATGCTCAAGATGATTGCTGCTTTCGAGGAGGCAGAAATCTTAGGGGCTGTCATTGACCCCGAGAGCCAAGTGGATATGGTTCTCGAATTTCTACCGGGCTCTTTTACTCAGTTCAAGTTAAACTATAACATAAATAAGTTGAACATGAGTTTAACTGAACTGATGAAGGAGCTCCAGATGGCGGAGAAGGTCATGAAGCCACAATCTAAGGCTTCTTTTTCAAGAACTGAGCCTAAACCCAGAAAGTTCAAGAGGAAGAAAGGGAATGCAGCAACCTAGCCCAAGACCCAGCCCAAGGACAAGTCAAAGGGCAAGTGCTTCAAGTGTGGCAAGAAGGGACACTGGAAAAAGGAGTGTCCAGATCTTCAAACCAAGAAAAACCCCACAGGTAATGTTTACTATCTAGAGTCCATATCAATGGTAGGATCAACTTCTACTTGGATTGTTGATTCAGGAGCCACTGATCATATTTGTAACTCCTTGCAAGGGTTTAGGAAGATAAGAAGACTCAAGAAGGGCGAACATGGGCTTCAAGTGGGTAATATAGAGCACAAGTCTGGGCCTTTGCAATGGGAGAGCTGGATCTAATTTTTTATTGTAATAAGATAGTGGTTTTAAAGGATATTTTATGTGTACCTGGTTTTTGTCAGAATTTGATTTCAGTTGCAAAACTTATTAATCAAGGATATTCTGTATCTTTCCATTCTGGTATTTCTATCAGTAGAGATAGAGAAATTTTATGTACTGGGCACATGTATGGAAATCTGTTCTTTTTAAACCCTATTAACAACCAATCAAATAACGCTCAGTCTGAACCTTTAACTAGGAAGAGAAAGACCAATATCAATGATTCATACCTTTGGCATCTAAGGTTGGGTCATATTAACTCAACCAGGATTTAGAGGCTAATCCATGATGGGCCTTTGGGCTCATTGAGATTGGAAAGTTGGCCTCAGTGTGAATCCTACCTGATGGGAAAAATGACCAAAAGGTCTTTTACACCAAAGGCGGATAGAGCCAATGTGGTGTTGAGTCTTGTTCACACTGATGTGTGTGGTCCGTTGTCTACACTAGTTAGGGGAGGTTTTGAGTACTTCATCACGTTCACGGATGATTGTACGAGGTATGGTTACATTTACCTGATGAGACGCTAGTCTGACTCTTTTGACAAGTTCAAGGAGTTTAAGGCTGAAGTGGAGCGTCGGACAGGTAAATTAATCAAAACCTTACGATCGGATCATGGTGGAGAGTACCTCCTAGGTGAATTCAAGAACTACATGGTACATCAAGGGATAGTATCCCAGCTCTCTGCGCCGGGAACACCCCAACAGAACGGAGTAGCTGAGAGAAGGAACAGAACATTGATGGAAATGGTCCAAAGCATGATGTCTCATTCTACTCTTCCAGTGTCCTTTTAGGGATATGCCCTGGAAACAGCGGCATATATTCTGAACTTGGTGCCTTTCAAGTTAGTACCTAGGACTCCCTATGAGACGTGGACTGGGCGTAAGCCAAGTCTGAATCATCTTAGGATTTGGGGATGTCCAGCTTATGTACTGATCAAGGGAGGCAAGTTGGAACCAAGATCAGAATTATGCTATTTTGTTGGGTATCCAAAAGGGACAAAAGGAGGTTACTTTTATCATCCTAAGGAGCAGAAGGTACTAGTCAGTACCAATGCTAGATACTTGGAAGATGATCAAAGTACTTCCACTAAAGGTTCAACGAGGTTGGAACTTGAGGAGAAGTTATCTACGGAATCAACTTCTTCTGACCCGATTCTGGAACAAGAAGAGGCACAGCCTCAAGAGCCTATGCAAATGGAGCCTCGTCGTAGTGGGAGAGTGTCTAGGGTTCCGGATAGATGGATTGGAGAAGCCTTTGAGCTGGTCTTTGACTATCAGGAACAAGACCCCACTAGATACGAGGAGGCTATTGCTGATGCCAATGCAAATTTGTGGCATGAAGCAATGAAAGTCGAGATTGAGTCTATGTACCTCAATCAGGTTTGGGATTTTCTAGTTTCACCTGAAGGGATAAAACCCATTGGGTGCAAGTGGGTGTACAAGATAAAGAGGGGAGCGGATGGGAAGGTGAAAACCTTCAAAGCTAGGCTTGTGGCGAAAGGGTATATTCAGAAAGAGAGAATCGACTATGAGGAAACCTTTTCCCCGGTAGCCATGCTTAAATCCATCCGCATCCTCCTTGCCATCGCATGTCACTATGACTACGAGATATGTCAAATGGATGTCAAGACAGCATTCTTAAATGGCCATCTTAGTGAAGACATCTATATGTCCCAACTGGAAGGCTTCATTGCTGAAGGCCAGAACACATGGTTTGCAAGCTTAAGAAGTCCATTTATGGACTTAAGCAGGCATCAAGAGCATGGAACATTCGTTTTGATGAGACTGTAAAGTCTTATGGTTTTATTCAAAACGAAGATGAACCATGCGTGTACAGGAAACTTGAAGGCATTAATGTAGTTTTTCTTGTCCTATATGTGGATGACATTCTCTCATTGGAAATGATGTAGGGATATTGTCATCTACAAAGGTTTGGCTGTCTAGTCAATTCAGTATGAAGGACTTAGGAGAAGCTAGCTACATTCTCAGGATTAGGCTTCTTAGAAATAGGAAGCAGAGAATGTTAGGGTTATCCCAAGCGACATACATTGACAAAATGCTGGCCAAGTACAGCATGGACTCATGCAAGGGAGCTCTAATCCCTTGCAGACATGGGTTGTGATTTTCTTCGAAGGACTGTCCTAAGTCTCAAGAAGAAAAGGACAGAATGAGTAGGATTCCTTACGCTTCGGCTGTGGGAAGTCTCATGTACGCCATGCTGTGTACTAGGCCAAATATCTGCTTTGCCGTGGGCTTAGTTAGCAGATATCAGTCAAACCCAGGGAAGATTCATTGACAAGTTGTAAAGCATATTCTCAAGTACCTCAAGGGAATGAGATATTATATGCTGGTTTACAAGGCTGATGATTTGGTTTCTACAGGATACACAGACGCAGACTTCCAGGCAGATAAGGATGAGAGAAAATCCACTAGTGGATATGTCTTCACATTGTCTGGAGGAGCAATTTCATGGAGGAGTATTAAGCAGTCTTGTATTGCTGACTCAACCATGGAAGCTGAGTATGTGGCTGCTTCGGAGGTGTCCAAGGAAGTAGTTTGGCTCCGGAAGTTTCTTTCAGAACTTGAAGTCATTCCACATATGGACAGGCCGATTGTGATGTATTGCGACAACACTGGAGCAGTATCGCAATCTAAGGAACCTCGGAACCACAAGAAGGGGAAACACATCGAGAGGAAGTACCACCTGATCTGGGATTTCATCCAGGGATGGGAAGTCGTGGTGGAGCATATTGCCTCAGAAAATAATCTAGCAGACCCATTCACGAAGCCTTTGGCTGAGAGAGTCTTCAAGAGACACTTAGACGCCATAGGGGTGGGCACCTATGGACTTACCTAGTCTTAGAATGCAAGTGGGAGATTGTTGGATTGTATGCCCTCTTAGACTAGGTTTCTGATATAAAATCGAATATTTTAATAAATGAATTTATTTTCAGAAATTGTTTGTGAATTTTGTATTTGTTTGTGCACAATTTTTATTTGGAACAGATCCATTGTGTTTAAATAAGTGATCCATATGAATTGTGATCTTTCACAGTAAGGTATGGATCACGGGTTATTTAACACATAAACATTTGTTCTTAACCTATTGATAAGACTGGGAACCTCATCATGTTTAGGTTATTATGTTATGAATTCAAAATGGGGAATGGCTTACCTTTAGCTAGTGAGTAGTCCACTCACTTCATGACATAAGCGTATTTCGAATACGTAGGACAGGACCTGTAGTAGTGGTTTCTAAAAGTATTATATGATAGAAACCTAGACTACTACCGCTACAACATGGACTAGTACTCTACAACTTGAGTATAAGTTGGTGGTCTGGCGAAGCTGGAAGCATATACTTTGATTTGCTATAGTTGAGGTTCTATCGTAGGGCCAATATACTTGTATGTTGGGCATGTGTGACTAGTTAGTTAAGACAGACTTACACAAGATAGTTTCTATAATATATCGCCCCTTGTGGTTGTCCGAATGGTCTAAAATGTCCAGGGCCCTGGGAAACATGACTTGGATGTTTGCTTTAGGGTAGCTCCCTTCGAAAGCGGAAACACTCCAGGAAGTCGTGGATCATTGGACTAGAAGCCTAAGGATGGTAGACGTCATTTAAAGGGGTGTTAGTACACTTCTTCCTCTCTAAATGTACGGCGATGTGTAGAGGGATATTTTAGTCATTTCACCTGTAGGTCGGAGACTTTGCTAATGCAGCATTGTCCTTGGGGGTCAATATTTCCTTATGGTGATACTAGAAAATATTTAAAATGCAAAATACAGCTATTTATATAGCAGGGGTATTTTGGTCATTTTAGCAGCTAAGGCGATGTGTCTTTTTGGTCCTCGGAATAACCCGTAAGTCCTAACTAATTTTGGGTTGAGGAATTGGTCTCAGTTGAAGAGGATTTTATTTTATTTTATTTTATTCAGGAAGTCTAATTTATTATTGGACTGAAATAAAATTAATAAATTAATTAAAATTTGTGTTGAGAGAAATTTAATTATCTGGTTTATTGGTTAGTTAATTATTCAGGGCCTAGGTCCAGTATGAAAATTAAGAAATTAACCGGGCTTAAACTAGGGGAAATAATTAATGTTTAATTATTTATTGGGTTATTTATATAGGCCCAAGAAATAAATAATTAAAGATTAATTATTATGGTTCATTTGGGCTCATTAATTATTTATTGGGTTGTTTATATAAGCCCAGAAAATAAATAATTAATGTTTATTATTTTGGGCCTTTTTGGGTCCAAGAGAAATAATAAATATTATTTTGGCCTAATAGCTTGGACCTTAGGGTTTTTTCCAAATACAGTTAAAAAGAGTTTAGGGTTAGGCAAAACTGATTCTCAGGATAACATCCGGGTGTTTTGAAATCCCGGGGATATGTTTATCAGATAATGAGAGACCTAGTTTTGGCTAACCAATTAACAAGTCTCTGGTAGAGGAAAACACTAATTTCCCTAACATAACACAGAGCCTCACGTGAAGAGAGACTCTTGGTGTGTCTCACGTCCCTTTCTCTCTTGCTCACTCCTTTCTCTTCTCTGGTTTCTTCTTGTTTCTTTGCTAATCAATAGCAAGAGAACCAAAGATATTTGAGATTGTTCCTCTTCATCATTGTGTTCACCGACTAGAGGTTAGACAGAGGAATATTCCAAGAGCTGGAAAGCTTGGCGTTGATGCAAACAAGGCGAAGTAGAAGGCTAGTGGGTGTTCAACCGGAAGCTTCTTCAAGTGGGCAAAGCGAGACGATTCCAGTCGTTCAATCCGCTCCTACTTAACCTAGAAGGGTTAAGGAGCGCAAATGTATGATCTTTACGCTTCCGTATGGCCTTTAAGGCTTGGTTTTATTTTTCTCTATTTTTTTCTGTAACTAGTGCATGCTCCCCTGTTTTCGTTCCCTCAGTTCTTATACCAACGATGACTTAAGGAGAGGAGACGACTAGGCTAAATCTTGGTGGAGCAAGTAGGCCACAGGAGGAGCCGGGAGATCTTCGAGAAACACTTGTTTCACTGCAAAAGAGTATAGAGGGCATTTGGAGGGAGATGAGAGAGCTGTGAGTATAACAAGGCCAAACATTAACAGCCGACTAAAGAAGTGGATAGGAGTAACTAGAAGCCTACAACACACCTTCAATGAATTTACAACCTGGGGAAGAATGTGATGAATATTCCATTGGTGGATATTAGCAAGCTCCTATGAGAGGAGGGGCAAACTGGTTGCGAAAAGATAGAGGACGAGGCCGAGGGAGATTTGGTGAGAATCCTATGAAGGGTAAAGAAAGACATATTGAGAGAGAGTATGAATGGGATAAGAGATACCCAAAGGAAGAATGAAAACAATATCAGGGTAATGTGATTAGAGGTAGGAGAAGTGTAACACCCCTACTAAAAGTAACAATGGCAACATACTAAAATCAGGTGTTGCCCCATCTAGTTAACCAGACAAGGGGTCTTTATAACGAAGAACTAAATAAGTAACCCCGGCCCAGACTGATACAAACATCTCATACTAATGGTCACATATATATACAACAGAGAATCTTGTATGTACAATTTCGATACTACATCAGTAATAAAGTACATAATTAAAAAAGAAAGTGTCCGGACCTAAACTGTTGTCACTGTGGTATCGTCTCTCTATCTGTAGGTCTACTCAACTCCGGATCCTACAAAATAGTAAGATAAAAAACACATGTGAGTGAAAAATCACCCAGTAAGTTCCGTGTGTGCTAGGACTTTACAAAACAGATAAAGTAAAGTAATATTATATTTTTGCCCCCAAAAGGCACTATAGAAAAGTTTTCTTTTCCTTTTTCTACTAAAATCAATTTTCAAAACTCTCTTAGGAAAAGTTTATTCAGAACTCAATTATTTTTGAAAAATTGTATTTCAATTTCAAATTATCGTCCTAATTTCTATACCACAGGCACTTCTCCAACAGAAGGTCAGCCTGCATGCAAAGCTCACAAAGCTTTGCCTTCAGCGCCATATCTCATTGTGCTTAGACCGCAGCCTACAGCACTCAACCGTGCATCACTGGAAGGTAAGTACACCGCAGCGTACTACCGAAAATAAATAACAAGTATACCATAGCATACTAAGTGTACCGCAACATACTAAATCTTTTACTTGCCACTGTAAGTCAGGGGTTCCAATCCTAACGTCATTCACCATCGAGGCGGCAAGGAGTCAAACGCTACTGAGTGTTCCCGCCCGGCATTTAGCGAATGACTCTCAAAAAATATGCCGACAGGCATAAGGCAATTGCCAAGTGCTAAACGACTAGTTAGGACGATTCATCTCAATATCTTGTCACCTTGTTTGGAGTAAGACAAACCCCAGAATTAGCTAGGTTACTTGAGGTCATCTATCTCTAATATAAGCTAGTACAAATATCAAAGTCCTTGCAGATTACTTAATGTTACCAATACCAACCCCTGTTGACTGATTAGGCCAAATGGTTATTTGTTTCCGCAGGATTTTTAAATCAAACATTTTTGGGGCAAAATATCATTTTTCATAAATTGATTCTACTAAGTTGCAAGTCAGATAATTATTCTCATAGGCTTTATAGGGTCAATCAGACCTATAAAGCAATTTTCGGGATTAAAATATCATTTTTCAAAAGTCAATCTCATACCAAGAGATTATTTTCTAAAACCGTGTCGAAATATGGTAAAGAGTTCTTTTTTGCACCTTAAAATAAGTTTCTAAGAGTATTCGAGTCATTTTGTCCGTACTTGATCACAACAGTTATTTTCAAGGGTATTTAAGTTATTTTACCCTTATTTGATTTGAAAAGTGTTCATAAAAGTTCTAATAAGGATATTTCGGTTATTTACTAAATACCCGATTCTAAAGGTTTCCATAAAACATTCCAATAAGGACATTTGGATCATTTTTCAAATATTCGATTTTAAAAGGAACTTATCTCAAGAAATTCAAAATTCTAATATTAGAAGATGATTAAATTCAAAGTTTCCAATCATGTTTCCATAAAATGTTCCAATAAGGACATTTCAGTTAATTTATGAATACCCAATTCTAAAAATTACCATTTTTCTGAAAATCACAAATATTTGATCCAAGAAGGACTAAATTTATAAAATTCGTACTTTAATCATCTGTTAAGATTTTCAAGCTAATTATGGTGTACATTCCAGCCCAAAATGGCATAAAAATAAATCTTGCTCAGATAAACCTTAAACATACTCATAGATTTCCAAAATGGTGTAAAATA
Organism: Voacanga thouarsii; assembly: GCA_026120185.1. Taxonomy (NCBI): domain Eukaryota; kingdom Viridiplantae; phylum Streptophyta; class Magnoliopsida; order Gentianales; family Apocynaceae; genus Voacanga; species Voacanga thouarsii. The sequence continues at coordinate 396,270 of JANUWF010001409.1, forward strand.
TAGCATTTTATGGAAAACTAAAGCATACTAGCTTTCAAAAAGTTTTAGAAGTTAAAGGGACTTACCTCGTATCCTAAATACAACAACTATTTCCACCATTTCAAACGTGTCGTTGGCCGTTTACCGACAAACCTACCTCAAACATCGTTTTTATGCTTAGTTAGGTTTGGTCGAAAAGTAGCCGACGTACTCAATGGTTAGCCAACGTCTAGCCGATGTGCCTGACGGTTAGCCGACGTGCTTGACGGTTAGCCAACGCTCAATTGACGTGCCCGACGGTTAGCCGACGTCCAAGAAAACACACAACGGTTGTTCGCGTTGCTTTTTGCGTCATTTGTTCAATTCTCCTTTTTTTTTTCCATATCCTTCCTCACTTCATGAACAAGGAATTATGTTCCTGTTTCCTATTCATTTCATCCTAAAATCACACATTTAATCATTCTTAAGTTCATTCATATTCTAACCAAATTTCTTAAATTTCGCTGCTTGACACACAATCCTATTTCGCGCTTAACTTTCAATCCACAACTCCAATTTGGCGCTATGATATATCAAAACGATCGTACGGCTCTTAACTTTAATCGTGTGTATGCCCCTCCTAAGTTTAGATTCCTATAGCTCAATACAGGGGCAAAACATTCCCAGTAGTTTTGCTCCATCTCAACCCTTCATGTTATCCTTTGATTTCTTTTAATTTTTAACACCTTGGGAACATTAAATTCATTCAATTTTTCCTTGAAAACATATTTAATCCTTCAAGTTTTAGATTCCAACAACTTATAAAAGTCATGTTTATTCAACACAATTTCACTTCCTTCAATCAAAGGCTAGCATATTTCATCCTTCTAACCAATTAACTCCTATTTTCATTTCACTTTGATAATCATCTCTTCAACCAAGATTAACCCTTTGAACTACCATGAAAATTCAGTCTTTCATCACACAAAATATTATCCACAAATCCCCTAGGCAGCTAGCACATACATAACCACACACAAGGTTAGTTTTTAATCCAAAATTAAGACATGAAAATCATGTTTTCATGTTAAAATTGACATCAAAATATTCATCATTCACCCAACAACAACTTTAATTCTAGCAAGGTGAGATTTTACCTTGTATTTAGAGCTCTTTGTTGTGATTTGCTCCAAGAATCTCTCAAGAACTCACACACTACATGAAGAACACACACTAGCACATTTTCTCTCTCTTTTTGCTAATTTCTTTGATTGCTTTTTCTCTTGTTTTTCCTTCCTTGTGGCTGCCGAAATTATGGCTGTAAAACAGCCTTCCCACTGCCATATCTCATCAGAATTTTGGCTAAGAAAATTTTAATTCAATTAATTGTGTGGTGGTTTTCATGTAGGGGTGTTCCAATCATAATATTACACACCATTTTCCTTGATTTTCTTCCTTAATTTTTCTCTTCTCTTCTTTTTTGTGGCTACCGATTTTTTTTCTGGCCATTTTTCAGCCATTCCACCACTATCTTCATGGAAAAATATTGGTCAAATAAATTGATCAAGGCATTAATTAAATAGCTCCACAAATGATGTGTTCCAATCATAATTAAACACATAATTCTTCTATTTATTTTATAGTCCCTTAATTCCTTGAGTATTGTATGAATTCTTCATGAAACCTCTCATAAATTGACGCATGTTCATGGCTACCAATCACAAAATTCCACACGTCCAAATTTTTTACCGCATTTTCAATTTTTCTTAGAAATGGCCAAAAATCAGGTAGAAAATGAAAAAAATATTTTATTTTACCATTCAACTTAAAAAATTTCATTGAATCCATTTGTAATATTTAAATTCTTCAATTCCTTCTCAGTTTGGTCAAATTTGCTGTCAAAATCGTAGGCGCGGTCAATATGATAAAAATGCCCCCAATAATCCTAAAAACCTAATTCACACCAAAACGTGTGTTTCATTGCACTGATCAATTTTCATTCTTAGCATACCCTCAAATTCTTATTTTACTAACAATAGTAGTCTTCTAAAGATTTAGATTACGGGTAGAATAAATCCAATAATTATATCCCGATCCTGACAAATGTTATTATACCAAAATATTCGTTTCTTTATACCGATCATCTTTTTGTTCTGGCCATTGATATAAATTCTCATCCTATCATAAGTAGTAGCCAATCGAAGGTTAAAGTACAGGGTATTACACTTTCCCCTCCTTACAAAAAAATTTATCCTTAAAATTGGCTTGCACTTGGAATAATTCTGGATACTTCTTCAACATCTTTACTTCTGTTTCCCAAGTCGCATCTTGCACTGAATGATGACTCTATAGTACTTTTACAAGTGGAATTTTCTTATTCCGCAATTCTTTTTCAACGTACTCTAAGATCTTAATAGGCTTTTCTTCATACTTCAAGTTTGGAGTCTTTTCAATAGGCTCTTCATTCAAAACGTGTGCAGAATTAGCTACATACTTTCGAATTTGGAAAACATGAAATACGTTGTGAATTCCTTGAAGCTCTGCTTGTAACTCTAACCAATAAGCCATCTTCCCAGTCCACTCAGCAATAGGGAATGGTTAAACTTACTTAGATGACAACTTCTTCCCTTGTCCTCTAATTCCTAATTGCCGTTGTGGAGTTAATTTTAAGAATACATGATCTTCTTCTACAAATTTCAAATCTCTCCTACATCGATCTGCATAACTTTTCTATCTGTCTACTCTAAGCTGTCTCCAACTTAGTTTTGATTATTTCTACAGCCTGTCAAACTTTTTCCAGATTGAATGTATCATGTTCACCAGTTCTTTGTCCTAAACTTTCCCAATACAACACAGACTGACATTTCCTTCCATATAAGGCTTCAAACGGGGCCATCTCAATTGTTGATTGATAACTATTATTGTATGCAAATTCTGCATATGCCAAATTATCAATCCATTTAGTTCCAAAACTTAAAGCGCAAACCCGCAACATGTCTTCCAAAATTCTATTCACTCGTTCGGTCTGTCCATCCATTTGTAAGTGCGCTACTATACTGAATTTTAATGTTGTCCCATATCTCTGCTGCAATTTAGTCCAAAAATTTAAGGTGAATCTCGGATCTCGATCTAATACAATACTAGAGGGTACTCCATGAAGTCTGATTACTTCCTCTATATAAATCTTACTTAACTTCTCTAAAGAATTTTGCTGGTTAATGGGAATGAAATGAGCGGATTTAGTTAGTCAATCTACTATCACCCATATAGTATCTCGCTGTCCTACTACCATGGGTAATCCTATAATGAAATCTATAGTAATTTCATCCCATTTTCACAATAGAGTAGATAATGGCTGCAATAATCCTCTAGGTCATTACTGATTAGCTTTCACATGTTGAAAAATTAAATATCGAGCCACAAAGTCTGAAATGTCCTTCTTCATAACGATCCACCAATGATGCCATTTCAAATCCTGATACATCTTTATGGCTCCTGGATGGATTGTATATTTACTTCGATGTACCTCCATTACAATATCTTGTCTCATTGCATATTGTTTCGAACTACAATATCGGTCTCAGAAAAAAATAATCCTATCATTTCCTTTCAGAATTCATCTCCTCCCTTATCCACCTCCTTTTGCACCAACTTTTGCAATTCTTCTTCTTTATCTTGCTCTTCCTTCAATTGTTATAGGAAAGCAGGTTGAATGGAGATATTATCCATTCTTATTCTTCCGTCTACTGCAAATGCTTCTAATTCTAGATTCGTAACATCCGAAGAGCTGATAAATTCGCCTTCCTACTGAGGGCATCTACTACTGAATTTGTCTTTCCAGGATGATATTTAATTGGATACCGAAATTCTTCCAAAAATTCCATCCACCTACATTGCCTCATGTTCAAATTCTTCTGAGTAAAAATATACTTTAAACTTTTATGGTCGGTGAAGACTTTAAACTCAGCTCCATATAAATAATGTCTCTATTTCTTAAGAGCAAACATAATAGCTGCCAACTCCATGTCACATGTAGGGTAATTCTCCGCATGGGGTTTCAATTTCTTGGAGATATAAGCTATCACATTTCTCTCCTGCATCAACACTCCTCCTAATCCTTCTTTCGACACATCCGTGTACACCTCATAGGGTTTGTCCATCATTAGCAATTCCAAAACAGGAGCAAAACTTAACATTTTCTTCAATTCCTAGAAACTTCTCTCACACTTCTCGGTCTAAACATAAGGAACTTTCTTTTGAGTGAGTCGAGTCAAAGGTAAAGCTATCTTAGAAAATCCCTCAATAAACCTCCAGTAATATCCTGCTAATCCCAAAAAATTTCATATTTCAGTGGAGTATCGGGATGTTTCCAATTAGTCTCCGCTTTGACTTTTGCAGGATCCACTGTAATCCCGTCTTTGGATATTATATGCCCCAATAATGCTACTTCTTGTAGCCAAAACTCACACTTACTAAATTTTGCATATAACTTGGCCTCCCTTAACTTCGCCAATACTTTTCAAAGGTATTTTTCATGTTCTTGAGGATTTTTAGAATACACAAGGATATTATCTATGAATATAACAACTAAACTATCTAAGTAAGGCTAAAATGTTCGGTGCATCAGGTCTATGAATATAGCAGGTGCATTGGTAACACTAAAGGGCATCACTACAAACTCAAAATGTCCATACCGTATGTTAAATGCAATTTTAGGTATATTATTCTCTCGAATCCGAACTTGGTAATATTCTTGCCTCAAGTCTAATTTCGAAAAAAATCTTGCTGCATGTAATTAGTCAAACAATTCATTAACCATGGGCAATGGATATTTATTCTTCACCGTCACTGCATTCAACCCTCAATAATCTATACACATCCGTAGTGATCTATCTTTCTTTCCAACAAATAATACAAGCGCTCCCTATAGTGAAGTACTAGGCTGAATGAATCCTTACTCCATTAATTCTTGTAATTGTTTCTTGAGCTCCTGTAGTTTTGTCGGTTCCATTCTATAAGGAGTTCTTGAGATTGGTTCTGCCGATAGCACTAAACCAATAGTAAACTCTACTTTTCTTTCTGGTGGTAATTCCTTCAATTATGTTGGAAAAATATTTAAATACTCATTTACACAGGGACGTCTTCTAGTTTCTTGACCTCTCTTGGCTTATTAATAACATAAGCCAAGTATCCAGCATACCATTTCCTAATCATCTTCCGGGCCTTGAGTCCTGATATAAAGGTATTACTTTTCCTTTCAACCTCACATACAAATTCTAATATAGGCTTCACAGGCTGACAGAATCGTACCATCTTATGTCTACAGTCAACTTGAGCATGATGCTGAGATAGCTAGTCTATGTCCAAGATAGCATCATAATCCTCTATGGGCAAACATATTAAATCTCCTCCTAATATTTCATTTTCTACCAAAATCTTACACCCCTTGTGTATTTTCTCGCTATTCATTTGCTTCCCCAATAGGGTACTAACAATCATTTCATAAGAAGCTTCTTCCCCTTTTATCCCCATAGAATCAAGAAATGAATTGGTAACAAAGGAATGCATAGAGCTGGGATCTATCAATACTTTAGCATCATGATAAAAAATAAGGAGCGTATCTTAGACTATTATGGCAGGATTATCCATCTTTTTCAATGTAACCACTCGAGCATTCACTTGTGGCTTGGCAGGTCTAGTTCTAGAGGTAGAAGCTTGTCTTGGGTTCCTTCTTCCTAGTCCTGACCTCTGCCCTTAATTGCTTCCTCCTGGTCGACTCCATCCTCCTATTTGTCGAGGGTGAGGGCAATAGAAGTTCTTATGGCCTACTTCCCCACAGTTAAAACATCTAAAAGAGGGTTGTCCTCCAGTCGGGCCTCCCTTCCTCTACATTTTTCCTTTCTTCGGCCATCGAGACCCTCCAGATCATTTCTGACTCATACCCCAAAATCCACTTCGATTTCTTTCACCCGCCTGTTCAATGTCAGCCATTTCTGTCCTAGAAGCCATTTCTACTACAGTATTATAATTAGTTGTAGCCATGCTCGCCAGTACTCTTTTCAACTTTGGCAGTAGGCCTTTTACGAAGCGTCTAATCCTGTTTGCCTCTGAATGGACTAGAAGTAGGCAATATTTCTACAATCTAGTGAATTCAGTGGCATACTGCCTTATAGTATGACCTCCCTGTCGAAAAGCTTGAAATTCGTGCTCTTTTTTTCTACTACCCAATTAGGGATAAACTTCTTCTTAAAACTAGCTTTGAAATCCGTCCACGTCCATTCTCGTTGATTAATTTCTCTTACCCACCAATCTTAAGCAGGTCCTTTTAACTGGAATGTAGCAAGTTGTACTTTCATTTGCTCTGAATAATTCAGAGTTATAAAAATCCTCTCCATTTGTTCAATCCAGTTTGCAGCCTCTTGTTCTAAATCAGGCCGCCCTTGAAATTACGGAGGGTGAAATTTTAAAAAGCGCTCAAGAGTTCGATCTGATTCGAATTCATTTTGTTGACTTTCTCTGCTTATATTCTCATTCATTCTAGCACTCTCATTTGTTCTAGTGGCAGTCTCAGTCAACTGTTGAATGGTATCAACCATTGTTTGGAAGGTTTGAAATATAGAATGGTCCAAAGTTGCAAGGTAGGAACCTCCCACATGCAGTTCCTCCATCATTGGCTTAGGGTGATTTCAGGTAGTTCGCGACGAACGTTCAGAAATTGGTTTAGGAGGTATCTGCACAGTTCATAAGGTTTTGCTGGTAAAACAATATAACATAGCTCAAAAGTAGATATGAAGTGGATATAGTGCATATAGCAAGAACATAACATGTATTCATTCTTGTCAAAACACAGAGTCAGTACAAAATTTGTGTGCTGAGTATACTGTCATATCTAATATACACTAGTCGAACTGTACATATCCTACTACATATATCTACATCTCATTCTCCCACTCGTCATCATCGCTATCTGAAATGGGGGGTCCTGAGTCAACATAAATTATGTAGGACTTGGGTGCGTCAAATCCCTCATCTCCATTCACATCAAGGTGTAATCAAGCCTTTATCTCTGGGTCTAACCCTAGCTCCTCCTCGAGCTCGAGCATAGGCATCTCTACCTCATGTACCTCCTGATCTTCTCTTGCCTCAATAACCTCCAACTCTAGTATCCCCTCCTCTAATAACCTTAGAACATCCCCGCCAAATACCTCATCATCATCCTCCGACAATACTGCATCATTGGGGATACTATTCTCCTCCTTGTCATCGTTTTGATAGTGTGGCTCAACATCACCATCAGTATCATCAGAATTGCCACCTACCTCTCCTGCCAGGCTAAGTGGCAACGGTTTCCTCTCAAAAGTAGGTGTCCTGAAAAAAATAAGGTCTCACGCAAATGGTAGAACAACAGGCACTGCCGAGTCAAACCTATTCCCGACGAAACGAGTGCATAACGGCAGCCAGGGCCCAGTCCTGTCAAAGTGAAATGTCCTGGTGCACTTACTCGGTAGACCGACCTAATCTTCTCAGGTTTCTTTACAACCGAACTCTCACCCGTCTCTCTCTTCCCATCATCCCTGTGATAATCTATTGGGCGTTTGACCTGATCATTCCTATCTGTCATAACTACAAGATAAAAGGGTTCTATCAATTCTTATGATGATACCACAGTTCTATGATAACTACGCTCTGATACCAATTGTAACATCCCTACCAAAAGAAAAAATGGAAGCATACTAAAATCGGATGTCGCCCCGTCCAGTTACGCAGACAAGGGGTCTTTGTAATGAAGAACCAATTGAGTACCCACGACCTAGACTGATACAAACATCTCATACTGAGGGTCACATATATATGTAACAGAGAATCTCGTATGTACAATTTCTATACTACATCAGTAATAAAGTACATAATAAAAAAAGAAAGCGTCCGGACCTAGATTGCTGTCACTGTGGTATTGTCCCTCTATCCGTAGGTCTGCTCAACTCTAGATCCTACAAAATAGTAAGATAAAAGACACATGTGAGTGAAAAATCACCCAGTGAGTCCCGTGTGTGCCAGTGCTTTACAAAACAGATAAAGTAAAGTAATATTATGTTTTTGCCCCCAAAAGGTACTACAAAAAAGTTTTCTTTTCCTTTTTCTATTGAAATCAATTTTCAAAACTCTCTAAGGAAGAGTTTAATCAGAACTCAATTATTTTTAAAAAATTGTATTTTAATTTCAAATCATTACCCCAATTTCTACACCATAGCCACTTCTCCAACAGAAGGTCGGCCGGCATGCAAAGCTCACAAGGCTTTGCCTTCGGTGCCACGTCTTATTATGCTTAAACTATAGCCTACAACATTTAATCGTGCGTCACCGAAAGGTAAGTACACTGCAGCATACTATAGAGAATAAATAACAAGTATACCATAACATACTAAGTGTACCACATCACACTAAATCTTTCACATGCCACTATAAGTTAGGGGTCCTAATCCTGACGCCATTTACCATTGAGGCGGTAAGAAGTCAAACGCTACCAAGTGTCCCTACCCAGTATTCAGCAAATGACTCTCAAATAACATGCCCGCATGCATAAGGTAATTACCAGGTGCTAAATGACTAGCCAGTATGACTCATCTCAATATCCTGTCACCCTGTTTGGAGTAAGATAAACCCCAGAACTAGTTAGGATACATAGGGTCGTCTATCTTTAACATGAGCTAGTACAAAGATCAAAGTCCTTGCTGAGTACTCAACATTACTAATACCAACCCCTACTGACTGATCAGGCCAGAGAGTTATTTGTTCTCGTAGAATTTTCAAATCAAACATTTTTTAGGAAAAATATCATTTTTCAGAAATTGATCCCACTGACTCGCAAGTCAGATAATTATTCTCATAGGCTCTGCAGGGCCAATCAGTTCATTCCATAGGTACATCAGGCCAATAAAGCAATTTTCAGGATCAAAATATCGTTTTCCAAAAGTCAATCTCATACCAAGAGATTATTTTCCAAAACCGTGTCAAAACAGGGTAAAGAGTTCTTTTTTACACATTAAAACAAGTTTCCAATAGTATTCCAGTTATTTTTCTCGTACTCAATCACATTAGTCATTTTCAAGGGTATTTAGGTCATTTTACCCTTACCCAATTTAAAAAGTGTTCATAAAAATTTCAATAAGGATATTTCGATCATTTACTGAGTACCCGATTCTAAAAATTTCTATAAAATATTCCAATAAGGACATTTGGATTATTTTATAAATACCCAATTTCAAAAGGAACTTAACTCAAGAAATTCAGAATTGTAATCCCAAAAGTAGATTAAATTCAAAGTTTCTAATTATGTTTCCATAAAATGTTCCAATAATGGTATTCCAGTCAATTTATGAATACCCGATTTCAAAAATTACTATTTTTCTAAAAATCCCAAGTATTTGATCCAAAAAGGACTAAATTCACAAAATTCATACTTTAATAATCTATTTAAGGTTTTCAAGCCAATTATGGTGTACATCCAAGCCCAAAATGGTATAAAAATAAATCTTACTCAGATAAACCCTAAACATACTTAGGAATTTTCAAAATGGTATAAAACATAGCATTTCATGGAAAAGTAAAGCATACTAGCTTTCTAAAGGTTTTGGAAGTCAAAGGGACTCACCTCGTGTTCTAAATAAGCTTTTACTGCTCACAGGCCGTTCGACTACCATTTCCACCCATTTCCAATGTGATGTTGGCCGTTTACTGACAATTCTACGTCAAACATCATTTTTATGCTTAGTTAGGTTTTGTCAAAAAGTAGCCGATGATTAGCCGACATCTAGCTGACGTGCCCCACGGTTAGCCGATGTGTTTGACGGCTAGCTGATGTTCATCTGACGTGCCTGACAGTTAGCCGACATCCAAGAAAATACACAACGGTCGTTTGCCTCGTTTTTTCGTCATTTGTTCAATTCTCCTATTTTTCTTTTTCCATATCCTTCCTCTCTTCATGAACAAGGAATTATGTTCATGTTTCCCATTCATTTCATCCCAAAATCACACATTTAATCATTCTTAAGTTCATTCATATTCCAACCAAATTTCTGAAATTTTGCTGCTTGACACACAATTTTGTTTTGCGCATAACTTTCAATCCACAACTCCAATTTGGCGCTATGATATATCAAAATGATCGTAAAACTCTTAGATTTAATCTTGTGTAAGTCCCCTCCTGAGTTCAGATTCCCGTGGCTCAATACAGGGGCAAAACTGTCCCAGTAATTTTGCTCCATCTCAACCCTTCATGTTATCCTTTGATTTTTTTTAATCTTTAACACCATAGGAACATTAAATTCATTCAATTTTTCCTTGAAATCATCTTTGATCCTTCAATTTTTAGATTCTAACAACTCATAAAAGTCATGTTTATTCAACACAATTTCACTTCTTTCAATCAAAGGCTTCTAACCAATTAACTCCTATTTTCATTTCACTTTGATCATCATCTCTTCAACCAAGATTAACCCTTTGAACTATGATGAAAATTCAATCTTTCATCATACAAAACATTATCCATAAATCCCCTAGGCAGTCGGTACATACATAACCACACACAAGGTTCATATACAAGTTTATAAACCCTAGCTTTTGATCTAAAATCAATACATGAAAATCATGTTTTTATGTTAAAACTGATATAAAAATATTCACCATTCACCCAACAACAACTTTAATTCTAGCAAGGTGAGATTTTACCTTGTATTTAGAGCTCTTTATTGTGATTTGCTCCAAGAATCTCTCAAGAACTCACACACTACATGAAGAACACACACTAGCACATTTTCTCTCTCTTTTTGCTAATTTCTTTGTTGCTTTTTCTCTTGTTTTTCCTTCCTTGTGGCTGCCAAAATTATGGCTGTAAAATAGCCTTCCCACCGCCATATCTCATCAGAATTTTGGCCAAGAAAATTTTAATTCAATTAATTGTGCGGTGGTTTTCATGTAGATGTGTTTCAATCACAATATTACACACCATTTTCCTTGATTTTCTTCCTTGATTTTTCTCTTCTCTTCTTTCTTGTGGCTGCCAATTTTTTTCTGGCCATTTTTCAACCATTCCACTACCATCTTCGTGGAAAAATCATGGTAAAAAGGGTGATGAGATAAAAAATCTCAATAAGTCCATGTGTGCTTTAAGTGTTCAGTGAAAACAGTTCATGAATGTAAAATGTAAGAATTTCATAAGGAAAATACTGGCAAGCAATAAATAATGTTCAAAAGCATAAGTGGTGTTTTGGCTTTTCTAACCATACATATACAATAAAATCATCCACTCAAAAGGGCGGCCATAGGTTACCACACGTTGGGCCCCCTTAACCATACAACGGTCAAAATGCCACACTTTGTGCAGACTGACAAAAGGTAGGTGATCGAAAAATACTGACAAGTAATAAATAATATTCAAAAGCAAGAGTGACGTTTTGGCTTTTTCAACCATACTTCTATAATAAAATTAACCACTCAAAAGGTAGTCATAGGTTACCACACGTTGCGCCCATAACCATATAACAGTCAGAATGCCACACTTTGTGCAGACTGACGAAAGGTAGGTGATCGGCCTACCGGGTAAGATTCTCCTCATTCTCTACACCCAAACAAAATCAGTTGTCCACTTCGGCAACACACAGTCCACATGACTGAAACCTGCTAGCTCAGACCGGCATGACTAAGTAGTACTGGAGTTTCTCTAAGTCGAGTTCATCTTTTAGAGGTGGCCTATTGAAAAAAAAAACTCACTCTTACACTTCAAAACTAGTACTATTAGCCTACCCTTATTGAGTACTCAACGTAGTCCATCCTACTTGGGAGAAAACTGATAAAATATAGCTTTACTTGAAAATGGCAATCAAGAGTTTCCAAAGTCTTTGTGAAAAATTAGTTTTAGAAATAGTTTGGTGTTTGAATAAAACTGCTTGTTGATTTTCAAATAATTGGTGTAATTGAAACAAAGAAGGAAACTGTCCTTATTTGCCTTTACCAAATCAGGGTTCACATACTTCGGGTTTAGCTTGCCATAGAAACTTTTTACAACAAACAAGTTTTATGCAGGAGCTTACCTGATCCTTTGCTCGAGATAAATTAGAGATCCCAAAAGCTAGCGTAACCCCGCCTGGGGTAAATATAAGCCATAATTAAACTCAAGCCACAATTTACTTTCACAAATAAACCTAGCTCAACTTACTACAATCATAACCCTAATGTCCCAAGCTTTAAGGCTAGATAGTAAATAAAATGGTTTATAAAATAAATTTAGCTTGTTATTAAAATAACTAGGGTTTGTGAAATAGCTACTAACAAGTTGAAGGTTTAAATCTTGCTTTAAATAAATTGGAGTTTATTTAATGAAGGGTCCTTGGTCCTAGATGGTATTATTTAAAATAGTGATTTATAATAACTTGTGGTTAGAAAATAATTGGTAAATAAAATTAGTAATAAGTAGATTTTATTATGTTTTGATTAAAACATAATAAATAATTTTATTAGTATTTATGAATATTTGACTTACAAAATTAGCATTTTACCTATTATGATTATTTATATAAAAGGCTTGATTAAATGATACTATTATATATAATATCTATATATTTTATTTCTTTAACAAAAGCTATCATTTATTTGACTAAAATATTATTATTTTATATAATCATTCAAAACCATATTTTCCTAGGGTTTTCGAAATCACTAGGAGAAATTATAGCATAAATCATTTTTATTGATGAAATAAAATTGACTAACTTAATTAACTTAGGGACAACAAGGTCACGATCATAATTTCTATTACTAACCATAATGATGAACATACATTCTACACCAATCATCAAATCATTCAAATTATGAATAAAGGCATAGATCTAAATTTACCAACATATGATCTCAACTCCACTAAACATAATCATATGCATGGCCTCAAAAAAAATATAAGAACATAAATCATATTCACCAAAGGTGACATAATCTCTAACATGCTTGATTAATCATACTACTCACGACATAAGGTATGCAACAAACCCTAAAACATCATATAATCTAACCAAGACCAATCATCATCATGCATCAATCCCAACTCCATCATATAAACATATTTATTCATACTTCAATCTCAACTCCATCATATAAATACATACTCAATCTCCAAATATAGTTCATCCTCATCCAACTACATCTAAGAGACATGATTCTAGGGTTTAAAGAGAAGATGGAAGAAACTTACTTGAGTGATGACTACCTTGGGGACGTTTCTAGAGAATCCTCTAGCTAGGAGACTTGATCCGTCCAATGGAGGAAGAAAGAAACATGGCCATGGTTGAAGTAACCATTCAGCCGAGAGAGAGAAGAGAGAGAGAGAGAGAGAGAGAGAGAGAGAGAGAGAGAGAGAGAGAGAGAGAGAGAGAGAGAGAGAGAGTTCATTAGCATATACTCATCAAGGTTGAAGATGGAAGAAGATGAAGATGATTGTTAATGCTTACCTTGAAGGTGTTCTTGAGCCTTCAAGAAAATTCTAGTTTTTTATCCAAAAGTGAGACTTTGATTTTGGTGTTTGATGTTAAAAATTGCAGAAGTGGATTCAAGGGGTTGAGTAGGTGTAATCTGGAGTTTTTGGAGAAGATTGGACTGGTCTTAGGCGTGAGAGGGTTAGTAGGTGTTCTTGGTATTCTTGGTTTGGAGAGAATGGAGAGAATAGGGAGAGGACTGGCTGAAATTCTGTGTAGGAAGGAGTGGCCGACTGATTTGGAGGGTTTAGGAAGTTGAATTTTCTAATTTTAGAGGAAAAGGAAAGCTGGTTGTTTGAAATCCTAAAAGAATATTTTAGGGAATCAATTTTGGAAACAAATATGGTAAGAAGATCTTGGTTAATGGAGAGCTTTTGGAAGCTTTAATGGCCGACTGAATTGCTGTGATCTTTTCTGAGATGAATGATGTTTGAATGAGCCTTAGAGTGGCCTAAAATATGGTGCACATTGGTGAAGGAATTTTCTGGTTGTTTGAGGGTTAATCTATGGAAGGTTGCTGGAAAATTTTGCTGAAATTTTGGACCTCAATGAATGGCTTGATTAAGGTGATTGATGGAGAGCTTTTAGGAGCAGCCATGGAGCTGTTTTCAAGTAGAATGCTGGAGAAGATGATGAAGCTCAGTTCATGGCTATTCAAGGGGAGTTTGTATAGAAAAATGATGGAGGTTTCAGACAAGGCTGAAGAAGAAGCAAGGCTGGAAAAATCCTGAACAGATTTCGCAAGTTTGCTGGAATTTTTCTGGATAGATTTTGCTGCCATTTTTCAGTCAGCTTGCAAAAGGTTTGAAGGGGTATTCAAAGGTCTTTCAAGACTAGTTTCCAACATTCTTTATGGGGGAAAAACGTAGCTAAGATGTTGGGTGAAAAACTGGAAGAAACAGTTTGGTTTAGGTTCACCAAAGCTGCGAAAATTGCCCAGAAAATTTTCTGGTTTGCACAGATTTTGTGTAGCTCGGTTTTGGTTGAGTTTTTTAGTCTTCAAGCTGAGTGAAATGACCATTTTTCTGGCAGCATTTGGAAGGAAAAGATGTCTGAACTTTTTTACACTTGGGCTGAACAAGAAGCTGGAAAAATTCTAGATTACTACATGAAGAAAATGGATACAGTTAGGTTGGAGTTTCGAAGGTTCAACTATGGAGATTAATTCTCTTGGGACCCTTCCAAAACTCTTCCTCACTTTCAGCCACAAGATAACTCATTCATAGCCATTTTCGAAACCTAATCCTCACAGAACCTTGCTGGAATTTTCTAGAAACAAAATGGCTTAGATAAATTACTCAACCTAATTGATTAAGAATTAAGGAAAGCTAGAAATCAAGAAGGGTATGAATCCATTAGAAATTTTTGTAGGGCACAAGAGTAGGATTAGGACATTCCCATCATGTCTTCCCTAGGGCAACACCCCTACTCTTCCCTAAAGTATACAAGGCCGAAATATAGCCTTCCCAAACAAAAATAAAAATTTAATCATGCTAAAACTCCAATGATGGAATTTGAACTCAAGACTTCAAGAATTAATCCCTAAGCTCTAACCACTAAATCACAACAACTCTTGTTCTTGCTTTCTCTCTTTTTCTTATTTAATCCTCAAGCTATCTCCCTATTTCCACCTCAAGCAAAAATTACCATTTTACCATTCTTATTCAATACACACGATTAAGCCTTCTAAGCTATAAATCACATATCTAAAGCACATAAAACCATATAAAAATATAGTTATGCAAGCAAGAAAATATGATATGCATCCCAACCCCCTTACTCTAAGGTTGGTTATAATTGGGGTTTCACATGAGGTAATGATCTAGATTTTTCCTTTTTGCAAGTTATGCATTGAACACAAAGTTCTCAACACCTCTCCTCATTTTAGGTCTACAGAAATGATCTTTGAGGATGCCTAACATCATGGCAATGCCAAAGTGTCCCATCAAGCCTCCCCCATAGGCTTTCTTAACCAACAAAAACCTAATAGACCTTTTAGGCACACAAAGTTTTCCTTCTTTAAACAAGAAACCCACACTCTTGTAGAATTTCACAACTCCGTTCTTTTCATATGTAATAAAGATGTCCCTAAACTCCTCAACATTGGTGTACAATTCTTTCATTAGCTCAAACCCAAGTATCGAAAGAATTAAGCAAAGCATACCTTTTTGAAAGAGCATCTACTATAATATTTTCTTTACTTTTCTTATACTTGATAATATAAGGAAAAGCTGCAATGAATGCCATCCATCGTGCATGTCTCTTGTTGAGATTTTTATTGCCCTTTTATATGCTCAAGTGATTCATGGTCAGTGTGAATAACAAATTCTATAAGAAGTAAATAATGTTGCTAATACTCAAGAGACCTAACTAAGGTATAAAGTTCCTTATCATAGATAGAGTAGTTTATGACCGCTCTGGATGGCTTTTTACTAAAATAAGCATTAGGAATTTTGTCTTGGGTCAACATGGCTCCTATCCCCACTCCACTTGTAATACCTTGTATTATCACATTTAGTTGGTGACTATTTTCGATAGGATGAGAATTTGTATCATTGGCTAGAACAAGAAATGATTAATATAATGAGATAAATATTTTGGTGCAATAAAAATATTTAGGGGAATTATTAGAATTTTGAAATTATAGGGACCCAGATGAAATTTTGAGATTGTTTTACTGACACCTTTGAACTTCAATTGGTGATTACTTTATACAGAGTGAGAATTTGGATATAAGTCTAGAATAAAAGTTGATCAATGCGATGAGGTAGACGTTTTGGTGAAACTTGAGTTATAGGGGGTATTACTGTAATTTTAACCAAGATCGAAATTTTGACTGCAAATTGTGAAGAATTGAGAAAGAATTAAGAATTTTGATTCCTACTATTGAATTCAATAAAATTCATAGATTCTATTGGTGGAATGATGCGTAAGATTTGGATGTAGAAAATTATACAATTTAAATCCATCCATAGCCAAGTTTTAATTAAAATATTAATTCCTAAATTACACAAATGAACAAATATACTCATCACAAGTATAGTATAGGAAAATAACGAGTATCGATCCTTAAGGAACAACGACCATTAGTTACCGTTCATTCATTATTTAACCGACTCAATAAAGTGATGAGAGTATAAAAAGAAAAATAAAGAAAAATATATACAGTTGAAGGATGAAATAATATGCAATTTAGATAAATATTCTTGAAGATATGGCAATGAATTACATAACAAATAGCACAATTAATTATCATCTTGGCATCATGAAGGAACTATAATAGAATCTAATTATTTCCCAAGTCATAGACTCACTATCTCATGATTAAATTAGTAGATTTTCTAATCAAACCAACATAACCAAAAGATACATTAAAGTCATCTTTCAACAAGTATCCCTATGCTCTAGGTAATAATGAATATGAAATTAGCCAATAATCCTATGCTCTAAGTGAAATCAACTAATCTTTGGTTACCTTAGTTCTTTATTCTTAATTTCGTTTCCCAAGTCTGTTAAAAGATAACAAATATGAAATTAAAAAAATTAAACATCGTTTTCCAAGTCAATTAGAAACAAATGTAAATTCATCAATTCTTTAATAATCACAAGTAATCAAACACCAAGAATGATAATAAATTGATTAAATAGGTAAACTAACTCAAAAATCATGAATCCTAAAATAATGTCAAATTATAATAAAAATATTAATTACATCATTATTATAGAAAGAGAAAACAAAGGTAAAAGAAAGAACTCATAGACAAGCCCTCATTCTTCTCCTTGAAGACCTTCTTGAATAATGCCCATGATTGATGAATCTTGTCTCTTTGTGATTGATTGACTATGAAACCCCAGTCAAGACTAACCTTAGAGTAAGGGGGCTGGGATGCATATCATGCTTTATTTCATGATTAAATATATCTTTTCATATGATGTCTATGTGCTTTGAATTTGATTTTTATTATCTTGAAGTCTTGTTGGTGAGTGATGTGTGAGAGGGGCAAAATGGTAATTTTTGCCTGAGGTGAAAATAAAGAGATAGCTTGTGGATTGAATAGGAAATAATTTTTCTAGTAGAAATAGCAACAAGGGTTGTTGTGGTTTAGTGGTTAGAGCCTTGGAATTAATTCTTGAGGTTTAAGGTTCAAAGTCCATCATAGAAGCTTTAGCTTGACTAAATTTTATTTTGCTTGGAAAAGGATGGTTTCGGCCATGAGGGCCTAGATCAATATGGTGATGATGTCCTAGGAGAGACATGTTAGGAGAATTCTCACTTCACTCTTTTGTTCTTTGCGAAATGCCTAAAGGGAATTCATTCTCCCTTGATCTTTAATTTTTCTTAAATTCCAACTCCTTAGTTTGATTAAGGTGTTCTATCCTTTTCCTTGCCAGAAAATTCAATAGAGGACTAAGGTCTTTTAGGATCAAAATGTCCTAGTAAAAGACTTCTCATGGTTTGGAAAATGTAAATGATTTGTGGGAAAATTCAAGAGGAAAATCCCTCTTGAAAGCTTGCTGAAATTTTTCCTCTAACTTAGTTCATCTATCTTCATGAAATGAGCTGGAATTTTCCAGCTTGTTGTACCTTCAAAATGTCAAAAATTCTAGCTCACATTCCCTCTCAAATGCTACCAGAAAAATGGTCTTTAGGATCAGTTGAGACCTGAAAGTTTTTGCCCAAATTCGGACTGCACAAGCTGGAGCAAAGCAGGAAAAATTCATGTACGAAAATCAGCTTTGTGAGCTCCAAACCAAGCTGTTTTCTCCCAGATTTTGTACAGCACCTTAGCCATGTTTTTCCTCCATAAAGAAGGCTAGAAACCAGCCTTGAATACCCCTGAAATCCTCTTCAAAACTGGCTGCAAATCTGCTGGAAATGGCAGACGAAAATTCTGCCAGAAAACTGCTGTTCAGCCAAATTCTGTGCAAAATTTTTGTCCAGCTTGTTTCCTATTTTGTTTCAACCGAAAACCCCAACCTACTTCTGTCAAAACCTCCCTTAAACCTCCATTAATAGAGCTCCATTGTTCCCTGAAGCTTCTGCACGAAATTCCCTCCATGGCTGACCGAAAATCTCTCAACCAAATCCCTGCAATTTAGCTTGATTACTTTCCAAAATTTCAGCCATCTTGTTTAACAACTTTCCATAAAATTTTGCTCAATTGATCAGACATCTTCTCCACCATTGTGCACCCTAGTTTCGGCCATCACAAGCCTCCTTTAACCAGCTTTAATTCCCCAAAAAACTGCACAATCCAGTCGGCCATAGGAGACTTCAAAGTTGTCCAGAAAAATCAAGATATTCTTAGAATATCTAGTTTCCAAATTCTCTTCCTAAAAATATTCTTCAAGGATTGTAACAACTAATCTTTCCTTTCCCTTCCAAATCAAAGAAGTCACTCCCTAAACCCTACAGAATTTCGGCAGCCACAACTCCTCAGAAAAATCGGCAGCTTCTTCTTCTCTCTCTCTCGATTTTCTTCAAGCAACAAGAACACACACACACACTACACCAAGAACACCTACCTCTTCTCTACACCTAATACACCTCCAAACCACTTCAAACCCTCACGAAAATCTCCAGATTTGATCTACTCCTTGCTGTGCATCCATCAACACCAATATTAACATCAAACTCCTCCAAACATCTTGCTACTTTGGATCAAAAAGCAGAAATTTCTGTGAAGAGCAAGATCATCTTCAAGGTAAACTTATTCTAACAACTTCATCCTCTTCAAAATTAATCTCTAATGAAAACCTATATGAATAAGCATGCTAATGATTTCTTCTTCTTTCTCTCTCTCTCTCTCATGGACCGAAATTCTCTCTCTTGGCCGAATGGTCTCTTCCTCCATGGCCATGCTTTCGCCACCCTTTTTGAACAAGATTAGCCATCTAGGAGTTGAGATCTTCTCTAAACTTCTTCAAGTCATTCATCAATCAAGTAAGTACCTTCAATCTTCTTTTTAAAATTTAGAAGCATGTCTCTAGGTTGATGAATGGCGATGGGTTTGTGTATGTGATGTTGTTGATTGAAGCATGAGTATATGTATGATTGTGAAGGAGATGGGATTTATGCATGGAAGGATTATATTGGTGGATTTAACGATGAGTTGAGATTTGATGCATGTCATAGGTAGTATTTGTGATGAAGCATGCTAGAGATTATGTCACCATGGGTGAATAGGATTTATGAGCATGATTAGATTTTGAAGCCATGATCATGTTTATGCTAGTAGATGTTAAATCATGTAATAATAAATTTAGATCTATGCCTATGTGCAAGATTTGGATGATTTGATGAATTGAAGGATTGAATATGTTATTGATTATGGTTGATCATGGAATCTTGATCATGATCTAGTTGTCCCTAAGCAAATTTTATTTCATAAATAAAATATTTACT
This sequence comes from Voacanga thouarsii, assembly GCA_026120185.1. Taxonomy (NCBI): domain Eukaryota; kingdom Viridiplantae; phylum Streptophyta; class Magnoliopsida; order Gentianales; family Apocynaceae; genus Voacanga; species Voacanga thouarsii. The sequence goes on from JANUWF010001409.1 coordinate 416,157, forward strand.
AATAATTTTTGCTAAAGAATTTCGAAAACCCTAGGAAGGGTAGATTTGGAATTATAATATATGTAAAGGATATTTTAGTCAAATAAATAATGATTTTTCTAGAAAATAAAATAAAAAAATATTATTCAAAATAAAGCAAATTAATTAAAGCCCTTATGAAAAAGATTCATACTTAATAAAATATTTACTAGATCAAAACCCTTAAGGATTTACTTATTATTTTCCAAGAAAGACTTATTAAATTTAATCTTAACTAGCTTTAGCTATCAATTATTTTCTAACAACTAAGCTACCATTAAATTACTATTTTACCTAGTACCACCTATGGCTCTTAATCAAATAAACTCTAAATTTTCCTTAACAAGAGTTGAACTTTCAACTTAATAGAATTTATTTCCTAATCCATTAATTATTTTAAATAACAAATTAAACTGAGCTTATAAACCTATTCAATTATTGTTTTGCCTTAAAGCTTAGGACACTAGGATCATGGTAGTAGTGAATTAAGTTGATTTAAAATTGAGAAAGTGGATTGTGGCTTGAATCTGATTAAGATTTGTATTTGTCCATGTGGGGTTAGGTCATCTGTCCGAGACCTTGTTGTTGTGAGCAAGAATCAGGTAAGCTCCTGCATAAAACCTGATTGATGTGAAATGATTTCCTTATGGCAAGCCAAATGTGGAGTGCAAGGGCACTCGATTATTTGAAAGCAATTGAGGGTTGAATTCAACATTAATTGCAACGCTTAAAATTATTAAAAAGTCTTTGGGCAGATTTTTCCAAACTTGAAACTCTTTCTAAAACTAATTTCTCCCAAAGCTTTGGAAACCCTCAGATTGTTCTTTTCATGAAGCACAATGCTTTGTTCATTTTGTCCCAAGTGGGGAATGTCGTTGAGTACTCAATAAGGGTGGACTACTAGGACTAGTCTTTGAAGGGTTAGGGTGAGTCTCTCAGTAGGTGGCCACCTCTGAGGGGTGAGTCCTTCCCGGATAAGATGCCAGTTCCAGTGAGTCGTGCCGGTCCAAGCTAGCAGTTTATTTTGTTTCAGTCAAGTGACTGTGTTTTTGCCGGAATGGACACCCGGCGGTTGTTTGGGTATAGAGAATGAGGAGTATCTTGCCCAGTAGGCCGATCACATACTTTTGTTAATCTGCATAACGTGTTAGGCATTCTGACCGGTTATGGGGCCCAAAGTGTGGTAACCCATATCCCTTTCTTTCGAGTGGTTGATTTCATTACTTATGTATGGCTAGAAGAGCCAAAACGCCACTCTTGCTTTTGACTAATGTTTATTGCTTGCCAATGTTTTTCTTATAAAGATTTCACACTTTGCATCCATGAACTGTTTCCACTAAACACCCAAAGCACACACGGACTTATTAAGATTTCTGTCTCACCACCTTTTATCATGATTTCAGGTTGATCTTGTTGTGGGTGAGTAGCTACCTTGGAAGAGAATGTGTCTTTTGATTTTATGTATTGCTTTGGGAAGACGAGAGTGGATGATTTTAATTATGGTTTTTGTTTTGGAATTTCATGGATGTACTTTTGAAGTATTTTTTTTTTGTTGTAATAAATTCTTTTAGTTTGAGTATTATTTATTCCAGCAATTTTTATTTGTGACCTAGTTATAAAGACCCCTTATCCTTTAGACGGGGCGACATCCCCGGCCCTGGCGGGCCTAGGTTTTCCAGGGGTGTTACATTGACAGCTTGGATCCTTGGATTCATATGTTTTTCTTATGTTTTCCTTGCTTAAATAGGCTCCGAATATGCCAAAATTCATTCCCTAAGAGTTCTAGGCCGAGTATAAGTTAGAAAAAATCAAAACACTTAGGAAATTTCCAAATCTGCATGTAATAGGAAAAATCGCCGCCATTAGACAGTGTTGGGCCGGTACCAGCCGTGCAGAGCACAGTTAGTTGGCATGGTCTGCTTTGTTTTTCGGTCTTTCTCCCATGCTTCCAGGCTAGGGTTGGCATTGGCTCTGTGGGACACAGCCGGTGCCAGCCATGCACTACAGCGGTTACGATTTTTCGTCATTTTTGCCTTCGTTCTGTAATAAAATACCAAAATACCTTTCCAAGAGCAAAACAAATATGAAGGAATATGATTAGTTATTGTATCAAATATATCACAATACATCCTTAAATAATTAGAAAATCATTAATAAATTTAGCCCCTATCACATTCCCCCACATTTGAATCTTTACTTGTCCTCAAGCAAAGTACTTTAAGACAAGGAAAAAGAAGACAAACTTTCAAAAATTATAACTTATAACAAAGCCACAATTCTCCTTCAAACTTTAGATACGACCTTGTCATTCTTTCAACCCTTTGAAAATATTTACAAATTGAAACACTAGATAAGACATACTAAGGTCCTTGAAGTCAAGTTAATTAAATTTATACTTTAGTCTAAAAAAATTATTTCATCCTTCAAGTAAAACTATAGATAATGTAAATCATATAAGTCAAGCTATCTACCAATTCAAGCATTATAAACTCAAAAATTGCACAACTCAAGTAAGGATTTAAGGAAATCACTCAACTCTTCTTTTTCAAAGACTTAGGAAATTAATAGCCTCAAGTGAATAGATTTTTCTTTATACACCATATTGGCCCCCTTATAGTCATTATACATTTTTTTTCATCATATTTTTTCAACATTTGCTTTCTTTGCTCTTTCTTGCTTTTTTGCCTTTGGGATAGCCTCAAGACAGTGTACCAAACAATACTTGCTACTTGTCTCCACATTGACCTCATTTTCAGCAAAAGGTCTTCAATCAATAAAAAAATAAAAGTATCTTTTTCAACTCAATTTTTTTCTAACTCTCCAAATAATGAATTTTTCCACTCAATATTTTCAATTTCCTCACATTCCTTACTCATTACTTAAAGCCAAGCGAATTTTAAATCTATAATATAAGAATTAGTCAACAACTTTCCCTACATTCATCATATTATCCACCTTCAAACTAAATGAATAAAATAACATTCAAACACTAATCAATAAACAAGATCAACTCAAATTCTCAAGACTTAATATATCCAATCAAATAAACCAATTCATTGTTAATAAAAATCCAACCAATTGAATGACAAAAATCATATCCCAAATAAGAAAGATAACTCTAACCGCATTATAAGTCAAAGTAATGAAAATCAAAAGAATTTCAAAAAAATTTAGCCAATGTAGCCCAAAAACTAGAGTATAGGGAATATATTTTCAATGCTAAATTCTTCCCCACACTTAAACTGAACATTGTCCTCAATGGCAAAAAAAAAAAAAAAAAACAAAAACAAAAACAAAACAAAACAATGAAAGCAAATTCAATGGACTAAAATAAAAAAAGAAGAAGAAGATAAGAAAAGAAAATACTTCCATAATAGAGTAGCCTCAACATAGGTGAATCCATCACAAGGAGTCATTGGGTCATGTACCTAAAAGAATAACATAAAAGAAACAAAAAAACATAAAACTAGAAAAGCAAAAAAATTGAAAACAAAAATAAACTAAGAAGAAACCAAAGAAAATTTATGAAAATATAACTAGAAAAGAAAACTAAATAAAATAACTAGGGATCAGTAGAAAAATGCTCAATCATCATCATCATGGACATCCTCATCATCATCACCCTCAGCCATATGGCTACCATTACCTCTGTGAGGTTCAGGGAATCGCTGCATCTATTGCACCTATTATTGATCTTGAGCATCTTACCTCCTAGTGAGGGCAGTCATGGACTCACGAAGCTGAAGAAGTATCTCCTTCTATGTCTCCATGCCCACTTTCAAGTGCTCCAACTAACCCCTCACCTCAATCTTAAAATCATTCCTTGATTGAGACGTGTACTACTAGCGCGAGCTCGAGGTAGTGGTGTAGGGTGCTCCTCCACTGATGGAAGCTCAACTTGGCCTGAGTGCTACATATCATAAGGCCTCAACCATCACCTCACCACAATACTGTACTGATAACCACAGCTAACCAATGTTTACTCAGTAACTAGATCTCTCATAGTTGTGGTCTTAGTAAGTTCCCTCCTCAAAACTAATACTAAAAGCTTCTAAAATTTTCATGATCACCAGGGGGAAAACAAAAGCTTTGGTGGAAAGGTGAGAATGTACCACATCCCGCATAGATTGGATAATCAAAGGAGTAAGCGAGATAGGCTGGGTGTGCGTTATCTTATGTAGAATATAAAGGTCAATCACTCAGAACTCATTGAACCCACTAGTCTTAGGAACACTATTGTAAGAAAAGATGTAGAGTAGGGCATAGGTTGGCCTCAAGGTCATTGTTAGAATAGAAACCTACCTGCCGTACCGGACCTCTCTTGTACATCTTTAGCATAGCTCTAGTATCACTTACTTTCCATTCAGGATCAGAAATTATCTTTTGGTTGTGGTAATCTACAGCTAACCAATGGACTTCATCATTAATATGTAAGATGGCAGTCAGTCTTTCTCAATCCACAAAAATAGGGGTTCCTTTTACCCTAGTCTCAATGGTCTCAAGATGATTATTTCATTTCTGGACCATATTAGCATAAAACTCTTTAACCAAGATACGGCAATAGGGTCCTTTCAATTGAATAATAGGCCCTTACCCCAATTATCTAAACATCATTCCTAGCTTAAGGGCACGGTCTAGAAAGGATACAAAAGTACATTCTACAATGATTTTATTAAAAGCCCTCTTGAAGTACCACTCTTGATAGGAATGATCAATGAAATCAGTAGGGTGTAAAAATAATGGATCTATAGATGTAGGGACAGAGGAATATGAGGCTTTAGCCCTTTTAGAAGATTGGCCTTTGTCTTTAGGCATGATGATGGTGTTTGAATATGGGTATCGTGAAAGAATGATAATGAGGCACTACAATAATATTACAACAATCTTACCCTGGTACAATCAATCCACCACAACACAACACAATACAACGCACAATCCTCAACAATTCCCAATTTTCAATCAATCCACAACCTCCTCAATCCACAATATCAATAAATCCCAATCTCTTTTCAAATCTTGCAAAAAAAAAAATATAGCACCACAATTCAAACCACCATATAATTTTTCACTTGTACACAACCTAATCATAGCATGTGAAGAACATGTCCATAGAATAATTCATGAAGAATTCATTATGGCTAATAACATTACCTGTCTAGCATGAATTCATTACCAATATAATTTCAATGACCCAAAAATAGTCAACATATGATCAAATTATGAAACATGTGATAGCAAAAATAATTCGTGAATCATATAGTCATCCTATTCCAGTCATAATGGAGCCACCAATTCAATCAAATTTAACCACCAACTCCAAATTATGCAATTTTCGCCCAAAAATAATGAAAAATCCATGTTAAGAATTTAACCATAAGAATGCAAGAAAAATTATACATTTGTGTTTTCCATTGCATGGGCAAGAAAAATGTGCAATTTTTTTTTTTTTTTGAAGAAATCTTCACTTGAAAGAAGAGATTTGAAAGTAGGTTATTGTGGAAAAAATTGGGATTTTTTAAGTTTTAATTTGTAGATTCATAAAAAACAATGAGAATTGATGTTGGGTTGCTATTTTTGAAGGCAAAAATTGATCTGGCAGTGTTTGGAGATGAAGAAAAGGCACGGGGTGGAAAGAAAAATTGAGAAAAGTTTGAAAATAAATGGCCAAAATTGGCCATATAGAGAGGAGACCCAGCGCCAGCTCCGGCTCCATGCACCTAGGCCAGTGCTGGCCTAGGTCTATCCGGCATATATATATATATATATATATATATATATATATATATATTAATTTTTTAATTAATGAAATCAACAATAAGGAAAAACACATAGGCATGAAGAAAATGCCATTATCTCAAAAATAAAAAATACGGAAAGATAAACAAAAGCAAACAGAAATTAAAGAGAGTCCCAATTAAACGAAAATCAAAGTAGTGAAAATTCATCTTTTTCCACGGTCTTGACCACGTGGATTTGTTTTGATGTTCCCAGGAATAGATCCCGTTTGACGGTCTCGAAGAAGCTTGGCCAATTGCCCAATATGATTTTCAAGATTGTGCATTGATGCTTCCAAATTCCTTGTCACAGCATCCACTTCTCGGAATCTTGCCTCTGTTGAGCTCAACATTTTGTTAACCAACTCCTCCAATGATGGCTTTGATAGTGGTGCATTGTAGGGTGATGAGGGTTAAGTATTTTGATTGCCACCAAAATTAGAAGGCCTAGGTTGGTTTTGATTTGTATCCAAGAGAAATTAGGATAGTTCCTCCAACTAGAATTGTATGTGGCACTATAGGAATTGTTATCTTGTCACCCATTACTCATAAATGCTGCTTGTTCTAGGGAATTTTGGGATGAACCCATGATTTGGCACTCATGATTGGAATGCTCTTCTCCACAAAAATCACAGTTAACATTTATTACTTGGCCTGGTGAGAGGGTCATCACTATTTGTTCTATTTTTTGCGTAAGTGCCTTAACCTTAGCTTCCAAAGCAGCTATAGCATCCATTTTATGTATACCTTGAACACGAGCCCTATTTCTCGAATTACTTCGTGAGTAGTTATTCATTGAAATGTTCTCCACTAACTCATATACTTCCTTTGGAGTGTTAGAATTGATAGTCCCTCCAGCAAATGCATCAACTAACTGTTTGGAGGCAAAGTGTAGTCCACTATGAAAAATATGTATTTGCATTCCTAACTCAAACCCATGATGAGGATACTTTTTAAGCATCTCCTTCCACTAAAGGCTTTCAGAATCTAATTGTTGGAAGGCAAAAATGTATGTCCTAAGTTTGGCTGTTCTGGCTGAGGGAAAGTATTTTGCCAAAAATTTCTCAGCTAGCCCATTCCATGTAGTGATGGATTCTACTAGTAAAGATTTTAACCATGATTTGACTCTATCCCTCAAAGAAAAAGGAAAAAATCTCAACTTTATAGCATATACTGAAACACCATTCATCTTGAAGGTATCACAAATTTCTAAAAAACTAGCAAGGTGAGCATTAATGTTTTCATCTGATAGCCGATCAATTTATACCATGTTGTGGATCATTTGGATAATGTTCGTCTCAAAATTGTTTGCCTCCACCCTAGGTTTAGTGATACTTGAGTCTGTTCTTGAAATCGCTAGCTTAACAAAGTCATCTATAATCCTCCTACCATTATTTCCACCATTGTTACTATTGTTGTTTTGCATAATGAAATAATTTATAAAACAGTATTATAAACATTGCCAAATTCACTACAAAAAAAGAAAAAAAAAAAAGCCTTTGGTAACAAAATATTTTCCTAGCTAAAAGTCCTTTTCGCAAGGAAAAAAAATTTGTCGCCCGTTCGTCGCTGAAGCGCCATCACCAAAGCATTCTGGCGACAAAACATTGTGTTTTGTCACCAATGTGAGCCTTTTAGCGAGGAAAATTGTTTCCTCACTAAAACTCCAACTTTTAGCTAGGAAAATTTTTGTCACAAAAACCAGAGAATTTTTGTCACCAAAACTGACATTTTGTCGCTGATGATTATGTTTTCATGACAAAAAATTTTGTCGCGAAAGATTTTTCTCTCAATGGCCAATTTTATTTCACAAATTTGTAAAAAAAAAAATTTATAAATTTTTTGAAGGAATCAATGGCGACAAAGTTTTTTGTCATTGGCGAGAAAAGTTTCCTAACAAAAAGTCATGCTCTTTTGTGAGGAAAAACTTCCTCGCCAAAAAGCTCTTGGTGAGGAAACTTTCACTCTTTTGCGAGGAAATTTTCCTAGCCAAAAGTTATACTCTTTGGCGAGGAACTTTCCTCGCCAAAGAGGTGGAATTTTCCTCACCAAAAGAGCTCTTTGGTGAGGAAAAAAGTTTCCTCGCCAAAGAGAACTTTGGCTAGGAAAAGTTTCCTGCCAAGAGCTTTTTTTCCCTCACCACAGAGCTCTTTGGCGAGGAAAGTTTCCTTATCAAAAGGTTATTATGAATTGAAAAAAAATAAAAAAATTTTGAATTTTTTCAGAATCTGTGCATGCACCACACCTATTGCACACCGTATTGCTTCTTATTGCATGGTCCATGTGAACCTACCACACCTGATTGCACCACTTCAATTTTGCGACCGCAAGGAGAGATTCGAACACTGGTCTGGCAGTCTGGAGTGCAATGCACACACTCAACCGCTAGGCCAAACTTCATGTTTGATCATATCTTTTTTTTTTTTTTTACTTAAATTATTTGTAAAGTTCTATTTGAATTTTAAAAAAAAAAAAACATTAGTATTATAACAAAATATAATAATCATATTAAGTGTACTAGTAAAACAAACTATTCAATATAATAAGTTATTTTGTATATTTATATAATTTTAAAAGTCTATATGCTATTAATTATATTATCATTTTTAATAAATTATGTCATTGTTTTTACTAAATAATTTTATACATATAGATCAATTAGAAAAAAAGACTCATACACACACATACACACACATAAATAATTATATAAATTAACTATCAATACATATTATTCAATAATATGCGATAATTTGGACATCTATATATGTTTGGATAAATTTAAATGGTAATTAATTTATTGATTACATATTTAAATATACATGTGTGTGTGTGTGTGTGTGTGTGTGTGTGTGTACTTATATATACACATATATAGAATAATTGTAAAAACATTTTGGGGACATATTGTAAATGTTTAAAAATTTAGGGACCAATATAAAATTTTGTTGCGATCATACTATAAATATTCAAAACGTTATGGACTAATTTGAAAAATTTTTGTTGGTCATTTTATAAATATTAAAAAATTTAGGGACCAATTAAATTTTTTTTGAGAGGCCATTTTGAAAATATAAAAAAATTCAAGGACCAAAATATATTCAAATATTATATTAATGTATACACATATTCATAAATAAATAAATATATATATATATATTCACACACACACACACACACACATATATATATTTATATACATATTCATATATACAAATATACGTATTTATTTATGTTTGTGTGTGTTTCTATATATGTTAATATATTCATATATATATTTACATATGAATAAATAAATAAATAATATATATTTATATATATACACACACACACACACACACAAATTTAAAGGTAATTGGATATGTTTTACCGCATAATCTAGCATAATCTTCGTAAAAATGCCAAAAACCTAACAGATTTAGAAATATCGGCATATCAAATTAACGATCGAACCGCTAGATTTAATAAATTACTAAAAATAGTATTGTGACCAAATTTAAAGATAATCGAACATGTTTTACCACAGAATCTAGCATAATCTCAATAAAAATGCTCGAAACCTATCATATTTACAAAGATAGACATATCAAATTAACGATCCAACCGTTAAATTTTATAAAATCACTAAAAAATGTATTATGACAAAATTTAAAGATAATCAGATATGTTTTGCCACCTTATCTATCTTAATCTCTATAAAAATATTGAAAACCTAACACATTTAGAAATATATGCATATCAAATTAATGATCCAACTGTTAGATTTGATAAAATCACTAAAAAAAGTATTATGACAAAATTTAGAGGTAATCAGATATATTTTGCCACAGAATCTAGCTTAATCTATGTAAAAATGATGAAAATCTAACACATTTAGAGATAGAAGCATATCAAATTAACATTTCAACCGCTAGATTTGATAAAATTACTAAAAAAAGAATTGTGACCTAATTTAAAGATAATCGAACATGTTTTACTACAGAATCTAGCATAATCTCAATAAAAATGCTCGATACCAAACACATTTAAAAAGATAAGTACATCAAATTAACAATCAAACCGTCAGATTTTATAAAAATACTAAAAAAATGTATTATGACAAAATTTAAAGGTAATAAGATATATTTTATCACAAAATCTATTGTAATCTTTGTAAAAATGCTAAAAAAACCTAACACATTTAGAAATATACGCATACCAAATTAATGATCCAATTGTTATATTTGATAAAATCACTAAAAAAAGTATTATGACAAAATTTAGAGGTAATCAGATATGTTTTGCCATAGAATCTAGCTTAATCTCTGTAAAAATGCTGAAAATCTAACACATATAGAGATAGAAGCATATCAAATTAACAATCCAACCATTAGATTTAATAAAATTACTAAAAAAAGAATTGTGACCAAATTTAAAGATAATCGAACATGTTTTACCACAAAATCTAGCATAATCTCAATAAAAATGCTCAATACCAAACACATTTAAAAAGATAAGCATATCAAATTAACATCCAACCGTCAGATTTTATAAAATCACTAAAAAAACGTATTATGACAATATTTAAAGGTAATCAGATATGTTTTGCCACAACGTCTAGCGTAATCTCTGTAAAAATGCTGAAAAACCTAACACATTTAGAAATATATGCATAACAAATTAATGATCCAACCATTAGATTTGATAAAATTACTATAAAAAAAGTATTATAACAAAATTTAGAGGTAATTAAATATGTTTTACCATAAAATCTAGTTTAATCTCTGTAAAAATACTGAAAACGTAACACATTTAGAAATATAAGCATATCAAATTAACAATTCAACCGTTAGATTTGATAAAATTACTAAAAAAAAGTATTGTGACTAAATTTAAAGATAATCGATATGTTTTACCACAGAATCTAGCATAATCTCAATAAAAATACACAAAACCTAACACATTTAGAAAAATAGACATATCAAATTAACGATCCACCTATTAGATTTTATAAAATTACTTAAAAAAAGTATTATGACAAAATTTAAAGGTAATTAGATATGTTTTGCCATAAAATCTAGCGAAATCTATGTAAAAATGCTGAAAACCTAACACATTTAGAAATATATGCATATCAAATTAACGATCAAACCATTGTGGCAAAACATATATATGACACACAAACACATATATATTTATATATATGTTTTGTGTGTGTATATATATGTATGTGTGTGTGTGTGTATGTGCATATATATATATATATATATATATATGTGTGTGTGTGTGTGTGTGTGTGTGTGTGTGTGTGTGTGCGCGCGCGCGCGCACGCACGCGAGTGTGTATATGTATATATTTGTATGTGTGTGTATATATGTATACACATAGACACATACAACAACAACATCTATTTATATATATGACAAAATACTCGAAGTCTAACTCATTTACAGAGATAGACATATCAAATTAACGATCGAATTGTTAGATTTGGTAAAATCGCTAAAAAAAAGTTTTATGACCAAATTTTAAGGTAATAAAAAATGTTTTGATATAGAATCTAGCACAATCTATATAAAAATATAGAAAATTAACATATTTACAAAGATAGCATATCAAATTAACAATCCAATCATTAGATTTGATAAAATCACTAAAAAAACATATTAGGGCAAAATTTAAAGGCAATCGAATATGTTTTTCCACTTAATCTAGCATAATCTCTATAAAACTGCTCGAAACCTAACCCATTTACAAAGATATGCATATCAAATTAATGATCCAACCGTTAATTTTGATAAAATCGTTAAAAAAAGTTTTATGACCAATTTTTAATTTAATCTAATATGTTTTGGCAAAGAATTTAGTATAATCTCTATAAAAATATAGAAAACCTAATACATTTAGAAAGATAGACATATCAAATTAATGATCCAACCATCAGATTTGATAAAATCACTAGAAAAAGTATTAGGACTAAATTTAAAAGTAATCGAATATGTTTTGCCCCTTACTCTAGCATGATCTCTATAAAAATACTCGAAACCTATCTCATTTACAAAGATAGACATGTCAAATTAACGATCCAACCATTAGATTTTATAAAATCACTAGAAAAAGTATTAGGACCAAATTTAAAGGTAATCGAATATGTTTTGGTATAAAATCTAGTATAATCTCTATAAAAATACAAAAACCCTAATACATTTACAAAGACATGCAAATGAAATTAACAATCTAACCGTTCGATTTAATAAAATTATTAAAAAAAGTATTAGGACCAAATTTAAAGGTAATCGTATATATGTTGCCACTTAATCTAGTATAATCTCTATAAAAATACTCGAAACCTAATCCTATTTATAAAGACAGACATATCAAATTAACAATCTAACTGTTAGATTTGATAAAATCACTAAAAAAAGTTTTATGACCAAATTTTAAGGTAATCGAATATGTTGTGGCATAGATCTAGCATAATCTCTATAAAAATATAGAAAGGTTAACACATTTAGAAAGATATATACATCAAATTAATGATCTAACTATTAGATTTAATTAAATCACTAAAAAATGTACTAGGACCAAATTTAAAGGTAATTGGATATGTTTTGTCACTTAATCTAGTATAATCTCTATAAAAATGCTCGAAACCTTATCCATTTACAATGATAGGCATATCAAATTAACAATCCGATTGTTAGATTTGTTAAAATTATTAAAAAATAAATTACAACCAAATTTGAAGGTAATCGAATACATTTTGCGTTCTAATCTTGCATAATCATTATAAAAATACCCAAATCTAACGTATTTATGAGGATAGATATATCAAATTAACGTGTTAGATTTATTGAATTTGCTAAAAAATATATTATGACCAAATTTGAATGTAATCAGACATGTGTTTCTGCATAATCTAGCTTAATTTCCATAAATCAGCCCAAAATATAATGCATTTATAAATATTTAAAACTTAGGGACTAATTTGTAAATTTTTTGGATTATATTTTAAATATTCTAAAATTTAATGATCAATTTTATAAATTTTGGTTATCATTTTATAATTTTACAAAATTTAAGGAGTAGTTTGTAAAATTTGTGGTCATATTTTATATATTTAAAAATTTAGGGACCAATTTATAAATTTTTTTTAGAGTAATATTATAAATATTTTTAAAATTTAGGGATCAATTTACAAATTTTTGAGGTAATTTTGTAATTATACAAAATTTAAAAATTAATTTACAAAATTTTTGGGATGATGTTGTAAATATTTAAAATTTTAAAGATAGGTATTAGCTAGGAAATATGAATTTTGTCACTAAAAGTATAGTTAATTGTGATAAAATTTAATATTTTTAGCTAGAAAATAAATTTTTGTTGCTAATGATACATTATTAGCGAGGAAATTTTGGCTAGGAAATGAATTTTCGTCATTGATGATGCATCAAATTTTCCTCGCTAATACAATTACTTCCTAGCTAAAGACATCACTTTTAGCTAGGAAATAAAAATTATGTCCCAAAGGTCCTAGTCAATAGCGACAAAAAAATTTTGTCGTTGAAGAAAAATTTTCCTAGCTAAAGGGTACTTTTAGCGACAAAACTTTAGTTAGGAAAAAAATTTTGTCGCCAATGTATCATTTTCTTGTAGTGTTGGTTAAGCTCTATCTCTCCTGTTGAACTGGTTTGCTTGTCCTTTTGCTTGAGTGCCCTCTGAATCCTTGTCAAAGTTCTTTCAATCTCAGGATCAAAATCTATTAGTTCTTGAAATTGTCGGGTCATATACTAAGAGCTAAGAATACATGAAAAATAAGATGGTGAGATTACAGAATTTACAAATAGTCAATTAACGTACAAAAGTTCAACATAAACAAAGTTAGTTAATTAAAGTACATTTATACATACAACAAGATATGGCACTAATTTAGACAAAGAACATATATACATATTTACATATAGATATATATGCCTATAAATATGGTTAAATCAATTAAATTTAAGCTCTCGTGATATTGTTCCTGGGCAACGGTACCAAAAACTTGATGTATAAGATTTGGGTGCAGAAAAACCATACAATTTAAATCCATCCCTAGCTAAGTTTTAATTAAAATATTAATCCCCAAATTGCACATATGAGCAAGTATACTCAGCGCAAGTATAGTATGGAGAATTAATGAGTATCAATCCTCAAGGAACAACTACCATTAGTTACCAACCTAATAAAGTGATGAGAGTATAAAAAGAAAAATAAAGAAAAATATATACAACTCAAGGATGAACGAATATGCAATTTAGACATATATTCTTCAAGACATAGGAATGAATTACTTAGTAAATATTACAATTAATTATCATCTTGACATTATGAAGAAATTATAATAGAATCCAATCGTTTCCCAAGTCATAGACTCACTATCTCATGATTAGATTTCCCAATCAAACCAACATAACCAAAAGATGCATCAAAGGCATCATTTAAAAATTATCCCTATACTCTAGGTGATAATGAACATGAAATTAGCCAATAACCCTATACTCTACGTGAAATTAATTAATCTTTGGTTACCTTAGTTCTTTCTTCTTAACTTCGTTTCCCAAATCCGTTAAGAGATAACAAATATAAAATTAAAAAAATTTAAAAAATCAAATATTGATTTCCAAGTCAATTAGAAACAAATCTAAATTCATCAATTCTTTAATAATCACAAATAATCAAACACCAAGAATGATAATAAATTGATCAAATAGCTAAAATAACCCAAAAATCATGAATCTCAAAATAATGTCAAAATTGCAATGAAAACATTAATTACATCATTATTCTAGAAAAAGAAAACAAGGTAAAAGAAAGAACTTATAGACAAGCCCTCCTTCTTCTCCTTGATGACCTTCTTGAATAATGCCCCTTGATTGATGAATCTCGTCTTTTTGTGATTGATTGGTAGCTTTGATAATTGGATTCATATGTTTCTCTTGTGTTTTTCTTGCTTAAATAGGCTCCCAAGATGTCAAAATTTGTTTCCTAAGAGTTCTAGGCCTAATAAAAGTTGAAAAATATTAAAACTTTTAGGAAATTCCCAAATCTGCGGGCAACAGGAAAAATCGCCGCCATTGGATTGCGTTTAGCCGGCGCCAGCTGTGTTGTGAAATTGGACAGTGTTAGGACCGGCACCGACTGTGCTGTGCTGTGAAATCTTCGTTCCCTAAATGGTTGTTGTTCTTGGAGAAATTGAGAAAGAGAGAAAATGAAATAGCAAAGAAGAAAAGGAATAGCAGAGAAAGAGGAAGCTTTTTGCGGTGAAGTGCTGTGAAAACAAAAAAATTGGCTATGTTTGGGAGTAGAAGAAATAGTAGAGAAGTCGTGGTCGCGGTTGCTATAAAAAGAAGAAGAATTATGTGCACTTTGGAAGAGAAATGAGAGAAAGAAGAGAAATGATGGAAGCTTGGCTTTCCGAATATATGTTTTCCCGAACTGCTTCATAAATTTGCTTTTGCTTTCCTGTGATGTTTGAAGGAAGTTGTCTGGAATTTTGCTTTCCTGTGCTGTTTGTGCTTCAACTCTCATGCTATCTGGCTTTAAAGCTTTTGCATAAGATGAATTTTGGTAGCATTATATCTCGTGTCTGCCTATTAAGCCTTGCATCTGCAAAATACGAAGTACAAGCACCTCGTATCTAGTAGATGCGAGGTGCAATGCGATCTCCCGTCTTCCATATGCAAGGTCTCTTTTTGACCAAAAATCAGTTCTACCAGCGTGGAGTATTCCTCACATCTCGAGGTCTACTAGTGCAAGGAGCGTGCAGTGGAACCTTGCGTCTATCATATGTGAGGTCTCTTTTTTTGACCAAAAATCAGTTTTGCTAGCATGGAGTATACCTCGCATTTGGTAGATACGAGGTATACTAGATGGAAGAAGCCCCCTCTATGCCATTCATCCAATTCCAAACTCATTTTCAATGGGTTTTTTCAATTTTGATCCCTTTTGGTCAAAAGCCTCGTTGTGGAACAATCACATAGAAATTCAAATAGCAAAGACCATGGCAAATCCATCACATCCTCCTCAGCACTTCTTCCACTACCAAACTAGTTTTTTGCCCCTAAATCCACTGCCGAGACTGGGTTGGATCTAATTTTGCAGGCGAAGAAGATGAAAAGGAAAGGGTGAAAAAATCAAAATCAAAATAAATTAGATTACAAACTTACTCCTTTAGATTTTTTTTTTTTATATACAAATTAACCAATCCAAAAAGAAACGGAAGAATCTAAATGAAAATTTAAGAATTTTTTGAGGACATGATCAGTAAATTTGATATAAATATTTATAAAGTTAAATTGTAATTAATCTTCAAGTACCACCATTGTATTATACCAATTAATAATTGGCTGAAAAACACTCTTGTGTTTATTCTATATATCTCAAGGTATTTATACAAGATACTTAGACCTATTTAAGGTAAGCCAACTATACATTACAAATATAGAAACAATTACAGAAAATAATTACAGCTATAATTGCTAAATTTATGTAGCTATATATGCTAAGTCTCCCCCTCAAGTTGGTGCATAGATATCACACATGCCCAACTTGGACAATGATGCATAAAATGGTCCACTAGTAACAGCATGAGTCATTATGTCAGCCAGTTGCTCTGCACTCTTAATGTATGGAACCTCTATCATACTAGAATCCAGACTATCCTTGATATAATTCTTGTCAAGTTCAATGTGCTTAGTTCGCTCATGTTGAACTGGATTGTTAGCGATCTCAATAGCTATTGTGTTATCACAATATAGTACCATAGGTTTCTTTGGACCAAACCCAAGTTCTGTCAAGAGAATTTTTAAGTAAGCAAGCTCTGTGGTTGCATGATGAAGAGCCCTGTATTCAGCTTCTGCACTAGATAATGACACTACATTCTGTTTCTTACTCCTCCAAGTCACCAAATTACCTCCAACAAATGACACATAGCCTGAAGTAGACTTTCTATCTAACTTAGAGCCAGCAAAATCAGAGTCTGTGTAATCAACAATATCCAAGTGCCCATGTTTGGAGAACATAATACCTTTATCTGGAGAGGACTTTAGATAAGCCAAAATACGATTCACTGCATTCATGTGTCTATCACTTGGATTGTGCATAAACTGACTGACAACACTAACTGCATATGATAGATCAGGCCTAGTATGAGTTAGATAAATCAACTTCCCCACTAGTCTCTGATATCTCTCCTTATTAGTTGGAACTTGATCAGGATAGATAGCCAGGCCATGAT
Source organism: Voacanga thouarsii (assembly GCA_026120185.1). Lineage (NCBI taxonomy): Eukaryota > Viridiplantae > Streptophyta > Magnoliopsida > Gentianales > Apocynaceae > Voacanga > Voacanga thouarsii. Next base: position 433,203 of record JANUWF010001409.1, read on the forward strand.
TCATCTCAATAGGAGTATTTACAGGTTCACAGGTAGAATTACCAGTTTCAGCTAAGAGATCTAAAATATACTTCCGTTGAGAGAGGAAGAGTCCTTGCTTGGACCGAGATACTTCAACACTCAAGAAGTATTTTAGAACCCCCAAGTCCTTCATCTCAAATTCCTTGGCCAAATAGCTTCGAAGTTTCTCTATCTCACCAGCATTACTACCTGTAACAATCATATCATCAACATAAACAATAAGCAAGGTAATATCATCATGCTCCCGCTTATAAAACAAAGTATGATCCGCTAAAACTTGCTTAAAACCATACACCTTCATCGAGTAGCTCAACTTGCCAAACTATGCCCTTGGTGATTGTTTTAACCCATACAATGCCTTTTTCAGCTTACACACCTTACCTTTCCCTAGTGTAAATCCTGGAGGAGGATCCATATACACCTCCTCGGTCAAATCACCATAGAGAAAAGCATTTTTTACATCAAATTGGTGTAATGGCCAATCTAGATTAACTGCAAGAGATAGAATGACTCGAACGGTATTCATCTTAGCCACAGGAGCAAAAGTCTCATGATAGTCAATCCCATAGGTTTGAGTGTAACCCTTGGCCACCAGTCTAGCCTTATACCTTTCAACCGTCCCATCTGACTTGTATTTCACTGTAAACACCCACTTGCATCCTACTGTCCTTTTCTCCCGTGGCAACTTAACCATCTCCTAAGTAGAATTTTTTTGAAGGGCCTTCATCTCCTCTTCCATAGCAATCTTCCACTTAGGGCCTCCAAGGGTTTCCTGAAAATGACTAGGAATAGACACAGAAGACAACTGAAGAGCAAAAGCTAGATGAGCCTTAGACAAACGGTGATAAGAGATAAAATCAGAAATAGGATAAGTGACATTAAAAGATGACTTGGAAAAACCCAACCTATTAGGTTCTCTACGTTCACGAAGGGGATATCTTCTACCATGATGGTGATCCATAACTGGTAGAGTCAAAGTAGTAGAATCTATCTCTGAAGTTGAAGTGGGAAGAGAAGGAACATATACATCAAGGTTAATAGTAGAAGAGTCATCCGATGGCATGGTAGCATTATCAAGAGGGGCACTAGAATTAAGAGGAGGCATAACAGTGGTATTCTGTTTTCTTCTTATATAGCCTTTTTGAAATAACCTAGCTGGTCTTTCATCCTTTTCCTCTTTAAATTTAAACTCAACCTCAGCTGAACAAGTATCATCTAAAGATTCCTTATTCTCCATAATAGCTGAGTTCTCCCCCTTACTCAACATCCACAACTTCTTCTCTTCTAACCATAACTGTTCCTCTTCCTTACTACTAATCTCCCCCTGAAGAGGAATCATAGAGACATCTCCAGAAAAATACGACTATTGTTCACAAAACTAAACATCCATGGAAACATAATATTTACCTGTAGGAGGATGAAAACATTTATAGCCTTTTTAAGAATTAGGGTAACCAAGAAAAACACATTTGAGAGCACGTGGATCAAGCTTATCCCGATATATAGAGTGGACATGAACATAGCATACACAACCGACCTTAGGACAAATATTTAGAGTAGAAGGGACAGAGTGAAATTGTGACAACATCCGTAAAGGGGTTTGAAAATTAAGGATACGAGCAGGCATGCGATTAATAAGAAAGACAGTAGTCATGACAGCCTCAGCCCAAAAACGTTTAGGAACATGCATAGTAAAGCTCAAAGCCCAAGCAACGTCAAGGATATGACGATTCTTACGCTCTACTACCCCATTTTGTTGTGGTGTGTAGGCACAAGTTGTTTGGTGGAGGATGCCATGTTCTAGGAAGAACTGGGTAAGAGATTAATTTACAAACTCACAACCATTATCAGAATGAAAAACTTGGACCTGAGTATGAAACTATGTCATAATCATTTTGTAAAATTGAGGAATCACTTGTACAACATCACTTTTAGATTTCATCAAATATACCCAGCTCACTCTAGTGCAGTCATCAATAAAAGACACAAAGTATTTATGGCCAGAAGCAGATGGAGTAGAAAAAGGACCCTATACATTAGTGTAAACACATGAAAAAGGAACAGAACTCTTATTGAAACTAGTTTTGAAAGGAACACGATGGTTTTTAGCATAAATGCATTGTTCACATCTTAAACTAGAGATAGCAACATTGCGAAACAATTTTGGAAATAAACGCTCTAAATAAGGAAAAGATGGATGCCCTAGACTACAATGCCATAAAAGAATCTTCTCTCTATCAAATGACTTGCTCTTTACTTGAAGGCCATGGCTAGGTTCAGATTGAAACTGCGTAGCCCCCTCTAAGTAATAAAGACCACCTATTTCCCTACCAATGCCAATCGTCCTCTTCGTACGTTTGTCCTGAAAGATACAATGAGTGGAATCAAATATTGCAGAACAATTAAGACTTTTGGTAATCTTACTAATAGAAAGAAGACTATTAGAAAGAGCAGGTGCAAGTAAGACAGATGGCATGGAGAATGTAGGAGAAATTGAGATACTCCCGACTCCTGTAATTGGCATCGAGGTCCTATTAGCAACCTGTACAGACTTGACAGGTGAAGACATTAGAGAGGCAAGGATAGAAGAATTACAAGTTATATGGTCAGTGGCCCCTGAATTAATAAACCAAGTGTTAGAATTACCTTGGTGAGCAGACACTTGAGAGACATGAGAAGCAGAAGGTGGAGAAGTATCAATAATAGCAATCTGAGCAGATTTCTTATTTTTCCTCTCAGCTTGTTTAAGTTTATACCACTCCGGATATCCATGCTTCTTCCAACAAACCTCTATGGTATGCTTGGTACTATTGCAATGAGTGCAGAAGCGAGAATTGGAAGAGACAGAATTCACAGGAACAGAAGGAGTCAACTGAGAGGTGCTCTTTTGAATCGTTAGAGCTGAAGCTTTAGAATGATTTTCTGTTCCCATAGTGACCTGTCTCTGCACTTCACGACGAACTAAAGAGTAGGCTTCTTCCAAGCTTGGTAGAAGGGAAGTAGCCAAAACACGACTACTAACTTGATCCAAATGGTGATCAAGACCTGTAAGAAACATATAGATGCGATCATCTGCAATACGCTTCATTTGTTTCTCGATATCAGCAGCACATGTCATGTCATTGGGCCTACGATAATCAAGTTCCATGAAAATTAAATTCAACTCGTTGTAATATTCTAGCAAAGGTCGACCACCCTAGCGCAATTGGAATGACCTCTTCATCAGTTTATAGACTTGGGAAGAATCAGACACATCAAGATAGCTCCTCTTAACTGCATCTCAAACTTCTTTAGATGTCTCACACTGAACAAAGTGTGACATCAGATTATCAGTCATGGAATTAATAAGCCAAGACTTGACAAGAGCATCTTCAACTTCCCATTCACCATAACCCGGATCATCTTCTGCAGGTGCAGCCTTTCGTCCAGTAATATAACCTTTCTTCTTTCTACCAGCAATATGCATCTCTAAAATCTTTGACCAAACACGATAATTAGTACCATCCAATTTAATATGGATTGGAGAAGAGGTTTCATAAATGGTCACCGTCGAGAGTTTCTTGCTATCGGGGATCGCTTCATTGTCAGTTTTGGTAGCCATGATAGATGATAACCAGCGCGATTCGCTACAGTACCCGCGCGCACTGATAACTCTAGCCACAAACCTATATAAATAGGTCTCACAATACTAGAATATAATTCTTTCTCTAACTAGGACTTTGACTCCAACTAATATTAGAAATCTAAATAATAATAGAAAACTATTAAATAAGACTTAATAGAATTAAAACTAATAAATACTAAAACTAAAAAACTCTTTGGAACTTTCCAAATTGATAAGCTTGGGTTAATAATGTCAACAATGCCTCTCTTAAACCAAGATTTTCAATGTCTTCAATGAAGCTCCAATACCATCATGAGCTAAAATCTCTAATGTATACTCAACTACTATAAACAACTCATGCAATGCCACTTTTTGATTAATTTTCAACTTCACACGAGATGACAGATGAACCTTGTACTTTGCAAATATTCTTGTTGAAATATTTTTTTGTAAAAAAATCTTGTGCATCCAAATATTCATGATCAATCAATCTTGCACCTTTCTTCAAATAATTCAGTCTTAACAAAATATCTAAATTCCACATCTTCTTTGACTTCAATAAAATTTCCAACTTCAAGAATATCAACTCTATCCTTCTTATCAAAAATTAAATCTTTCAAAGAATTTTTAATTTCCATAATATCATCAACATTAGATTCCAACAAATCAATTCCTTCAACATAATATAGAGAATCAAGAGACTTAAAATTTTCACAATCATCCAAACCCATATATATATATTTTTTTCCTTTAACCAAAAAGAATTCAAATTCTTCATAGATATTGTAATACCCTACTAAATTGAGTGCTAGGGAACTAAATACTTGATCAAATAAATCTGGCTTCATAAATTAAATGCATTATATATGTCTATTTCATGTACTCCTTATGTGAATTCTCTTTAAAAAAAAAATAAGTGTATCAAGTTAATTATTTGTATGGTTCAAAGTAAGTGATTTATTCATAATTAATTGTTGCATTATATATATGTATTACTTGTAGTAGATAATTTAGTCAAATTAATTATTGTATTATATTTCAAATAATATTATAACAATGAATTTTCCTTTTTGAAAAATACCCCCTTGAACGAATTTAATTTTAATTAGGAGTTTGGCCTTATTTATTAATTAAAAAGTCTTGGTCAAATTTCATGTCAAAACCAATTTTGACTACTTGACCCATGGATTATTTAAGATCCATGGATTATTTTGACCCATTGAATTACATTACATCTTAGTCCTTGAAATTAGGGTGCATTTAAATGAACGATCACAACCATAGGATTTAAATTACCCTACTATATAAACAGATTTTTGCCCTATTTGTTCCCTCACTTGACCAGCCACCTCTCCCTCAATTTCCCCACATTTCTTCTCCACTTTCTCTATGGAAAATAGCAACCATTCTTCCCTCCATAGCAGCTGACCAGCCCGCCTATATCCAAGGAAGAAAGCTTCTTTCTTCTATGCAAAAGCTCTCATCTTCCTTCCCTTTTGCTTTCTCTCTCTTCACAACACAAGAGACTTAGTGTTGCTATTTCAAGATAAAGCTAAGATTTTTCAAGAAGGTATGTAAAGAATTCATCTTCTTCACATTTGCTAGTGGCCAAAAATACTTATCCTCTTTCTCCTCATTTTTATTCTTAAAGACACAAGAAAAGTAGCTAATAACCCAAGCTAGAAGCCTTTTGCTCTACATGAAGTTCTCAAAACATAGCTTTTAAGAGATAAGCCAAAGAACTCTTTTTTCCTTGCCAAATCATGATGTCTGAACATCTTCCTTTCTGTCCAGCTTGGAAGTTTTGATTTTTGTAATGTTTTTGTGCAATGTGTTTGTGTGGGGATGGTTTGGCTGAGTTAGCAACATGATTTACATTGCAAGAATCAAGACTTGATGTGAAGGAATCATTTTGTTGAGTGTGTTGGATGATAAAAACCGAAACTGCACTAGTTTGCCTAGATTCATGCTCGATAGTGTAATGTTGTTTTCTTGATGAATTTGGGGTGAATGAGGAGTTGGATTTCATGGTAATATGATCCATGATATGTGTATGTTCTGGTGTGAATGAATTGTGTGATTTTACCTTGTGTTTTGAGAATTATGAAGGCAATAAGAAAACAAATGGTTGATGATTCTGATTAGGAAACCAAATGATTATTATTTTAGGAACTGAGTATTGTTAATGACATGTTTGATTTTGAGTCCTTGAGAGTCCTATTATATGTTAAGATTTTTATGGTGTAAACTTTGCATAAAATAAATAAAGAAAACCCAATTTTATGGCCCTTACATCAAAACTATGCAAACTGTACAAAAACCCCTGTACAGATGGCCATTTTAAAACCCCCGAAAATCTCCTTTTATGACTGAGTTTTCTCATGCTTTTTGGATTGTAGAAACTTAAAGATGTTAGGAAATTTTTAGGGAAATAATAATCGAAAAATATATTATAATCTGGGAGTTATAAATTTCTCAAGTTGACTGCGTAAAATAGATTATTGTTCACCCAAGGCTTTATGTAAAAATTATTTGAGTCATTTTTTGTAGGAAACTTGGGGATATAAATATATGGTAGTTCACCTAACATATTTAAGTATTAAAATGGAGGTTTTTGTTTAAAATTAAATAGTTTCCTCGATTAATTCAGTAAATGATTTTGACCCCTGTTTTATAGTAAAAGCAGAATTTTGTATTTGAATTTAGAAAATAAAATTACTTATAGGAATAGTTATAATTGTTGCAAATTTTGGATTAAATGAACGTTGTGTGATGTTTAGAATTATGGGTTTTATATTTGTTAAAAGTTTGGTGATTTTCCTATGTAGTATGATTTTGAATAGTGATACCTTATGCCATTATAAAGTGGGAACTTTAATTTTTGGAAAGTTATTTGCATTGTTGGTGTGCTTGGTAATATAAATTGATTTAGATGCTGCTTTATTGAATGTTAATTAGAGTTGCATGGCCAATTAATGTTTGCATGGGTGATTAGGGTTTTGCTTGGCAATTAAGGCCTTGTTTGGTTATTAGTGTTAATTAGGAAGTAGGAGAATTCTATACTATGTGGATTATGGATGCTTTAGTAGATTATTGGATTTCTTGATAGGATACTTTTTTATTAGAATTAATTAGGCTTTTTCGCTAAGTATTTTGGAATTACATAAGATCTAAGTAGTTCCCCTAACTATTCTAGGATCTCGATTAACGCTTTAATTAGATTAATTTAAATAGGAAATTAATTCCTATATGTTAGATTTGAAGTTGGACGTAGGAGGAAGAAGCATTTATGTTAGCTTGAAGTTATTTTGCTAAGCTTTGAACAAGAGGTAAGTCATTGCATCTCATGACTTATTTATTAAAATAATTTCATAGGAAATCATATGATCATGCATACATAATCATGACATTGATAAGTTCATGACATGATATTCATACTATGTATCGCAATAATATTTTGGAATAGTTCATTTTATTGCGCTTGGTATCACCTTTACGTACATTACGACTCGTACATGAAAATTTCGCATGATCAATTTTAGAGAATTTTCATATGAAATACTATATTTGATTAGGAGGCATGCATCAATGTTTGCACCTAATTACAAAAATTCGTTCATGTACATAATTATGAAATTCATAGCATGGCATTTAGCTCCTGTCGATATCTCTTTTAAGACAAATTATGAAACTACATAACATTGATAGTTGAGCAAATACTGTCTTTTCCAGACAGAGCGTTAGTCATAATAGTTGAGTTGAGTCCTTAGCTAGCAACATGGTATCCAGGGGAATCGAAGGACGGAGTGGAATATCCAGACTGTTTATTTATGAGTGGGATGGTAGGGTATCCTCTCGAGAGGGATGTACACCCTACCCATTGTGCCTTTTCGGCATTGATTATGCCGTGGTCATATTTGTAAAGTATTGTGGTTGTGTAGTCTCGATATGCAATACGGCTTGTTGATGATGGGTTCAAGACTTTCTCCGCAATAAACATTCGTACTAGATTTTTTATTGGAAATAATTTACCTGACAAAATTCTTATCTAGATATCATACCTAATCATAGTTGTTGAATTTCTCTAAAAAATTTGGTAATGAAATTGAGGTGTATAAAAGCTAGTTTTCTGACGATTATGTCATTTTGATTTATTACATATTCATGCATCATGCCATTGATTTCTGACTGCCATTTGCACACTACGGACTTACACTAGGATTATTTATAATCTCACATGACTTTTCTAACCATGATTTTCAGGGTAGTATAAGATTATCAAGACCAAGAGTTGAAGATTCTTTTGTAATAGAATTAGTTCTTAATACTTTAATACTTTTACTCTATCTTGTCACATTTTAATTCTGCCAGTAAGGCTCAACCGTAATGTGTTAAGTATTAAGGATTTATTTAGATAGTAAATTAAATTTCAACTTTGAGGTTTATTCGAGTATTTAGTTTACCTTTTTTTTTTAATTTATTGTTTTCCTGTTATAAAGACTGCTGGTCTGAAAGGATAGAGCAACATCCCTGGCTATATAGGACACTTATTTAAGCGGTGTTATAGATATAATAAAAACTAGAATTCTCCAAAACATCAGATAATTTGGCTTCATCAACTTTTAAAATTTTACTAAAAATCAAAATTCGAACCTCTATTGGATTTCCTTCACTTTTATCTTTAGAAGGTAAAGTTTCAATTTTTTCCAACTCAACAACATTCTCATCAACCTTTTCAACAATAAGATTCTCATCAACCTTTTCAAAATAAGAACATTTCTTACCTTCAACTTTCTCATACCCAAAAGTTTGTTTCTTTTCAACAATCTCTTTATGAATAAAACTTTCATAAGAAACTTTACCTCGATAAGACTTCATCAAGATTCTCCACACTTCCTTTGCTGATGTTGCATGCATGATTTTCTTGAACATATCCGATGCCAGAGTAGGATATATATAATGACATGCTTTAGCATCCGTGCATTGTTTTTCTTTATATTCCTATCTTTCTTCTTCTGTCAATTGGGTATCATCAGGAAGTTCTTCAAAATCTTCTTCAACAATATCCCAAATACGAAAAGTAGTACGAAAAGTTTGCATATTGAGGTGCCATGATTCAAAATCATTTTTGCCATCAAAAACAAGAATTAGACAAAGTATATAGGATATATCCATATTACCTAACTCTAATTAGTCTCCATTTGATTGATCCGGCCCAATTTGAATTAGTCTGGCTTCGATAAGCGTGGCTCGAATCAGCCAGGCCTTGATACCACTTTGTAGAATTTAAAAAACTCTAATACAAAGTATAGAAATATAAAAATACATTTGATAGCAATTTTTATGGTGGTGCTGATGGGGTCTACAATCAAACAATATAACATGTGTTTACTTTTCAATACTCATAGACCTATCAAATCAAACATTCATAATATTCTTACAAACTCTCATGGGACTAAGACATATACTATGACTCTCATCACACACATCAATAACTCTAGACACAAACTCATATAAATAGGTCCACAATATTAGAATTATTATGAATTATTGGAATCTTTATTAATTAGTGGAGGCTCCACTAATTATGGATTTATGTGAATTATTAGAAGATTTTTATGGATGTCCACCATTTAGTGGAGACACCACTAATTAAGATTAGTGGAAGATGATGTATGCCATGATGTAATCCATTAATTAGAGCTCTATAAATAGAGCTATTCTCTAAGCTTGTAACACACCATTATTTTGTGAAAGAAAGATTAGAGAAAATTGTGAGAGAAAAGAAAGAGAGAAATTCTTGTGCAAAATAGTTAGAGTTTATTAGTGTGTAGTGTGAATATTTTATTCTAACACTACCCTAATTTTATAACACGTTATCAGCACGAGTCTCTACCGGTACAAAAGCCAGAAGACTAAGCACGAGTTTCTGCCGTTACCAAAGCCAGAAGACAGGTACGCATTTATTGATCTCTATGGCTAACATCGCGAAACTCGAATTTGTAGCCCTTGATATTTCGGAAAAAATTATATGTCATGGGTTCTCGATGCGTAAATGCATCTAAATGTCGAAGGCCTTAGTGAAACTATTCAAGCAAATAATAGTGCATCTCGCACAACACAAGGCTAAAGCTTTGATTTTTATTCGTTGTCATCTCGATGAAAATTTGAAAATGGAATATCTTACCGAAAAAGATCCATATGGCCTATGGGTAAATTTAAAAGAAAGATTTGACCACCTGAAGATGGTCGTACTACCTACTGCACGGTATGAATGGTTGCACCCGAGGTTGCAAGATTTTAAAACCGTGAATGAATATAGCTCCGCAATGTATAAAATTACATCTCAATTAAAATTATGCGGAGAAAAAGTGATCGATGAAGATATGTTGGAGAAGACATTCTCCACCTTTCATGCCTCGAATATTGTCCTGCAGACAACAATATCGAGAAAAGGGGTATACAAAATTTACTGATTTAATTATCGCCCTCCTCATTGCGGAGAAAAATAATGAGTTATTATTGAGAAATCATGAAGCCGGACTAATCGGCTCTACAAAGACTCCCGAAGTGAATGCTGTTGGCTCCAGCAGAAGCCATCGTTATAGTCGTGGTCGTGGCCGTGGCCGTGACCGTGGTCGTGGTTATGGTCGTAGACACGCTCGATATTTCCCTTATCACAATTATAATCAAACTGTGAGAAATACTGCCACCGAAGTGGAACAGAAAAGATCAAAAGGGAAAAGAAAAAGAAATTGAAGAAAAGCATGAGGATATATGTTATAGATGTGGCATGAAAGGTCATTGGTCACGAAACTGTCATGACGGCTAAGCATTTAGTTGAATTGTATCAAGCTTCATTGAAAAATAAAAATGTGGAAGCAAATTTTTCTCAACATCCAATAAATAATGTCGAGGATGACGATAGTGATCCCGAAGATCTTAATATCAATATTACCCATATGGATGTATCGGATTTTTTTGAACACCCAGTACAGTAGGATAGACCATTTAATTGGTGATGGCAAGTGTCCAAAAGAACTAAAGCCTCACCCCGATATTTTTGTATTTTCATTTTCATTCTATTCTAATAATATTTACGTTTACATATATATATTTGTATTCGGATGGTTGTTATTAATGATGATGTATGCATTATTGATAGTGGAACTACACACACCATACTCGAAAAATGAGAAATATTTTTCTCGATCTCAAAATGGGAGAAATAAATATTTATACGATAATCGGTAGTGCAAATGTAATTGAGGGCTCCTGGAAGAGCTAGTATATTGTTGCCTAAAGGAACAACAATTATTATTGATAATGCACTATTTTCCTCAAAATCCGGAAGAAATTTATTGAGTTTTAAAGATATCCGCAGAAATGGGTATCATGTTGAAACAAATGAGGAAAATGGGATTGAGCATCTTTTTATTACTCAAATGCATTTGGGTAAGAAATCGGTATTAGAAAAACTGCCGTTTTTTTCTACTCGGTCTATATTTTGTAAAAATACGTACAATTGAAATTCATCATCTAGTAAACCGAAGTTTACTGATCCTATTACTTTTAGCATTTGGCATGACCGGTTGGGTCATCCGGATCTACCATGATGAGAAGAATCATTGAGAATACACATGGTCATCCTTTAAAAAATAAAAGGATATTAACATCAGAAAAATTCGCATGTACTGCATGTTCCCTAGGAAAATTAATTGTTACACCATCACCAGTAAAAGTAGGAGCTGAAAGTCCTACATTTCTCAAACGGATTCACGGAGATATTTGTGGACCTATTGATCCACCATGTGGACCGTTCAAATATTTTATGGTCTTAATTGATGCATCATCCCGATGGTCACATGTATGTTTATTATCTACTCGCAACCTCGACGTTTACGAGATTACTTGCTCAAATAATTAAATTACGAGCACAATTTCCGGACCATCACATTAAAAATATCCGTTTGGATAATGCTGGTGAATTTTCATCACATGCTTTTGATGCATATTGCATGTCAATTGGGATTAATGTTGAACATCCTGTAGCTCATGTTCACACACAGTAATGGTCTTGCTTGAATCTTTGATTAAACGATTACAATTAATTGCTAGACCATTATTAATGAAAACAAATCTCCCAACATCTGCTCGGGGACATGCTATTCTACATGCTCGCAACACTTGTACGTATAAGACCAACTAGTTATCATAAATTCTTTCCTTTGCAATTGGCTTTTGGGTCGAACCAAATATTGCTCATTTAAGAATTTTTGGGTGTCTTGTATATATTCCAATTGCACCAAACCAACGTACAAAGATGGGTCCTCAAAGAAGAAAGAGAATATACGTTGGATATGATTCTCCCTCTATTATCGTGTATGTTGAACCCCCGATAGGAGATGTATTCACAACGAAGATTTGTTGATTGTCATTTTGATGAATCATTATTCCCTAAATTAGGGGAGAACCCAAACAAGTATAAAAAGGATCTTGATTGGACAACATCATTAAATTATCTTGATCCGCGCACAAGCGCATGTGAACTTGAAGTTCAAAAGATAATTCATTTGCAAAGCATTGCAAATCAAATGCAAGACGCTTTTGTTGACTCGGAAGAGTTACAAAATCGCATATTCCAACTATAAATGCTCCTATTCGAATTGAAGTTCCAGTAGAACAAAATATTATACCTATAGTTGCTTGAGTCAAAAACACGCCGTAAGCGTGGCCGACCTCTTGGTTCTAAAGATAAAAATCCTCGAAAGAAAAGAGGATTAAATGATCCGAAGATCATATTGAAGAAAAGAATAATAAAGACCAAGAGAGAACTGATGACAAAGAACCGGAAGTTGATGAAAGTAACACTGAAATTTCTATCAATTATACCACTTCAGGTAGAAGTTGGAATCGGATAGAAACTGTTATTGATAATATATTTGCATACAATATATCTCTTGATGTTACACAGGATAATGATGATCCCGAACCAATATCGATTGATGAATGTCGGCATAGAAAAGATTGGCTACAATGGAAAGATGCGATTCAATCGGAGTTAAATGCACCGGCAAAACGTGAAGTCTTCGGACTGCAGTCCGAACACCGAAGGTATAAAACCTGTTGGCTACAAATGGATATTTGTGCGAAAGCGCAATGAAAAGAGTGAAATCGTTCGATATAAAGCGCGATTAGTAGCCCAAGGTTTTTCACAAAGACCAGGTATTGATTATGATGAAACTTATTCTCCTGTTGTTGATGCTATTACACTCCGATATCTTATCAGTTTGGCAAGTACATGAAAAGATAGATATGCGCCTATTAGATGTTGTCACTCGCTTACTTGTATGGAAATTTAGAAAATGATGTTTACATGAAAATCCTCGAAGGATTTCATATGCACGAAGCATATAAACATTATCCTCGTGAAAATTACTCCATCAAGTTGCGTAAATCATTATATGGCCTCAAGCAATCTGGCGCATGTGGTTTACACGTCTTAGTGAATATTTATTGAAAGCGGGATTTAAAAATGACCAGGTATGTCCATGCATTTTTATTAAGAAATCGGTTCTAAATTTGTGATATTAGCTATATATGTTGATAATATTAATCTTATTGGAACTCTCGAAGAGCTCCAAGAAACAATTGATTATTTAAAAGAGAATTCGAAATCAAGGATTTTGGTAAAACCAAATTTTGCCTTGGTTTACAAATTGAACATTTGAAGAGTGGAACATTTATTCATCAATCAACATATACAACGAAAAGTGCTAAAAAGATTTTACATGGACAAAGCACATCCATTGAGTATTCCAATGATCGTGCGATCATTAAATGTGGATAAAGATCTTTTCCGACCTCAAGAAAATGATGAAGAACTCCTTGGTCCTGAAGTACCATATCTCAGTGCAATTGGTGCATTGATGTATCTTGCTAATAATACACGACTTGATATTGCTTTTGCTGTCAATTTATTAGCAAGATTTAGTTCTTCACCAACACGACGACATTGGAATGGAATTAAACAAGTCCTTCGATATCTCCAAGGTAAAATTGATATCGGATTATTTTATTCAAATAAAACCAGTCCAACATTGATAGGTTATGCAGATGCTGGTTATTTATCTGATCCACATAAAGCACGTTCTCAAACGGGCTATCTATTTACATGTGGAAATACTTGCTATATCATGGCGTTCTACGAAACAATCTATAGCGACTACTTCTTCAAATCATGCTTGAAATTATAGCCATTCATGAAGTAAGTCGAGAATGTGTATGGCTAAGATCCATGATTCATTATATCCGAGAAAGTTGTGGATTATCATCAATCAAAGGTATTCCAACTCCTCTTTATGAAGACAATGCAGCTTGCATAGCTCAATTACGAGGAGGATATATTAAAGGAGATCGGACAAAACATATTTCACCAAAATTCTTCTTTACTCATGAACTCCAGAAGAAAGGTGAAATTGATGTGCTACAAATTCGGTCATGTGACAACCTCGCAGATATTTTCACGAAGACTTTACCGACTGCAACATTTGAGAAGTTGAGATATAAAATCGGTATGCGTCGGTTTAAAAATTTCAAGGAATCATCTCATCAGGGGGAGTAATAAATGGACATATAGAATAGTGTACTCTTTTTCATTCACTAGATTTTTTTCCCACTGGGTTTTTATCTAGTAAGGTTTTAACAAGGCATATTCTTTATGTAATGGATGGACATCCAAGGGGGAGTATTATAAATTATTGGAATCTTTATTAATTAGTGGAGGCTCCACTAATTATGGATTTATGTGAATTATTAGAAGATTTTTATGGATGTCCACCATTTAGTGGAGACACCACTAATTAAGATTAGTGGAAGATGATGTATGCCATGATGTAATCCACTAATTAGAGCTCTATAAATAGAGCTATTCTCTAAGCTTGTAACACACCATTATTTTGTGAAAGAAAGATTAGTGAAAGAAAGATTAGAGAAAATTGTGAGAGAAAAGAAAGAGAGAAATTCTTGTGCAAAATAGTTAGAGTTTATTAGTGTGTAGTGTGAATATTTTATTCTAACACTACCCTAATTTTATAACAAGAATATAATTCCTACTCTAATTAAAACTTTGACTTGAGCTAATATTAAAAAATCTAAATAATAATAGAAAATTATTAAACACAACTCAATAGAATTAAAACTAATAAATACTAAAATTACCAAACTCTTTGGAACTTTCCAAATTGATAAGCTTTGGCTAATAATGCCAACAATTTAGCACATCAACCAGCCCCAGAAACCACTTTGGCCATTATCGGACTGTTGCCATAGCGTCTGTAATATAATAACTTTGCTTTTCCCTGCCCATTATAAACCGAATAGTCCTCAAATCACATAAATATTGCTTTATTCTTTGCTAATATCTTACAGGGAGATGGAAACAATGGCAAAGTAGCCAATCTCGAAGAAAAACAGAGAGCAAATGCGATTATCGAGAAGCTAACAGTGTCTCATACAGACACAAACTTACTGCTTTCCAGAAAAAGCAGAGAAGACATGGAAAGAAACAGAGAGCTGATCCAGCTGCTCTTCATTTTGATCTTATTGTGTGTTGCAGGTTCACCTGCAAATCCATGGAGCCGGACACGGAGCTCGAACACAAACATATTCAGGCTGACAAATAGCGTTGCCACAGCATCTGTTAGTACCAGCCACACATTTTTTGCCCAATCTGATACAACCACCATCGCTGCTCTGAGCATCAGCTTGCAGATCTACCAAAAAAAAAAAAAAAAAAAAAAAAAAAAAAGAGGGAGAGAGAGACAAAATCCATTTGATAATCATCAGTATCAAGTAACAGTACTTTGATGATGAAAAGAAAAGAAAAATATTCTATAAATCTATCAAATTATCAATATTGTGGCATATAATAGATGGTTTAATCCTCTGGGGGGAGAGAGAGAGAGACTAACAGGAAGCAACGAGCAAAAGAAGGATGAAGCAAGCAAGCTTGGCCATTTCAAACGTGGACTCTGTAGTGAGATTTGCTACTGATTTGTAAGTGTTTGGGCCAAGGGGACGCTGAATTTGTAGTGAAGTGAGTCTGTCTGATGCTTTTACTTTTAGTTTTGGAAGTTTGAATTGGCCACTGCTGGAGTTGTCGGCCCAAATATACCCACGGCGCACCACTCATCGATTTGGATCGTTTATCTTGACCTAAGCATTAAGTTTATATGTTATTCCTCCAAATAAATTACTTGGACTTCTTCTTTCGAGCGTGCAATCTTCATCTCACAATTGTTTAGTAAACAAATTTAATCATAATTTAAAAAAATAGAATTAGACATATTATAAAATACAGGTGAAGTATTTATTTTATATTCTACCTTTATTGGAATTAAGAATACTAGTCTAAGTTATGGATTTAATACATTATTTTGTACCATAATTCAACTTAGATTGAATACTAATCATTATTCCATCGGAATTTATTAACAATACTTATTTGTATTAGGGACTTATATAAAAGAGTCTTCTTTTGAATATTGATATATACTCTTAAAGAGTTGAGTTAAAGATAATTACGTATTAAATTTTTATTATTATGCTGTTTTTTATTTGTAATTATTTTAAGAGGTTTTATTTTTATATTTTCTTCTATTTTATTTGGGTCAATAAATATAAGTGCTACTCGTTTCGCCCGCAGACATAAGTTGCTTTGAGTCTTTGACCACGGGATTAGCTGTCTCACGAAGGTCTGCATTTGCGGTGGAAGTATTAATTTGTGTGATTCAAATTTTGACATTATCGACAGAAAGCCATCAGCGTAATCAAGGAAAAGTCGCCGTCTGAATGTTTATCCTTTTTTCTTAACTACGTGGATGTAAAGAAAAAGTTGCCTTTCTTTTATGGAGTGATAAGTACTCCTTCTCTTGTGATTTAATTAGTGAAATTATATTTTATCTGTTTATATTATTTAACTTTTTAATTTTTAATTTTTAATTTATAATATTTAATTCTTTATATATTTTCAGACATCAACAATTAATATTTTTTAATATTATCTTTAAATTTAGTCAAAAATATATTTAATAAAAAAATAAAAAATCTTCAAAATAAATACTCATCCTTGTATTTATTATAGATAAATTTAAAAATATAAAAAAATAGCAAGCGATATTGCGAGACAGTAATCCTCTTGCCAAAGCAAATGTCTTTCTAATGACAGTTGTATCCTTATAGTTATTTAAAAAAAAAAAAAAAATCCATCTACTCAATTTCATCAATGGCATAGAAGCAGTTTCTCCCTAATTTATGCACATTCTGCCGCCTCCTCTCCCAGCCCCAGGCTCCATTGCCTTCGTTATTCCTTATCCTCCTCAGTTGTTCTTTCCTTTGAAAGTAATCCTCCACTTTTTGATTTCTCTTTGGCATTTTTTTTTATTCACTTATACTTCTTGATTCTACTATAGATAATCCAATATATCTTCAAATGAACATGAAGCAAAGAATTACTCCTTTAACTTTTTCTTTCATCAAATGCTTATGTGTTGATTATGAGCACAATATATGTATTTTGATTGGGTAGGATTTGAAGTTTAAATCTTTTATAGGAAAAAGGCATTTCAAATTAGTAAAACTAAAAGAGGAGAAGATGAAATTTAGTTATGAGATTCAAGAGTTATATAGGATTGTTACAGGTCCCATCTACAGATCATATCTTTACTTTCAAACTTCACATCTTAAAAGAATAAAACTAACACAAGAAGCGGCACATGAAGCTTTCAAACATCAATATTGAGCCCATTTATAGATCCTCTCTTTACTTTTAAACTTCAGTCTTAAACTCTCATAGATTGCAGAAGGCATTCAACTTTCAATCTTAAATCCATAAAAATGCTTTCAATCTTCAATCTTAAACTCACACAGATTGCAGAAGGCTTTCAACCTTCAGTCTTGAACCCATAAAACTAATCCAATGAAGAGGCATGGACCGCAGAAGGCAAGAGGAGAGAAATTTGAAGCCAAAAAGCTAACACAACTAAAAGTATTGATGGCAGAAGCCAAGACGAGAGTGTAGAAGACAAGAAGAGAGAGATTCGTTGGAAGACAAAGCTCAAATATTTGGGGGTATTGAGATTTAAGAGGGAAAAAAATAAATAATTAATTTTTTCCTTTAGGGTTGGAGGATAGAGATGTCATTTTGTAAACTTTTGCTTTGGCAGGAGAATACTTGCTCTAGCAATATTGTTAGAAAAAAAAAAGTACTTATTGATTTCAACATTTTTAGATGACTAAAGATCCAAATAATATGAAACGAAGAGAGTATATATTACGAAATTATAAAATTTTTTAATAAAAAGAATTAAAATATCTATTTTGTCATTCTTTTAATTTTAATAAAATCTTATCTCATTAATTACATCCCACAATTTCTTTCTTGGTGGAGAGAAAAATTAAATAGACTTTTAACTTTTTTTAATAAGAGAATGGGTTGTCATTTTTGGCTAAAATAAATTTATTATAGGTAGTTATAATGTTAATTAATTAACAATAAATTATTATAGCAGTTAAATTGAAAAAAAAAATTAAATACAACATACATTTAAAAAGTAAATAGTTATTTTTAAACAAATAAAGAAGAAATTAATTAATTTATTTCTGAATGGAGGAAGGAAGTACTTGTTCACCCGATTTTATAAATGTATGAAATATATATATATATATATATAAATATATAATTAATTAATTGCAAAAACACTCTGCAGCAACACTTGACACCGTTAGCTATTGACACTTGATAGTATGAAATTTAAATATTATATATATATATATATATATAAGTAGCTGCGGAAACACCCTACAACGATACGTGGCATCGTTAACTATTGACACTTTGTAGTATGAAATTAAATTTTTTTTAAAAGAAATTTAAAGGGTTTTCTTTTTAAAATATTATGATTAGTTAAATTCAATAAATTCATATAGATAAGAATTAATATTATGATTCTCTTTTCAAATTCAGATAATTCAAATGAATTTAGATGAATTTTTTAACAAAAACTATTTGTTTATTTCTTTATTAAATACCTTTCAGATTCAAATCATTAAGATGACTTTTGATGAATTTTTTTTTATAAAAATAATTTTTTATCTCTTTATTAAATATCCCTTAACTACAAGAACAAGCAACAGCAACGCCGCCGGGCAAGCATTAAGCCGTTCAGATTTATCAAATTTGCAGAGTTTTAGACTATCCAACTTGATCTTTTAGGTCCACAACTACCCTCTAATGATCAAGTTAAATAGGCTCAAGATTTGGCACAATCTTGGGAAAAGGAAATCAAAAGGTATCACTTTGGGATCGGTTTATGTGTGCCTCTTTGCCAATGAGTGAATTTAGAGGAGCCCAATTTGAATTTAATCTTAAATCTCAAGTTTTAGTCCATTTTATTAGAAATTGCACAGTAGTTAACGAAAAACCAAATTGGGACTTTAGTATTAATTTTCTCTTGAGTGCGCTGAAGTATAGAGTGGAATGTTTATGCGAGTAAATTGCTCAAAATTGAAATGTGTCAAAGGGTTATATCATTGGCTATTATATGCATAGCTGTGTGCATTATAAAATAAGAAGGTGTTAGGAAATGCATCAATTACTCGGTTTTTTTTTTCTTTTTTTAGGTTTGTATAAATGAATGAGGCTGTATTTTATGTGATACAACTGATATGGTAGCGAACTGTAATATATGTGAAAAAAACCAATCTCAAGGTGTGCAATTTCACATATTATTTGCTGTCTACCTCTCTGTATATTTAGTTCATAAATTCAATATATTCTTCTTTACATTGAAAATTTTGGATGTTCAATTCGCACATACATTTGATCTGATTTGCTGATATTTAAGACCGGAACTAGAAATTGTTCATGAGGAATGCAAAGAGTACTTAAGCAATAATAACTTTTTTGGTCCTTCAGCACATTGGTGTGGGTTATTGCTAAGGCAAATGTTACTCAGTAGGATGCATTTTCTTGCTCTTGGACAAACTGGATCTTTGTCCATAATAGCCTTTAGGTGAAACTTTTACAAGTATATTAGTTATTGAGCCATGAAATTTGTAATGCTAATATTAATATCGATATCACTGTTATATATTTGAGCTTTCACATTGTTCCTTCCTTGCCACCCTTTATATATTGGCAGTCCATGCTAGCAGGCATACAATCATTCTTCTGAAAGTATTGGACTGTGTTACTTTGGTCTGTAGAACATGGTATAATTGCTGAATTTAAATTTACTTACTGTAAACGATAAGTTTTTGTCAATATATTGTAGATAGAGTTTTCACTTATTTGGATTGTCATTGGTATTCCCTTGGTTGTTTCTTTCTTTTGAATATTCAACTTGACAAATTGTGGGTAAAGCTGAAACTGTGTTGCCTCTGTGCTGTTAAAAACTAAAATCTCAAGGTCTGCTCTTGTTTGCATGGGTTTGTTATTATGCTATCATAAGGACTACTACTATTATTATTTTATTATTTTATTTATTTTTAATTTTTTAGGCCATTGAGATAAGTATTGTTAGTAAATTATGTTCACTTTGCTATATATAATCTTGCATTTTGGGTTTGTTAGTTTAATGACGAAGGAAATATATTTTGTGTGCATTTGGCAGAATAATCAAAATGTGCCTCTTTTTTATTTATTTCGCTTCATCTTTTTGAACATTTGACTGAATGGTTGGATCTTTTAGATTTGGAAATGGTAAACAAAATACTCCTATTATGTAATAGTTGGGCATTTAGCAGTTAAACATTAAGTTATCAATTCTTAAAAGATGAAAAAATGATAGTTGAACAACCTATTGCTTGCTCTATGAAAATTCACCTCGTGTACATATGAATGGTGGTGTGGGGCAATTCATTTGTGACCATCCTCAATCACTTTGCTGGGGGATTTACTTGGTGGTGTTAAGCATTAGATTCTACAATCATTTGCTAACAAGACACTGTAATGTTCTCCTAAAAAATGGTCTTTAGGGTTTTATTTTTGTTCATTTGTATCTGTATAAGGCAAAATTTCCTTCAATATACACCTCTGTAAATTTCAAATTTGTATAAAAGTACAATACCGTATATTTTCTCAATCTTGAATGAAAGGTTGAAAAAAAATATATCAAATTAGTTTTTATATATGAATTAAATTTGTATATGTGAAAGGCTATTATCTAAATTAAAAATATCAAAGGTCATCATTTGTATATATAAAAGTATTAAATTTGTATGTGTGAAAGGTCATCATCTGAATTAATTAGATTCAAATGATTTCAGATGAATCTTTTCGAAATATCAATTTTTTTTTTTTGGGATAACCCATGATTAAAATTAAGTAAATTAATTTAATTAGATATTTTTAAATTTAATAAATTTGACAGATTTAGATGAAGATAAATGCGTCGTGCTTTTGTGACATGTGGCACATTAAATTCAAATAATTTTTTTTTAAAAAAAATGTGAAAGGTCATCATCTGAATTAATTAGATGCAAATAATTTCAGATGAATCTTATCTAAATATTTGTTGGGGATAACCGTGATTAAAATTAAGTAAATTAATTTAATTAGATATTTTTAAATTTAATAAATTTGACAAATTTAGATGAAGATAAATGCATTTTGCTTTTGTGACATGTGGCACATTAAATTCAAATAATTTTTTAAAAAAAATGTAAAAGGTCATCATCTGAATTAATTAGATGCAAATAATTTCAAATGAATCTTATCTAAATATTTGTTGGGGATAACCATGATTAAAATTAAGTAAATTAATTTAATTAGATATCTATTTAAATTTGATAGATTTAGATGAAGATAAATTTAGATGAAACTTATTAGAACTAAGATTTCTACTCTTTTTAATTTCTCACTTATCATCTTTTTGAAAATTCTAAAAGTATTGTTTCATGTTTATATCATTCATAATAATTTAAGAGAAATTACCCTGTGCAATGCACAAACATCAAACTAGTAGGTTTTAAAATTCGAAGCATAATTTTGATATCTTTGCTATCACTTAAGTCTGATAGGTTGACATTCAAAAAACAACTACTTCAAACCTAACACTATTAAATAAGAGTCATATTTTTATAGAATTCTCTTCCTCCCCACCTCTCCCTCCCCTATAATGCAAAACTAAAATTATAACCTTCCTATGTTTGGTTCCAATTTCTAGTATTAATTTGGTTTACAAAATAATACCAAAAATGGCTTTCCTATAAAAGACACTTGTTTATGAAATGAAACTTGAAGTAAGACAAATCTTTCCATTTAAAAACTTGAAGAAATATGAAAGACATTTTCCCAAGAGAATTCTATATCCACGAGAAAAGATTATTGACTAACATTACTTAATCTTGTAACACTTTCAATAAAACGGATATTTTGGAATTTTAATTGCAGATATTATTTAATTTTACTTGATGCTATGTTACAAGTTGCTATCTTTATTACTAAAATTAGTATTATAGGGCATGCTCTAAATGCATTGAATACTTTTCTTAGAAATACTTACCTAATCTGAAAATAAGGCTAAAATGCCTTGCACACATATATTCTTATTTGATGGCATTTTTATTATTTGCAAATGCTGGTTGATAAAATGTTGCCCATTGTATGAGCTAATAGCTAAATTGAAGAATTTCAAACTAGGAAAAATAATAAACCATAATCTTGGGGTGGCAACCAATAATATTTATTTTAAGAAATCGGAACAAAGAATTAGGACACTAAGGCTCTTGATGGCTAACTCACAAAGACACATATGTTAGTAATAGGATCGCTATATTTATGTGTTAATTAGATTAAACCTTATGAGTCCATGAAAATGAATCCTATCTTTGTGGATATCGTCTTCAGAAATACAATTACAGAAGCTTTTGGTCTTTTGATAATGCTCCAAACCCTCAAATCTTCTTCAGTGTAATCTCTCGATACCAGAAAATTGCTAATCATATTTTTTATCTTTCTTTGTAGAGGGTGAAATCATACAAAAACTGAGAGAATGTTGTTATTTACGTAATTCCCATATAGAGTGTTAAACCAATATATATAGTTGGCTATTTTCAATTATATCTCTATATTTGACTCTATCTCAAATACAAATACTAATAGAACAAAACAAGTATAGTTGGGTACAACTATTTCTACTTATCCTATTCCATCTCAAACACGATTTTTAGTTTCTTGCAATTTTTATTAACAAATTATAAATAATTATAATTTATTATTTTCCCATAATTAGCAGCCATTAAAGGGACCGAACCGGATACAGTTGGACTAAGGTCCAATAAATTATTTTGTCAACTCAAAAATAATTTATTAATTATGTTCCACTCTATTAAAAGAACGTAGTTACATTCTTAAACTAATTGCAATTATTAGAGTTAATAATTGATAGGAATCCACCCAAGCATCATACCAAATCTAAAAAAAGGGGATGGAGATTCAAAGCTCACTCTATAGTGCCAAGGAAGAATTTAAATTACGAAGGTTTTCAATAGAGGATTCAAGCCAAACAAGCCACTAAGCCAAGGAATAAGATAATAGTAAAGTAGTGGGTGCCAAAAGGGAAGCTTGAAAGACCTTCAAGAAGACAAATCAAGAATCAAGAAAGTTGTTAAGCGATGGAGGATCAAAGAAGGGCCAAGAAGATTAAAACTTGGACAACAATTAGTATGAAGGGTTAAGAGAGCACAAGAGGAGGCTGAAAACCTAAGAAAAGCTGATTGTATAGAGAATAGTGCGGGCCCAGTGCCAGACCCAACAACCTTACCTGACGCAGACCCTCTTGACCCGTTGGCCAATTTTGGCAATACCAACCCGGCGCCAGGCCCATCCAGTTGACCTGGCACCAGGTCACTTCGGGCATAACCCTGTTTTGATGATTTTTCCTATTTTATTTTTGAAGGCACAGAAAGTGGGAAAACATAAGGTACACAGCAGAAGTGAACATAAAAAAACTGAAAAAACACAAGAACAGGGATTTCAGGACAGGGCCGGCGCTGGTTGCGCCTTGTCCAAATCTCGAGGTTTTAACATTTTTACCTCTCCTCTGGTTCTCAAAGGTAGCTGGACCGGAACGTACGCAACCGGGGTAGGTGTGTTGATAGAAGCCTCTGGTGTGATTTCTGCATGCCTCATTCTCCGCCTTTGCATGTATGTGAACACCGAGCTCTCAATCTTCCAGTATATGGCTTGCCTAACTACCATTTAGTGAATAACTAACAGGCTAGGGAATTTTCTAGAGAGAGAGATGCCTGGCCTTTTCCACAGAGAAGAAGCCGTCTCTTAGATTGTGTGTTCTGTAATAACGATGTTGTTTCCAATCCTCCTGTTTAACCTAAATAAAAACCCTAGGTTAAACTGGACTGGGCCATTGGACTCTTAGTTTAACCTTTTGGGCTTAATTAATTATTCTAGTTAGAACCAACCTAATGACCCAACAAATAATTAATTTTTCTAGCCTAAATAAACTAGTCCAATTAAATAAGCCTAAATCAGTTTAGCCCTAGGTTAATTCCTAATTATTCAAACTGGGCCAAAATCCTGAATAATTAATTAACCCATTAAACTAATTTAATTAATTCTCTCTCTCTCTCTCTCTCTCTCTCTCTCTCTCTCTCTCTCTATTCTAGCCCAATAATTAAATCAGATTACTTAAATAAAATAAATTCTATTTAATTTAATTTAATTCCTTAGCCCGTATTTAATTAGAACTCACGGTTTATACTGGGGACCAAAAGACACACCGCCTTAGCTACTAAAATGACCAAAATACCTTTGCCATATATATAGTTGTATTTTGTATTTTAAATATTTCCTAATATCACCATAAAAAAATATTGACCCCAAGGACAGTGCTGTGTTAACAAAGTCTTCGACCTACAAGTGTAGTGATTAAAATACCCCTCTATACATCACCATACATTCAGAGAGAAAGAAGTGTACAAACACTTCTCTAAATGACATTTACCATTCTTAGGCCTCTAGTCTAATGATCCACGACTTGAATTGTTTTCGCTTTCCAATGGAGCAACCCTAAAGCAAACATCCAAATTATGTTTCCCATGGCCCTGGATATTTAGATCATTCAGACAACCACAAGGGGCAAAATAGTATAGAAACTATCTTGTACAAGTCTTTCTTAACTAACTAGTCACACATACCTAACATGCAAGTATGTTGGCCCTACGATAGAACCTTAACTATAGCATATCAAAGTATATGCTTCCAGCCTCGTTAGACCACCAACTCATATTCAAGTCGTAGAGTACTAGTCCACGTTGTAGTGGTAGTAGTTTAGGTTTCTATCATATAGTACTTTTAGAAACTACTACTACAGGTCCTGTTCTACATATTCAAAATACGCTTATGTCATGAAGTGAGTGGACAACTCACTGGCTAAAGGTAAGCCATTCCCCATTTAGAATTCACAACATAATAACCTAGACATGATGAGATTCCCATTCTCATCAATCGGTTAAGAATAAGAGTTTATGTATTAAGTAACCCGTGATCCATACCTTACTGTGAAAGATCTCCATTCACATAGACTATTTACTTAAACACAATGGGTCTTTTCCAAACGTAATTGTGCACAAATAAAATTGTAAATTCACAAAAAAATTCTGAAAATAAATTCTTTTATTAAAACATTCGATTTTTACATCAGAAACCTAGTCTAAGAGGGCATACATCCCAACAATTTTATATTTGTTTCCAATTTAATTTTCACTATTTTTATTCTGTAATAGGGATATTTTAGACATTTTAAATACTTGAATGGCTGATATTTCATCTCACCTTATTTAGATTTAGTTGCGTATATATATGGCATTATAATATTCAATTTAACAACTTTAAATATTGATAGAAATCAAAGAGTCTCTTTTGAGAGCTTTTGAGATATGATTTCTCTTAGGTAAACCCCATGAACATCAAGACCATTCTGAGGGCCTAATCCTTCCTTATTTATTGGGTCTATAAACCCTTCTAGGATAGATCAATTAGCTTTCTAATTTAGGTCTTAGGTTATAGATAATCTAAGGTTCTTGTTGGAAGTAAAGTTGGTTGACTAAATTATCTTCTTCAAAGTGTTCTTGGTTTCTTTTTGAATCAAGTATCTTTGGTTGTGATTTGGATGACTTGACTCTTATTTCTAGTGTTTCTAAGTTCTCTATTTTGGCTTAAGGTCCTAGTATTTGAATTGCGTATTTTGTTTCTTCACTAATTTCACTGTTTTGAGTTCTTAAATGGATCTTGAATTTTACCCCAAATTTAGTCACAAAATTCAATAGAAAATTATCTCCAAGATCATATCAAATAGTTTGGTATAAGAGAGAGAAAAGATTTTATTCTTATTAAGGCCTGGTTCTTCAAGACAAAGGCTTCAAAGTTTCAAGAAAAACAGAGCAAATTTGTTACTAAAGAAGGTGCTTCAAAAAAGTCTTCAAAACTTTAATTTTTCTTGATTTTCTTGTTGAAAAATTGATCTTGTATGTTCGGTTGAAGTTTGAATAGCTATTTGAAGCTTTAAATTGTACAAATCTTGTGATTTTTTTGGGTTTATTTACTGCAAATTTGTTGAGCTTAAAAAGAATCTCGTAATTCATTTTCATGCTAAATTTGTGAATTATAAAACCCATCTTTTTTACTTCTACTTGTTAGTGTTGTGCCCTAGAGGCCATCACTTGTACATTGTATATGACACATTTTATTTTAATAAAAGGTATTATTTATCTTACAGTTTCTTTTGTTTACTTTTAAGTAATATAACTGTTCAATAAAATTCCTAATATAACACTGTGTTAAGGAAATCATGATAAAGATCATGATATGAAATTCCTACTACACTAGATGGTGTTAGTACTTAAATAGTCCATAGTCATAGTATTAATGATATAGGACATCATTAATGCGTCAAGACTAGCATGTGTTAGACTTCCTGATTTGATTAGGCGGTGGTTCTCATAACCACGAGTATTGAGATACTCAAAGTTAACACATGGATGCTTGTTAATAGAACAAGTTCATTGGATGACTTTGCTATGAGATAATCACATGGATAACTATTTAGTGTCAGCGATATAATCTCAATATAGCAAACGTGCAAGTATCCTTAGACTTGAGATCTCCAAGATACTTTGTTTGCTGAGCTTTGTACTTTGATTCCAATCTCCGGAGCTTGATCAAGGGCTGCCTATGAGATGGATATTGAGTATATTGTGAGGTAAACGAAAGTAGTTGAGAGGGTCAATAAAGGATTCACCACTCCTAATAGTAGGGGCGAATATCTCACGGCCATTTTGTAGGAATTACTACTCAAAAGTCCTTGGCCAAGGGAATTGTGTATTGGAAATAGTTCTAATTGATATACATCTAGAGTAGTGGGTTCTTGGTATAAGTACTATTGTATTTAGGCCAGAATTATTTCTAGAAGGAGTTGGCATTAATTCCGTACTCCAAAACGAATGAGATATTATATGGTAAAAGGAGTTAATTGTACTGAAGTTTGTTATTGAAGGGTTCATGTTAAACCACTTGACTTTCTGGACTCTTGGGTGGTCATGATGTGTTGCTAGATACCGCTCATGATCTGGGAATATGGGTTTATTAATTGATGAATTAATAAACTAATCCTGATTAGAATTAATAGGATTAATTCTAATTAATTATGGATTATTAATCTCAAAGACGTTTGGATTAATTTATGTTCGCTATCAATTGATTGGAAAACCTAATAGGTCACACACAATAGAGGATTATATACTCAAGATGTTATTTGATAATATAGTGGGGTTAATTGAGAGAAAGAGAAGTTGTTGTGGACAAATTATAATTAGTTATAATTTGTTGTCCAAGTTGTAATTGTGAGAACTTGATGTTTCCAATTATAATTAGGGAATTCTAATAGGATTAGAATTCTCAATTTTGGAAGGGAAATTTCGTGTAATATATAGTATATGTAACACACGAAAAACCCTAGCTGAACAACACACAAAACAACAGCCACGAACATTCTCTTTTCTCTCTATCTCTCTCAATTTGATCTTGATCAAAGAACCCTAGCCGCCATCTTTTTCTGCTCGCACAGGAAATTTTGGTGCTTAAGTGTACCTTCTGTGTGGATTATTGTTAGAGATAATCACACATTGTGATTATAGTGGGTAGATGTTTAACTCACGTAGAGGTTGATCACGAGAATTGCTAGATCATGCCTCAACTTGAAGAAGAAATTTTTTGTTCTTTGGACGATCACCCAAAGGTAAAAGCTGCTACCTTTATTGTCTTTTTATCTTATTTTCCACATATAGACGGGTCCTAAGAGGGTATCTCGTTTTATTTTTCGCTACGCCGTATACGATACGAGCCTGAGATACCCAACACTACTTGTTTTTAGAAATTATTCCTTGATGTTAGTATAATAATTGGGGATTAATTTTTCTTATGATTCTTAAGTTTTTGGATTGCTACAAGTGTAAAAATTTTGAAACTCTTTGAGTTGCAAGATTGCACTCAAGTGTTTGATATTTTGTTTGAGTAAACTTAGAGCTTTGAAATTATGGTCAATTCTTTTGTCAACACTTTCCCTTATTGTTAAACTCTTGAGAACTCATGTTTTCGGGGAATTACTTGATCAATTGAGCTCATTATATTTGTTGAATTCTTACTTTTGTTCTTGAGTGATATGTTCCTTGAATTTCTAGTGTTCTATTGAAATTCTTGTTAAGTCTTGCCCATTTACCCATTCCTTATTCTTGAAGTTATTGAACTCTCTTGAAATCATTCACTCTTGATATAAACTTCTTGAGGCTCATTGTTGTTGATGAACAAACTTCAATCTAAGTCAAGTTGGTTGTCCTTAGAGGGTTAGTAAACTTGTCAAGTTTGAACTAACTCCTAAGCAATTGGGGAGATTTTTGTGCAAGAACTCATTGAGGAAATTGAGTGCTTGAAAAAAGATAAGAGTGTGAGCTTATTCTTGTTACAAGCCAAATGAGAGTTAAACACGCTTGAGCATTAATTTTTGAGTGGATACACGTGAGTGAGTGATTGTGAGGAATTACTTTATACTTTTATCCAAATTTTCTAAGTGAGAACCCTTGCAAATTCCCAATACCATGTCCCAAGAAACTTCATTTGATATTCAAGCTGCCTTTGAAATTTTTCAAGCAAAAATAAAAGGCATGAGGAGGGACATTGAGGGGATAAAATCTAACTAAAGCTAAACCTCAATGAATGCAAAAAGGGAAGATAGCCTTAGAGTGAAAAATGAGTACAAACCTACACCCCCATTATATGAGTATCCAATGAAAGGATGTGGAGAACATTTTATGGGATGTTATCAAAAAATTCCACAAAAGGAAGAGATAGAAAAAGTTTGGGGTTAGGAAAGAAATTGAGGGGTGTAAGGAAAAGGACTTATCCTAAGAAGTCCATATATACCAATCCCATTTTTTCAACATTCACCAAATTAAAAAAATAAGCCACCAAAACAATCATTGTGAACAAACCAAAAGCCTAGAAAAGAAGAGGGTAATGAGGAAAGGCTTGAGGTAGTGAAGGTTTTGCCATTGATTGGTGTTGTTAGAAAGATTGAGGGTGTGAATAATATTGAGAATGAAGAGAATTTCCAAATGTGCAATATCTTTTACACAAGGTGTCTAGTTGAACAAAAGCCTTGTAGTATGATCATTGATGGAGGAAATTGCACCAATGTGATAAGTGAAACCTTAGTGGAGGACTTGGGATTAGAAACCATGAGACATCCTAAACCATACAAAGTCCATTGGTTGAGTGATTGCGGTGAAGTTAAAGTAAACAAACAAGTTGAGGTTGAGTTTGCTATGGGGCCTAAAAAAATGTGGTGCTATGTGATGTGTTCCCAATACAAGTGGGGCATATTTTATTAGGAAGGCCATGGATGTTTGATAGAGATGTGATGCACAAGGGGGGGGGGGGGGAGAATAAATATATATTGGAGAAGGATGGAAAGATGATCACTCTACTTCCATTACCCCCTAGTGAGGTGCTTAAAGATCAAAATATCTTCAGGAAGAAGGACAACGAGAGAAAAGAGTTAAAGAAGCAAAATCAAGAGAGAAATGAAGAAGATCTTAAGGAAAATTCAAAATAAAAGGGTGCAAAAGAAGAGAAAAAGAAAAAGGGTGAGAAGAGAGACAAAGTAAATGAGACCTTCTTGTGCTTGAAGAGTGAAAATAATGAGAAAGAGGCTACAAAGAAGAAAAATGAAGATGAGGGAAAAATGAGCTTTATATGGGAGAGAATAAACTTGTATTTTTATCTTCACAAAAAGCTTTTTGTTTGAAATCTTACACATGTGTTAATTTGAGGACAAATCGTCTTCAAGAAGAGGGAAATGATAGGAATCCACCAAAGCATCATGCTAAAGCTAAAAAAGGGGGATGGAGATTCAAAACTCACTCCCTAGTGCCAAGGAAAAATTTAAATTACGAAGGCTTTCAATGGAGGATTCATGCCAAACAAGCCACTAAGACAAGGAATAAGAAGATAGTAAAGATGTGGGTGCCAGAGGGAAGCTTGAAAGACCTTCAAGAAGACAAATCAAGAATCAAGAAAATTGTCAAGTGATGGAAGATCAAAGAAGGGCCAAGAAGATCAAAGCTTAGACAATAATTAGTGTGGAGGGCTAAGGGAGCATAAGAGGAGGCTACAAAAACAAGAAAAGCCGACTGTGTAGAGAACAGTGCGAGCCTAGTGCCAGGTCCAACAAGCCTACCTGGCGCCAGGCCCTCTCGGCCCGTTGGCCAATTTTGGCAGCACCAACCCGGCGCTAAGACCATCTAGTTGACCTGGTGCCAGGTCACTTTGGGCACAACCCTGTTTTGATGATTTTTCTTGTTTTATTTTATGTTTATTTCCAATTTAATTCCCACGATTTTTATTATGTAATAGAGATATTTTAGACCTTTTAAATACTTGAATGGCTGATATTTCATCTCACCTTAGTTAGGATTAGTTGCCTATATATATGGCATTATAACATTCAATGTAACAACTTTGAATATTGATAGAAATCAAAGAGTCTTTTTTGAGAGCTTTTGAGAGGTGATTCCTCTTGGGTAAATCCCATAAATATCAAGACCATTCTTAGGGCCTAGTCATTTCCTCTGTATTGAGTCTAGAAATCCTTTTAGAATAGATTAACTAGCTTACTAATTTAGGTCTTAGGTTATAGATAGTCTAAAGTTCTTGTTGGAGGTAAAGTTGGTTGTCTAAATCATCTTTTTCAAAGTATTATTGGTTTCTTTTTGAATTAGGGGTCTTTGGTTGTGATTTGAATGACTTGATTCTTATTTCTAGTGTTCTATGTTCTTTATTTTGGCTTAGGGTCCTAGTACTTGAATTGAGTATTTTGTTTTTTCACTGTTTTGAGTTCTTAAATAGGTCTTGAATTTTACCCCAAATTTAGCCACGAAATTCAATAGAAAATTACCCCCAAGATCATATCAATAATTATATCTTTATGATTATTCAATCTAACAAATTACCCCCATCGATCAACATCATACTTTGAATAAGGCTGTATGACCACAATGCTTATCATTTCAAATAATCAATTCTTATCTTCAATTTAATAGTACCATGTGACCACGTGTCATTTATAAATTGAATTCAATAGACACTATTAAATTACTGAGATTTAACTGTCCCTTAGAAGAACTTATGAGGGAATGATCTTGCCTATTAATGGTGACCGATTCCATATTGCAGAATAATTATTCTATATTTATTTTAGTTTAATTCTCAAGATACCGAGATATTGATTGTTAAATGAATCTCACTCTTTGGTAACTTAAGGAATTTCAAGTTAGTAAATATAGATTATTATTTTCTTAGGATTAATGTATTATATTCGACAATCATATAATATTTAATTTGTATGGTCCATTCCACGAACTTAACATTTATTGTCCCATCTAATATATCAAAATATATCTTTAATTTTACTACTAAAGTCAAAGATAGACTTTAATAAAATCAAGATGATATCAATAAAATAAATTGCCCAAATTTATTTTAGAACGCGGATAATTTATTTTGAATTTTATAAATAAAGTCTTTCTATATTTAACAAATAAATACTTGATTTATAATATCTAAATAATTCATGGACAAACGAGCTCATACATATATATAAATATATAAAAATATACTTTATTTAATTTCAAAATATAAATATTGTACTTACTTGAAAGGCATATCTAATAAAAGTCTCCCACTTATCCTAGAGTAAATGAGATATGTCAGAAATACCTATACTTTCGATATGACTTCTAAAAACTGTTACAGATAAACTATTTTGAAAAGGATCAGCAAGATTTTTAGCAGAAGAAATCTTGCATATTTCTGCATTTTCACGTTGAACAATCTCCCTAAGTAGGTGATATTTTCGTTCAATGTGTTTACCACGTTGATGGCTGTGTGGTTCTTTCACATTTACCGCTACACCACTGTTGTCACGATACAAACTAATGGCTTGAGATATAGAAGGAACCATCTCAAGTTCTATTAAGAATTTTTTTCAACCATATTGCTTCTTTAGCTACTTTACAAGTTGCTACATATTCAACTTCTATTGTAGAGTTAGTAATACAAGATTATCTGATACTTCTCCACACAACTGCACCACCACCTTGTTGGATTGTATGCCCTCTTAGACTAGGTTTCTGATGTAAAATCGAATATTTTAATAAAAAAATTTATTTTCAGAATTTGTTTATGAATTTACTTTTTGTTTGTGCACAATTTTCGTTTGGAACAGACCCATTGTGTTTAAATAAGTGATCCATGTGAATGGTGATCTTTCACAGTAAGGTATGGATCACGGGTTATTTAACACATAAACATTTGTTCTTAACCTATTGATGAGACTGGGAACCTCATTATATTTAGGTTATTATGTTATGAATTCCAAATGGGGAATGGCTTACCTTTAGCCAGTGAGTAGTCCACTCACTTCATGACATAAGCGTATTTCGAATACGTAGGACAGGACCTGTAGTAGTGATTTCTAAAAGTACTATATGATAGAAACCTAGACTACTACCGCTACAGCGTGGACTAGTACTCTACGACTTGAGTATGAGTTGGTGGTCTGGTGAAGCTGGAAGCATATACTTTGATTTGCTATAGTTGAGGTTCTATCGTAGGGCCAATATACTTGCATGTTAGGTATGTGTGACTAATTAGTTAAGACAGACTTATACAAGATAATTTCTGCACTATATTGCCCCTTGTGGTTGTCCGAATGGTCTAAAATGTCCAGGGCCTTGGGAAACATAACTTAGATGTTTGCTTTAGGGTAACTCCCTTGGAAAGCGGAAACACTCCAGGAAGTCGTGGATCATTGGACTAGAAGCCTAAGGATGATAGACGTCATTTAGAGGGGTATTAGTACACTTCTTACTCTCTAAATGTACGGCGATGTGTAGAGGGGTATTTTAGTCATTTCACCTATAGGTCGGAGACTTTGCTAATGCAGCATTGTCCTTAGGGTCAATATTTCATTATGGTGATATTAGGAAATATTTAAAATGCAAAATACAGCTATTTATATAGTAGGGGTATTTTGGTCATTTTAGCAGCCAAGGCGATGTGTCTTTTTGGTCCTCGGAATAGCCTGTAAGTCCAAACTAATTTTGGGTTGAGGAATTGGTCTCAGTTGAAGAGGATTTTATTTTATTTTATTTTATTCAGAAAGTCTAATTTATTATTGAACTGGAATAAAATAAATAAATTAATTAAAATAGGAGTTGAGAGAAATTTAATTATCTAGTTTAATTGGTTAGTTAATTATTCAGGGCCTAGGTCTAGTATGAATAACTAAGAAATTAACCTGGGCTTAAATTAGGGGAAATAATTAATGTTTAATTATTTATTGGGTTTTTATATAGGCCCAAGAAATAAATAATTAAAGATTAATTATTATGGTTCATTTGGGCTCATTAATTATTTATTGGGTTGTTTATATAAGCCCAGGAAATAAATAATTAATGTTTATTATTTTGGGCCTTTTTGGGTCCAAAAGAAATAATAAATATTATTTTGGCCCAATAGTTTGGACCTTAGGGTTTTTTTTTTCCAAATACGGTTAAAAAGAGTTTAGGGTTAGGCAAAACTGATTCTCAAGATAATATCTAGGTGTTTTGAAATCCCGGGGATATGTTTATCAAATAATGAGATACCTAGTTTTGGCTAACCAATAAACAAGTCTCTGGTAGAGGAAAACACTAATTTCCCTAACATAACACAGAGCCTCACGTGAAGAGAGACTCTTGGTTTGTCTCGCGTCCCTTTCTCTCTTGCTCACTTCTTTCTCTTCTCTGGTTTCTTCTTGTTTCTTTGCTAATCAATAGCAAGAGAACCAAAGAGATTTGAGATTGTTCCTTTTCACCATTGTGTTCACCGACTAGAGGTTAGGCAGAGGAATATTCCGAGAGTTGGAAAGCTTGGCGTTGATGCAAATAAGGCGAAGTAGAAGGCTAGCGGGTGTTCAACCGGAAGCTTCTTCAAGTGGGCGAAGCGAGGCGATTCCAGTCGTTCAATCCGTTCCTACTCAACCTAGAAGGATTAAGAAGCGCAAAGGTATGATCTTCACACTTCCGTATGGCCTTTAAGGCTTAGTTTTATTTTTCTCTGTTTTTTTCTGTAACTAGTGTATGCTCCCCTGTTTTCGTTCCCTCACACCTAAGGTGAACATAGAGCCTGAAGTAGACTTGCAAAAATCTCTATTAGCTTGAAAATCAGCATCAGTGTATCTTCTAGGAACTAAGTCTGGAACTGAGTAAACTAGCATGTATCCTCGAGTTCTACAAAGATACTTAAATATATGCTTTACTACTATCCAGTGTTTCGATCCTGGATTTGATTGATATCGACTGACTATTCCAACAACATAACAAATGTCTAGATGAGTACAAAGCATAGCATACATGAGACTTCTTACAACTGATGCATAAGGAACTTGTTTCATGTACTCAACTTTATCAAGAGTTTTAGGACTATGTTGTTGCATTAACTGGATTCCATATCTAAAAAGCAATTGCCTTTTCTTGGAATTTTGCATTAAAAATTTTGCTAGTATTTTGTCAATATATGAAGCTTGAGATAAAGCTATCTGTCTAATATTTTTATTTCGAAAGATCTGAATGCCGAAAACATATCTTGCTTCTCTTAAGTCCTTTATATCAAATTGTTTACTCAACCAGTTTTTCACCGATATCAATGTCCCTACATCATTGCCAATGAGAAGGACGTCATCAAGATATAGAATAAGAAAAATTACCTTACCATCTATAATTCTCTTATAAACACAAGATTCATTAGGATGCTGACTAAAACCATAAGAGTTAATGGCTTAATTAAACCTGATATTCCAAGATTTAGACACTTGCTTAAGCCTATAAATGGACTGATTCAATTTGCAAACTTTATGTTATTGACCTTTTTGGATAAAACTATTTGGTTGTACTATATAGATAAACTCGTCAAGATTTCCATTAAGGAATACTGTCTTGGCGTCCATTGGACATACTTCATAGTCGAAGTGAGCTGCAATGAATAAGAGGATTTTTATAGACTTTAACATTGCAACAGGTGAGAAGGTTTCCTCATAATTAATACTTTCTCGTTGGGTATAACCGTTAGCAACCAATGCAGCATTGAAAGTTTTCACTTTCCCATCTATTCCTCTCTCTCTTTTTTTTTTTTTTTTTTTTTTTTGTAGACCCATTTGCACCCATTAGGTTTTTCCCCATTAGATAAGTCCACAAGTTCCCAGATGGAGTTACTTTACATTGATTTTATTTCTGAATCCATTGCATTCTTCCAATGGTCTACATCTACGTCCTCTACAGCTTCTTTATAAGTAGTGGGATCCTCTTTTTTCGTAATAGAGATTGCTTGAAAATCCTTTTCATAAAGTAAGTATTTAGAGGGACATCGAATAACTTTCCCACTACATCTAAGTTATGGAGCTTCTTGGATGACTGGATTTTCTTCCTTATCGTTGATAGGAAACTTTAATACTGATTCCTCAACAATTGGAGTTTGAACAAGGGTAGGAGGTTCCTCCACTCTATGTGCCCAAGAGCTAGTGGGTATAGAAGGCATAATATCTATTTCTCTCCCAAGGGATTTTGGCATGCTAAGTAGTATAGATACGACTTGATAACAAGAGTATAGGTTTTTATAACCATTTGCTTAGGATTATCTCATTTGGTTTCTTCCAGAATTACTCTACTCTTAGATCCATAGTTTTTATGTACTTGTTCTCTAAGAAAATTATATTTGTACTTACAAATATTTTCTTATCTTGAGGACTATAGAAGTAGTATCCTCTTGTTCCTTTAGGATATCCAACAAATGGACATAAATTTGATCTTGATTCTATTTTATCCATCTTTCTCTTTAATACATATGCAAGACAACTCCAAATTCAGATATGTATCAAATTAGACTTCCACCCATTCCACAATTCCAATAGAGTCTTAGGGGTAGATTTTAATGGAACCATATTCAATATATATATCACAATTTGTATAGCATATCCTGAAAAGAATGTACCTAGTATAGAGAAACCAAGCATTGATCTGACAATGTCTAATAAAGTCCTATTTCTTCTTTTTGCAACTTCATTTTGTTGAGGAGTGCCAGGTACACTAAGTTGGGATCAAATCCCATTTTCTAACGAATATGATTTAAAGTCGTGGGATAGATATTCTTCAACTCAATCAATCTGATAGAAGTGTCTTAATGTTCTTACCTAACTACTTCTCAGCCCTAGCCTTAAATTCGTTAATTTTTTTCTAAGGCATTAGACTTATGAGTAATTAGGTAAACATATTCTTATCGTGAGTAATCATTTGTAAAAGTAATGAAATACTCATATCCATCTCCAACTTGGAAATTAATTGGTCTACATACATCAGAGTGCACTAATTTCAAGACGTTATTGGCTCTATTTCCTTTTGAAGGAAATGATTTTTTAGTCATTTTACTCTCCAAACAAGATTCGCAAACTTGAAAGGTTCCACTTTGAAGTCACTTAAAAGACCTTTTTTTATAAGTCTTTGAATCCTATTTAGATTAATATGACCAAGCCCAAGATGCTATAAGAGAGTCTCATTAGTAGAAGATAACTTCATGCACTTGTTAGATTCAGTAGGATGTAACAAACTGTTGGAAGGTTTTAAAACATACAAATCATTAATTAAATTTTCATGACATATTAAGAAGTTATTCAAAAATATCTCTACTAAAAATTCATAAAATTTAACATAATATTTTTGTTTGAATAACAATGACATTGAAATCAAATTTCAATAAATGTCGGGAACATAATAACAATCTTTTAAAATCAAATGCTTATTATCAACTAAAGATAAATATCTCCGACAGCTCTTGCAGATATCATTGATCTTTTGCCAACTCTTAGAGTATGGTTTCCTTCATTAAGATATCTGGTTACTTAGAACCCCGGTAATGAATCGCAAATATAATTAGTGGTTCCAGAATCTATTATCCAAGTATTTGTAGAATCAACTACTAAACAAGTATTAATGTAGGATAACTCATCAGTACCCTGTTTGCATTTGGCTGAGTAATCTAGACACTGAGACTTTTAATGTCCTTTTTGCTTGCAGTGAAAACACTTGCCTTTGAGCTTTTCATCCACTTTTACCTTCTTAGTCTATTGCTTATGCCCTTTTTTGTTATTTTGCTTCCTTTTATTTCCTTCTTTACCATTGGACTTGGAAGAGGAAGATCCAGCATGACTTACAGCAAGAGTGTTGCTACTTTCTACTTTTAGGGTAACCTCATCACTCTTAAGCTCCTTTATCAACTCTGTAAGAGACATTTTTATCTTGTTCATGTTATAATTAACTTTAAACTATAAGAACATCTTCGAAAGAGTTTCTAGAGTCATATCAACATAAGTATCAGACTTAATTTTAGCACTTAAGACTTCTGCCATGTTAAACTGAGCAATCAATTTTAACATATGATCTCTTATAGGTGTTCCAGGTTTTATGTGCATATTCATTATGCACCTCATTGTTGCTTGATGGGCCTAATATCATTTGTGCTCAAACATTTGTTGGAAGCTTTTCATGATATCTGAAGCTATTGCCATGTTCTTATGTGTCTACTGCAACACCTTTGAGATAGATCCTAAAATGTAGTAGCGAGCCATCTCATCAAAACTCAATCACTTCTCATAAACCACCATTTGTTTGGATGTTAATGAATCAGTAAGCTTAGAAGGACATGGTTCAGTTAACACGTATTTGAGCTTCTCGGTAGTGAGTATGATTGTGAGGTTCCGTTTTCAATCAATAAAATTTTCTCCAATCAATTGATTTTTTGTTAAGATTAGGGATAAAGTGTTGGTAGTCATTTTTTGAAATTAAATAAAATAACATATATGAGCCAATATCACACCATAATGCATGGTTAAAATATTATGACATGATATATGATCAATTTGATAATATTTTAAGTGGTAATAAAAATTACTATCAAATTATGATAATCTAAAACTTTAAAGTAATATGCACCTCTATATGAGATAATAATGTGACTTACAGTTAGGTCAGGATCCACAACCTAAAATCCAAAAGTAACATGTATCTCTGTAAGATATAACAATGTAATTTACAGTTAGGTCTAGACCCTCCTACTAAAATTAATATGTCTTAAATCTAAATGCAATATTAGTTTTAGTGTTGTTAATATTTTGGCCATCATAAACATTATTTGGACATTCTATAGGAAGTCCGTATAATGTCTTTAATTTAAGTGTAACACCTATATTCATATTTTTTTAATAAGTTTCCAATCCAATTACATCACCTATAGGGTAATAATGAATTAATTAAACTTAAACAAAATAATAATTTTTTAGGCTTAATCTAGTAATTAATATAATGTAGCATTCCTATAGGGAGACTATTTAAAATGGTATGAAGTAAACACAAATTTTACTAATGGGCTAATAGGGGAGGTCTAAGGTTAATTAAAATTAACCATTACACACTTATTTTGTAATTTAAAAAAATTAATTTATTTATGCATAAATAAATAGTACCTAGAGTGGTATTAATGCAAATTCTATGGCATGTTAACATTAAGGAGATATAATTTAATCAAAATTAAATAGTGAAAACTATAAAATAAAACATAATTTTATGGCCAACATAGACATAAGAAATAAAATTGCAAAATTACAATTGAAAATCTAATTGGCTAACAAAATAGTCAACCTTCAATCTTTTGCAATATTAATAAAATGGAGCAATCCCATGTCACAAGCTCTCCAGTGGAGTATTGGTTAGCACTCTAGGCTTTCATGCTAGCGTCCATGGTTCAATTCCTAGCACCATCAATTTCCTTTTTTTTTTTTTAATTAAAGGGGAATCTTGGACTGTTGGCATGTTGGATCTTGGGCCAGCCCAGCACGAGCTAGCCTAGAGCCAGGCCCAACGAAGGCTAACCTAGTGCCAAGCACCAGGGCCAACCTAGCCTAACAGTGCCTAGCCACTGGCATTGGCCACCTTTCTTAGTTGCTAGCCACTAGGTTGGCCTAGTCAGGGGCTGTCTCAACCTGGTTGAGCCTGGCTGCCCCTGTGTGCTACAATATCCTCAGTGCCTCTGCTCCAAGTCTTCAGTGTCCATCCAATCTTTTTTTAACATAAAAATAAAATAAAATAACTCAAAAAGAAAATATGGAGATGTAATCCACCCATTTTATTACAAGACTTGATAATACTTATACATATTCACTGAATTAAAATCTATGGCCATAAAATAATTTGAATTAATCAAATTATTCACCATGAACAAAATGCATTATTCCTACATTACTCAATTAAATATATGCATAAAAGATTTAATCGTAACACATAAATGTATATCAAACCAAAGGCTCTGATACCATTTGCTAGTAATAAGATCGATATATTTTTATGTCAACTTGATTAAACTTTATGAGTCAGTGAAAAACGAATCGTACCTTTGTGGATATTATCTTTAAAAATACGATTCGAGAAACTTTTGGTTTTTTGATAATGCTCCAAACCCCGAAGTCTTCTTCAGTGTAATCTCCCGAGACCAGAAATTTGCCAATCGTATTTTTATCTCTCTTTATAGAGGGTAGACTCACACAAAAATTGAGAGAACATTGTTATTTACATAACCTCGATATAGAGTCTTAAACCAATATATATAGTTGGCTATTTTCAACTATGTCTATATATTTGACTCTATCTCAAATGTGAATCTTGATAGAGCAAGATAAGTATAGTGACGTACAACTATTTCTACTTGTCCGATTCCATTTCAAATACGATTTTTAGTTTCTTGCAATTTTCATTAGTAAATCATAAATATTTATAATTTATTATTGTCTCATAATTAAGAGCCACTAAAGGGACCTGGCCAGATACAGTTAGATTAAGTTCAAATAAATTATTTTGTCAAGTAAAAAATAATTTATTAATTATGTTCCACTCCACTAAAAGAATGTAATTGTACTCTTAAACTAATTACAATTATTGGAGTCAATAATTATATCCTTATGATTGATCGATCTAACAACATACACACTCTTAAGGCTTGTAATTCTACCTATATATAGGTACTAAAACTGTTGACTCAAATTGATATATGAAATAATAAAGTACAAATTCAAATCTTAACATATATAGAACAATATTAGTTTTCAAATTTAAATATATTAAGAAATTACTAATATTAGGAAAACATAACAACAATAACAATAATAATAATAATAATAATAATAATAATAATAATAATAATAATAATAATAATAATAATAATAATAATAATAATAATAATAATAATAATAATAATGGGGAATTACTAAACTTGATTGAATAGAATTATCAATAGTAAATACCGAAATTAACAAGTTTCTTAACTAATGTGTTTGATTTAATAATTCCAGCATTGCCTCCCTTAAACCAAGTTCTCTTCAAACTTGATCATTCTAAACATTTTCTTGGGCTTCAAGAATCGTTGTGGTGTGTGTTTGAAATAGTACCAACAAAATCCACAATCAATTAAATTTTAATTAAAATACTAAATACTAAAAACACACAATTGGGCAAGTATACTATCATGTAGTATATAGAAAATCAAGTATTGAATCCTTGGAAAAGGAGGTAAGCACCCTTACTTTATTCTAATCTCATTGTTTAGCTGATAAACTAAAGAGATAAAGTAAATAAAGCTAGTAAACTAGAGAACAAATCAAGTTCAAATAAAAAAAGTCACAAGATTTATCAAAGAGTAAGAATAAGGAGAAATGCCGTTTAAAGAAGAAATTCTCCTAATTCTATGTCAAGAACGGAAAATACAATTAAGATTATCAATTTGTAATTTAAGCATGATTAGATTACAATTGTGAATCTTATTATCTTTTGCGTTATGAAATCCCTATTCCTAACAAATCAATGGGTATCTCTATCTCCCCAATTTAATCTAGAAAGCACTACAAGCAACAATCACAATTAATTTGGAAGACACAATATCCCTATCTCTTGACAATATTGTAGATAATTTAATTACCAAGTTCTAATTCCCAATCTCTCTATTTCAAGTTAATCAATGGAAAATAAATATTGAATCAATCAACTGGGTCTTCAATTCCTAACCCTATGTCGAATCCTTACAGGATTAAGCAAATGAATTGGAGTTGAATTAGGAAATTAATTCTAGAAGATCTGGGAGAAGTTCTAGTAGTAGTATCTATTTAGAATGGTGTGAAGATATGTAATATTTTTTGGATTGAACTATGAAGATATGGAAGATCTTGATGTGTATCTTTTAGGCAATATTCTAATTCAACAAAAAACAAAGTGCTCTATTACAAACCTCATATAGGCAAGCCTAAGGAACTTTAATAAAGATCGGCAGAAGAGTCTGAATAATTTAATTAGAGAGTAGGTAGAGCAATAGAGAGGATTGACATAAATATTTTTTGAGAGTATTGAAGCATACACCTTCAAAAAGATTTTCTGGTATTCTTTGTCAAGGTATTCTCATGGTTAAAGTTGATTACTACAACAACATTATATTCTAAAGAGGAACATGAATAATTTTTCTTCAAATAAAATAGTTTTATTGGGGGGGGGAGTTTCTTAGAGTCAAACAAAGCACCCCTGCAATGAAGGTTAAACGAAGTTCAATAGAGGTAGTTAGGTCCAACAAAAGTCTTCAGAGAGTTTACACAAAGAATACTAGACTGGTGTCTTGTTAAAATCTACTAAGGATCATTTAGTGATTGAGATAAGTTTATTACTATAACTTTTGTTAAAGTTTTAGTGAATTGATTTACCAGTCTAGGATCCGCATATGTAAGCTTGTTAAAAGCCGAACTACATTAACAATTTGATGTGTTTGTTGAACTTTTATTTTACAGTCTATCAAACTAATGAGTCTACAGTAGGAAAGTTTAATAGAGTGGTGTCCTGTTAGAATCTAGTAAGAATCACTTAGTAATTTAGATAATTATATTCCTATAACTTTTGTTAAAGTTTTAGTGGATTGATTACTACTCTAGCATCTACAGATATAGGAGATGAGTCCTCATTATTGTTATTTTTTTAGTCATTTATGTTGGATTATGCTAAATTTGTGATCAAATGGCTATCATTTCCCTTATTTTGCCTTATTTTATGTAAATGCACAAGTAGACACTAATTGGAGAAACAAGATGAAAGCAGAAAAAAAGAGCACAGTACCGGTGCTGGGTATTATGCTACATAAGCGTTGATTCAGAACTGAGAGTTTGGAATCAACAAGTCACACCAAACAAGCACTGGCTGCACGTATTAATAGGTCATGACTAACTCACTAAATAGGCACCGGTTATTTCCGAAGAGTTTAAGAGTTGAAGTAACAAAAATAATCGATGCCAAATGAAAAACCAAATAAGTACTGGTTCAGATCAGGATTTTAAGATCTTGAAGAAATAGTCAATCAGAGTAGATCTTACATTAAAATAGGCGTTGGTTCTTGCTAGGACAAGATAGTACATAACATATTTCAAGGGTTTTCAAGCTCTACTATAAATACTACTTTTTGTTGTCTTGTTAAAAAAAAAAAAAAAAAAAGAGAATAGAAGGAGAGGAGCAGCTTCCAAACCTTATAAACCCAATTAGAAACTTCCAAGAGAAGATCTAAGCATCATTTAGAAGAGGAAAAGGGCAATCTTCAAGGGGAAATATCACGAGATGTAGAGAAGCCACTTGTCTAAGGTTCCATTTTTTTTCTCTTGCATTTTTGCTTTTATAGATTATTGATGTATTTGAAAGGTTGAACCCTTATTTTATTGAATCTTGACATTTATTTTAGTTATTTACAATTTATTATTTAGTATTCAACAACTTGCTTTGCTTTATGTATACTGGTT
This sequence comes from Voacanga thouarsii, assembly GCA_026120185.1. NCBI lineage: Eukaryota > Viridiplantae > Streptophyta > Magnoliopsida > Gentianales > Apocynaceae > Voacanga > Voacanga thouarsii. The sequence continues at coordinate 476,361 of JANUWF010001409.1, forward strand.
GATAAGGTTTTCTTGTACTAATGATTTTGAGAGATATGGTTAGTGTAACACCTAACCTGTCCATAAGGTCGCGGGCTTCGCTTTTGTGGGATGTCGCCCTGTCAAGTTACCCAGACAAAGGGTCTTTATAACGAACTTAGTACACATCAGAAATTTGCTCAAAATGCATTTATTCAAATACAAGAAGATACAAGGAGTCTGTCTTCTGATACCATATTTAAAGAACAATAAATCCGAGATACAACATAAGCCTTTGGGAGCCCATCGCGCTTTCGCTGTGCCTCTGAATCCTAAAATTTTCAAAGAGAAAATAATACATGTGTGAGTGAAAATTACTCAGTGAATCTCATGTGTACTGATGATTTGTAAAGTAGATAGACAACATATTATCAGTTGTCACTTCATAAAACTATTATGGGAAAGCATAGTATTTTTCACTGAAAATAGAGATCCACAGCTCACTACGAGAATGTTTATTCAAATTTTAGTCATATTTGGAAAACTGAGTTTTATTCAATATCACTGCCCTATTTAAAGAAAAAGCAGGCACTTTTTCAAGAGAAGGCCAACTTGCGTGCAAAGCTCACACGGTGTCACCTTCGACATCACAATCTTATTGTACTAAGGTCACAAGCTTATAGTGCTCAATTGTACATTGTCGGAGAGGTAAGTGCGTATTAGCACAATACCAAAGCAAAAGAATATTTTACTTGCCACTGTAAGCCTAAGGGTCACAATCCTGACGTCAATTACCATCGAGATTTCAAGGGGTTAAACATGCTAGGTGTCCCCACCCAGCTTCGTGAACAACCCAAATCAAAGTGCACATAAGGCACAGCAATTGCCAGGTGCTAAACGGCTAGCTAGAACGACTTATCTCAATATATTGTCGACCCTGTTTGGAGTAAGATAAACCCCAGAATGGATCAAATTGCTTGAGTTCATCTATCTTTAACATGAGTTAGTACAAAGATCAAAACCCTTACTGAGTACTCAACGTTTCCACTAGTGCACAAGACCTCCATATTCCTAAAGGAATTTCAAATAAACATTTTCGGGGCCAAATATCATTTTTCAAAAATTGATCCTATTGGCTCAAAAGACCAGTTATTATTCCCATTGGCTCACAAGGCCAATTAATTATCTTATTCCCAAAGGAATATCAATAAAATAATTTTAGGAATCAAAATACCGTTTTCAAAAGTTGATCTCATATCAAGAGATTATTTTCCAAAACCGTAGTGAAAGGATAAAAAGTCCTTTTCATACGATAATATAAGTTTCCAAGGGTATTTTCATCATTTGAAGAATACCTAATTTTAAAAAGAGCATTATTCAGGAATTTCTAGAATTCTAATCCAAAAGGAATAATTTAATTTAAGAAATTCCAATGATAATTCCATAAAATTCATAACTCACAATTTTCCAAAAATCCATTCCATAAAAAGATACATTAATACTTTTTTTAGAATAAATTATTATTTCGTCTCATAATTAATAAGAATAAAGCCTTTCAGGTATACATTTATACCTAGCAATTATTCATAATTCAAAGGATAAAAAATTCCTTATAGAAAACACCATTTCCTAAAACCTCAATAAGTTTCCGTTTAGATAAACCATATTTTTCTCAGTAAAACACATAGGTCCATTAGTCTTGTCACAAAGAAGTTTTAGGAAAATTAGTCACTAATTATGAATAATTCCATCTATTAAAATTCATATTTTCCATTCAAATCCAATCATGGCATGATATCATTTCTTTCTCAGAGAAACCAATTATTTGTTCAGAGAAACCAAAAAGGGATTCATAGAACATTTCTTCAATAAAACGTAATTTCACTAGTGTAAAGCAGGAGGTTATAAAACAAGTGGGACTCACCTCATGTCCTATATCAAAATAGTCGTAAATGTAACGTTCATATTAATGTAGAAAACCTACATTAAAGTCATTTCATTTTTAACATAGTAATTAAAGCTAGGATAACGAATTACTAGAGTGAAATGAGAACCATTCATTTCTCATTTCCTTATTTCCAAACATAATGGAATAATCTTTCCAAAATGACCAAAATCCATTATCCCTCTCTTCATCCTTTTCCTACGCATAATTTAGGGTCTTCATATGATCTTCATCCTTTCATTCCCCCATTAATGCAAAACAAATTCAATTCCTTGAATTTCATTTATTTACACAAAAGCTAAAAATTTTCAGCTTTAACACCCGATTTTGTATTCTGCATAACTTTTAATCCACAAGTCCGATTGTTCTCTATTTTATATCAAAATGCTCATAAGATCTTTAACTTCGTTATTATGAACTTCAATCAGATAACCCTTTGCACCGTTTCAGACTTTTGAGCATAAAACTGCCTTAGCTTTCCATCTTTTCTTCATTTTCTTCACGAAATAACATTATTAATCCATCCTTTTTCAATCTACATGCTTATGTAATACTTGATTCACCTTAAATTCCATCAAAGAAGCCTTCAACTCTCTAATTTTATGATATATTTAGCCCAGCAAAACCATATTTTCCAACATCAAATTCAACAATTACACACAACAACAATAAAAAGTCATTTTCTTTAACGATTAAGCTAGTTTTCCTTTTTCATTTCTTATGCCTTCTTGTACCGCCATGAACCGCCCCTGAAGCCATCATCAAAACACCTTCATACACCACATAAAACATGGCATATAGCTTCCCCAAGCAACCGGCACACATAGCACACATAATCACTTGAAGAACATAGCTAAATTCTAAGAAAAATCATGAAAATTATGAATTTTCTCAAAATAATTTATACCAAAATGATCCTCATACTTCAAACTACAACTTTAATTCATGATGTAAAAGCTTTTACCTTGTGTATAAGATTCTCCAAGATTGAATTGCTCCAAGTTTCCCTTATCTTCTTCCTTGAAAACCCTTTCTCTATCCTTTTTCGTTTTCTCCCTATTTTTTTCTCTATTTTCCTTCCTTTTCTTTTCTTTTTCTTTCTCTCCTTCTCCCTTCTTTCTTGGAAAAATTTTTGGTTGTTTTACAGCCCTTTCACCGCCATTCTTGTGTCCAAAGTCAACCAATTACATTGTGGGCTATCTATTTAAAGCTAAATTCCTATTAGTAAATTTAATTTAAATAGATAATTCTTATGCTTATTCAATAAGCTTTTGCAATTTAATAATTTCAGAAATATTTTACTCCAATAGTATTTTGACATTTGTTTTCATCCACCAATCATATTCGGTCGCTTGTCTCAATTTCGACCACATTTCAGAATTTATTCAGAAAATAACTATAATTCTGGCCCGCATCGGAAAAACATTTTATTCCACCAATGGAATCTATAAATTAAACTGAATTCAATGGTAGGAATCAAAATCCATAATTCTTTCTCAATTCTTTCCATATTGCGGTCAAATTCCCGATTGCGGTAAAAATTATTAAAATACCCCTGATACACCTAATAACTTAATTTATACCAAAAACTCTTACTTTATTAAAAATAGTCACAGTTTGAATATTTAGGGTATGGATAGAATAAATTCAAAATTACATCCAGGTCCCTACCTATCTTTATTGCATCATAATATTCTTTACATTACATTGATCATCTTTTGCTCTGGCCACCAATACAATTTCTTATTCTATCAAAAATCATAGTCAGTCAAAGTTGAAAATATAGGGTACTACAGTTAGGATTGAGGGGCCTAATTAATTGATTTAGCTAATGGGTTTTCATTCAATTAGCTTGAGAGAGGGGATAAAATATGAGAATTAGGCGGTTGAAGGGCTATGGGGTTGCCTAGAGATAGGGATTCAATTTTTTCTAATTAAATAGGTAACTAGTTTTAATGCTCCTTGAATTTGCTTAGTGAGGTAGAGATACCTACTAATTAGGTTGAGGGTAGGAGACCTATAAATCGAGAGAGTGTGGGTTTTGTATATGAGATTACCTATAGGTGCTAATTCTATGTTGTCAACTAGCTAACTTAGTTGGTTAAAGTTTGACTTAATATTGTGAAAGGCCATCTGGATACTTTACCTATCTCTTTTTCTTACTCTTATTTGGTTGGTGATCTAGGAGGATGTCTTGGGTGTATTTGGATTGGTTGATCCCCTTACCAATTCGATACCTTCCCAACTAGGATGATTAGCCAAACAATGAAGTCATAACATATAAAGGTATTTGCCATCTTATCTGAGGGATACGATTCTTGCCAACTAAAACTCTATGCTACACAATGGGTATAGTTGCCCATATATGTGTCATGTTAGGAATTTTTAGTATTTAGATTAAAAATTGGTTATTTTTGTGTGCAATATTAGCAATTCTTCCTATGCACGAGTATACACACAATGTACACATCAAGTTTTTAGCACTGTTGTTAGAGATTAAATGGTAATATTTTGAATTACTTGAGTTTTGTTGATTTGGTCTTATAATTGTAATTCTTATGAATATGACTAACTTGTACCTATGTAGTTGTGCATATTCTTTGTGAAAAAATTTACATGTAAATAATTGTTTGTACGTATACTTTAGATTTGGATTGAATTGTGTAATTGTGTTTGAGAATTTTTTTAATTATTACTGTTGTTGTGTAAGTTTTTTTTTTTATTTGGTTGAAATTTTGAAAATATCATATATTGATTAATTGATTAATCGATTCTTTTATATGTTATTCATTGATTTGTTAGGTAATTGTTTATAGCTATTCTTTTGTTTTTAGTACATATTAAGGTTTTAATCGATCCTATTTTAGAAGATTGTCTTAATCTTGGGAGTAATGTTGGTTTTTTGTTTTGATTGAAAAAAAAAATTTATCTTATGGTAGTTATGTAACTTTTTGTTTATTTGTCCCCTAGGATGCACATAATGCTTCTTTCCTCTCTTTAATGTTCAAGGGTTAATATTACATGGAGGAATTTTATCAAGTAAAAAGAGAAATAGAAAAGTCTTCTCTTTTCGACAATGTTTTGTGTGATTTTGTAATTACAGCTGAATCTCAATTTTGCCTATGGAAACCTTGCTGAAAACTCAAGAGAGACTTCATTCTAATTTGGATGATCAAAACAAGAACTTGGCAAGGATATTTCAAGATGCAAACTTGAGGGAACAAGCATGGGATATCACCTTGAGGAGTGGGAAGCACGTAGAAGCTTAGACTACCAGCAGTAAAGAAAAGGAGGAAGAGCACATTAGAGAATGAAAAAAGGACAGCTTTAGGGATAATTTGGCGCCAATTGTAACCAAAGAATAGGTGCCGGCCAGTGCGAACAATGACAAACTAGCTGTAGATAGAGCTTAAGAATATAAGCCTCTTATTCTATACCCAGACAAATTGAAAAAAGGAAAGGAAGATAAAAATTTGAAAATTTGAGAAAATTTTGAAGCTATTCAAGCAACAACACATCAATTTCCCTCTTATTGAAGCATTGACTCAATGTCGAAGCATAACAAGTTTCTCAAGGATATCTTGTCAAAGAAGAGGAAACTGGAAGAGTTATCCATTGAATTTCTAAATGAAGAATGTTTAGCGATCGAACAAAATATGAACAAGTTACCTCAAAAGTTAAAGGATCCAAGGAGTTTCTCCATTCATTGTCTAATTAATAGTTTGACTTTGAATGCTCTAAGTTAAAGTGTAGAGATGGAGGAGTATCTCACCCAGTGGGTCGATCACCTACTTGTATTGTGATGTAAGGTTTTACATGATACAAGGTTTCATGGCCATAATTATGATGCAGGGTTTCATAGTCAACTTTGTTTGAGTGGTTCATTTCTTTACAATTTGTACATTTCATTTTGCAAAATCTAATAAAATGTCACTCAATATTTAAAGATGAGTTTCTGGACTTGCAGACTTTTTATTGTGTCTTGTTTAAAATTTGCATACATGAAAGCTTTACTTAAATTATCATGAGCATACACAGGACTTACTAGAAAATATTTCTCATCACCCTTTTATGTCACGTTTTCAGGTTGATCCTACTTTGAAGGTTGAATTGCTTTTTGTTATCTTGAGTTTTGAAGATTCATTTTGATTGTATTTGTTTCTTGAGAGATTTTAGTTATTATTTAATTGTTTTAAGACTTGTGCAAGTGTTGTTTTAGGTTGTAATAAGTTTTAAGCTTCGATTATTTCTTCTATCTTTTATTTCCCTAAGGATGGGGCGACATCCCCGCCACTTTTGTGGTACATAAGTAGTATAGTGTTACATGCTGCCACCATATCTATCATGATTACCTCCACCACTGCCTCTTCTACAACTATTTCTTCTGTCCTCTTTATCTGCATCTTATTTTTTTTCTCCTCCTTCTTGTCATGCTGGCAACATATATCTTGTCTCCTGCAACTCCTACGTCCTCCACCACTACCATTGCAAGCTATTTTTCTCCGATTTCCTTCACCAATAGCATAATTGAAATTAAACCCAACCTTAAAATTTTATCTCATATGCTTGAAAATTAGATTTGAAACATTTTGATTTACCTTGAACAAAAGAACTCCAAGTAGGCTCCATTAACTTCTACACTTTGCACACTACCCTTGTGAATTGGGCAGCTTCAACCTAATTTCACTTGTCCAACTACTTCCACCACCAGCACTCATACGCCTATAATCAAACTTTCATTGTGGACCAATCACAAGGAAATTCAAAAATAGCAAAGACTATGACAACTCCACCAAATTTCTCCCCACCATTTCATTCACTACAAAACTTGTTTCGAGACCCTAAAATCCACATTCCTTGAAACTCAAACCAAAGCTTGAACTCACTGTCGATACTAACTTAGATTTGGGTTTTGCAGGTGAAGATGAAAGGGAAAAGGTGAAGGGAAGAAAAAAGTTAGATTGCACATTTTCCCTTTCAAATTTTTTTGGGCACATTAACCCAATTAAATAGTCAACTTTAAATCTAATTGTTAGAAAGAGGAGGAAGAAGCTGAATGGAAATTTAAATTTTTTTTTGATAACACTATCACTTGATTTTGTAGGAATTGGCCTTTTGGGATAACTTGGATGAAGTGGGTCAATACTTTAGTGGTCATTAGCTAGTGATTAGAGATTTTCATAGCATTTGTTCATAAGAGAAAAAGTGAGGGGGAGGCCTCAGCAGGTCTTATTGATATGGGATTTAGTGGTTTAGCTTTTATCTGAAACAACAAAAGAGCCAATGAATGAAATATCCAGCTAGATTGGACCCCAAGTTGATGAATGCTGCTTGGAGGCCATTATTTCCTCGTGTCTTGATCACTCACCTAGTGACCATATCCTTTGACCATCACTCTTTTTTACCGGACACTTCTTTTTCTAAAATTAAATGGCCACAACTCTTCAAATTTGAGTCCAAGTGGGTACGAGACAAATCATTTAATGATGTCATTACGTTACCTTGGTCAAAGATGCATAGTGGCTCCCTTGATTTCCAACTTTCTAGTCACTTTGCAACACTGAGACTGCCCTCAAGAACTGGAATAAAAATAATTTTGCTATATTCAAACTAGGATACAGGATATTAGGAATAACCTTGATATCATCCAAGCCTTTTCCCAAACCCAATCTAATCTGAAAAGAGAGAAAGTTCTCTTATAGGAATTGGATGAACTACTGAAGAGGCAACAAATTCTATGGTAGGAAAAATCCAAATCTCTTTGGGTGGAGACGAGGGATGACAATGCTCACTTCTTTCATCTTACTGCCATCATGCACAAAAGGTTTACAACATTAATACCTCGCTTTCTTCCGATAATTCTTGGAAGACAGATTGGTATAGTATTGGTCAATGCTTTGAGCAATATTATTCTAATATGTTTTTATCTACCCATCCCTAATTCTCTAATGACCTTGATAACTTAATTGCTCTTTCTATTTCTATTAATGATTATGAGAATTTATGCTACATTCCTTCTATTAGTATGATCAAGTAGGTTTTTTTGTTATGAAGCCTGGTAAAAGCCGTGGCCCAGATAGTATGACTTCTAGTTTTTACAAATCCTATTGGTATATGATAACTGACAAAGTCACCAAAGTAGTTTACCATTTTTTTAAAGCATGGCCATCTTCTGAAACCTTCCAATCATACTTTTATCACCCTTATCCCTAAGAGTGAGAATGCACATAAGTTAGAACACTTCCGTCCTATTTCTCTTTGTAATGTGGTTTACAAAATGATATCCAAAATCCTTACTGATAAGCTCAGACCTTTTTTAGATAGAATTGTTACTCCCACTCAAGAAGCTTTTATCCTAAGTAGAGGTATTACTGAGAACATCATTGTGGAACATGAACTTATGCACCATCTTAACTGTAAAAAAAAGGAAAGCCTGGTCTTATGGCCGTTAAAATTGACATGGTCAAGGTATATAACAAAGTAAAGTGGTCTCTTCTTCTTTACATTCTCCTCAAACATTGTTTTCCAGATACTGTAAATCTTATTAGGGAATGCATTTCCACCATCTTTTTCTTCTTTCTTATCAACAACTCTCTTTTTGGCTATTTTTTCTCCTTCATGTGGGCTAAGACAAGGAGACTCTTTGTCTTCTGGTTTGTTTGTGATATACTTTGATCTTCTATCTAGAATACTCATGGGTGCTAAACTTCATAATAGGATTCATTGTATAAAGATTAGTAGGAGAGTCCTGCTATTTCTCACCCCATGTACAATGATGATTTGACTATGTTTTGCAGAGCTGATTTGTAAAAGGTTATGATTTTGTTAGATCTCTTGAATACTTAGGCAACATGGTCGGGACAATATGTTAATTTGGAGAAATCTATGATGCATTTTAGCATAAATGTGGAGGATAATTTGAAGCAAAGCATCTGCCTTACTCTTAGGGTGCGAGTATGCTCACATGACAGTAAGTATCTTAGAATGCCTTTCTGGAAAGGTCCCTTCATAAAATACGCTTTTGATGACATTGTATCTAAACTTCGAAATAAGTTGGGAGGTTGGAAAACTAGCTATTGTCTCACGTGAGAATGTGAATTTTAATTCATTAGCTGCTCAATCTATTCCATTACTTGTATTCAATGTTTCATGCTTCCTTTCCCAATCTATCGTAAATTAGATGCTCTTATTTGGGATTTTTGGTGGGGATTTAAGGAAAATGATGGCATTCACCTTTATTTGAAATCTTGGGATTCTATTTGTAAACCTAAGGCTATTGGTGGTCCTAGCTTTTTAAAGGTCAAGGATGTTCACATAGCCATGGTTTCCTAACTTAGTTAGCACTTATACACTATGCCTCAAAAGCCTTGGGTGAAATTGATAAAATCTAAGTATCTTATGGATAGGAAGTCACTAAATTTAGAAAAGTTCTCTATTAACTCTTCTTAGGTTTGGAATAGTATTTGGAATATTAGGGATCATCTAAGCAAAGGCTTGTGTTGTAAGGTGGGATTTAACTTTTTGGTCAAGGTTTGGGAAGATCTTTGGGTGCCTGGTTTGCCTATTTATAAACCCCCAATAATTCATAGAGGAGATGAATCTATTTTATTTATTAGGGATCTTATTGATACAGAGCTAAAAGGTTGGAATAATCCACAACCTTTTCCCATTGGTTGTTTCCAAGGAAATTTTAATAATCACAATTCCTCTCTTTGAGGATCATGACTCCATCATTTAGGATCCCTCCAAGACAGGGAGATTTTCTGTCAAGTCAGCAAATAGATTACAAAGCTAAGGAATTCCTTTCATTCAAAATATAGATTCTCATAACTTTTGGAAAAATACATGGGGTTCCACTATGCATAGCCACCACAAACACTTCATTTAGAGACTCCTATTAAACATCTTGCCTACTAATTCTAAACTTTCATCCATATTCCCTTTGAATGAAGATTCTAGTGTAATTTGTAGCATGTATTCTGAGACAGTGTAGCATATTTTCTTACAATGACCCTTAATAACTATAATTTGGTTGAATTCCAAATGGCAAATTCGATTGGATGCTTTCAAAAACTAGAGTCTGGATGGTTGGTTAACCCTGCTTCTAGATTCCAAAAACTTGTTCTCTTTGAATTTTACTAAAAACTAGGAGCTCCTGAATTTTGCTATTGTAGCTATAGAGCAAACATGGGTATTCAGAAACAAGCTTAAATGGGTTGAAAATATTGAGACTTAGCAGGAATTGTCATCAAGTTTTAATAGATTAGCCAAAGTATATTGAGATACAAATGTGAGAAAAAGGCTAAAGAGGGTCTATGGACAATATAGATATAGACATGGAAGGCCCCTCCTAGTGACTGGATCAAAGCTAACTTTGACGCTGCCTTCCACAATGGTGAATTGGTAGCTGTGGTATTGTTCAGAAACGACAAAGGCAAAATTCTCAAAGGATGGACTAGAAAGGATGTGGCAATTAATGTCTTCACTGTTGAAGCCATTGATGCTTTTCATGCCTTTTGCTTAGCTGAGGAAATCAAGGCAGAAAAGATGATATTTGAAGGAGACTCCTTGAATGTGATTAACTCCCTTAATGGACTTTCTACTGCCGAAGAATGGATTGGCAAATCAGTCATAGATGCCTCAAAACATCTCCTTCAATGATGGCGACTTAGGGAAATTGTACACACTCCAAGATTTTGTAATTGTTGTTGTCAAAATAGGGAGCCGATGCAAATGGGGATCGGCTTCATATCCGATAAACACAAATGATCCGCTATGGTGAAACAGAAAATTATATCAGATCTTTTTTAAATCAAGGACCGAGTTCCTTGAACTTACTATAGAAAGGGTTCAAAAAAGTCAGTTGAGAATACTCAACGGAAGGACCTTTCTGGGAGAATAGAATGATACTTGTATTAACTTGCTTAAAGAAAATTACAGAAAGAGTCTGATATTGTAAAGAAGAACAGAAAGCTGTAAGGAAAAACTGGAACTAAAGCTGTAAAGGAAAGTTATAACAAAGCAGTAAGAAAGCTATAAGGAATTGAGATTCTAAACTAAAAAGCTGTAAATGACGATGAAGTAGAGGAGATTGAAATTGAATGCTGCTGGTTGATGGTTTGATTCCTTTTGGTTCTAGGCAATGCTCCCATTTTATACTTGCTGCAAACGAGCTATTAGCAGATCGTGGAGTTTCTTCCGGCCAAAGAATGCTCCCAACGGTTGTGCAAAATTCTTGCGCCGAAAGATCAGGAATCTGTTTTCCTTCTTATCAGCTCCGTGGTGCCGATGTTGACCATGACTATCGGCTGCTTGAAATGTTGACTTTATCGGCTTGTCCCAATTTATCAAATCGGCATTGGCTCAAAGTAACCGTTGTGTCTGCTCGGCAAAGTTAACGTCAACACATGCCCCTCATGAGTCCCGTTGTTTCAGTAGACACGAGTCAGCGAAACGATGAGAATCGTACAACTATTAATGGCAGTCCTTTTTCTGACAAAAATCGAAACGCCCCGAACGTTGTGGAATAGTTGTGACGCCTCGGCCTTAGAACCTGTGAATGGCCTCAATTTCAAATCTCCTTATAAGTAGCAGTGGTCCCCAATCGGAACTCCTCACCTCCTATGACTTCAATCTTCTTTAGAATTCTACTGCTTGAGTGATTTATCGATCCTTTATCTTTTTGCCATAATTCCTTGCGAACTGTAAATTTCCTTTCGTTAAAAAGATAACATTGTAATGGCAACCCCTACCGATAAGAACATTCTTTCCCCGATCCAAGCCGATGCCAAACTGTTTGCCTTGGGCCCACGTCTCTTGCCTGCAGAAATTACCGCTGAACACCTGTGGTTTGTTTTGCCTGCTGATTTCACCTTCCCTTTGCAACAGGATACATTTACCACCACCAATCTTCCCTCATCTTTCCATCATTGGCCCCGCAAACTCAAGAATTACAGAGAATGGCGAGACCACTTTTATGCCCGATTTGGGGCCATCTGGGCGCAATGGGGAATCTCGGACGCCATCATGATGACCGACTTCGAGATGGCGTTTGATTGTAATCTGTTTGCCGCCGTTCTTCCCTTTCGGTCATCGGCAATAAACGGCTTCATCTTTCTACATGGGATGTTTTTTCCCTACCATTCTTGACTTCTGCACCATCCTCGGCTTCCGATGTGAAGGCGATGAGATTTCGAGGCTTCATGACGAAGAAAACTTACCAGCCGTTGAGGCTCATCTGGACAAGGCCTCCTCTTCATATGGTAACTTTATCAACGCTCAACGAGGGGTGGAGGATACTCATTCAAACCAAGAATAAGCGGCCTTCCTATAGCTTTGGCTGTGTAAGTATGTTATTTGCTCCCATTCCACCAGCGTCAGCAACGAGTACCGATACTATGTATCGGCTCTCTTACGGAGCAAAAGGCGCTGTGACCTTACCTCTCTGGTTCTCGCCTTAGTCTATCGCACCATTAATCAGCTGATGGCTGACCTTACTGCTGGGGAAGATCTGACCAACCTTGGGGGCCCACTCTGGATTGCCCAACCTTAGCTTTATCAGTATTTGTCCAACTTTGGCGTCAGTTGGCTTACAGGCACCTAGACAGACTCTTTTGAGCGGGCGACCGGCTATCGGCTGCTTCGGGTCCCTGTAAACACTGCTTCTGCCGAAACCATCATCTCGTATCTTTACAAATGTCGAGACTTCCATGTTACTATCATTTTTCCGTATGCTGCTCGCCAAGATGGCCCTCTTTGGTTGAAAAGCTTGTCGAAAAGCCCCGAAGTCACATAAGAAACTCTATGGGCCCGAATTCTGTGCCCTCGGGAAATTCTCCTGGGGGCCAAGCCTGGAGCTCGGAGTGCTAAGACCTCTTGTGAGAGATACAACCCCCACTGCTTCTCCCACCAATTTGGGCTGATACAAGATATTCCTGCCAACCCGGAGCACGTTTCCTCCTTTTCTGTAAAACCGATGCTATCGGTTGAAGACGCACAAACCTTAGCCGAAAGCACCCAGGCCATTCTGAGGTCTTTTGAATTTAAATCCTTCCAGGTGGTATTGGAGACTTCCCCGAACTTCAATTTATGGTGGAGGCTACTGAGTGGGGCCCTATTCTCTGCCTCCATACGTGTTTAGCTTCTACGAATTCCAGGGCCGGCCACCTCTTTGCTTGAACCATCATCTACTAAGAAAGGAAAACAGGTAAAACACCCTATAAGTCCTACAATAATATCGACCTTACATACTCCCTTGGTGCAGAAAACTACTGCTACTGCTCCTGCTATCCTAGAGGAGGAGGAAGAAGAGTTCGAGGTCCCGTCTGTTGGGAATATGCCCTCTTAGACTAGCTTTCTGATGAAAATATCAAATATGTTAATAAAAGATTTTAATTGTTGGGAATTGTTTGTGAAATAATTTTCTTTATTTGTGTACAATATCGTTTGGAACAGACCCATTGTGTTTAAATAAGTGATCTATGTGAATGGAGGTCTTTCACAGTAAGGTATGGATCATGGGTTATTTAAACACATAAACAATTATTCTTAACCTATTGATGAGAATGAGAATCTCTTCATATTTAGGTTATTATGTTATGAATTCCAAGTGTGGAATGGCTTACCTTTAGCCAGTGAGTAGTCTACTCACTTCATGACATAAGCGTATATCGAATACGTAGAACAGGACCTGTAGTAGTTGTTTCTAAAAAATACTATATGGTAGAAACCTAGACTACTACCGCTACAGCGTGGACTAGTACTCTATGACTTGAGTATGAGTTGGTGGTCTAGCGAAGCTGGAAGCATATGCTTTGATATACTATAGTTGATGTTCTATTGGAGAGCCAATATACTTGTATGTTGGGTATGTGTGACTAGTTAGTTAAGACAGACTTGTACAAGATAGTTTCTACACCATATCGCCCCTTGTAGTTGTCCGGATGATCTAAATATCCAGGATCCTGGGAAACATGACTTGGATGTTTGCTTAAGGGTAGCTCATTTGGAAAGCAAAAACACTCTAGGAAGTCATGGATCATTGGACTAGAGGCCTAAGGATGGTAGATGTCTTTTAGAGAGGTGTTAGTATACTTCTTCCTCTCTAAATGTACGGCGATGTGTAGAGGGGTATTTTAGTCATTTCACTTATAGGTCGAAAACTTTGCTAATGCAGCATTGTCCTTGGGGTCAATATTTCCTTATGGTGATATTAGAAAATATTTAAAATGCAAAATACATCTATTTATATAGTAGGGGTATTTTGGTCATTTTAGTAGTTAAGGCGATGTGTCTTTTTGGTCCTCGGAATAGCCCATAAGTCCTAATTAATTTTTAGGTTGAGAAAATGATCTCAGTTGAGAGAGTTTCATTTTATTCAGGAAGTCTAATTTATTATTAGACTGGAATAAAATAGATGGAGAGAAATTTATTATCTAGTTTAATGGGTTAATTAATTATTCAGGACCTGGGTCCAGTTTGAATAATTAGAAAATTAACCGGGACTTAAACTAGAGAAAAATAATTATTTAATTATTTATTGGGTTATTTATTTAATTGAATCTCAAGAAATAAATAATTAAAGTTTAATTATTTTTTGGTTCATTTGGGTTTATTAATTATTTATCGGGTTATTTATTTAATCCTAAGGAAAATAATTAATATTTATTATTTTGGATTTTTAGGGTCCAAGAAAAATAATAAATATTATTTTGGCCTAATATCCTGGACCATAGGATTTGTCCGGACACAGTTTGTAAATAATATTCGGGTATTAAATCCCAGGAATATTATTTTTATCAAAATAATTATTTTTGATTTCATGACTCTTGGCTTTCTGTGTGGAAAAATAAAATAAAATAAATGAAAAAAGAAAAAAAATGAAAGGTTCTCTCCCTCTCCCGTGCCTTTTCTTCTTCTGGCTTTTGGTTTTGCATTTAAATCAAAGAAAGCCAACCGAAAGGGTGCACGAGCCTCTTGATTTTCTGGCTTCTGGATTTGGTCAGATGAAGTGAAATCAAGGGCCATTGGTTCACTGGGTTTGCTTCTTCTGGGTTGTCTATAAAAGCCTGAAAAAGATGGAGAAAAACCAGTGAATAAAAAAATGAGAGTGATCATTCTTCTTCTCTTCCAAAATTGAGTGCTCACCAACTGAATTTAGGCAATGGTCATATTCCGTGAATTGAAAAGCTTGGCATTAAATCTTTACCAGAGGAGAAGAAGAATTTGGGCAGTGCCCTAGACGTTGGATGAAGAAGAAGCTGTTCTTGAGCTTCAGTTGATTCAACCATGTTCTTCATGTTTTTAAGGCTCCAACAGGTATGTTACAAGCCCACCATGCTGCTCCAATACTGATATAATGTTTGTTTCTCCATTACTATCCACGGTTGAAGCATGCTTTGTAAGTTTTCAATTCCTTCACCGTCCCTGCTCCGTCGATCAAAGAGGAAACTTGAAACACTGACTCCTCCTATTTCCAATGTTTACTTCTGGCAATTCTTGTCTTGCTCTGTTCCTTCAATATTCAATTTTTTTCTAATTACCAGCATAATCCTTTCTGCAGAAACGCAAACAAGGGATAGGTTGTCCCGTTATCATCGACACTTCTTCTGACTCGAAGGAAGGTATTCCGCTCCGTACTTTAGCCGAAAGGGTGGCTGAAAGAACTGCTCATCCGATGACAGATGCCCCGTCGGTGAAGGCTGTGGCTCTTCCTCCCGCGGCTGACGTGTCGGCCTCCCTACCAGCGGCAACCTTTCCGTCGGCTGAGCTTCCGACTCCAAAAAGTCCATCCTCTGTTCTGCCAAGGCCTGAAAAACAACTAGTGGCTGATGATATCGACACAACTGTGCCTCCCCCTATCCAGGGAACTGGAGAAACTACTGCTCCCCTGCCAATGCTGACGTTGGCTTCGGCACTGGACTTCCTTGATGGCCTCATCGGGGCTTCCTTGCCTACTGAGAAGTCCATTCTGGAAAATGTGAGTCACGCCCTTCTGCAGATTGTTCAATCAGCCGACCCCGACATGCCCCATACACTTCGGGACTTGGCAATTGGGTGCCTGGGGCAAATGCGCTTCACTGGTCACTTCTTATTTAACATGCAGTGCTGTCGGGATGAAGCGCATGACCAACTAGAGCTTCTAAAACTGCATCGAGAAAATGCAGCATTTGCAGAAAAAGATCGCCGGGAATTCATGGGTCATCTTACGTTTCTGCGGGCTGACATTGTGGAGGGAAAAGGGAAAATTGAATGGCTCGAACGTCAAATATCTAAACTCCAGGAAGAACTTACCTCTGAGAAAAAAGCCTTGGAGCAACGGCTTGAGTTAGAGAAAGGGCTTCAGGAAACAGTCAACGCCATTGATGACTCCCTTCTTCAGCATAATGACGAACGGCTAATGCTGGAGGCGGAAGAGGAACTACTCAAAGCTGAACTATCAAACTCAAACGCCCTACTGAATGAGATGAAGTTTAGGTGGGACCGCTTCGTGGCTGAGCTGAACAAGGCTCTACATCCTTCGACTGCCAATGAAGCAAGCCCTTTCGGAACTTAAACTAAAGAAACTGCCCCTTCGACAGCCGAAATAGGTGTTCAAGAGATGTCCGCTGACGAGGTGGCCCTGCCTCCCGAAAGAGGAGCAGAAACGGAGGCTGAGATAGCTGAAAAAGAGCTCTCCCAGTTCCTGATTCGCAGCCAACGGAAACTGCCATGAGGTCTAGTCAAGCGTCCGCCGAATCAGAAGATCTAAATCGGCTGGCGATTGTTCCTTATCGGCCAACACTATTGCCCCACGCTCCTTCTGATGATAGCTAATTTCTTTTGTAATGACTTTTACGGCTATTTGGTCGGCCTCTTGTGATCAGTTCAATATATCAGGACAAACCTTTTTTGCCCAAGAAGATCTTTTCTCTCTCTTTTTTTTTTTTTTTTACTCTCTAGTTCCCTCCCAGAATGCCGGATAGTACCGTTTCAAGAACTTACCGTTAATTGCTTTACCTGCTTCCTTTCCATCAGGTGTCATTAGATGGCAAGCTCCTCCATAAAAAACCTACGTTACTAAGAATGGACCTTCCCAGGACACGGACCACTTGCCATACTTCGGATCTTTTGGTGCAACGGGGAGAATAGTCTTCCACACCATATCTCCTTCTTGAAAACTTCTTTCACGGACTTTCCGATTGTACACCCTTGCTACCTTCTCCTTGTTTTTTTTTTATATTCTCCAAGGCAACCCAGCGATCCATCTCGACTTGGTCTAAGCTCAAGGCCAAAGCTATCTGGTAATCTTCAGTCATTAGACCATGCTGGTAGGCTGTCCGGGCTGATTGCAAAGATATCTCAACAGGTAACACAGCATCCTGCCCATAAGTTAGCCTAAACAGAGTAAAACTAGTTGCAATTTTAGCAGCATTCTGATGGGCCCACAACACTTCCTGTAACGTCTCATGCCATCTTCTTGGATTGTCTTCTACTGCCTTCTGGTTCATGCCGATTAAGGTTTTGTTCGTTGTCTTTGCTTGTCCGTTGGCCTGTGCATAATAAGGAGAATAGTGGAGCAACCTAACTTTAAACTGTGTTAGGAAATTACGTACCTGGTCGCCTGTAAACACCGTCCCTTGATCCGTTGTTATTGTCTCTGGGATTCTAAAACGGAAGAGAATGCTTTGCTGGAGAAAGTTGATGACCACTGTTTGTGTTACTTTGGCAAATGGTTGCGCCTCTACCCACTTGATGAAGTAATCCATTGCCACCAATATGAATGTGTGTCTTTTTGCTGAAGGTGGATAAATCTTTTCGATAGTGTCCAGGGCCCATCCACGGAAAGGCCATGGCTTAATGATCGGATGCAATTCCGTGAAAGGAGTGTGCAATAAAGGGCCATGCTTTTGGAAAGCTTTACAGCCAACCGCATAAGTATTACAATATGTAGTTATTGATGGCCAAAAGAAACCATGACGTTGAAGCGTCTATTTCAGCTTTGGGCCCGTTTGATGTGCTCCACATAAGCTTTTGTGTACCTCTGCCATAGCCCGTAAGGCTTCTTCTTTGGAGAGACACTTTAAAAGAATTCTGGTGTGACTCCATCGGAACAAATCTTTGCCTACCAATGTAAAGCTGAGGGCCTTTCGTTTCACATCTCGAGACATTTGTCCCGTCGAATTTCTTAAATAATTAACAATCTCCTGTCACCAATCTTCTTGATACTCTGTGTTCGCTATCTGTTGGCACATCACTACTTTCCTAAAACCTGAAGCTAGTTGAGCTAAATCATTAGCACTTTGATTTTCTGTCCTGGGAACATGAACTAGAATGACCTCCTGGAAATGCTGGAGTAGCTCTTTTACCTCCTGTAACTTACCTAATAGCAACGGGTTAGCACATTTATAATCTCCTACTACTTGTCGGATAACCACTTGAGAATCTCTTACAATTCTGACTACTCGAGCTTTCAGTGCTTTCAGAATCCGTAATCCTAACAAAAGGGCATCATATTCCGCCTAATTATTAGTTGTCCGCTTCTTTAACTCAAAGTGGACCTTACCCTGCTGTCCATTCGGAGATTTAAGAACTAGACCCACACCAGCCTTCTGTTGGGTAATTGAGCCATCAAATTGGAAAACCCATGGTTTTAACGAAGCGTACCTCTGCGGCTTGTCTCTATCCGTTTGCGATATCTCCAAAGAAGGATGTTTAGCTAAAAAATCTGCAACAGCTTGTCCTTTTACAGCCCTCAGTGTCACATAAGTTAGAGAAAAATCATGTAATTTGACCGCTCATTTCATAAGCCGCCCATTCAGTAAAAGGCGATTTAACTAGAGTTTGATTAAATTTACCTTACATAGGATATGTACTTCCCTAAATAACAAGTAATGCTCCAGTTTTGTGCATGCATAGTGGAGAGATAAGTATAGCTTTTCAATAGGGGTGTACCGGGTCTCCATATTCGATAGATTTTGGCTAAGGTAGTACACTGCTCTTTGTATCCCTTGCTGGTCATCCTGAGCTAAACTACCGATAGATCCTTTCGTAGCTGAGATATATAACTTCATGGGAGACTGGTCATGCGGAGGAGCTAACACCGATGGATATGATAAGACTACCTTTATTTGATCAAACGCTACCTGATGTTCAGGCTGCCAGATAAATTCTTGAGATAACTTTAACTGTAACAAAGAAGAAAATGCCTTCTGTTTACCTGCAGCATTTGCCAAAAAACGCCGTAAAAAATTGATCTTCCCCAAGAAACTTTGTAGCTCTTTCTTCGTTTGAGGCGGTCTTGCTTGTAGAATATCCCGGGCCTTATTCTGATCTATCTCAATCCCCTTCTGGTGTACTAAAAACCCTAGGAAATTCCCAGCCGTTACTCCAAAGGCACACTTAGCCGGGTTGATCTTCAAGTGGTGCTGACGCATCCGGAGAAACGCTCATTCCAGATCAACTAAGTGTTCTAGGAACATGGGGGATTTTACGACTAAGTCATCTATGTAGACTTCCATGGTGCTACCGATAAGGTTGTGGAAGATGAGATTCATGACCCGTTGAAAGGTGGCCCCAGCGTTCTTCAAACCAAATGGCATAACCACCCATTCAAAAAAGCCGATAGACCCCGGGCAACGGAACGCCGTTTTGTGTGTAGCCTCTTCAGCTATGAATATCTGGTTATACCCTGAATAACCATCCATGAAGCTCAAAAACTGGTTACCCGCAACAGAATCCACTAACATATCTTCCATTGGCATAGCATACTCATCCTTCGGAGTGGCCAAGTTCACGTTTTTGAAGTCTATGCAGACACGTAGTTGTCCATTCTTCTTAATGACCGGCACAATGTTAGATATCCATTCTGCATATTGGCACGTACAGATGAACCCACATCCGAATAACCTTTCTACCTCCTCCTTGATCCTGGGTACTAATGCAGGATTAAAATGTCTTGCCGATTATTTATGGGGCTTAAAGCCTTCTTTCATAGGTAGGCGATGTTCCACAATACTTCGGTCCTAACCAAGCATCTCATGATAGTCCCACGTAAAGCAATCCTTGTACCTGTGGATCAGGCAGGTTATCTTATCTCTTTACTCGATAGTCAAATGTAAACTTACCTTGGTTGTTCTATTCTCCCCCATTTCTCCTATATCTACTTCTATTAACGGATCTTCAGTAACGAAGCCAGGAGCTTGTCGAACCTCTGGATCTTCTGGTCGTAGGCCACCTGGTTCCTCCGTGGTGATCAAGTTATGGGCCATCGTTAGCTTGGCATATTGGCTTGGATCGAAGGTCGGATGATAAAACAAGGCTTCGTTCATATGGATTTTGGCTGAAAACGGATTAGGATCAACTGGGATCTGCTCCACCCGTTCTCCATCCCAGATCAGCATCATCTAGTGTAAAGTGGACGATACGTACCGATTTGCATGAATCCAATCCCTGCCCAATAAAATGGAATAAGTTGGCTTCGCATCAATTATAAAAAAGACCGTTTTACTGGTTTTGGACCCGACTGTGACTTCACAAGTGATAACGCCTTCTGCCGCAACTGCTTCTCCAGTGAAATTAACCATCTGTACATCAGTATGGGACAAATCTAACTTATCTTTCCCCAACCGTTTCAAGGTAGAGAAAGGCATTACGTTTAAGACAGCTCCACCATAAACAAAAACCCGAGTAAGTGGCTTGCCATTGACATGTGCTTTGATGTACAGGGGCCTGAGGTTGTTAACATTTTGGGTTGTTGGAATGGGAAAGAGCATCCCCTCTAGGGGAATTTGGACATCCACCAGCTCTACGGTGGCTTTTTCTTCCGCATGAAAATCCTCTTCTACGGATTCTTGATAAGAGGTGGCTCGAAAACTTGATGGCAAGATGCTGAGCATGTTTTGGCCATTATCAAGGGCTAGTTATTCTTCAACCCATGCATCAATCAGCCGCCTTTGTTGTGCCCGCTTTCGCTGCTCTCATCTTTTTTAGGACTTTGATGGTCGAGAACAGAGGCCAGGCAGCAATGTCTCCTTTTGGGGTACCTGCACAGTTAGTTTCCCTTTTTTGGCATGGAAATATGTTGCAAAAGAGGGAGGAGATAAACGGGTAAAAACTGATGGTTTACCATCCAATCTCTGGAAAGCTTGTTCTATCCCCCCAAGCTTGTTGTTTCCTGTATGTTCCTTCTGTGTCCCACATATTGTTTGCAGCATGTGTGCATCGGCTAACGGAAATAGATCTGTGTCTACCAAAGTTTCTTCCTTTTTGTCTGCAAATTTCAGTCTTCCATCCTGGATAGCCTTCTGAATGATGTTTCTGAAAATAATACAACTGTTAGTACTATGCGAGAAAAAGTTATGTCATTTATAGTACCTTTTCCCTTTCAACTCTTCCTGGCTGGGGATCTTGTGTCTTTAAGCTAGGAGAATCTGCTTATCTGCCACCAGTTGATCAAAGATTTGCTCAGCTTTTGAGACGTCAAACGAATAGGAGGGTCCTGATGTGGCAATTTCCTCCTTTCCTTTGCCGGGCTTCAAGTGAGGACAAGTATAGGATGCGCCCTTTACCAATTCTGCTGCCATTACCTCTATAGTCTGCTCCTTATCTTCCTCATTAGTATCGTCTATGACGGATATCATTGTCTGGCCATGAGAGAACTTGACGGAACGCCTCTTCTCTTTCTCCTTGATCATCTCTTCTATTCTGACAGCGTGAGACAACAGCCGGGATAAATCTGAGAAGTCTTAGAGAATAAGCCGTTCTTTGAGCTACGGATGCATCTTGCTAATAGCAATCCTTGTACATTCTGTTTCAAGCAACTGGGTTGTACATTCAGACTTAGTTTACCGGAAACGTTCAATAAAATCCGCAACATCTTCTGATCCCTTTTGTTTTATTTCCAGAAGGTCCGCGATGGAAACTTCCGATACCGGTTTAAAGAAACGTTGGTGAAACATTATTTCCATGTCAGCCCAGGAGTATACAGAATTAGGAACCAAATTGGCATACCATGTGAATGCTG
The DNA here is from genome assembly GCA_026120185.1 of Voacanga thouarsii. Classification (NCBI taxonomy): domain Eukaryota; kingdom Viridiplantae; phylum Streptophyta; class Magnoliopsida; order Gentianales; family Apocynaceae; genus Voacanga; species Voacanga thouarsii. The sequence continues at coordinate 498,266 of JANUWF010001409.1, forward strand.
CTCCTGTCAAAGATAATGAGAACAGTTGTAACTTATGCCATTCATTGTTTCCCAACTCACCGCATTGTGCTGTGAATCTTCCAATGTGTTCTATGGTGGAGTTATTGTCTTCACCAAAAAATGTTGAAAACTCTGGCAGCTTGTAGCCTCTAAGGAGCACTGCCATGGAATCCACCTACTTCGGATAAGGTTTTTTATATACGAGCCGATTTCGTGACTACTGTCGAAATGTTTCTGTTACCATATCCACCGGCTGGTATGGCTGTTGAAACTGAGGTGAGGGACTTTGCATGGCAGGTTGGGGACCTTACCCTGTGGACGGCTCAGTACTTCCAATTCCCTGCCTTGGGTTAGCCGCGGTGATCGCCGGATATAAATGAGGGTAAGGAACAGAGTAATTTAGCTGCCCCCAAAAGGTGGCATGTTTCCCCTAACAAGGTTTGGAACTGCTTCATAAGTCGATGGTAACCCTGTTATTGGGACCGGACTTCTTCCTGGAAACATTTCTGCTAGCAACGTGTTTTGAGCCACCACTCCTGGCACTTGATGCCCCCCGGTAGTAGGGAAGCCCACTTCTCTTCGCAGGAGGTGCATTGAACTATAAGAGGATATACCATCAGCGGATGGCATGGGGTATGTAGGTGCCGTGTTTGCCCTTTGTGTATGGTAACCTGATGGCTGAGCAAAGTTTTGCGTATTTTGCCTCTGCGCGAATTATTGAAGCTCATTCTGAAGTAGAGATCGAAAAATAGTAGCGAATTGTGGAATAAGTCCCTGTAAGAGCTCGTCAGTACATTGTTCCATAGTATGTCGAATGGCAGTCAATGAGGTGGACATCGACTGAGACACCGGTGGTAGGGGCGAGGACTGACCTCCCTGCTCTACAGAAGTACTCTGAGTACAACTAGTAGTCGTAACCGAAGGATCAAAGACTCCCCGGAGAGCACGGATTGGGGGTCGCTCAGATGTCTCCGGTGCCTGTGGCTGCTGTGAATTGTTTGCCATTGTTCGTCCTGACCACAATAGCATGCGAACACTGACCTCTGGTCCCACTGGGCGTGCCAATCTGTGTTGTTTTTAAAATAGCGAGCCGATGCAAACGGGGATCGGCTTCATATCTGATAAACACAAACGATCCGCTATGGTGAAACAGAAAATGGTATCGGATCTTTTTTGAATCAGGGACTGAGTTCCTGAACTTACTATAGAAAGGGTTCAAGAAAGTCAGTTGAGAATGCTCAATTGAAGGACCTTTCTGGGAGAACAAAATGATACTTGTATTAACTTGCTTAAAGGAAGGTACAGAAAGAGTTTGATATTGTAAAGAAGAACAGAAAGCTGTAAGGAAAAACTGGAACTAAAGCTGTAAAGGAAAGCTATAACAAAGCAGTAAGAAAGTTATAAGAAATTGAGATTCTAGACTAAAAAGCTGTAAATGACGATGAAGTAGAGGAAATTGAAATTGAATGTTGCTGGTTGATGGTCTGATCCCTCTTGGTTATAGGCAATGCTCCCATTTTATACTTGCTGCAAACAAGTCACTAGCATATCGTGGAGTTTCTTCTGGCCAAAGAATGCTCCCAACGGCCGTGTAGAATTTTTGCGCCGAAAGATCAGGAATCTGTTTTCCTTCTTATCAACTTCGTGGTGCCGATGTTGATCATGACTATCAGCTGCTTGAAAGGTTGATTTTATCGGCTCGTCCCAATTTATCAAATTGGTATCGGCTCAAAGTAACCATTGTGTTGGTTCGGCAAAGTTGACGTCAACAGTAATATAAGAGCACATTATTTAGCCTCATGGTCTGAATCCTTAAAATTTTTTGGAGATATTCCCCTATCTCAAATCCCCCCTGCTGTACTTTGTGATAGAAGAGGAACAAATAGAGAAGCTTCTGATGTTATTGATGTGAGAAAGTTCCCTTAGCCGTGCAGTCAGCGGTACTCCGTCAACGGTGCTGTCTACGGATCCTTCCCGGGATTCGGGTGTTTCGAATGAATGTCAAAGTTAATATTTATTCAGCCAAAAAAAAAAGGTTAAATTGTTATTATAGTCATGTAGTCCTTTGATTCGGCTACGATTTGTTGCTATAAATAGTTTTCAAGAGGTGTCTTTTCAATGTGACTGTTTAAATGTGGTCAGTAAATTCAATGCAAAGATAGAGAATCTCTTGGTCATATTATCTGAACTACTAGAAATATGCTTCATATTTTTAGCAGGCCTGCTCATTTGTTAGTTCAATTGGGGCTTTTTTTTTTTTTTTAATCCACATGAGTGATATATGGACTTTCGCTCTGATGAAATCCTAGCTGTTCAGGTGATTCATCTCCCTAATGAAATTTTACTCTTTTTCCTCAAAAAAAAAAAAGGAAAAGAAAAAGTCAAATTTTCATTAACCTTGAAACACTACCATTATATTATATTCCATCTTTATGCAATATTATGGAAGGTCATGTAAATATTACGTCATCAAGAAATGTTATTTGCCCCTTCAAGATTTTTGGAAACTATGTAATGTTCCCTAGATTTTGCATCTGTCTTGACGGAATGCTACCACTTCGGCTATTACCGCTATTATTATAGTGTCTGTAATGTAACTTTGCTTTTCCCAGTCAATTAAACCGAATACTCCTCAAACCACGCAAATATTGCTTTATACTCTGCTAGAAAAACAGACACAAACTTATCGAGAAGCTAACAGTGTCTCACAAAGACACAAACTTATTGCTTTCCAGATAAAGCAGAGAAGAAATGGAAAGAAACAGAGAACTGATCCGACTGCTCTCCATTCTGATCTTATTGTGAGTAATTGGTTCACCTGCAAATCCATGGAGCCGGACACGGATCTCGAACACAAACATATTCAGGCTGACAAATAGCATTGCCACAGCATCTGTTAGTACCAGCCACGCATTTTTGGCCCAATCTGATACAAACACCATTGCTGCTTTGAGCATCAGCTTCCAAAGCTACAAAAAAAAAAAAAAAAAAGAATCCATTTGGTAATCATCAGTATCAAGTAACACTACTTCGAAGATGAAAAATAATGGAAAATATTCTATAAATCTATCAAATTATCAGTACTGTGGCATATAAAAGAAGGTTTAATCCATTTGGCGCCCGGGGGGGGGGGAGAGACTAACTGGAAGCAACGAGCAAAAGGAGGATGAAGCATGCAAGCTTGGCCATTTCAAAAGTGGGTTTTGCAGCGATATTTTCTGCTGATTTGTAATGTGTTTGAGCCTACAGGACGCTGAATTTATAGTGAAGTGAGTCTGATGCTTTTACTTTTAGTTTTGGAAGTTTGAATTGTCCGCTGCTGGAGCAGTCTCCCCAAACCTGCCGGCGGCGCACCGCTCATCGATTTGGATTGTTTATCTTTCCAACGTGTAATCTTCATCCCACGCTTGTTCACTAAACAAAATTTAAGCATAGTTTTTAAAAAAAAATAGAATTTCACATATTATAGAATAGTGGTTAAGTATTTATTTTATATTCTAACTTTATTGAAAGTAAGAATACTAGTCTACATTATTTTGTATCATAATTCAATTTAGATTGAATACTAATCTTTACTCTATAAGGATTTATTATCAATACTTGTCTGTATTAGGATCTTATATAAAAGAGTTATATTTTTAGTATTGATATATAGTTTTAAAGAGTTAAGCTGGAGATTTATGGTATGTTTGATAATCTAATTTAATACTTAAAATTGAATAAATTAATTACTTATTTTACTAATCACATTTGATAATAGTTAATATTTAGTGTTTAATTAATCACATGCTTTTCATAATAGATTTTTATTATCACTTAATTGATTAAGACGTATTAAAGTCATGTTATAAATTTTTAGTGAATTGAAAGTTATCTAATTATAAAGTTTCAATATATTAAATATTCATCTAATTATTAATATTTTTTATATTTAATCTAAATTGTAACAAACTATAGTGTAAAAATAAATTATAATTAATTTAGACTCCAAATTAAGACTTTAAATTTCAGATTCAATCTTCAGGCTTTAGTTTTCAAAGAGCCTGTTTGGTAAATCAATTCAGTACTTAAAACTGAATGATTTTAGTACTTATTTTATTAAGTGTATTTGATAACGACTAACATTATGTACTTAATTAATTAAGTACTTTTGATAACAATTTTTTGTTATAGCTTAATTGATTAGATATACTAAAATCCTATTATAAATTTTAAATGAACTGAAAGTTACTTAAGTTTGAATACATTAAATACTCATTTAATTATTAATATTTCTTTATATTTAATCTAAATTACAATAAAATATAATGTAAAAATAAATTATAATTAATTCATATTTCAAATTTTAGATTCAATATTCAAACTTTAATTTTGAGAATTCAGTATTTAAATATTTAGATTTCAATTTTATTAACCAGACCCTTTAATATTTAAATATTTAAAATTTAATTTTATCAAATATTATTATGTAGTTTTTTAGTTGTAATTATTTTAAGCGATTTTATTTTTATATTATCCTTTATTTTATTTGGGTCAATAAATATTACGTACTACTTTTTTCGCCTATATATAAATAAGTTGCTTTGACCACGAATGTCCGCATTTGCGGTGGCAGTATTAATTTGTGTGATTCAACTTTTGACATTATCAATAGAAAGCCATCAGAGTAATCAAGAAAAAGTCGCTGAATGTTTATCCTTTTTCTTAACAACGTAGATATATAGAAAAAGTTGCCTTTCTTTCTAGTGTAAGAAATACCCATTCTCTTTTATATTATTTGACATTTTAATCTTTATATTTTATTTCATAATATTTAATTATTTATACATATTTATACATTAATAATTAATATTTTTCAATATTACCTTTAAATTTAGTTAAATTATATTTAATGAAAAGATAAAAAAATCTTACAAATAATTATTCATTCTTATATTTATTAGGAGTATTTTAGAATATAATTAAAAATATTTATTGATTTCAATATTTTTAATCGGTATACAAATAGTCAAAAAGTCAAATAATATGAAATGAAAGAAGTAATTTTTAAAATTTGAAGTATAATTTTGATAAATTTGCTCTCACTAAAATTTGACAAATTGACATTAAAAAAACAATTACTTCAAACCAAACGCTATTAAATAAGAGTCGTATTCTTACAGAATTCTCTTCCTCCCCACCTGCCCCTTGCCTATAATGCAAAACTAAAACTATAACCTTCCTATGTTTGGTTTACAAACTAATACGAAAAATGGCTTTCCAATTCCTGTAACAGACCTTTGAAAACTAATGATTCCAGGAAAACGTAAGATAATTGCAGTATTATTTAATTTTACTTGATGCTGTGGTACAAGTTACTATTTTTATTACCGAAATTATTATTATAGGGCATGCTCTAAATGCATTGAATACTTCTGACAGATACTTACCTAATGTGAAAATAATGCTAAAATGCCTTGCATACATATATTCTTATTTGATGGCATTTTTATTATTTGCAAATGTTGGTTGATAAAATGTTGCCCATTGTACGAGCTCATAGATAAATTGAAGAATTTCAAACTAGGAAAAATAATAAATCAGAATCTTGGGGAGGCAACCGATAATATTTATTTTAAGAAATCGGAACAAAGCATTGGGAGACTAAGGCTCTTGATGGCTAACACGCAAAGACTCATACACACTTTTAAGGCTTATAATTCTACCTGCATAAAAGTATTAAAACTCTTGACTCTAATTGATAAACGAAAAAATAAAGTACAGCTTGTAATCTTAACATACATAGAACAATAATATTTTTTTAATTTAAATACATTAAGAAATTCAAATACTATTAGAAAAACGTAATAATTATAATGGGGAATTACTAAACATGATTGAATAGAATTATAACTAGTAGATACCAAAATTAATAAGTTTCTTAACTAATATGTTTGATTTAATAATTTCAACATTGACACCCTTAAACCAAGCATTCTTCAAACTTGATCATTCTAAACATTTTCTTGGGCTTCAAGAAAAACTGTGATGTGTGTGTTTGAGTGTTGGAAATAGTATTTATAAAATTCTCAGTCAAATTTTAATTAAAATGTTAAAGACTAAAACTACAAAATTGAATAAGTATATCTATCATATAATATATGAAATAGCAAGTATCGAATTATCAGGAAAGGTAGCAAGCACCCTTTACTTTTGCTCGGTCTCGTTGTTTAGCCAATAAACTAAAGAGATAAAGTAAATAAAGTTAGTAAACTAGAGAACAAATCAAGTTCATACAAGAAAAGTCACAAAATTTATCAAGGAGTAAGAATAAGGAGAAAGGCCATGTGAGGAAGAAATTCCTCCAATTCTATGTCAAAATACAATTAACATTATCAATTTCCAATTCATGGACTAGTTAGATTACAATTGTGAATTTCACTTTCTGTCTTGAGTTATGAAATCCCTATTCTTAGCAAAGCAATGAGTATATCTACCTCACTAATTAAATCTAGAAAGCACAAAGAACAACAATCTCAATTAAATCTGGATGGCACAATACCCCTATCTTTAGACAATATTATAGACCCTTTGATTACCAAGTTTGAATCCCCAGTTTCTCTCTCTCGAGTTAGTTGATGGAGAACAAATATTGAATCAATCAATTAGATATTTAACTTCTAACCATATCTCTCGAATTCAATTGAAGAAAACCAATCAATTGACATAATCAATAAATCCCAATTAATCAAATTAACATAATATACCCAAATAATCAAATATTAGAAATTGAAATCAATACATCGAAAAGAAATTCAATCAAAGAATACAAACTTAAGGTTCATCCCTTAATTACAACTAAAAGCAACTAAACTCAAAATTGTCAAAGAATTACAAATAAAAGGAAATAGCACTCATTGACAAGCAAGCTTCCTTCTTCTTCCTTGAGTGGCTTCGTTTAAATTTTTCTTAGATAAGCAGTGCTGCCTATCTCAACATAAGCAGTGCTGGTAATTCTCAAATGTTTACATCTATGAAATCTCTGAATTCAAGCGCTTGACCTCCATTTAGTTCCTTTTTTGCGTTCTTTTCACCTTATTTCTTCCATATAGGATCAACTATCAAATCTACATAAAATAAGGTGAAACTGTGGGAATGAGTAGTCATCTAAACAAGATTTTATCGCAAATATAGTACAAATGACCTAGGAAATATCGACAGAATGAGCATTTATCAAACTATGCTTTCAATAGTTAAGTGAATATATTTGTATCTATTCTTTTTTGTAGGATAATAAGGTCACGAACCAATTCACGAATAAAGTCTGACTTGAATTAAGTTGATGTACTTGCTATATCCATGTAACATTGTATTCTTGGATAAATCAATAATTGATTTACCATCACAAAAAAAGTATTGGAATTATCCTATAGATGTTGTATGATATAGGCTAAAATTATCACTATTTTTCTAATTATTTGAGGTTAAATTGAAATACTTTTGATGTAATAACTAGATATATTCCTTCATATTTGATATTTTATTTGTGCAAAGTATTTTTGACAAATTTGTGCATAATTAAGTTGATTTTGAGCAAAAAGGTAAAAATTTCAGATTACACCTGGCGCCAGGTCTAATATGCAAAAACAGAGAAAACAAAGCAAAATTTAGGAGCAAAACAGAACACACTTGGTGCCAGGTGGGTTGAAGAGACCTGGTGCCAGGTCCAGTCTGGACGCGCAAATTCTGTGCACAAATTTGGTATTTTTCCAAAGGATTTTGGTATTTTTCGAATCTTACTCAGCCAAGACTTCTCAAGCAACTAATTTTAGCATCAAAGAAGCCTATTTAAACAAGAAAAACACAAGAGAAAGTAGTAAATCTAAGGATCTAAACTTCCAATCACTCAAAATAAGGAGAGATTCACCATTCTAAAAGCATTGTTCAAGAGAGTCTTCAAAGGAGAAGAATGAGGTTTGTCTATGAGTTCTTTTTTAACCTTTGTTTTTATTTTCTACAATAATGATGTAATTAATGTTTACATTGTAATTTGACATTGTCTTTGGAATTCATGATTTCTTTAATTAATTTAGTCTTTTGATCAATTCATTATTTATTTTGGGATTTGATTACTTGTTTTTCTTGTGGAATTGGTTGATTAATTTTTGTTGCTAACTTTCTTAAAAAAGGAGTTGATGGTGACTTCAATTAATTAATTTCATACTTGTTATCTCCTATCTTGCTTGAAAAGGGGATTCATTGTTAAAGAACTCAGGTAATCAAAGGTTAGTTGATGATTGTTAGAATATGGATTCATTGACTAATTTCATATTTAAATCACCTTGAATATAGGGATTTATATAAGGATTGATTTTAACGCATCTTTTGGATAAATTAGTTGGGACAGAATATGTTCGCTAATTTAACTAAAAGATAGTGATTCCATGAATTACAAACGAAGTGGGTCTATATTAAATCCTTTATGAGACCAAGATGATAGTTGATTGTGATATGTACTAAGTGATTCATTATCATGTTTTCAAAAGCCTTTGTCTAAATTGCACATTTTCACATCCTTGAGTTGTACATTTTTCTTTATGTTTCTTTTTATTATCCTATCACTTTATTTGGTCAGTTAAACAATGAATGAGAAGTGATTAGTGTGTACTTGTTCTTTTGAGGATCGATATTCATTAATTCCCTATACTATACTTGCGATGAGTATACTTGCTCGTATGTGTATTTTGGGATTAATGTTTTAATTAAAACTTGATTAAGGGATGGATTTAAATTCAATGATTTTTATACACCCAAAATTTATGCATCATTATACAAAGTCAACCATTCTCCTCAACTATAGTGCTTGGATTGTAGTATTTACATCATGAACTCTGGCTTTACTATAAATAAAACAACTAGACATTGTTTCTAAAAAACTAAGAAATACACCGGAACTCGAAAAAAGAAATGCATAACTAGTAGTACTCTTACATTTCATAGCATCATCAAGACAATCACTACCTGTGTACTCAGCAAGGGTGATATTACTAGTACATAAATAATCTATACTAGCAGATTACGTACCTTTAGTGTATCTCATAATCCTTTTTACTACATGCAAATAGGGTTTGATGAGATGACTCTATAAATCAAATAATCAACCCAACATATTAAGTAATATCATGCCTAGTAGTAGTCAAATATATCAAGCTTCCAACCAAGATTCTATAATTAGAACTAATTCTCCAGTGCCATCTTATGTCAACTTTAGATTTTCTTCAACCTGAGTCATAATAGGCTTAATTGTACACATCCTAAATTTCTTCAAAATATCACTAGCATACTTTTTATAAGAAATAAAAATTTCTCCATCCATCCAATAAACTCCCAATTAAAAAATAGATATTAACCTAAAATTAGATATGTTAAAAATACTAATCACAGCCTCCCTAAATTAAGAAGTTAATTTGGAATTATTGCCAATAAAAATGTTATTATCAACGTATAAGTACATAGTAAGTACATTAATACCACCATTAAACTTCACAAACAAAATATACTCATGGGGACAATTTTCAAAATCATGATCAACAAAATAAATAGTAATGCAATTATATTAAGCTATAGGAGCTTTTTTTTTCAAACCATACAATGACTACTTCAATTTGTAAATTTTAATTTCCTGACCTTCTACTACATAACCTGTAGGTAGCTCAATATACACTTCTTTTCCCAAAATTCCATTCAAGAAATCAGACTTTAACTTCTATTTGATATATTTTCCAAGAAAAATATTGCTAGCAAGAGAAATAACATGTATACAACATCAAGCTTGGCAATAGGTGCAAAAATCTCAAAATAATTAATCGCAACTTTTTGTTCTTACCCTTTAATCATTAACCTCACTTTGAAACACTGTACCTCTATAGATGGTTTCTATTTGGTCTTGTAGACCCATATATATAACACCACTGGGTTGTTTGCTAATTAATTGGAAGAAAGTCAACTTTCAAATCTTAATTTTCTCAATAACATAAATCTCCTCATCCATAACACGAGTCCAATGATCATTATTATAATAATCCTCATAAATAATTGGGTCACAATATAGAAATAAGGCTAAATTTACAATATTCATTAGATAAATCATTATTAGTACCAACAGCAAAATCTTTGAAGCAAGTTGGTAGAAGGTGTTATCTTTTCAAGCTATGAGGAGATTGTGCAAGAATAGAATGTATATGAATCTATTGCTTAATCTACTTTCCATTTTGTTGAAAAAAAATCACCATTCACTAAAGTTTGTGTTTGTGATCAAATGGAAAGTAATAGTAACCTCCCTACTAATGACCACTTTCTTAGTGCAGGAATATTGATATGTGCATGATAGTCTATATTTTTAGTATGATTGCAAGGGCTTTTCACTTATTTTTCTAAAATTCTTATATGATCTGGTACTTAAATACATTCGTATTTTAATTTCATAGCTTAATTGGATAGTTTAAAAGTTTAGGAATATTTTAAGACAAGTTTAAGCTGATTTTTAGGTTCAAAATATAATTTCAGGCATTCTAAAGTCAACATAGCCATGTGCTAGGGTGTGTGGACAACCATGAATAAACAGAAGCTGAATAGAACAAAACAAAGTATGAAAACTCAGGATTTTGAGCGGCACATGTGTAAGTACATGACCTTGTACCACTGCAAACCTAACATGTTTCAAAAGCAATTTTCCTAAGGGCACATGGGCATGCACATTTCCATGTGGGAGGTTGTGTCCTACTTAGATTCAGCTTTGAAACCCTGGAATTCAACTACAGAAAGAGGATTTTGAAGAGTCGTCGGAAGGGATAAGTTTCTAATGAAGAAATAATATTCCATTACATCTTTGGGAAGGAGAGAAAAGGTGATTACAACTGTGAATCCATCAATCCTAGTCAAGAGAATTGAAGATTCAAGGTTTTTTCATGAGAATGAATTCTTTATTTGTAACACCCGTGCTAAAAATAATAGCGGAAGCATATCAACACCAGATATCGCCCCGTCTAGTTTCCCAGACAAGGATTCTTTATAACGAAGACAACATAGTAAATATATAAGGTCCAAACTCATACAATATCCCATACTGATGGCTACACATATACATATATCAGAGTGTCTCATACATGCCATCTCTAACTACAATAGTAATAAAGTACATAATCAAAAGGGGAAACGTCCAGACCTATACTGGTGTGATTGTGGTATCATCCTTCTATTCCTAGGTTCGCTCAACTCTGGGCCCTACAAAAGGTAAGATAAAGACATGTGTGAATGATGAATCATCCAGTGAGTCCCGTGTGTGCTAGTGCTTTATAAAAAAACAGGGTACATAGAACTTTTATGGAAAAACATAACATTTTCCTATTGGAAACAATTCCAAAATTCCCTAAGGAAGAGTTTATTTAGAACTCAGTCATTTTTGGAAAACTATAATTCATATTTCAAATCATTGCCCCGATTTTTAAATCACAGGCACTTCTGTAATAGAAGGTCATCCTGTATTGCAAGTCCTACAGTCCTTGCCTTCGGTTCTACATATCATTGTACTGTAACCGCAGCTTCTAGTACTCAACTTGCACGTATCATTGCACTGAGATTGCAGTCTACAGTACTCAACCATGCATCGTCAGAATAAGTACACCACAGCGTACTTCTGCTCAGGTATATCACATCATACCTAGTGTACTGCAATACACTACTAACCTTACTCACCATAAGCCAGGAGTCCCCAATACCAACCTTACTCAACGTGTGCTAAATGGCTAGCTAGGACGACTCATCTAAATGTCCTGTCACCCTATTCAGAATAAGACAATCCGTAGAACTAGACCAGGTTACTAAGATTGTCGAACTCTAACGTAGGTAAATATAAAGGTCAAAGTCCTTGTTGAGTACTTAACGTAATCCCCTTCTGACTAATCAGGCCAGAGGATTATTTGATCCCATAGGATTTTTAAATCAAACATTTTTGGGGTAAAATAGCATCTTTTAGAATTTGATCCATTGACTTGCAAGTCAGATCATTATTCATAAAGGCTCTGCAGGGCCAAACAATTCATTCCATAAGCACATCAGGCCAATAAAATAATTTTCAGGATCAAAATGTCATTTTTCAAAAGTCTATCTCATTTTGAGAGATCATTTTTCCAAAACCATGTCGAAACAGGGTAAAAAGCTCTTTTCCACACATCAAAATGAGCTTCCAAGACTATTCGAGTCATTTTCCCTATACTTGATCACAAAAGTCATTTTCAAGGGTATTCGAGTCATTTTACCCATACCCGATTTGAAAAGTATTTATAAAAGTTTCAATAAGGATATTCTGGTCATTTACCGAATACCCGATTCCACAGATTTTCATAAAATATTTCAATAAGGACATTTGGATCATTTTTCAAATATCTAATTTCAAAAGAAACTTATTTCAAGAAATCCTGAATTCTAATCCCAAAAGAGTATTAAATTCAAAATTTTAAAATACATTTTCATAGAATGTTCCAATAAGAGCATTCTAGCCAATTTATGAATACCCGGTTTCAAAGAATACAATTTTCTGAAAATACTAACTATTTAATCTCAAAAGGACTAAATTCATAAAATTCATGCTTTAACCGTTCAATAAGGTTTCTAAGCCAATTATGAAGTTCATTCAAGCCCAAATGGTATAAAATAAATCTTGTTCAGATAAACCTTAAATATATTCAGGGATTTCCAAGTATGGTATAAAATATAGCATTTTATGGAAACATAAAGCATACTAGCTTTCAAAGAGGTTTTAGAAATCCAAGGGACTCGCCTTTTGTTCGAAGTAAAATTTCCCTTTACTGTCGTTTGACCACCGTTTCTATCGCCTTGAATGAACTGTTGGCCGTTTACTGACAAACCTACACCAAACATCGTTTTCAGATTAAAACGTGTTTGGCCAAAAAGTAGCCGACGTTCAGCTGACGTGCCTGATGGGTAGCAGACGTCCAACCGACATTTAGCCGACGGTTAAGGAAAACGTTCAACTTTCGTTGACGTTGTTTTCCCATCATTTGATCAATTCTTTCATTTTCCTTTATTCACCTTCTTTCTCCCTTCATATATAAGGGATTCATTTCATATTTCTCATTTGTTTCATTCAAGATCACACAATTAATTATCCTTAAATTCATCCATTTTCGGACTACTTTTCTGGAATTTCACTGGTTTGACACATCATTTTGTTTTGCACATAACTTTCAATCCACTATTCTGATTTGGCTCTATGATATAGCAAAACGATCGTAAGACTCTTAAATTTAATCATATATAAGCCCTTGAGTCCTAGCTCCCATGACATGCTACTGGAAAAAAATAGCCCCAGTAGTTTTGCTCCAATCCTACTATTCATGCTTTTCTTTGTTTTCCTTTAGCCATTAACACTTTGGAACCATTAATTCAATCAATTTTCCTTCAAATCATCTTTGGTTATCACCTCCTCAACAGAAAAAAAATCCTTCAAGCTACCATAAATATTTAGTTCTTATTTACACAAAACATCACCCATAAACCTCCTAGATAGCCAGCATATATGGACATATAGAAAGTTCATCAACAAAGTTTACGAACCCTAGAGTTTGATCCAAAATCAAGATATGAAATTCATATTTTTCATGTTAAAATTCATATTAACATTATCATTATTCACCCAACAACAATTTTAATTCTAACAAGTGAGATTTTACCTTGTATTTGAGGCTATTTGAAGTGATTTGCTCCAAGAATCTCTCAAAACTCACACACAACACCAAGAACACACACTAGCATTTTATTTTCTCTCTTTTTTAATTTCTTTTTCTTTTGGTTTTTCTTCTTTATAGTTGCTGAAATTCAGGCTATTTAACAGCCTCTTCCTACCGCCATTCATCATCCAATCTTGGCTATTCATTTCTTTTTTTTTTTGTTTAATTTATTGTATGGTGGATATGCTTAGGTGTATTCCAATGAAAATTTTACACACCAACCACTTATTTTTCTTGCTCAAAATTTCTCTTCATTTCTCTTGCATGGCTGTTAGTTTTCTTGGCCAATTTTTAGACATTCAACCACCTTCTCATTGTCCAAAGTATTAAACAATCACAATGCACAAGACCTTAGTAAAATGGTCCACAAATGATGTGTTCCAATTACAAAAATACGCATCATTCTTTATTTATTTTGGTACTTCTTTAATTCCATGTGTCTTGCATGAATTCTTCATGCAACCTCTTATAAAATGACACATGTTCATGGGTTACCAATCACAAAATGCCACATGCACCGTTTTTTAGCTGCGATTTTCTATTTTTCTCAGAAATGACTAAAATCGGGTCCGAAACGGAAAAATATTTTATTTCACTATTCAACTCTAAAAACTTCACTGAATTCATTGGTAATTCTTAAACTCTTCAATTCCTTCTCAATGTGGTCAAATTCAAGGTCAAAGTCGTAAGTGCGGTCAAAATGACGAAAATGCTCCCGGTGACCCGGATAGCATAATTCAAACCAAAACATGCGTTTCATCGCACTGATCAATTTTTCTTATCAGTGTACCCTCAAATTCTTATTTTGTTAATAATAGTAGCCTTCTAAAGATTTAGGATACGGGTAGAACAAATCCAATAATTACATCCAGGTCCCAACAAAATATTATAATACCAAAATATTTGTCTCATTATACTGATCAATTTTTGTTCTAGCTATCGATACAAATTCTCATCCTAGTATAAATAGTAGCTAATCAAAGGTAAAAAGGTGGGGTATTACATTCTCCCTAGCTTACAAAAAAATTCGTCCTCAAAATTGGCTTACTCTTGGAATAATTCTGGATACATTTTCAACATTTTCGCTTCCATTTCCTAGGTTGCATCTTGTACTGGATGATGATTCCACAATACTTTTACAAGTGAAATTTTCTTATTTTGCAATTCCTTTTCAATATACTCCAAGATCTTAATAGGCTTTTCCTCATACTTCAAGCTTGGAGGAATCTCAATAGGCTCTTCATTTAGTCCTAGTAGTCTACCCTTATTGATTACTCAACGTTGTTTATCCCACTTGAGAGAAAATTGATCAAACAATGATTTACTTGGAAATAGTAATTAAGGGTTCCTAAAATTCTTGTCAAATTTGGTTTTTAGAAAGAGTTTAGCGTTTGAGTAAAACTTTTGGTTTAATTTTCAAATGATTTTCTTGACTGAAATAAAAAGGAAAACAATCCTTAATTGCCTTTACAAATGAATGATCATACACATTGCATTTGGCTTGCCACAATAATTTTTAGTCTTCAAATGACTCCATGCAGGAGCTTACCTGATCTTTTGCTTGCTTGAACTCAAAAATCTTCCAAGGTCAGCCTAGCCCCGCCTAGGGTAAATACAAGGCATAAGGTTATACTCGAGCTATACTTGCCTTGCATAAATAATTCCTAGTTCAACTAGTTACTATCATGACTAATCATGACCTTAATGTCCTAAGCTTTAAGGTTAGATGATAAAGGATTTTATAAAATAAATCCAGCTTGATAAGTTAAAATAAATAGGGGTTCTAAAATAATTACTAATAAATTATAGGTTCAAATAATAAATCTTGAGTATTACTATTAATAAATAACTTAGTGTTTAAATATTGAATAATACTAAGCTCTAAATAATATTAGTAAATGGTAATTTTTAAATAGTATTACTATAAATAAATAATAAATTACAATTAATAGATAATAAATAATTAATAATATATAAATTTAATAATAAATGAATTATATTAATTTTTTGATTAATAGTTAACAAATAAATTTTAATATAAATAATATTTATGAATATAGGTAAAAGTTTGAACTATGGTCTACAAGGTCATTAATATTTTATTTATTATTATTATTATTTATATAAAAGATCTTATTTATTATTATACATATATATATATATTATTTTTAATAAAAGATATTATTTATTTAACTAATAAAATATTAATATTTTATTTCCAAATCATCCTAGGAATTTCGAAACCCTTAAAAAAAATATAGTAGTAATTTTAATTAAGGTAATAAAATTTGTTAATAAAAATAACCTAGGATTAACAAGAAAATAATCATGATTTTCTTATTGCTAAACAAGATTCATGAACACATTCTCCAACATTAAACAATAAACTAATCCATTCATGAATATAAGCTTAAATCAACACATACTATCGCATGGCAAAATCCCTACTAGGTATAATCATCAATCATGGCTTCAATGGAAATAACAACATAAAAATCCTATTCACTATAGGTGTCATAACATCTAACATGCTTTAAACATCCATAACTTTCCTGAGACATGATGAACATACAATAATTCCCAAGAAAATTCATATAGCTTATTCATATACAACCATTCTCATGTCCTAACCCCAACCCCTTCATTCACATGCATACACTCAATCCCCCATTCATATTGTATTCTTCCTATCAACATCTAAGAGACATGAATTTAGAATTAAAAAGGAGGATTAAGGGAAAAATACTTGAATGTCGATTACTTCGATTATGGCTAAAAAAGGTCCACACGCGATTGAGAGTCTTGAGTTGTCTAAGAGAAAAACAGCCATGGTTGTTGATCAACCATTTCGGCCGAGAGAGAGAGAGAGAGAGATCATTAGTATGGTACATTGAAGGTTTAATGGAAGAGGATAAACAAAGAAATTGTTTTTGATTTACCTTGATGATGTTCATGAGATCTTCAAGAAAAAAAAAACTGGTTTTTGATCCGATTGAAATTTCTTGCTTGCGATATTTTATGTTATAAATACTAGAAATGAACACTAGGGATTATGTATGAGTAATTTGGAGTATTTGAGAGTGATTGAAGGTGTTTAGGGTAGGTTTTAGCTTGAAGGAATGTAGTGTGTGTTTTTTGTGAAAATTGAGAGAGTTTGAGAAATGTGTTGTACGAAATCTGGAATGGTGTTGGCCGAATGGTTTAGGGGAATTAGGAGTTTCGGTTTTCAGCTAGAGGGGAAGAGAATAATCTAGTTTTCATTGAAATTCAAATGGAGGAAATTGTGGAGTTGTTTGAGGTATAGGATAAGCTAATGGTGTTTAATTGATGGAGGTTTCTTTGTTCTTCAATTGAGCCGGCTGGACTAGCTATTTTGCTTAAATGAATGAAGGCTGTTCAAGCTATATGGCTGGCCAAAATTCAATGCTTAATGGCAGAGGAATTTCTGGTTTTGTAGCTTAATACAAGAGTGTTTTCATGGAGCAAAATTCTGAAAATTTTTGAAGTTCAAATGTATTTTGAATAGAGTGATCTTAGAAGATTTTTGAGGTGTGATTATGGAGTCCAAGTATTCAAGGTAAGTGGAGAGGTTAATGGTGTTTAGTTCATGGCTGAACAAGGTCTATTTTACAGGGGTTTGAAGGTGGTTTTTTGGCCTAGGCCTAAGGAGACAAGGCTGGGAATTTTCTGATTTCAAGGTGTTCAATACTTCAGAGGTTTGATGCATTTTTCTGTGCAGAATTTCTGCATTTCTTCAACTCGATTTGCAGATGGTGTTGAGGGATGTTTGAGGGTCTTTTAAAGTTGGTTTCCAGCCTTCTTTCTAGAGAAAAAGTAGAGGAGTTTTGCTGGATTGGTGACAAGAAAAATAGCTTCATTTTCAGCTTAATGTGCAGCAAAATTGCACAAGATTTTTTTCTGGTTTTGTGCAGTCTGAATTTGCACAGAAATTTCAGTCTTCAAGCTACATTAATTGGTCATTTTTTGGATAGAAAATGAGTAAGAAAACTGGTTGAGTTTTTCAAAAGCTAGACTGCTCAAAAATCTGGAAAATTTCCAGATTTTCTTCATTGAAATCATGAACACTATGAAGATGAGTTTAAAGGTTCTACCGTGGTGATTAATTTCCCTTGGGAACCCTTCCTAACTCCTCTCATATTTTCAGTTAGCCTTCTAACTTCCAAGATTAATTTTTGAAATTCAAGTCTAAGAAATCATCACAGAATTTTCTGGAGTTAAAAGATGAGTCTTGATGAATTTTGAATAATTTAAATTATGAAGGTGTTAGGACAAAGCTAGAGGTAATAAGAAGGACAAGTGTAACACCCCGCTACCTAGGCCCAACAGGGTCAGGGATGTCGCCCCGTCCAAAGGACAAGGGGTCTTTATAACTAGGTCACACAAATACAAATAAAACCAATACTTTAAAATTGAACTTATTACAACCCAAAAATTCAAGAACAAATCAAAAATAAATTAAATACAATCGTCTCTCAAAGCAACACATAAAATAAATAAAATAAAGTCTTCAAGCAGGCAACAAATCTAGCAACAAATCTCCACAGCAGGATCAACCTGAAAACATCGCATAAAAGGTGATGAGATAAAAATCTCAGTAAGCTCGTGTGTGCTTTGAGTGTTTCAGGTAAAACAGTTCATGAATACAGGTTGTAAAAATTGCATAAGAGAAAGTGTTGGCAAGTAATAAATAAGGTTAAAAATAAAGAGTGGCATTTTGCTTTTCAAATCATACATGTGCACAATAAGTACAACCACTCAAATGTGTAGTCATGGGTTACCACACGTTGGGTCCCATGACCATATAATGTTTAGAATGCCACACTTTGTGCAGATTGACAAAAGGTAGGTGTACGGTCTACTGGGTGAGATACTTCTCCTTCTCAACACCCAAACTTACCAGTTGTCCACTCCGAAAACACACAGTCCAAATGACTGAAACTTGCTAGTTCGGACCGACATGATCTACTGGACTGGCATCCTATCCGTGAAGGACTCACCCCTTAGAGGTGGCCACCTACTGAGAGACTTACCCTAACCCTTCAAAGACTAGTCCTAGTAATCTACCCTTATTGAGTACTCATCGTTGATTGTCCCACTTGGGAGAAAATTGATAAAACATTGCTTTATTTGGAAATGACAATTAAGGGTTTCTAAAATTCGTGTCAAAGTTGGTTTTTAGAAAGAGTTTAGTGTTTGTGCAAAACTGCTTGTTTGGTTTTCAAATGATTTGTTTGACTGAACAAGAAGGGAACAGTCCTTAATTGTCTTTACAAAATGAGTATCCATACACTTTGTGTTTGGCTTGCCATAGTAACCTTTTGTCATCAAATGAGTTTATGTAGGAGTTTATCTGATCCTTTGCTTGAGCAAATTCAAAATCTTCCAAAACTGACCTAACTCCTCCTGGGGCAAACACAAACTATATGGTTATACTCAAGCCATTTTTGCTTTCATAAATAATCCAAGTTCAACTTATTACAATCAGATCCTAATGTCCTAAGCTTTAAGTCTAAATGATAAAGGCTTTTATAAAATAAGTCTAGCTTGACAAGTTAAAATAACTAGTGATAAGTTAAAATAACTAGGGTTTTTAAAGTAACTACTAATAAGTTATAGGTTCAAATATTAAATCTTGAGTGTTGTTAATAAAAAAATAAACTAAGGTTTAATTGATGAAGAATCCTAAGTCCTAGATGATATTATTAAATGGTCATTCTTAAATAATATTTTTAAAGTAAATATTAAATTATTGCTAATCTCTTAATTAATAAATAATAGATAGAAAATAATTAATAATAAGTAAAATTAATAATAAATAAATTTTATTAAATCTTGATTAATAGATAGCAAATAAATATAATATTTATGAATATATGGCCTACAAGATCATTAATATTTTACCTATTATTATTATTATTATTTATATAAAAAGTTTTATTTTTTATTATTTTCATATATAAATATTAATATATTATTTTTAATAAAAGATATCATTTATTTAGCTAAAATATTACTATTTCATTTAATACTTCAATTCCAACACTTCCTAGGGTTTTCGAATTTTTTAAAGGAAAACATAGTATTAACTTTAATTAACGTAATAAAATTGGCTAAATAAAATAACTTAGGATTAACAAGGTTATGATCAGAATTTTCCTATTGCTAACAAGAATCATGAACATATTCTTCATCATCAAACAACAAACTATTCTATTCATGAATAAAGGCTTAAATCCATACCCATCATCACATGGCTAAATCTCTACTAAGCATAATCATACTCATGGCTTCAATGAAAATAAGAACATAATATCTTATTCACCAAGGTGACATAATATTTAGTATGCTTAAACATTCATACTCGCTTAAGACATGAAGAATATGTATTGATCCACAAGGAATTTCATAAGGCTTAATCAAGATCAATCATTCTCATGCTTCAATCTCTACTCCTTCATACATATGCATATATCCAATCTCCAATCATATTCTATCCCTTTCTATCAACATCTAAGAGACATGACTTTAGAATTAAAGAGAAGGTTAAAGAGAAATACTTGGTTGATGACTATCTCGATGAAGATTTAAGGAGATCCACACGCTTGGAAGGCTCGAATCATCTAAGAGAGGAGAAAGAAAACAGCTATGGTTGTAGCAACTATTTTGGCCGAGAGAGAGAGAGAGAGAGAATATTAGTATGACATATTAAAGATTGAAGGGAAGAAGGTTTGTTCTTGGTTACCTTGATGATGTTCTTAATACTTCAAGGAAAATTCTGGTTTTTGATCCATTTGCAAATTCTTGTTTTCGAGATTTGATGTTATAAAATCTAGAAATGGACTCTAGGGAGTATGTAGGCGTGTTCTGGAATTTTTGGGAGGGATTGGAGGTGTTTGGAGTGGTCTTAAGCTTGAAGAAAGGTAGTGTGTGTTCTTGGTGAAAATGGAGAGAATTGGAGAGAAAGTGCTGGATGAATTGCTGAAAGGGTTGGCCGAATGACTGAGGAATTTTTGTGATTTGATTTTCAGATTAGGGAGAAGAGGGAAATCTGGTTGTTTCGAAATTCAAATGGAGGAATTTATGGAGTGTTTTAAGGTAAAAGATATGGTAATGATGTTTGATTGATGGAGGTTCTTTGGAGCTACAATGGAGCTGGCTGGTTTGCTGAAATGAATGAGGGTGGGAGGAGCTATAAGGTTGGCCGAAATACTGAGTTCAATGGTGCGAGAATTTTTTATTTTTGAAGCTTAATCCAAGGGTGTTTTCATGGAGCAATTGCTGGAATTTTTGAACTTCAATTGAAAACTTGATTGGAGTAATTGAAGGAGGAATTTGAAGAGTGGCTATGGAGCCTAATCGTGTAAGGTCAGTGGAGGGGGTAATGGAGTTCAGTCTATGGCTGAACAAAGGTTAACTCACAGAAGTCTGAGGTGATTTTCGGACAAGGCTTGAAGAGAAAGCAAGGCTGGAATTTTTCTGGTTTGAGATTCGAATTGTTTGTTGGAATTTGTTGTGCAGTTTTTGCTGCAATGTTCTAGCTGATTTGCAAAGAGTTTGGAGAGGTATTTGAGGGTCCTTTAAGGCTAGTTTCCAGCCTTCTTTATGGAGGAAAAACAGAGGTGATTTACTTGTTTGAAGGGTAGAAGAAACAACTTTGATTTTGGATTGCTATGCATCGAAGCTGTCCAGAATTTTTTTTCTGGTTTGCACAGCTTTGTGCAGTCCAGTTTTTGGCAAAGAATTTCAGTCTTCAAGCTGAATAAGTTGGCCATTTTTCTGGCAGCATTTGAGTAAGAAAGATGGTTGATATTTTCGAAGACTAGGCTATCCAAGAACCTGGAAAAATTTTAGATTTCTTCTATGAAGAAGATGAACACTATGGAATGGAGTTTGAAGGTTCAACCATGGAGATTAATTTTCTTGGGAACCTTCCTTAACTCCTTCCCTAATTTCAGCCAAAACTCTAACCTCTAAGAGCCATTTTCGAAATTCCAAGGCCCATAAGCCTTGCTGAATTTTCTGGAATTAAAATATGGATTTGGATAAATTGAACAAACTTAATTGGTAAAGAATTTAAGGTAAGCTAGGGAATAAAAGGACATGAATCCCTTAAGAATTCTTTTAGGGCATCAGAATAGGATTAGGGCATTCTCTTCATGTCTTCCCTAGGACAACTCTCCTATTGTTACTTATGGAATGCAAGGGACGAAAATCCACCCCTAAATTAAAATAATTATGACAAAAACTTAAATGATGGGATTTAAACTCAAGACCTTAGAGATTAATTCCAAAGCTCTAACCATTGAACCACAACAACTTTTGTTCTTATTTTCTCTCCCAAATATTCTTCCTATTTAATCCTCAAGCTATCTTCCTATTTTGACCTCAAGCAAAAATTACCATTTTACCCTTCCTACCCAATAATCATAACTAAGCCTTCTAGATTATAAATCATAATTCTAAAGCACATAAAATTATTCAAATATATATATATATATATATATATATATTCTTGCTAGAAAATATGATATGCATCCCGACCCCCTTACTCTAGGATTGGCTTTAGGTGGGGTTTCACAACAAGAATTTCTCTAGAATTCTTTTTAGGACATGATGATAGGATTAAGACATTCTCTTCATGTCTCCCCTAAGATAACATTCCTATCTTTAAGGAATGTAAGAAGAACAAAAATTCAAACATTATTAAGATAATAATGAATAAAACCTAAGTGATGGGATTTGAACTTAAGACCTTAGAGATTAAATCACAAAGCTTTAACCACTTAACCACACTAACTCTTGTTCTTATTTTCTCACCCAAATATTCTTTTTATCTAAACCTCAAGCCATCTTCCTATTTTGACCTCACGCAAAATTATCTTTTTACCCTTCCTACTCAATAAGCATAACTAAGCCCCTTAACCTATAAATCATAATTCTAAAGCACATAAAATCATTCAAAAACATATATTTTCATGCAGAATAATATGATATGCATCCTGACTCCCTTACTGTAGGTTGGCTTTAGGTGGGGTTTCACAAAGTGGCTTGGCCTTGCAACTGAGACATAAGGTCTCTATGTGCGAGGTCGTAGGATTGAATCTTCGTTATCTCACTTAACTCTTAATTTCAAGTTAATTTGGAGTTGCAATCCGATGCGGTGGGTTCACGTGGACCATGCTAAATTATAAATTTTAAAAAATTTTGGCTAGAAAATAAATTAATGACAAGAAATTTGATTGTCACTAATATATGTGGATGTTGTCACTATTGGTTGACTATATTAGTGACAATGGAATTTTATCACTAAAAGTCAAGCTTTAGTGACAAGAATAATTTGTTGTCACTCCATACCTTTAGCAACATAGATTTAGTGACATTCAAGTGACAACAAATTTTTTGTCACTAAAGGTCTTTAGTGACAACATTTTTACATTTAGTGATAACATTACGTTGTCTCTAAAGGACACTTTTCTTGTAGTGAGAGGGAAGTATTTTAGTATATTAATAAATACATATACATATATATACATACATACACACACACACACACACACACACACACACACACACACAAAATTAATATAGTATCATTACAAGAAAAATGTAATTTAGTGACAGATTTTTTTTTTCGCTAATTTGCGACAAGACGAAAAATAAAAATTTGAAAATAAATTTTTTATATATTTTTAACTATCCGTCACAAATCCGTCGCTAAGTAGCGAAGGATTAGCTATGTATTCATTTAAATCTATCGCAAATCCATCCCTAATTAGCGACGGATTTGTGATGGCCATGAGTATGTTGCTAATTAGCAACGGATTTGCGATGGATTTGTCTAATCATAAATTTAAACTAAAGAAATTTTAAATCCATCACTTGACGAAATTGCGATTGCCATGAATTGATCATTAACTTAGCGATAGATTTGTGACAAATTCATCTAATCACAAAGTAAAACTAAAGAAAATAAAAATCCATTGCAAATCCATCGCTAATTAGTGACGAATTTGCAACGACCATGAATTTGTCATTCATTTGTGACGGATTCGTCTAATCAGAAATTAAAACTAAAGAAAGTTGAAATCCATCGTTAATTACCAATGAATTTGCGACAGTCTCACGTATTTATAAATTAACGCTAAAAAATCGTAAGTCATTGCAAATTCGTCGATAATTAGCGACGGCTTTACAATGGAATTTCAAAATTCTAAAATTAATTTTTTATGCAAGCCATCACTAATCTATCACTAATTTGCAAAGAATTTGCGATAAAAAATTGGGTTGTCACTGATCCATGACAAATCCCTTACAAATTCGTCACTAATAAAAAAATACTATATAATTAATATATAATACAAAAAATCACAAGAACTTCAATAGTCTAGTGGTGGAGCAGTTCTCTCCCACAAAAAAGTTACGAGTTTGAGCCCCATGTCCGATATAATCTTATAATATTCTTGTCGGGTAGGATGGAGTCGGTTCGG
This sequence comes from Voacanga thouarsii, assembly GCA_026120185.1. Lineage (NCBI taxonomy): Eukaryota > Viridiplantae > Streptophyta > Magnoliopsida > Gentianales > Apocynaceae > Voacanga > Voacanga thouarsii. The sequence goes on from JANUWF010001409.1 coordinate 522,561, forward strand.
TTAACTCGAGTCGGGGTGGCTAAGTAAATTTTTTATTTAAAATAAAAATTTTTGGCCATTATTAAGTCGTTTCTAAATCAATTAATTTTTAAAATAAAATTTTTGGCCATCAATAATCCGTTGCTAAATTAATTATTTTTAAAATAAAAACTTCGCAAAATTAGCTACGACTTAGCAACCACTTTTAATTACAAAATTAATTATAATGTTATCAATTAAATGATCATTGTAAATCTATCACTAATAGTGATGGATTTTTATTCCGTCACTAATTGTGATGCCTATTTTAGCGATGGTTGTAATCCGTTGCTAAACTCTATTAGCGACGGATTTCACTATCGTAAAATTGCTTTTCTCTTGTAGTGTATTTTAATACACACACAAGAGAGAGAGAGAGAGAGAGAGAGAGAGAGAGAGAGAGAGAGAGAGAGAGAGAGCAAATACATACAAAAAACATATATATAGATATACATATATACTTATGTACACACACACACACAACACACCATATATATATCAAATACATATATATAGATATACATATATACACATATATACAAACAAAAATATACATATATAAATACCGCATGCTTTCATGCTAGAAACTTTTCTGCCAACTTGTCCTAAGTAGTGATGGATCCAGGAAGAATTGACTTAAGCTATGACTTTTGATATGTTAGATTTAGATTATAAAAATCATTCGATTTTAAGTTCATTCCCAATCATGTTTTAATTAAAACATTAAACTCAAACCACACATATATAGAGCAAGTATACTCATTGTAAGTTATAGTATAGGGAATTAACGAGTATCGATCCTTAATAGACAATTATACATTAATCACTTTTCATTCATTGTCTAACCTATAAATATCTAGAAAAGATAAAATTAATTCTAAGTAAAATACATACAAATATGAGGAAGGAAAAACATGTACTTAGATAGAATTTCTCAAAAAATAAACATGATCAAATCTTAATTATCATAATCAATTTATCATTCTAGCATCAAGAAGAAAATAGAACGTAGGCTCCACTTCATTCCCAAGTTATGGATTCCCCATCTTTCTAACCACTTTAGTACATTTCCAAATCTCACAAAAGCAATAGAAAAACCTTAGAGGGGGGGGGGGGGGGATGCATAGGTTTTTGGCAAACAAAAATCTTTCTCAAAAAAAATATATATTTTTTTTAAGGATAGAGATGTTCTTTGAATTTTTGACCAACGACACTTGCAATAGCGAGAGCTTATCAAAATGATCATGAGAAATATCTAGACTCAGAATGAGGTAAGATGCACGATGCAATTAATGCTAGATTGAAAATAGGTTGGTGAAAGCCTTTAAAGATTTCTTTAAGGAACTAAGAAAATTTGAGTTGGGATGATTTGTAGCTAGTCCGAAAATAAATGCTGAAAGTAAATGAAGAGAAGTATAACACGGGATTTATAGTGGTTCGATTTACTAAGATCTACATCTACTACCTTAAACTCACACTCAAGGATTTTCAACTAGATTTCAGTCACCCAACTCAATGGTATCAATCTATACCAAATACAAGAGATGATCACCACACTTGGTTTTTCAAAACCTCTTAATCAACCAACAAATCAAAGTTTACCCTAAATGGGTTTTACACCGCAACCTTGATACACAAAGATGATTGAAGATAAATGAAACAGAATTGGCTCACTTATTTGAGCAGATATGTAAGAAGAATAAGCTCACACACTTTTACCTTTACGACATGATTTGATTTCACTTTGAAGCACATTGATAAAGGAGATTTTTATTTTCTATAGAGTAAGAGTTTTTCTTAGAAGGATAGGACAAAAATCTACTTTCAAATCGGGTTTTGAAGCCTTTTATAGAGACATAAAGTAGAGCTCCAACGGCTATAAAATGGCTAGTTTTCGTTGTCAGATTTATCAGCATTTCGGACTCAAGTTTTGGACGATGGTACATCCAAAAGGCAAATTCAAATTGGTACTTTTTCAGACAGAATCAATTTGATACTATTCACAGAGCTTTGGGTGTAGCTTCTGGATGCAGTGTCAACCCAAAATGCTCAGTCTAAAATTCTGAGGATTTTAAAAACTTTGAAACCATTTGTTTTAGTGCATCAAGATAGAATTAAACTGAATCAAAAAGTAAAGAAGACAGGAATTTACACAAAGAGATACCTTAACAAGGATTTTGAGTCTAAGGTTCTGCCACTCGGATTGTTTGTTTGCAATCTCTTAAACTTGATCTTTTTTCAGATTTTCTATTCTCGGATTCTATTACTTCAAGAGTTGCTTAGTGATCCTATTTGTACCCCTTGGAAGACTTGAGGTTAAACATATCTTATAACAAGTATATCACACAAGTTAGTCCTCATCAATATTTGTTATAAGTCAAAACACAGGAGACAGCCCTTAGGGCTAACAATCTCCTCCTTTTTGAGTGATGACAAACTTGATGGGATTGTGATATAAATAATAATGATATGTACAGTTCAGACATGTTTAAACCAATAGAAATAAGAATTTTTTTCATTGAAGTGTAATCTATATTTATAGGACTCAAAGAGTATTTATGAAATTATGATTAATGAAAATCGAAACATATACTCATAAGCACGGCTCAATGAGCCTATGGTTCAACCTACCTCCATATCTTCCTTCCTTCTATCACACGACTATTCCTTAAAAGAATAGCCATTACAAATATTGTATAAATATATACAAAAAGAGGTATAGTAAATAAATCAAAAGATGAGATGCTCCTCCACAATATGTGCATATATGAATATCTGTAAAGTATCAGAGAAAACTGGAGTCCGCCTTTGGACGTCCAAAATGTGCATCCAAACCTAGGTGAAGGAGAGAATGGAATTTTTGGGATTTTAAGTCTTGGATGTCGAAACCAGGTGTCCAAAATAAGATATAGTTTTAGACAGAAACTGACTCTTTTAAAAGAACTCATTTTTGGATTGGACTTTTGGATCAAGAGAATGTGTGGCCAAAACTCCCCCTATCAAAGTGTTTGAGACAATGGGTTTTCAAAAATTTTGATCCATCTTAGTTTTCTCAAGGAATTTTTGTCTTTAAGGAAAGTTTTTTGCAATAAGAAATATCTGAATAACTATCCTTACTATCCTTACTTTCGAAAACCAGATTTACCAACAACTGTAGTCTCAATGATACCTTTATATCAGAAGAGAACACTTTTAACGAAAAATAGGATATCAAACTGGTTTCTATTTGGACATCTGCAAATTGTGATCATAGATCATAAACCAATAAAATTTTCACAATATGCAATTCAATCAAATCCAAATCCTGACATGAATTTTCATAGAGAGAATTACAAGATCTTAACACTATTCAGATTCAGCATATGAGTCCGTTTCAATGCAGAACATCAATTCAGAGCACAAAATTTCATAGCCATTTGTTTATCCAGTGAAATAAGAATTAGACTACTTAAAGATAGTCAATAGTTAATTAGCAATAATCAGCGGTGCAAAGTTAACAGATAGCTACAGAGAGCATAGCACAATACCACAACGTGGTGTTCAATTTATATTGCCGCTATTCTTCCAAAGTGTAAATGCACATTGATGTGTACATACTTGCCTAATCACATATTCCCAGCACAACAGTCACAAGAAGCATAATGAGTAATTCATCCAGCATAACAGGCACAACAATCACAATCCATCTAGCTACCATTCCCCCCCTCCCCCCATTTTGTCATTAATCAAAATAGAGAGTAATATATGAAGCAGTGATAATTATATATAAATATGAAGCATTCATAAATTGAGCAAAGATAATTGTTAAAAGACATAAAATAAATTGGTCAGATGCTGGAGCGGAAAGTAAATATTGTTTAATAGGGTAGTAAGAATTGATTCGGGTAGAGGTCGACTAGAGTTCAGTCTACTGATTTGGGCACTCAGGAAATATGAACTATCTCAATCTTGGACCCGACATCTTTTCTGGAGTGTTTTCCAGCAAGCCTACTTGATTGCCGCTTGACTACCACATGTTTCTGTCTCTTCTTAAATGAGACATGAGGTTCAAAGGGGGTAAGAGGGTGCTACATCTTCTTGTTGTGAGGATTCTTCTTTCCCTTGCGCAGGGACTGTCACTTCCTCAGTAGCTCGCTCTTTTGCAGTTTCTTCTTTGATCTCAGGGATTGTTGTTTTTGCAGTTTCCTTTTCTAGAGATGGTACTGACGGAGCAGACACCGGTTTATCCGTTCTTGCCTTTTCCTCCCCAATAGTCAGGCTGTTTCCAAGAGTTTGAATCTCTAAACTAATGCCATCTATTTTAATAGCCAGAGAATTGATGGCATCCAAGATGCTTTTAGATAATCCTTTATCCTAAGTCCACTCTTTCCCTTTGGCAAAGGATTCTTCTTAAGGTTCTACCTTAATTTTTCTTTTGACTCCAACAGAAGGGGCATTCTTGCGTTCATCTTTAACTTTTAACAGTTTTTCCCTTTCATCACCAGTTGCATCACAAAACAGCTTCCATTCATCTTCCTATCTCATATATCCCATGCGCTCAAAAGACTTAAAGCTGTATACATTCATTTTTGAGGGCGCAGAGGGGACTGAATTTAGATCAACTTCAAAATTCCTAAACACTTTCGTTAGCAATTTTCCATAAGGCAGTGCCTTACTAGAGGCGTTTCGGGTCTGCAACATCAACTTGGTAGCAAAAAACCTAAAACTTATTTTCCTACTTTCAGCACATGCTAGCATAATCACCATTTGCATTATGTTGATGGAGGTTTTGTGACTGAAGCTTGGGACCACCATGGTTGAGACCATGTGGTGTAGGATCCTAACCTCTCCATTTAGCCACTTTGTGTTTCTGTCACTAGAGTTCTTGAAGCTTTTTCCGCCAGTAAACATTTCTTTGAACTTCTTTAAATCAAACATGTCGGTTCCTTCTGAAAATTTATTTAGTTCAAAGTACTGAATTCTTCCATTCTAACCTCACACACTTGGTTTAACATACAGTGGTCGAACTCGATATTTTTACTCCCAACTCTATAGGTGTACCATCTGATCATAAACCCTCATCCGGTTTTCTCAAGTTGCCCTTTTATTAGATTAGCATAGAATTCCTAAATGAGTGAGGTAAACAATTCTTCATCAATGGATAGTAGACTACCCCAACTAACAAATTCAAACATATTTAACACATTGGAAAAATTCAGAAAAGATAATGGATTTACTTGATAGCCAACAATCACAGTTTGATTTTTTGAGACCCAATCATTATAATTTGATTCACTTTTTGAATCTGAAAAGCGAAGTACCTGGGTTTCGAAACTCTCTTGTTCCGGTGATAATTTAGAGGAGTCATAATGGGAAGCCAAGATATCTAGAGCAATTTCTTTTCCTTTGTTTGTTGTTGATGACTTCTTCTTTATCATCGGAGATATTTTTTGAACCTTCTTTGGTTTCAGTCTAGTTGATTTTGTTTTTACCATTGCAGTGAGAGGATGAGGGTTTGAACTCTTGCTTGTTCAGAGAAAAAGAAAATCTTAGAGGATAAAGAATGGTTGGTTCCAAAATTTGGGAGAGAGAAGGGAGAGAGAGTCCTTTGTGAGTTCCTAGGAAATTGTGATAGTAAGTACACTCGAGTACATTGAAAAAGCCATTTTGATCAGAGATTTCAAAAAGGTGTCTTGAGAAAAGTGCTAACATTTTGAAATTTAAAAATGAAAATCTAGAAGTAGTTATTTTAAAAAGAAATACGAAGCATCAAAATGGATTCCTTTTTAGATTCAGACCTGATCCAAAATGTACATCCAACGGAACTTCTTTAAGAGATAGTTTTGGAAGTGAATTTTGGATTGAAATGCTGCGTCCAAAAGCTTTGTCTTCAATGGTTCTGCAAAAAAAAAAAAAAAAAAAAAAAAATCTTGTGCAAACTTGTCAGTCATATGATTTTTGTAATTCCTAAACATCTTCTCAGATTATTGAATATTTCTTTAGCCAAAGGTTTTGTAAAGATATTGGCGAGTTTTTCATCAGTTGAAATGTATTCAGCACGTACATAGCTTTTAAGCACATGATCATGAATAAAATGATGTTTAACTTCTATATTCTTGTTCCTAGAATGTTAAACCGGGTTCTTAGTTAGATTGATAATACTTGTATTATCACATAATATAGGTACGCAATTATAATTAAGACTAAAATCAAGCAATGTATTTTTCATCCATAAGATTTGTGCGTAGCAGTTTCCAGTTGCAATATATTCGGCCTCAGTTATGGATAAAGATATACAGGCTTACTTTTTACTGTGCCATGACATTAGAGAGTGTACAAGAAATTGGCAATGGCCGCTTGTGCTTTTCCTTTCTACTTTACAACCTGCATAATCTGCATCAGTATATCCTATAAGATCAAATGTGTTAGTACAGGCGTACCATAAGGCGTAATCATATGTGCTAATTAAATATTGAAGGATGCATTTTGCTGCACATAGGTTTGATTCCTTTAAACAAGATTGAAATTGGGCATAAAGATAAATTGAAAACATGATATCTGGCTGGCTAGCAGTGAGATTGAGTAAGCTTCCAATAATACCTCTATATTTAGATTCATCTACCTTCTTACGCTTTTCATCCTTGTCAAGTTTTATGGAGGTACTCATATGTGTGCAGATTTTTTTAGCTTCATTCATATCAAACTTTTTGAGTAGCTCCTTGGCATACTTAACTTGATTTAGGAAGATTTCATCCTTGGTTTGTTTGATTTGCTATCTGAGAAAGAATTTTAGTTCTCCTATCATGCTTATTTCGAATTCTTGCTGCATTGTCTTAGCAAACATCTTGCACAAGGAATCATTAGTAGCACCAAAAATGATATCATCAACATAAATTTAAGCAATAAGAGGATCACCAGATTTTTCTGATTTGAGAAACAATGTAGTATCGATCAAGCCTCTTGAGAATCCTTTTGAAAGAAATAATCCACTAAGCTTTTCATTCCAAGCTTGTGGGGCTTGTTTTTTATTTGAGAAACAATGTGGTATCGATCACAAATTTTACTTTTATCAAACTTCATTTTAGATAGTCCCCTAACAAGCTCTTTTGAGGATAATTTATTTAGTAAATCTAAAGATACATGGACTAATCTTCTATGCCAAAGATAACCATCATTGTCATGCATCGAAAGGAATCTAATACCATGAGCTATAAGGTCATTTAGATAGAATACATAAATATTTTCAATACGGTTGGCAAGAAAGATTGTTTCTTTATTTGAGCTATCCATGATAGAGTAAGATTCCTTTTCAAAATGATTTTGTAGCCGTTGTCACATAATTGGCTAATGCTAAGCAAGTTATATTTCAACTCATCAATTAATAACACTTGATTTATGATGGTTGAAGAACCTTTACTAATGTTACCTATACCAAGAATTTTTCCTTTCTTTTTGTCTCCAAAGGTAATGAATCCTTTATTTGTGGTTTTCACATCCTCTAATAGAGCCGCATTTCTAGTTATATGTCTTGAACATCCGCTGTCCAAAAACCACTTTGTGAAGCTCATTTTCTCCAATGAATGTGCCTATACATGAGAAGAAAGAGTGATTTTCGGTACTCATATTTTCTTAGGTCCATTGGGGTTAGTAGGGTTTCCTCTAATTTTCAAAAATATTTTTGCACCATATTCCACTTTCTTTTTAATATGACACGTAGACGCTTTATATCTAAATTGTTCACAATATGTGCACAATTTGTGTGTCATGTAAGATGAGGCAGTTTTTACAAATTGAGGTTTGTGAATTTTATCCTTGATTTCATGCCTATATCTTAGGCCATTTTAGTTTCTAGCTAGGTGTTGAGCCCCAAGCAATTTTTCCAGGTTGTTTTAACCATTTGTAAACTTTTCAATACATGTGATGAGATCAATGACTCTACTTTTCATATCATCAAACCTGCTAATTGTACCCTCAAGAGAATGAATTTTATCATATAAGCATCCATTTTCTTGAGACAAATACTAGAGGGTAGTGATGATAACATCATTTTCCATAATGGCACATATATATGTGACTCAAAAGATATTTTGTTCTCATTCAACAACTTTTCATTCTCATCTAACAAATAATTAATCCTTATTTTCATTTTTTTATTTCTTCTAGACAGATTTTTCAGTGTCATTTGGATCATCATGCTCTTCATGATTAGAATTATACAAATTAGACCTAGAATCAGTGGAGGTAGAATTTACCTTATTTTCCATTACCATGAAGCATATGTTGGTAGTTTTGTTTTCACAATCATCTACCTCAAACTTGGACTCATTTTGGTCCCAAGTTCCCATCAATCCTTTGCCTTTCTTCGCTTTTAGCTCTTTCTTCTTCTTCTTAAGCATTCTGCCTTTCTTTTCATTGGCAACTAGGTAATCAACAATGAAATATTCAGTGCTTTTGCATTCATAAAATTAAGGTTTAAACACTGAGGTTTGTCTTTTTCTCTTCATGAACTTCTTCCCTCTTTTGAAATTTCCTTTGTTAAACATATTAGTTATACTTTCATTTAGCTTCATCATGAACAATTCATAGTCATGAATTAAAAGCCTCAATTTAGATTTCTTAACTTGGTTTGCCCCCTTATGGGTGACTTTAAGTAGTTTTCACATGTTATGGGTTGAATCACAGCCACTAACTCAATTGTATTCAATGGCATCAGGGCACAACACAAGATATTCATAGCTTGAAAGTTCAATGTCATCTTGGCATTGTCTTCAACATCAAATTTGTCATTTTGTTTAGGCACTTTTTTGCCATCAACAATTTTTGACAAAACAAAAGGACCATTTTCAATCAAATTCGACAACTCGAAGTTGATTGAACAAACATAGATCTTCATTCTATTTTTCCAGAATGTGTAGTTGTTTCCATTGAACAATGGAGGTTGATTTGTTGACGAACCTTCAACATATGGAATTGAAGATGAGTTTGCCATGAGGATCTTTCCTACAAGGTTGTTAGACAGAGAATAGAGTAGAACAAGCTCTAATACCAAATGAAAAATCTTAGGGGGGTGTATAGGGTTTTTCGCAAATAAAAATCTTTCTCCCAAAAAAAAAAAATATATATATATATATATATATTCTGTTTTGAAGGATAGATATGTTCTTCAAATTTTTGACCAATGACACTTGCAACATCGAGAGCTTATCAGAATGACCTTGATAAATATCTAGACTCAGAATGAGGTAAGAAATACGATGCAATTAATGTTGGATTGAAAATGGGTTGGTGAAAGCATTTAAAGATTTCTTTAAAGAACTAAGAAAATTTGAGCCGGGACGATTTGGAGCTGATCCGAAAATAAATGCTAAAAGTAAATATAGAGGAATATAACACGGGATTTATAGTGGTTCAATCTGCAAAGATCTACATCCACTTCCTTAAGCTCACACTTAAGGATTTCAACCAGATTTCATTCACCCAACTTAATGGTATCATTCTGTACCAAATACAAGAGAGGATTACCACACTTGGTTTTCAAAACCTCTCAATCAACCAACAAATCAATGTTCTCCCCAAATGGGTTTTATACTGTAACCTTGATACAAAAAGATGATTGAAGATAAATAAAACAAAAGTGGCTCATTTCTTTGAACATATATACAAGAAGAATAAGCTCAAACACTTTTACCTTTAAGATATGAATTAATTTCACTTTGAAGCACTTTGTGTTAGTGTTGTGCCCTATAGGCAATCACTTGTACCATGTATATTGCATATTAAATTAATAAGAGGCATTCTTTATCTTTCAGCTTGATTGTTATGTCTAAATATGTGTACAAACTGTTAGATAAAGTCCATAGTACAACACAGTGTTAAGGAAATCATGATAGAGATCATGATGTGAGATTTCTACTACACTGTGTAGTGTTTGTACTTAAATAATCCCCAATTATAGTATTAATAAGATGGGATATTATTAATACGCCAAGACTGGCACATGTTATATCTCTTGATTGGATCAAGTGGTGGTTCTCATATCCGTGAGTATTGGGATACTTAGGATTAACGTGTGGATGCTTGTTATGGAACAAGTTCATTGGATGACCTAGCTACGAGATAATCACTTGGATAACTATTGAGTGCCAGTGATAGAATCTCATTATAGCAAGTGTGCAAGTATCCTTAGACTTGAGATCTCTAAGGTACTTTGTTTATCGAGCGTTGTACTTTGATTCTAATCTTTGGAGTCTTATCTAGGACCGCATATGAGATGGATATTGGGTACAACGTAAAGTAAACGAAAGTAGTTGAGAGGGTGAATAAAGGATTTACCACTCCTAATAGTAGGAGAGTATATCTCAAGGTCACTTGTAGAAATCATTACTCATGAAGTCCTTGGCCAAGGCGACTATGTGATGGAAATGGTTCCAATTGATACACATATCGAGCAATGGATTTCTTGAACAAGTACTAAAATATTCGGGCTAGAATTAATAATATTCTGGAGGGAGTTAACACTAATTCTATGCTCTAGACCGAATGAGATATTGTATGGTGAAAGGAGTTTATTGCACTGATAGTTTGGTATTGAAAGGTTTATGTCATGCCACTTGACTTTCTGGACTTTTGGGTGGTCAAGAGTCATTGCTAGATGTCGCTCTTGATATGCTAAGTATGGATTTATTAATTAGAAAATTAATAAATTTAATCCTTTATTTCATTAAGGATTATTAATTCTAATATTGTTAGAATTAATTCATATTATGCTACCAATAAGACCAGGAAACCTAATGGGTCACACATAATAAATGTTTGAATGCTCAAATATATTATTTGATAATATTGTGGGGTTAATTAAGAGAAGGGAATATATTTATAGGTGAATTATAAGTTTGTTATAATTTATGGGACCTAATTGTAATTAAGTAAACTTCAAGGACCAATTTGTTGACAATTGGACGTTGAAGGGCTAAGTTGCAATTTGCGGTAATTATAAATCTATAAATATAAGGAAACGGTTTCCTTAGGGTGTGAGGCAGACTATTCACGCAATAACAGAGAAACCGTTTCTCTGCCTCTCTCTTCTTGATCAAACCCTAGCCTCCTAAATTCTACTAGCGTAGAATTGTGAGATTGTGAGCGTTCAACCTTGTGTGGATTATCATTGGAGGGAGTTCTCACTTGGACTTCAGTTGAGCTGTGGTGAACCAGTTTTGTAATCTGGATCGCGTCTACATTCTTGGAACAAGAAAATTTTAAATTTTGGCTTCACGAGGTAATAAGCGTGATTTTTCCCTTTTCCCGTTTCTACTGCAAACCCGTGATCCATGGCTTGGATTTCTTATTGTTTTCACTGCGTTTAATCTGATTAATTAATCTAGAAATCCTACACTTTGATAAAGGAGATTTTTATTTTCTATAGAGCAAGAGTATTTCTTAGAAGGATAGGACAAAAATCTACTTTCAAATCAGGTTTTAAATCCTTTTATAGAGACATAAAGTAGAGCTCCAACGGCTATAAAATGGCTAGTTTTCGCTGTCAGATTTACCAGCATTTTGGACTCAAGTTTTGGATGATGATGCATCTAAAAGGCTAGTCTAAATTGGCACTTTTTTTAGGCAGAATCGATTTGATACTATTCACAATATTTTGAGCGTAGTTTCTGGATGCAAAGTTACCTAAAATGCTCAGTCCAAACTTCGGAGGATTTTAAAAACATTGAAATCTTTTATTTTGGTGCTTCAAGATTGAATTAAACTGAATCAAAAGGTAAACAAGACATAAGAATTTACACAAAAAAATACCTTAACAAGGATTCCTAGTCTAAGGTTCTTCCACACGGATTCTTTGTTTGCAATCTCTTAAGCTTGATCTTTTTCTTGATTTTTCATTATCGGACTCCATTGCTTCAAGAGTTGCAAAATAATCCTATTTGTACGCCTTGGAAGACTTGAGGTCAAACGTGTCCTATAACAAGTAGATCTCACAAGTTAGTCTTCATTAATGTTTGTCATAAGTCAAAACACAGGAGTTCGCCCTTAGAGCTAACAATCTCCCCTTTTTCGAGTGATGACAAACTTGATAGGATTGCGATATAAATAATAATGATATATACAGTAGAGGCATATTTATTCAAAGAGAAATAATAATATTTTTTATTGAAGTGTAATCTCTATTTATAGGATTCAAGTAGTGTTTATGAAATTATGAATAAGGAAAATCAAAGCATATACTCATAAGTACAACTTAATGAGCCTATGGCCTAACCTACCTTCATATCTTCCTTCCTTCTATCACACGACTATTCTTTAAAAGAATAGTCGTTATAAATATTGTATAAATATATACAAAAGGTGGTATAGTAAATAAATCAAAAGATGAGATGCTCCCCCCTAATATGTGCATATATGAATATCTGTAAAGTATGAGAGAAAACTGGAGTCCACCTTTGGACGTCCAAAATGTGCATCCAAACCTGGGTGAAGAAGAGAATGAAACTTTTGGATTTTATGTTTTGTATGTCCAAACCATGTGTCCAAAATAAGATATAGTTTTAGACAAAATCTGACTCCTTTAAAAAAACTCATTTTTGTACTGGACTTTTGGATCAAGAGAATGTGTGTCCAATACTCCCCCTGTCAAAGTGAAGGAGACAATGGGTTTTTAGAAATTTTGATCCAGCTTAGTTTTCTCAAGGAATTTTAGTCTTTAAGGAAAGTTTTAAGCAATAAGAAATATCTGAAAAACTATCCTTACTATCCTTACTTTTGAAAACCAGATTTACCAACAACTCTAGTCTAAATGATACCTTTGTACCTGAAGAGAACATTTTTTACGAAAAACAGGATATCAAACTGGTTTCTTTTTGGACATCAGCAAACTGTGATCACAGATCATAAATCAATAAAATTTTCACAGCATGTAATTCAATCAAATCCAAATCCCGACATGAATTTTCGTAGAGAGAATCACAAGATCTTAACACCATTTAGAATCAGCATATGAGTCTATTTTAGTGTAGAACATCAATTCAGAGCACAAAATTTCATTGCCATCAGTTTATGCAGCAAAATAAGAATTAGAATAGATAAAGATAGTCAATAGTTAATTAGTAGTAATCAGTAATGTAGAGTTAATAGATAGCCACAGAAAGCATAGAACAATACCACAGTGCAGTGTTCAATTTATATTGCCGCCATTTTTCCAAAGTGTAAATGAACACTCACGCATACATAGTTAGCCAATCATGTAATCCCAGCACAAAAATCACAATAAGTACAATCATCACAATCAGTAATTCATCCAGTATAATAGGCACAACAATCACAATCCATCTTGCTACAATTTTTCTCCCTCTTTTGTCATCATACAAAATGGAGAGTAATATATGAAGTAGTGAAAATTATATATAAATATGATGCAATCATAAGTTGAGTAGAGAAAGTAGTGAAAAGATAGAAAATAAATTAGTCTAATGTTGGAGCGGAAAGTAAAAGTTGTTCAAGAGAGCAGTACGAAATAATTTGGGTAGAGGTCAGCAGGAGTTCAGTCTGTTGATTTGGGAACTTAGGAAATGTGAACTGTCTTAATCTTGGACCCGTCACCAATTCTGGAGTGTTGTTCAGCAAGCCTACTTGATTTCCTCTTGACTACCCAATGTTTCTATCTCTTCCCAAATAAGACACGAAGTTCAGAGAGGGCAGGGGGTGCTACAACTTCCTAATGTGAGGATTATTCTTTCCCTTGCGCAGGGACTGTCACTTCCTCAGTAGCTTGCTCTTTTGCAGTTTCTTCTTCAGTCTCAGGGACTGTTGTCTTTATAGTTGCCTTTGTTGGTGATGGTGCTGACGGAGCAGACACTGGTTCATCCGTTCTCGCCTATTCCTCTACAACAGTCAGCCTGTTTCCAAGAGTTTGAATCTCTAATCTAAGGCCATCTAATTCAATAGCCAGAGAATTTATGGCATCCAAGATGCTTTCAGATAATCCTTTATCCTAAGCCCGTTCTTCCCTTTGGCAGAGGATTCTTCCCGAGGTTCTTCCTCTTTTTTTTCTTTTCACTCCAATAGAAGGGACATTCTTACCTTCACCTTTCACTTTTAACACTTTTTCTCTTTCATCACCAGCTGCATCACGAAGCAGCTTCTGTTCATCTTCAAATCTCACATATCCCATGTGCTCAAAAGACTCAAAGCTGTATATATTCATTTTTAATGGCGTAGAGGGGACTGATTTTAGATCAACATCAAAATGCCTTAACTCTTTCGTTAGCAAATTTCCGTAAGGCAGTGCCTTGCTAGAGGTGTTTATGGTCTACAGTATCAACTTAGCAGCCAATAACCCCAAACTTATTTGCCTACTTTCAGCCAGCACTAGCATAATCACCATTTACATCATGTTGATGAAGGTTTTGTGACCGAAGCTTGGGACCACCATGGTTGAGACCATGTGGTGCAGGATCCTACTCTCTCCATTTAGCCACTTTGTGTTTCTTGAATCTTCTTCCACCAATAAACATTTCTTCAAACTTTTTTAAATCAAACATGTTAGTTCCTTTTGGAAATTTATTCAGTTCAAAGTATGAAATTCCTCCATCTCTAACCTTACACACTCTGTTTAACAGACGGTGGTCGAACTTGATATTTTTACCCCCAACTCTAGAGGTGTACCATCTGATCATAAACCCTCCTCCGATTTCCTCAAGTCACCCTTTTCTTAGTATAGCATAGAATTCCCAAATGAGCGAGGTAAATAGTTTTTCATCAATGGATATAGTAGACTATCCCAACCAACAGATTCAAACATATTTAACACAGTGGAGAAATTAAAAAAAATGATGGATTTACTCAATAGCTAACAATCACAGTTCAATTTCTCAAGACTCAATCATTATAATTTAATTCAATTTTCAAATCTAAAAAGTGAAGTACCTGAGTTTCGGCACTCTCTTGCTCCAGCGATGATTTAGAGGAGTCATAATCGAAAGTCAAAAAATCTAGAGCAATTTCTTTTCCTTTGTTTGTTGTTGATGACTTCTTCTTCATCATAGGAGATATTTTTCGGACCTTCTTTGGTTTCGGTCTGGTTGATTTTATTTTTGCCATTGCAGTGAGAGGATGAGGGTTTGAACTCTCAATTGTTCAGAGAAAAAGAAAAACCTAGAGGATGAAGAATGGTTGGTTCTAGAAATTGGGAGAGAGAAGGGAGAGAGAGTCCTTTGTGAGTTCCTAGGAAGTTGTGATAGTAAGTACACTCAAGTACATTGAAAAAGCCACTTTAATCAAAGATTTCAAAAAGGTGTCTTGAGAAAAGTGTTAACATTTTGAAATTCAAAAATAAAAATCTAGAAGCAGTTATTTTAAAAGGAAATATGAAGCATCAAAGGTGATTCCATTTTGGATTCAGGCCCGATCCAAAATGTACATCTAAATGGAACTTCTTCAAAAGAGAGTTTTGGAAGTGAGTTTTAGACTTAAATGCTGTGTCCAAAAGCTTTGTCATTAGTGGCTTTGCAAAATTATTAAAAAAAAAAAATCTTGTTCAAACATGTCTGTCGTATGATTTTTGTAATTCCTAAACCCCTTCTCAGATTATTGAATCTTTCTTCGGCCAGAGGTTTTGTAAAGATTTCGGCGAATTGTTCATCAGTTAAAATATATTCAATACATATATCGCCTTTAAGCACGTGATCATAGATAAAATTAAATTTAACTTCTATATGTTTGGTCCTAGAATGTTGAACAGGATTCCTAGGAAGATTGATAGCACTTGTATTGTCACATAATGTAGGTACGCAATTAAATTTAAGATTAAAATCAAGCAATGTATTTTTCATTCATAAGATTTGTGCGCAGTAGCTTCCAGCTGCAATGTATTCGGCCTTGGTTGTGGATAAGGATACACATGCTTACTTTTTGCTGTGCTATGACACTGAGAGTGTCCAAGAAATTGGCAATAGCTACTTGTGTTTTTTCTTTCTACTTTATAGCCCGCATAGCCTCCATCGGTATATCCTATAAGATCAAATATGTTAGTACGAGGATAGCATAAGCCATAATCATATGTGCTAATTAAATATCGAGGGATGTGTTTTACTACACATAGGTGTAATTTTTTTGGACATGATTGAAATCGGGCACAAAGACAAACTAAAAACATGATATCTGGCTGGCTAGCAGTGAGATTGAGTAAGCTTCCAATCATATCTTTGTATTTAGATTCATCTACCTTCTTACCCATTTCAACCTTGTCAAGTCTTATGGATGTACTCATAGGTGTGCAGATTTTTTTGGCTTCGTTCATACCAAACTTTTTGAGCAGTTCCTTGGTATACTTAGTTTGATTTAGGAAGATTCCATCATTGGTTTATTTGATTTGTAGTCCAAGAAAGAATTTTAGTGCTCCTATTATGCTCATTTTGAATTCTTGCTGCATTGTTTTAGCAAACATCTTGCACAAGGAATCATTAGTAGCACAAAAAATGATATCATTACAATAAATTTGAGCAATAAGGAGATCACCAAAATTTTTTGATTTGATAAGTAATGTGATATCGATCAAGCCTCTTGAGAATCCTTTTGAAAGCAAGAATCCACTAAGCCATTCATACCAAGCTCGTGGGGCTTGTTTTAAACCATAAGGAGCCTTTGAAAGTTTGAAAACATGATTTGAAAAATACTCATGAATAAAACCCAAAGGTTGTTCTACATAAACCACCTCCTTAATAAAACTATTAAGAAATGTACTCTTAACATCCATTTGATAAAGCATAAAATTTTTGAAAGATGCAAAGGCAAGAAGCATTCTTATAGATTCCAATCTAGCAACGGGAGAAAATGTCTCATCATAATCAATGCCCTATTCGTGATTAAATCGTTGGGCAACCAATCTTGCTTTATTTCTAATGACAATTCTATTTTTATCAAGTTTATTTC
This sequence comes from Voacanga thouarsii, assembly GCA_026120185.1. NCBI lineage: Eukaryota > Viridiplantae > Streptophyta > Magnoliopsida > Gentianales > Apocynaceae > Voacanga > Voacanga thouarsii. The sequence goes on from JANUWF010001409.1 coordinate 539,493, forward strand.
AAACACCCACTTGGTACTAATAAACAGTTGATCAAGGGGTTTAGGGACAAGTTTCCAAACTTGATTTCTTTAAATGCTTTCACTAATAACCAAGAAGTCCTTGTGAAAGAACTTTAGACTAAGAATAATTGTTAAGGTATTACTTGTAAAATTCCTATGTCTCTTTACATTATGATTAAATTTATTTCTACCTTGAAGCACACAAATAAAATGAGTTCAAAAGAGTAAGCTTTCAGATGTTTGGATTGAGTAATTGGGATAAACTCTACATCCAAAATTGTCATCCAAAACTCTGGAACACTGCCAAAATGTTTTTGCCTAGAAAATTGCCATTTTAGACTCATCTTTGGATGTACTCTCATCGAATCCTAGAGTTTAAAACTCGGAAAATTCTGACAGCGAGAAACTAGCCGCTGCTGTCTTATTTTTTACTTCTATTAAATCTTTAACTAGATTTTGAAGAAGATTTTTTTTCTATCTCTCTCAGAAACACTCTTACACTTTAGAAAACAAAATTCTCATTTTTCATTGTGCTTCAAAAGTGAAATCAAATTGTTCAAAAAATAAAAAGGTGCTGGTGCTCATCTGTTTGTATATCTGCTCAAAATAGTGAACTATATCTGTCTCATTTCTCTAATCCTTTGTATATCAAGGTTGTGATGTAAAACCCATTTGGGGTAAGCCTTAATTTGTAGTTGGTTGAAAGGTTTGGGTAAAACCAAGTGTGGTGATCCTCTTATATAATTGGTGTAGAAAAACACCATTGAGCTGGCTAAGTTTTATAGAGATATGATTTAAAATTCTTAAGTGTGAGCTTAAGATAGTAGATGTAGATCTTTGAGGATCGAACCACTATAAATCTCTTGTTCATCTTTCTTGCATTTATTTCTGACAATTTGCGAACCTCTTTGCACAAAGTCTTCAATCATTCAAAGAAATCTTTATGATTCTCACTAACCTATCTTTATTATTATATTGATTGCACATCACTTGTCTCATATCCTTAAAATCCTAGATTTCTCTTTAAAGCTGCACAAAATTCTTCTTTGCATAACCTGTAAATACCACGATCTGTAAACCAAAAGGAGGATTTTGAAAATTAGATCCTTTTTTAAAAGAGTTGAAATTTTCCAAAAACCTTATTTATCCCCCTCTAAGGTTTTTCAATTGGTATCAGAGCACTGGTCTACACTTCTTCGGCTAAACAGCCTTGTAGAAAAAATCCTTATAGTAAATATCTCTTCTCTTCCCTATATTGAGGGATCCTCGACAAATAGACCTCTCTTGTTTATTAGGAATAATTACACATTCTGAAAAAAATCACATGAAGATCTATGTATGCTCAATTAATTTTGAGCTATGGAATTTAATTGAAAAAGGAGCATATGTTCCTTCAAAAAGTGTTGAAGGTCGAATAGTTCCCAAATAGAGTGACGAATATGATGTTGAAGATAATGCCAAAATGACATTGAATTTTCAAAATATGAACATTCTATGTTGTGCCCTTGATGCCACTAAATATAACAGAGTAAGTGGTTGTGATTCAACCCATAACATGTGGAGATAGCTTGAAGTCACCCATGAAGGGACAAATCAAGTGAAGGAATCAAAATTGGGATTTTTGATTCATGACTATGAATTATTCACTATGAAGCTCAATGAGAGCATAATTGACATGTTAACTAGATTCACAAACATTACAAATGAACTTAAAGCTTATGGGAAAAGCTATTCCCTTAGTGAATAGAATATAAAAATTCTTGATGTCTTGCCAAAGAGCTGGTAGCCTAAAGCTTTGGCTGTGGAGCAATAAAAGGATTCAAAAACCTTACCCACTGAGGAGCTAATTGGCTCTCTCTTAACTCACGAAATGAAACTCAAAAGGTTTCAAGAATTTGATGACAATAACAAAAGCAAAAGAGGAATAGCCCTGAAATTTGTTAACAATGATGCTGATAGCAGTCAATCTATATTGATGATTAGCATACGCATGTGGGCCGGCCCACACGATTTAGGGCCATACTGGGCCGGGCCCGAGGACCTGCCCGTGGATTGTGCGGGCCGGTCCCATACTAACACAAGCCGGGCCCGACCAGGTCAGTGTTGGGATTCGTAGACTCCTAAATATAGAAAACATCCATGAATTCCTTCCGATGACTCAAGTAAATGATTAAAAAGATCTAAGGATTACAGAATTATCTTTGTTTAGTGTAATTAAGATCCTTCGATTTTGATTGTGCTGTCGTACGTGCAACCCAAACGATCACCAAACGTTGTAGTATGCGAGCACCCTCTATCGGATACACACGGCGAACTAACTTGTTACCTCGAGAGTGCTAGCGCCTAGGGTTTGAGAGGCTTATTTTTCTGGTGAATGAAGGCATGAATATTTTAACAGAATGGCTCCCTTGAGAAGACGGATAGGGTTTTCTTAAAACCCATCTGAACCTCTTAGAGTCCAAATTTGATAATATCTTATCATATTTTATTTTAAATTCAAATTAAATTAAAACAGATATGATAAGATTCTGACATTATCTCGGTAATTTAACTAATTAATTTATCGAGTCAAACTCTTACAATCTGGACATCATCCAGATATATCAAATGTGGACATATTTCCAAATTCATTGTATCTGGTAAATTTTCTAGGTTCGATTAACTTAAACATATTTACAGATTCATCGAACCTGGTTACCAGAAAAATAACCTAACAAGCTCGCTTATTGTGTGACCCTATAGGTTCATTTAACACTGGTAGTATGCCCAAATCACATTTAAATGGCCTACAAGTTATAAGCGGTTTCTAGCAAAATATTATAATTATCCAGATTAAATGAAGATCAGTGATCTCTTTGAACCAATCCATAATTTTCTATTTAGTCCTTTTGTCACACGATATCCAGATTAAGCAAAAGGCACGAAACATGTCATCCTTATTAAGCTTAATCAATTATTTCTTGATTTCCTAGTAGACTGTTCAAACAAATGATATCAATATCTTAAATTGATATATTTGAGTATGGTCATGCATTTCAACAGTCTAACTTATCAATGGACCCATAGATATCTCTCCTATAATTGAGAGGGATAAATTCCTTCACTATCAATCATATTTCTCTCCTTGATTTATTCTATATCCAACAGTAGTTTAATTTATTATCTGGTTAAAGATAACTTTAGACAACGTCAAAATATAAAATTTATCAAGTAGGAAACTATGATGAATTTAGGTCGAAGGACTTTTAATATCATTATGGTTAGAAAGTACTTATGACATGTTCCATAAAGTACTCTCACAGTGGGTCATGTCCAATACAATGTTCTCTAACATTTATTTATGTTTTGACTTGATATCACATATATCCATGACTAGTAAAACATAGTCACCAAGTCACAAACATACTAATCTTAATTTATTATTGTTCCACTAATAAAAATCGATCAGGGATGGTTTAAGAATAGTCATTGTATTGGTTGTAGGATTTTACTATCAAGTCACACACTTGATGACTACAAAACTAAATGCACTATTCATGAAAAGAAATACCTCATATTATTACATAATACATAACGACAATAGTATAAGTACAAATTGACTCTAGGGTATATCCCTAACAGTCAAGCCCAAGGCCAGAAACCCGGGGCCCAGTAATATAGCCGTTAGGGGTCCAAAAGTAAAAAAAAAAAAAAAGTTTCTTGACCATTAAGGGGCAAAAAAATAAATAAATAAATGCTCTTCAAGGCGGGCCTGCCTGTAGGGCCTTGGGCGGGTTGGCCCGCACCCCAGGACCAGCCCGCTACAGTGTGGCCAGTTTGGCTTGTGGGCCTGGCCCAGCCCAGCCCGATGGGCCAAATCGACCCACTTGCCAATGGTAGTAATGATGGAACTGAATTGGATATAGAAAAATTGGCCATGATTGCCAAAAAATTTAGAAAGATGTTCAGAAAATGAAACGAGGTAAGAAGTTCATAAAAAAGAAAGGACAAACTTCATCTTTCAAGTCTTAATGCTATGAATGCAAAAGTATAGAATACTTCATTGCTAACTGCCCAATAGCCAAAGAGAAAGAAGCCAATATGCAAAAAAGGGAAAAGAAGAATTTGAAAACAAAGAAAGGAAAAGGAATGATGAGAACTTGTGATTAAAATGAGTCTGAATCTAAGGAAAACTGAGATTTTGAAAATGAAACAGCTAACATATGCGTCATGGCAATAGAGGATAAGGTAAACTCTTCCCTATTTATCTTTGTTGCTGAATTGCATGATTTTACTTGTGATAATAGTGATGATCCAAATGAACTTCTGATTGATATGTTATGTGAACTAAAAAGAATGTCAAGAAGGAACAAGGAAATGAAAATGAAAATTGATTCCTTATCAAATGAGAATGATAATCTAAAAAGTGAGAACAAAATTCTACTTGACTTCATTTGCTGCTCAAATATTGAAAAAGAAATCATTTCTACCTTCTTGAACTATTCTACACTTGAGAACAAATGTTTATATGATAAAGTCTCATCTCTTGAAGTCATGATTGGTGAGTTTGATAATATGAAAATGAAAGTTGATGATCTCACTACTTGTATTGAAAAATTCACTGATGGACAAAGCAATTTGAATAAACTTGTTGGAGTACAATGCATAGCTGGAAATAGAAATGGCTTTGGCTAGGGTAACGTGCACAAAACAGAAAAATGCAAGTCTTATTTTGTGAAAGCAAGCTTCTCAAACACAAATTATGCATGTTGTACTTATTGTGGTAAAAATGGACAAAATGCATCTAGGTGTCATATTAGGAAAAGTATTGGATTAGGAATAAAAACTGATTGGATATGGATACCAACTATCACTCTCCCTTCTTATGTATAGGCACATTCATCGGACAAAATGAGCTTCACAAAGTGGTTCCTGGATAGTGGATGCTCAAGGCATATAACTAGACATGCAGCCCTATTAGAAGATGTTCAAGCTACAAATGATGGGTTCGTCACATTTAGAGACAAGAAGAAAGGAAAAATACTTGTTATAGGTAACATTGGTAAAGGATCTTTAACCATTATCAAACAAGTATTATTGATTGATGAGCTGAAATACAACTTGCTTAGCATTAGTCAATTATGTAATAATAGTTGCAAAGTTATTTTTGAGAAATATTTTTGCTCTATTATGGACAGCTCTAGTAATGAAATAATTTTTGTTACTAACCATGTTGGGAATGTATATGTATCTTATCTTGATGATCTTATGGCTCATGATATTAGATGTCTTTCTATGCATGATAAAGATGGCTATCTTTGGCATATAAGGCTAGGCCATGTATCATTTGATTTGCTAAACAAATTTTCTTCAAAAGAGCTTGTTAGAACACTGCCCAAAATGAAATTCTATAAAGGCAGAATGTATGACGCATGCCTTTTGGAAAACAAATCAAAATCTCTTTCAAGCCTAAGAAAATTATTTGAACCTCAAAACCTCTTGAGCTTATACAAATGGATTTATTTGAACCAGTAAAGACCACCAGCCTTGGTGGTAAGAGGTATACTTATGTAATTGTGGATGATTTCTCAAGATTCACTTGGTTCCTATTTCTTACTTAAAATGATGAAACCTTCTTTTGAATTCTCAAAACTGCTCAAACGTGTTCAAAACTTTCTTGGTTGCAAACTAATTTATGTTCGAAGTGACAATGGTTAAGAATTTTGCAACCATAACTTTACAAAATTCTATGAAGAAAGTGGTATCTCACACAATTTTTCAGTAGCTAAAACCCCTTAGAAAAATGGTGTGGTTGAAAGGAAAAATAGAACCTTACAAAAAATGGCAAGATCAATGCTTTGTGAAAACTATCTTTCAAAATATTTTTGGGTTGAAGTAGTCAACCGTGACATGCTGAGAACATTCCTGAGAAAAACTCCTTTTGAACTAATATTTGATAAAGTCCCATCCATTTCATATTTCAAATTTTTTGGATGCAAATATTTTGTGCTCAATACTCATGATAATCTTGGAAAATTTGACAGAAAATCTGATGAGGCTATATTTCTTGGGTATTCCTCCAATAAGAAGGTATATAGAGTATACAGTAAGAGAACTCTATATGTGAAAGAATCCGTACATATTGTGTTTGATGAATCAAATATATATTCCTCTAGAAATAATGATGATGATATAAATCTCCTAAAAGAAAAAGGCAGTGAACAGCATATAGCTCATCCACTTGATATTCATGCCAAAGAAGAGGATTTAGAAGAACAACAAACTGAAGAAAACAATCAAAGAACTGAAGAACTCTCAAATAAGGATCTGCCAAAAGATTAGAAGTACAAAACTATCCATCCAAAAGAGCAGATTGTTAGTAATCCTAGTTGTGGAGTCAAAACTAGACGTTACTTTGTTGATAACTTTACCCCATTCACTAGTACTGAACCAAATTGTGTTGATGCAGTTTTACATGATGAATTTTGGATTATGGCTATGCAAAAAGAGTTGAATCAATTCAAAATGAATCAAGTTTGGAAACTTGTCTCTAGACCATTCTTTAATTGGCACCAAGTGGGTATTTAGAAACAAACTTGATGAGCATGATAATATTATCAGAAATAAAGCTAGATTAGTTGCTCAATGATTCAAGCAAGAATAGGGCATTGATTATGATGAAACTTTTTCCCCCTTTGCTTAATTAAAATCAATAAGAATGTTGATTGCATGCACTTCTTTTAAAAGGTTTTATGCTCTACCAAATAGATGTCTAGAGTGCTTTCTGAAATGATTTTATTGAAGAGGAGGTATACATAGAATAACCTCCTGGTTTTATTCATGAGCACTTTCCAAATTATGTTTTCAAACTTTTAAAGGCTTTTTATAGTTTAAAACAAGCCCCATGAGTTTGGTATGAAAGACTTAGTAGATTTTTACTCTCAAAAGATTTTTTAAGAGGCTTGATTGGCACTACATTGTTCATTAAATCAAAAAAGTCAGATGATCTTTTTATTGTCCAAATTTATATTAATGATATCATTTTTTGTACTACTAATAAATCCCTGTGCAAGATATTTACCAAGGCTATACGGCAAGAATTCGAGATGAGCATAATGAGAGAACTCAACTTCTTTCTCGGATTGCAAATCAAACAAACCAATGATGGAATCTTTCTAAATCAAACTAAGTATGCTAAGGAACTACTCCAAAGGGTTGGTATAAAGGAGGCTAAAGAAATCAGCATACCTATGAGCACTTTATTAACGCTTGACAAGGATGAATATGGTAAGAAAGTGGATGAATCAAAATATAAATGTATGATTGGGATTTTGCTATATCTTACAACTAGTTGATCAGATATTATGTTTTTAGTCTGTTTTTGCGCAAGATTTCAAAAATATCCAAAAGAATATCACTTATGTGCTGTAAAATGTATCCTTAGATACTTGGTTGGGGCACACCATTATGGTTTATGGCATCCTCGAACTAACTTCTTTAATCATATAAACAACACTGATACAAATTATGCAGGCTGTAAAGTTAAACAGAAAAGCACTAGTAGGCATTGCCAATTTTTTGGACATTCTCTAGTGTCATAGCATGGCAAGAAACAAGTTTATGTATCATTATCCACAACCAAGGTTGAACACATAATAGCAGGGAGCTATTGTGTACAAATCTTGTGGATGAAAAACACATTACTTGATTTTAGTCTTAATTTCGGATGCGTACCTATACTATGTGATAATATGAGTGCAATTAATTTAACAAAAAATCATATTCAACATTCTAGAACTAAGCATATTGAGGTTAAGTATCATTTTATTAGAGATCATGTACTTAAATGTGATGTTTGTGAAGAGTATATCCCCACTAATAATCGACTTGCAGATATATTCACAAAACCCCTAGCTGAAGATAGATTCTTCTTTTTGAGAAGAGGATTGGGTATCACAAAAATTGTATGACTAAAGTTTTGTTTGGAAAGAATTAGCTGTCTATTTTTGCAGGTTTCTAATGAAACTTATTTTTTGAGGGAGACTTTGGATGCAGTACTTTGAAGAGTAAATCCAAAATTCATCTTCCAAAATTCTCATGTTTTAAAGAATTTTTTTGGATGAAAATTTTGGATGGAGCCTTAGTCTAAAATGAAAACAACCTAATGCTTAGTATGTTTTTCAAAAATGATTGCTTCCAGGTTATCCTTTTTGAAATTTAAAATACTAGTGCTTTTTTCAAGATACCCTTTGAAATCTCTGATGAAAGTTACTTGATTATACTTATCTTCACAACCTCCTAGAGAATCACAAAGAGCTTTTCTCTCTCTTTTTTCTTGGATTTTGAAACCGATAGAGAGCTCTATTTCAAAACTTCTCCATTTTCTCTCTGAAAAACTAAAAGCCCAAGCTTCTACCCTCTGGTCACAATGGTTAAATCTCCAAAATTGACCAAATCAAAGTCAAAGAAAGCCCAGAAAATCACTACAACAATGAAGAAGAAATTAGTTGCTGAGACAAAATCAACTGCAAAGGACAAAGGGAAGGAAGTCATTCCTAAACTCCTTGCTTCTCAGACCGATTCTTCAGAATCAACTCCGAAACAAGCAAGTTTCGAGACCCAGGTACTCCATTTTCTTGACTCTAAAAGTGAATCCGGCTTTAATAATTGAGTTTCAAGAATCCAAACTGTGATTGTTGGTTACCATGATAATTTAGAGTCTTTCTTGAATTTTACTTATATTTTGAATATGTTTGAGTCTTTCGGGTAGGGAGCCTTGTTATCTGTTGATGAAAAAATTTTCACTGCTTTTGTATGGGAATTTTATGCAAATTAGAGGAGACTAGAAAGGGTTTTATGGTTCGGTGGTACACTTCAAGAGTTGGAGAAAAGAACCTTGAGTTTGATCATCCCTTATTGAACAGAATATGTGGTGTTAGAGATGGAGGCATTCAATTTTTTGAACTAAACAAGTTCTCGGAAGGAACTGATCTGTTTGATTTGAGAAATTTTAAAAGAACATTTACTGGCGGGAGGAGTTTTAAGAATTCAAGCGAAAGGAACACTGAGTGGTTAAATGGACTTGGTAGAATTCTGCACCACATGGTTTCAACCATGGTGGTTCCAAGTTTTAGTTACAAAACTTCTATAAACATTATGCAAATGGTAATAATGTTGGCACTATTCGAGAAAAGGCCAATAAGCTTTGGATTGCTTACTACGAAATTGATTATGCAAACAATGAGCACCTCAAGCAAAGCCCTGCCCTATGGAAATTTATTAACCAAAGTGTTTAGATATTTCAGTGTTGATCTGAGTTCAATCACCTCTCCTTTTTCAAAGATGAATGTTTACAGCTTTGAGTCTTTTGAGAAAATGGGATATGTGCGAATGGATAATGAGTGGAAGCTGCTCAGAGATGTTTTCAACAATAAAAAGAACAGACTGTTACAGGTTAAGGTCAAAAGTAAGACTACTCAACTTGTAGGAGCAAAAAGAAAGACTGAGATAGAAGCTCAAGAAGAGTCCTTTAGTAAGGGAAAACAGAAAATTCATGACACCGGCATCAATCAAAGAATTCTGGAAGCTATAAATTTGTTGGATGTTAAGGTAAACAACCTCAGCTAAAAAATCTAGAATTTTGGGAAAAGGCTAACTGCTGTGGAAGAGAATGATCAAAAGGCTGAAAATATTCTTGATAAATCAATACCATCTCGAGAACAAGTGACTGAAGAACAAATTGCCAAGAGGAAGAAAATAACAATGAACAAGATGATGAGAAGGAAAATGAGAAGGAGGATGAAGGAATGAAAGAAACCCAGATTGAAGAGGAACTAAAGGACAAAGACCTTGGTCAACAGCAGACAACTAAGGATGATAACAATGAAGGAAGACACCCGTGTATAAGGAAGAATCAACACCACCTGCCCCTGCTGCAATACCTGCTCCCAAACCAGCCATAGTTAGCAGCTTATCTAGTAAACGGCAGAAACATGTGGTGGTAAAAAGGAAGTCCAGTCATATTGCTAGACAGTATTCAAAAAGGGGTGCCGAGACTAAGTCTACAACAATTCATATTTCCAGACTGACCACTTCTGCGAGTTGCTTACAGACTTCTTATACTTGAACAACTTTTATTACTTTCCCACTGACAACTAATTTTATATTTTCTATATTAGTACTTGAACAATTTATTTATGCATTTATCCCCTGGTGATCTATCTATCAATATATATCTACTCTTGTCCATAAGTTTTAGTTTGACCTCTTTATTCTATCCTTCTTGCATTTTTTATTGATAACAAAGGTGGAGAAAAATGGATTGTGATTGTGATCTATAGATTATGATTTTATGGATTGTGGATGAATATGAATTCTTTTGCAGTATTATGTATAGTGATTATTATGAACTATGTTGTGAGAATATATATGGACCTACAAATTGTTTATGGTTTGAAGATAACGGGGCTGTAAGGCATTAGGAGACTTAGTGGAATCTATGTTGAGGTTTATGAAATCAAAGCCTTGAAGAATGAGTATGAGTTCATCGTGCATTCCAACTAATTTTAACTTGGCTTGATGATTCGTTTCTTGACTATGGTTGTGATTTGCATTCGGATGATGAGGATATTTATGCTTATGAAAACCTTCTCTTGTGGCACAGAAAATTCCTTGTTGAAATACCTTGAGAAAACTGGGTTCGATTAAAAACCTCTGATCTATCTTTTTGAAAATTCATTTTTACCCTACACATACACAGGGGGAGTTTTAGACTCGCATTTCTTCAATCCAAAAGTCTAGTCTAAAAATGAATTCTTACAAGGCTAGCTTCTGTCTAATTTTACTCTATTTTGGATACATGTTTTGGATGGACTCTACATCTAAAATCTTCATCCAAAACTCTGGAATAGTGTCAAAATATTTCTGCCTAGAAAAATACCATTTTGGACTCATCTTTTGGCTGCACCCTTGTCTGATCCTTGAGTCCAAAACTTTTAAAAATTTAACAGTGAGAAACTAGCCATTGTTATCTTACTTTTTGCTTCTATAAAAGTTTTCAAAGCTTGGTTTTGAAGAAGATTTTTTTTTTATCTCTCTCAGAAACACTCTTACACTTTAAAAAATAAAAATCTCCTTTTTCATTGTGCTTCAAAAGTGAAATCAAATTGTTCAAAAGGTAAGAAGGTGTTAGTGCTCAACTGTGTATATCTCTGCTCAAAATAGTGAGCTATATCTATCTCATTTCTCTAATCCCTTGTATATCAAGGTTGTGGTGTAAAACCCATTCAGAGTGAGCCTTGATTTGTAGTTGGTTGAAAGGTTTGGGTAAAACCAAGTGTGGTAATCCTTTTGTGTAATTGGTGTAGAAAAACACCATTGAACTGACTATGTTTTATAGAGATTTGGTTTAAAATCTTTAAATGTGAGATTAAGGTAGTGGATCTAGATCTTTCAGGATCGAACCACTATAAATCTCTTGTTCATCTTTCTTACATTTTTTCTAACAGTTTGCGAACCTCTTTGCACAAAGTCTTCAATCATTCGAAGAAATCTTTATGATTCTCACCCACCTAACTTTATTATTGTATTAATTGCACATCACTTGTCTCATATCCTTAAGATCTTAGATGTCTCTTTAAAGCTACACAAAATTCTTCTTTGCATAAACCTGTAAACACCACGATCTGTAAAGCAAAAGGAGGATTTCGAAAATTAGATCATTTTTTAAAGAGTTTAAATTTTTTAAAAACCTTATTCAACCCCCCCCCACCCCTAAGGTTTTTTAATATAGATTTTAAGAAACTCTTACAACATAAAAATATTAAAAAACAAAAAGAGAAAATTTAGAATTAAAGGTGTACTTTTTTACCGCTTAGTTCCATAATGGACTACCATTAGATATTAATTTAGGCTTTACCTTTTTTTTTTTTCAAAAACAACTTACACCAAATCTATTAAAATTTGATTATAGAATTCATAAATAATTCTAACTTGGTTAAGTAATTTTTACAAACTAACCATACTTCTAAGACTTCTATATACAATTGAAATTGTTCTCCAGCATCCCATAAATATAAAATTTATTAAACTAGCTAACTCCATTTCAGGTCTCTTCAAAGCTAACTTTTTCTTAATGTAGTACATTAGCCAATCCCACATATTATATATATATAGAGAGAGAGATAACATTCTCTTTTATTTTATTTAATTTTACTTGTCTCTCACATTTTAAATGTTCTTCAATCCTCTAAACAGTTTGACTAAGGATATTTTAAATAATTTGACTTAAAAAATATATTGTTTTAAGATCCTTAATAATTGTATATAAGTCTATATATATATATATATATACAAAAAATGCATGTATTATGTTTTGGGATATTTAATGCAGCAACAAAAAGCGAGTATGTAGATAGTGATATCTCGATAAAAGTAGTAGAGATATTTGTTGGGATATTATCCACACAAATATAATGGGGACTCTTGTGATAGGATAATATATTATGAAATGGAAGTAAAATGTATTAGTCTTGGAAGGTACAGAAGCCAAGGACTCACAAGCTCATCCTATCCTTTTGTCGTGCCACAATAGCGAAAAAGATTTTGGCTAATAAAAGTGTCGACGGTGTCCATTTGTATTAAAATCAATTGATTCAATCCCTAAACTTTTACATTTTGGAGATTTAGATTTTCTTTCTTTTTTTCAACTTTTTAGATCCCCTAACTATTATTTTTATGTGGTTTTGATCCTTTTATTAGGGTTCGATAGTCAAATGACAGTATGACTAACGAACCCTAATAAAATGACCAAAATGACATAAAAATAATAGGTAGAGGACCTAACAATGTGAAAAAAAAAGGATCAAAATTATTAAAGTAAAAGTTAAATGATTGAATCGATTAATTTTTTTTAAATAAAAAATAATTAAAAAATCTACCTTCAAATTTGGAAGGATTTGAGATGAATTCTTAAAATTTTATTTTTAAAAATAATAAAGTAATAAAAGTATTTGTTACAAATCTATCTCAAATTTAGTTAAAATTTGAAACAAATTTGGAATAGATTCTTAAAAATGTATATTATTTAATAAAAATAAAAAATTAATTAAAAAATCCATTACAACTCCATATCAAATTTGAGAAGGATTTGGCATGCAAAATTTTTATAGATAAATCCATTTCAAGCTAAAGATGGTTAGTAAAAAATTAATAAAGGAATCCAATTTTAAGCAGAATTTGGGATAGATTTTTAGGAAAATTATTATTTAATAAAAATTAAAAGAAAAGAAAATTAATAAAACAATCCAATGCAAATCTATTTCAAATATAAGAGAAATTTTGGAACAAAATCTTAAGAACAATTTATTTTTTAACGAAAAATAAAAACTAATAAATTAATCAATGAATACTTCCCAAATTTAATTAATTTGTGTCATTGATATTCTAATTTTTTTTTAATTGATCCAATAGAATGGTTAGTATAATCATTTTAATAACATTTTTTTAGTCTTTGATATAATACAAGTAGAGATGGCAATTTTCTCATTTAAACCGGGGGCCCGACCCGGTTGGACTGGGGATTCCCTAATTAAAGTGGGGATGGGGCCAGGGGCAGGCTTCATTCCATGGCCCGCCAACCGGGGGAGAGCCAGGGATGGGGATTGCCTATCCCCACCCCTAGCCCGCCTCACCCCACATATATTTTATATTATATGTATTTTACATACATACATACATACATACATACATACATACATACATACATATTATGTATATATAAGTAGATTATATAAATATATATATACACACATACATAAAGAGGTGAATTATATATGGATTGTATATATATATATATATATATATATATATATATATATATAGGTAGATTATTTATGTATATAAAATAAAATAAAAGAGAAAAAAAGAAAAGAAAAAATTATAAATGATCATTTTTACTCTTACTAATTTAGTAATATGATAAATACGTGAACTATTGAAACTACTACAAAAGTTTCTAAATGATTAAAAAATTTTGAATAAAAATATATTAGAGACAAATTTTTTTTTTTAAAAAAAATCTTTATAAATATTTTCAGATCCAAATGGGCTCCCACTTCCCCGCTTCCCTATTGGGCCGGGACTGAGGATGGTTTTGTCCCCAGCAGGCCAAGGGCGGGGATCCCTGCCTTTCCCTATAGCGGAGATGGGCCGGGGATGGGGACATAGGGGGGTATGCGGGGGTGGGATTTCTAATCCCCAGCCTAACCCCATTGCCATCCCTAGATACAAGTTAAATGAATAAATATATTATTAATTTGATAGTGATATATTTGAAATTAAGCAAATATTATAATGTAACATTGTTTAAACACTTTGATAAAATTCAAATTATATCTGATTGGATTAAAATTTAATATTTTTACTCTTTTTTAACTTTTATAGAAAAACCTAACAATTAGATTATTAATTTGTGAGATGTATATATACTTTATAGCTATGCTTGGAAGATTAGCCGATTCAATTATTTAATTTTTATTTTTGACAATTTTGATCATTTTTTTTAACTTGTTAAATCTCCTAACCATTATTTTTAGGTCGTTTTGGTCCTTTTATTAGGGTTCCTTTAGTCAAAAGTTCAAATGTCATATTAGATATACTTTTAATTTGAATACAACGATCTCATTGGCTATTCCTAAACGGTGTCATTTCATTATCTACTGTTTAAATCTTCACCCCGAAGAAATAGTCTCCAAATATACTTTCCTGATATGATTGAGTGGACCCTACTTTAACAATTCCTCAATTCAGTTGGCCATCATTGTCCGCACGTGAGATCCACAGCATAATCTTTACATCACAACCTTCAAATTTTAAATTTGAATCTAAATAGTATCCAACAGTAAAGTCATTCCAGTTGAGATGGGGCCCACTATTTAATCACTCCTAATTGGGCAGCCATCCAGTAATATTAAACGGATGACCGAACATGTGGAGGGCTGAGATGGGACCCAAGGGACTTCTATATATACCACTCCAGTTACTCCGATTCAGAACACAGATTGAATTAGAGTGTGTTTTGTAGCAACTGGAGTGAGTTCATTATTACCAAAATGTCACTATGTCCCCATGATTTAAAGAACTAAATCTATCTACCCACCATAGTAATTGAGTCTTCATACATTAACTTTCTTGACCAATACCTCAGTTCAAGAACATGCGAATCATTTGTAACATCTGACCTCACAAAAATCAAAATCACATTCCCTGCCTGGCATGAAATATCATTACAATATCTGAGAGGGCATTCCTTATGTATCGACTATTGTGAAATTCAATATAAATCGGAGACACCGTTCAATATGCTGGGAATTGTAACAATATTTATTTTTTATACCAGATTGATCAGTCCTGACCAATTATAGGCAGAATACAAATACCCCATCAACTGCCCCATTGATTTACATTATTTCAGTTAGTCATAACTCTTAATAAGCAATCCATGTGCATGGAAAATCATGTACAAGGTAACACAGTCCAATATATGTTCAGGCACGAAGTTTTGCAAATAAAAGCAACTAATTAAGGAATCTAAAAAGTTGAAAAAAAGAAAAAGGAACTAAATTTTCAAAAACATAAAAATTAAATAATTGAATCAATTTATTGTGTACATATATATATATATATATATATATATATATATATATATATATATATAGTGACATTTGTTACTGTGATGTGATCTTTGCCAAATGGACGATGGGGATAAGATGGTCATCCCAACTAAAAATAATCCGGCAGGAAGGAATTGGCTCTGCCTGCGTAGCAAATTTCGCCCCCCAAAGGAAAGAAATAGGGGAATTCGAGTCAGTGTTCATGTCTGTTATCCCCCAAAAAGGTAATATCCCGTAAACTTGAATGAGCGAAGAGTTGTAAAGAAATTGGAGATTTCTATTGGTGATATGAGTCTTCATCATCATTATTGTCCTCTTTCAACACTGTGGAGGCCCTCCTCTTCCTCTTCTTGCTCAGTTTTAGCGGCCCATTTTCCAGCAATGTCTCAAAACATTGGCAGAATGCTGTTTTCTGGTAAATTCTTGAAAATTAGTACTACGGGAACCGGCAGGCACATACTTGTAGCTTCATCGCAGTCCAAAGATATTAATCAAGATTTTAGAGAAACAAATAGTGGGATTTTGTACGAAAAGACTGCAAGAGGGTCAGGGACCACAGCAAGGAGAAGGAGGTTGTTAAAGGTTCGGGAGGAGAAGAGGAAAAGGGAATATGACAGGCTTCATAACTATCCTGCTTGGGCAAAGTTGGTTATTTTATTTATCAATGTTAATTTCTTTTGAGTTGTAAGCTTGTGGGCAATTGGTTTTTCTTAGTGTGTGAAGTTTTCTTTGCAGGGTCTTGGAAGATGCTTGCAAAAATGATGCCGAGTTGCGAGCAGTTCTTGGGGATAGCATTGGGAACCCAGAGCTTATGAGGAAAAGGGTACATCCTGGCTAGTTGAAGTCTTGTTTGGCAATAATTTTTTGGTAATTGAATGTTGTTTTAATGGTCTACCTTTGTGTTTTCACGTGATGAAAAAGTAACTAATCAAGTTTTGTAATGAGATATTAGCATCTGCGTTGCTGGGGAATTAGTTTTAGTACTACGACTTACAAAAATTTTACTAGCTGCAGATTGTATACTTATTGGTTTATCGAATTGCTATGGTGAATTGACCTAGTATTGTGAAAACCAATTGAAGAAACAGTAAATAATTTATGTGCATTTGAGGGTTGAATTGATTGATGCATTCAAAAGATATTAACTATGTCTACATTCAAAAGGTACCAAATTCGTTTGTTTGTTGCAATGTTGAAAAGCAGAATTCTAATTACTGATTTAGGTTGTGTGCCATGATCACTAGTATATGCTGGGATTGTGAAGCTATTGTTAGACTTGTAGCACAACTCACATGCTGCCTTTATTAAATAAGGTTTCCTCCTTTCATGTGAATCTCAAGAATTGTCTTGCAGAGAAATATCATCTATTGGAAGCTGATTATTCTATGAATTCGTTGATAATGAAACGATTCTTCAACTTGTGGCTTTAATAGACTGAGAGAGTAGGATACTGCAGTTGTTATGTAATGGGAAAATGACTTTGCTTTAGTATCATCTTTGATTGTTCCCTGTATAAACTAAACATTTTTTACCTTTGGTTGCATTAATTAGAATATTTATGTTAGTCTATATGGGGCTCCAAAGTTTGTCCCTCTGTCTTTCAGTTGTTAGCTGCAGAATGTTCCTTGATATAATTGCATACAATTTAAAACCTAGATAGCGGTACATGCAAGCCCAGATACATTTAGCTTGTGACACTGCCAGCTTTTTGAGCAGAATATAGGATGTGCACAATAATGTCCAACCATGAAATTTTTGTAATTCATTTCTTGAATTTTGATAGGTTGAGGAAAGGGTTCGAAGAAAAGGTCGAGATTTTCAGAAGTCTAAAACAGGATCTGTTGTTGCATTCAAAGTCAACTTTAGGGAGTAATTTACCTTTGCACTTCTGCAATGTTATTGTTTTATATTCTCTTTACCTCCTAAATTATCCTCTTTCATTCCCTTCTGATCCTTTCCTCTGCTTTCTTGTCTTGCTTTCCAGTAGATGATGTCTTTGTCATCACATATGATGAATTTTATCTGGAACCTTTTCTGTATATTTTTATTAGGCCTTGGTTTTCAAAACTTCATCAAAATATATATATCCTTTTATTTGCAACAGTAATTCCTGGCATACTCGTAAAGCATGTCAAATAGTTGATTTTGCATTCTTACTTCATAAAAGCCTAACAAGTTCTTTTGACACCATATTCTTTTACAATTTTTTCAAGATAAGCAAATGTATAAATTTTTTACTGGAATTTTCATTTTTAGTTTAGCACTGCATTACTCAATCACATGCAATGCCTCTCTGATGTAGACATGCAGTTCTGCTATTGTATTTCTTATGCTTTCTTTTGTTTAATAAAATACTTGAAGCTTAGACAAAAAATGCTCTCTCTCTCTCTCTCTCTCTCTCTCTCTCTCTCTCTCTCATTCATTTGATTTTGCTATATTTATTGGGTTCTGAGTAATCTGTGTAGCTGCAAAAGCTTTATGACAGTCAATTCTTTTTTCGAGCTTCAAAGTCATTAAGATAAATATTTCCCGTCTTTGATGATCAATTCCAATACAGAGTGTTACTGGCTTTATTAGATCTTATTTTAAGCTTTGGTGAAGTGATATTTCTCAAGGAAATTGTGATTTGCAGTTTTAATCCTCTTGATTCCTACATATGGTTTGAATTATATGGAGCACCATCTGATCGAGATGTTGACCTTCTTGGCAGTGTAAGTAGATCCCTTTCTTTCCTATTATACCTTTTTGGGTAATTTCCATCTTTTTTGTTAGAAGAATTTTCGAAAGTATCTTACTTCTTTGTTGTATTTGTATCATGTAATGCCACTTATTGACAAAATCAGCTGTCATCTTATGCCTTTTAACACTATGATTTGTATGTACAACAGGTTATACAGTCCTGGTATGTTATGGGTCGCTTAGGTGCATTTAACTCAACTAATTTGCAGGTGCTGTTACAATTCTCCATACAATATCCCACGTGTACTTTATTTGGTCCATATCCTCTTTGTTCAGTATGAGTTGCCTCCATGGTTTAATTCTGCATCATATCTCTCTGTTGAAGTGATTATGTTCAGAGTCTAGTTACTAGAAAAACAGATCAATCGCAACCAGAAAATAACGAAGAAAAAGAAGGTAAACAAAAGGGGAAGAGAGTTTACCTTTCTATTCATTCTTTTCATATTTCTTTCTGGTCTCCCAATGAAGACGAATAAATATGAAAATGCCAATTTGGTATTGACATAAAATTTCACATCCACTGCATAGTGCTTTTAACAAAAGCTCCAGATGGAAATGCATGCTACTGGGTGAGAAATGTTGATATGGTAACTTTGGACTTAAAAGACCCAATGATTGGATCTCCATTTTAGCTCTTTCAGATAGGTGATTGGATCTTCTTCTGAGACCTTTTCTCATTTCTTGTCAAATCTTTCTTTCCCCTTAATTATTCTGAAGGTATTATAAGGGTAATATGCAATCTATTAAAGCTTGGCCATCAAATTTTGTTTGTTTTCTAGTACAAGCTTCAAATTTTATATCTTAATTGCTTGTGGCACAACTGGAGTAAGGTGGCGTATCTTCCAGATACAAGTTTTCAGCCCATCTGCCTGCCACTTAAATTTTGGGAAATCCTCTAGTGCACTTGTATGTGGCTAAAATTCTGGAGCTAATTTAATGAGGAGCAGTTGATATGAGTTTTTGAGCTAACGAGGAACAGATAGAAAACTTCTGCAATGTCCCTTTAAACAGTTGATTTTGCTTACACTTCAAATGAATTAATTTTTACCAGGCAAAGCTACCCAAAGCTGGAGCTTTTGTTTTACAATGAAAACAACTTGTCCTATATCCTAGGACCTTGAGAACAAAATTTAAACCTACTTTTCCAATCTTCATTACCACTTCCTGTTTGGAGTGCATTCTGCTACTTCATTCTATGTCTCTACTATAGGTATGAGGTGTTTAATAAGATGCTGATATGTTGAATGTTACATAATACTTCCAAGTTATGTGGATGCACATGAGGTCAAAGATAGACAGATGAAAGCTGCTATAGCATAACTATGTTGAATTTTTGCATACAAGATAAAATTCAAAACAATCTTTGCGCACTATACATTGCAATATGCTGACAATGTTTGCTAGGTATTGCTCAGTGTTGCTATGGCGCGTGCCTAGATGAGCTTGGGCTCCTAGGCACCGCCCCATAGCTCCTCTGAGCTTCTTATAGTCCAAGGTGAGCGCCTTCAGTCAGGCAAGGCTTTTTTTGCACTTTTTTGTGCCTTTTCCTGAAGCCGAAGGGGCTAAAAAGGCTCACCTGATCAAAGTGACTATTGGTTTAATATTATTTCTTTTTAAAAAATTATATTAAATTTCAGATTTTGGTGCTCAAAAAGATGTGATTGAGATCTGGTAATTGGGTTTTAATATCTTAAATGTAATCAATTCCATAAAGGAAGGTACAATTTCCTCTACTGCATCCTTTGGGTGGATTTAGATTTGAACTAAATTCAGAATTGAATTAGGATATATCAAAGTACAAAAATTAAAAACTCTTGAATAGTTATTTTATGTGATATATATATAATTTTATTTGTTGTGTGTGCGCCTTACTTCAATTGGGCACGCACTTTTTTTTGCGCCTTGCGCCTTGCGCCTTGGGCGATATGAGAGTCCTAGCGCCTAGGGTGCGCCTTGCGCCCTTAACAACACTGGTATTGCTTGTCAATGTAAATATTTTTTCTTTTTCTGAATTCGATGAATTTTCAGCGAAATTAGCTGCTTCGCTTTGGTTGTAATTCCTAAGGGAAGTCAGGAAAGAAAAAAAAGGAAAGGTGTGGCATTAATAAATGGAAGGTCATAGAAATGATACATGGAAACTAAAGTTGGCATTTAACAATTCAAATGTATGTGCATTTATTAGTTTATGCATTTTGAGGACATAGCAGCAATGAGCACACTGCTGGTGACTTTCCATCTGCAGTTTCTGTGTTCCGTATGCGCCTTGATAAAAGAAATTTTGGATTTTCCTTTTCTCAAGTTGTAATTTTGGAAAGAAATTAATCCACTTTTGCATTTATCCAGTTGGCTAATTCATCGATGGAGTACAATCCTCTTTATGATGCAGATAAAGGCTTCAAAGTGATGCCTTCCTCATTCCATGATATGAGTGATGTTGAGTTCCAAGACAACTGGGGCAGGGTCTGGTGTGATTCTTGGTTTTCGCTGAATATCTTTTCTTCAGGTGTTTCCTTTGATTTAACACTTTGTCATGGTGGATCCTTTTTTGCAGGGTAGATCTCGGTACATCTGATTTCTTTTCAATAGATGTCCTGCTCAACTGCTTGACTGTGTTGAGCTCAGAGTACGCTCTCCTCAGATTCCAGCTGATGAAGTCAATAAATTGCTAGAGTATCTGATTATTTAATGAATCATCACAAGCATTGAATATCCTTCTACTGTCTGCATTCATATAGAATCTCTCAATTATATTGTATATTTCTATTGCAGATACTTGGGCATTCAACAGGTAGTCTTTGGTGGTCGCCGCATGGGTGATTGGGAAGAAGGGATGAAGAGCCCTGAGGACGGATACAGATACTTCAAAATATGAAGGAAGATCGGAGAGAATATTTCGGGTTCGTGTAGCAGCATCATTGGAAGTTATACCCTCTGAAAGCTTAAGAAAACAAGATAAGCGACATCAAAACACGAGGCAATTTGAAATATGGTGGTACGAATAAGGTCAATATTCAGAATGGCAAGGTATATCCATCTTTATATTGGACTGAGAATTTGTGATATAGAAACTGCAAATGGATATCATAGCAAATGCACAGAAGCTTATTAGCACAAGATTACGACAAATCAGAAGCTTATATGGTTTGACACGGAGATGGAAAACCCAGAATTTTTATTTGGCACCCATCCGAGTCTGTTGCTCTGCTATACTATTCATTTTGATTCAAATTTTGTCTTCAGATTGAATTCCTGAGAGTTATTGAAGGATGAGAATAAGACTAATAAATATTTAATCCTTTTTTTTCATTAATATAAAACTTTTAATAAGTCGCAGTAAAAGACTAAATTTAATTTTTTTCCCAGAATATTTGTTTTTTATTTAAAATTTTTTATATGTCGTTTAAGATTTTGGCACATAAACTGAAAAGTTCTTACATGTGCTAAATTAATCTTTTCTTAATAATATTATTTAGCAAATAATAAATGACATGATTTAATAAAATAACAATAATAACAATATAATTAGAAAAATAATAAATGACTTTAATTTTCCAAAGCGAGATATAGTTATAACCAAGAAAAAAGATTTCTAAAGTATCTTATATAAAAAAAAAAAAAGATCGGATGGAATAATAGGTAGTGTGTTTCTAAAGTAAATTTTTTTCTGTGTTTTCAAATAACTATTACTTCTGGAAAATTTATACACATTAAGAAATCTCTAATATCTATAGGGTTCTAAAGAAAAAAATTTAAATTATCTTTATTAGAAAATATAGAGCTAACATGAAAACTAAAAATAAATTAATATTATGGTTTAATGTAATAATAAATTATTATGGTACGATTTAAAAATAATAAATATATTTTTTATTTTATAAAGTAACAAGTTTCTAACGTGAATCATAAAGAAGGTGCTTTTCTTTGTAATTTTTTTAAGGCATTTTTCTTTGGAATATTGAAAATGATAATGCTAATTTATTTGGTATTATAGCAGGCAATTTTATGATTTCTCAGACTAAACCGCAAGTTGTGAGTTGAAAACTTCTTAACTTTTCTAAATTATTTAAAATTTTAAACCATTAAATTTTGAAACTTTACTAAACTATTTAAAACTTTAGATCAGTAGTTGGGGTTATATTGGATGGTACGGTTTAAATTCTCTGTTTGCATATAAATTCTGTAATCCTATTTTAAGATAACATGAAAAAGAATTGCATGTCAAAGACTCAAAATAAAGCATAAAAAATCCATCTATAAAATTCAAATTAAAATCAATTTTCAAAGAAACAATAAAGATAATTAAAACTAACAAAACAAATAAGATTTATTTGACTCATAAACTTGCTTTTGAACATAATATTTATTTTGCAATTATCAAGCAGATGAATTGCATAATATATATATATATATATATATATATGTGTGTGTGTGTGTTATGTTGTGCGATTTAATATAGCTTTAAGGATATTTAAATTTGTACTAATTTCGTAATTTTAAGAATCTTCAAATTGCAACAAAATCAATCAAATCTGAAACTACAAAACTAGTTTCACGTAATGCTTTAAAGTGTGATTTGTGCCATTTGAATTTTTTTGTGAACACTTCTAAAATTTCATAATTTGTCTTAGAAAATTTTAAATTTTTAAAAAAAAAATTTAAAAATTTATATTTCACTCTCCAAAAATTTCTAAAAAATTATAATATCATTTCCTTAGTATAACCCTACCTCCCCCGGCCTCCCAACCCCAAACTCCTAGATTCGTCCCAGTGGTATGTCTTCAAATGACCGTTATCCATGAAACAAAAAAGGAGAAATCTTAACTAAGAACATGTTAAATTAATATAGTATTTATTAAACATGTCTAAATAATATCATAATCAATTTAGAAACTAATATCTGCTGCCGTGCATGGACACAACAATCGCATTGAGGGTTGAACTCTATCTCTATAATGGGAAGGCAAGTTACATTAAGGATCAATATTTCTATAATTGAAAAAAAAAAAAAAATCTATGCTAACCCTAAATTTTCCATAAAACATCGACAAACAAAGATCAAAAGAGAGTTCTAATTTTTTGTACAAGTTAAACGTTTAAAATTATGCAAATTTTATAATTTATGCTCTATAATCACAAGAAGATGAGAGTAACAATGGCTCTGTATTTGGTTCAAGAAGACTTCCCAGTCATGGCTCTAGCAATGGCATCAAGCCATCCCATACGGGTTCGTATCAGGCGGGGTGGGGGGGCGCGGGGGCTGGGGTACTGGCCGTTGGCCGATTTGGGCTGGTCCCAGCCAAAGCCACCCTAGGTCCAACACGACGCCTAGGACTGTGAGGCCGTGGTCTTAGCGTTGCCAGTCCAATAGGCCTTTCCGTTTTTTTAATGGTATTTTTAGTTTTTTAATTTTTTATTACTTAAATAATATGATTATTTAAAATTATAACAAAAAAGTCACTATGAAGTGGTAGGGATTTGACTTGGACACTTACTGATTTTATTAATTAATAAAATAAAATTTAATCCATATGAGGGGAACTTGATACTTAAACCTCTTAAAAAGTATTACAATACTTAAAATTTAAATATAGAAAGGATATCCTGAAAATGAAATACTAATAAAGTTAAAGAATTTCATAAGAGAATTAAGTTAAACAATTACATAATATTATTGGATACATTAACCTAATTATTCGAAATACTAACGATTTGCCTCACCACATTCTTCATCTGAGTCTTCATCAACTATTCACAAATTGACTATCTTATCCTTGGCTGCGGACCAATTTGAAGTGTACATTAACATCTCCAAAGTATAAGGAGCCAACCAAAGTTCTTCTTTCATCAATTGTTCGAGTGCTCTCACTAAAGACGCTTTCCGATAGCATTGGGAGATAGGTAGTGTCAAAAGATCATGTGCTATTTGAATAAAATTGGATATTCCTTTAAATGATTCTTCCACCAATCACAAATTTCAAAAAATTGATTCTCATCTTGTACCAGAAGTTGTATTTTGTAAATTGTCATCTTATTAGAGGTGATAGTTGATCTTCTTTTGATACTTCATGATACCTTATGGATTAAAACTTATTGAAATCGAAAAAGTGGATTTTCGTGGTGATTAAAATTGACTGCTAGATAATGATGAACCTTCATAGTACTAGAATTAGAACAAAAATACTCAAACTCATACAAAAGTTATACATATCAGATAGAATTTTAGCAATTTTATCTTTTATGGTTTTATACCAAGTTGTCTATGTTAGTTATCTCGGCATGTAATCAGATTACGCAGTGGAAATAAAACTCGAGATAACCTCCCAGGATCACTTATATGCCAATTATAGATCAAAGAAAAGGTAAGGAAAATACCTTTGGTGTCGTCTCAGCAATTTAAAAATTTCTTAGAGGTCTGATAACAAGTGTGGCATGATCCAGCAAATGAACCAGCATCTTTCGCGTTGGATCATGCAACACAATAGCTACACTGTGAACAATTTTTCCTTCATCACGTTCAAGCCACTAGATTAATCCAAGAATAGGATTCCTTCTAGCAATAATCGACACAAGGAAAGAAAACAATGGCCGCGTAACTCTGGTGCTAGCAAGAGGTAACGAGGCGGCTAGGGTTTTGAGAAGACAAAGAAGAACATAACACAAAAGAAACGGTTTCTCTGTGTGTATTTTTCCTTGAAAAACCAAGCGCAAAAACCTTACAGCATATATCTATATATATGCATGCATGTTTCCTGACTACTAAAGGAAAAGAAATTTCCTCTATTATAATTAGGACTCATAAGTTTTCATAATTATAATTTAGTTCATAAATTATAACTAATTATAATTTAACTATAACAACTTCTTCTTTTCACAATTAAACCTTGTAATATTATCAAATAACATATTAAGTTCTTAATCCTCTATTGCGTGTGACCTATTAGGTTTATTGGTCTATTGGTAGCGAAATATGAATTAATCCAAAACATCTTTAGGTTTAATAATCCTTAATAACTAGAATTAACTTATTAATTCTAATTAGGATTCATTTATTAATTTTTAATTAATAAATCCATATTCAACAGATTATGAGCGGCGTCTAGCAATATATCATGACCATCCAAAAGTTCAGAAAGTCAAGTAGCTTGACATGAACCTTTTAATAGCAAACAACAGTACAATAAACCCATTTCATCATACAATATCTCATTCGGTTTAGACTATAGAATTAGTGCCAACTCTATCTAGAATATTAATTATTTTAACCTAAATATTTCAGTACTTTTCTCGAAATCTATTACTCATTATGTGTATCAATTGGAACTATTTCCAATACACAGTCGCCTTGGCCAAGGACTTCTTAAATAGTGATTCCTACAAATGGTTGTAAGATATTCGCTCATACTATTAGGAGTGGTGAATCATTTATTAATCCTCTTAACTACTTTCTTTTACTTCACATTGTACCCAATATCTATCTTATAGGTGGCCCTCGATCTGACTCCAAAGATTAGAATCAAAGTACAATACTCGGCAAATAAAGTACTTTGGAGATCTCAAGTCTAAGGATACTTGTATGATTACTATAATAAGATTCTATCATTGGCACTAAATAGTTATCCATGTGATTATCTCATAACTAGGTCATCCAATGTACTTGTTCAAGTAACAAGCATCCAAATGTTAACTTTGAGTATCACAATACTCACGGATGTGAGAACCATCACCTAATCAAATTAGGAAGTATAACACGTTCTAGTCTTAACACATTAATGATGTCCTATCTTATTAATACTATGGCTACGGATAATTTAAGTACAAACTTTACAGTGTAGTAAGAACCTCACACCATGATCTCTATCATGATTTTCTTAACGTAGTGTTACACTTGGCACTTTATTTAATAGTTATATTCACACAAAAGTATAAAAAAAATAAACTAAAAGATAAAAGAATGCCTTATATTATTAAATAAATGTACAATATACAAAATACATGTGATTGCCTCTAGGGCATAACACCAATAGTCTAAGTACTGTAATTTAATCAAAATCTAATATTTTGTAAAGAAATTCAGTAATACTATGAAATCCCAGATTTTTCACTTGAGAATATAAACATAATTCCATACAATATAAATAGCTTTATAATATTTCTTATATTTTTTAAGCATACTTTTCATAAATGAACTATATTGGTGATGCTCATTATACTCGCTAAAAATATGTACTACTTCAACAAGCGTAGGAAGAATATGATAAACAATAGGATAATAAAATCTCAATAAATGTTTAGTTGCTTCTTTAAAAGTAATTAAAAATGATGAAAGCGCAATACAAATTTGAAAATGAGAGTTGAGGTTGAAAACTATTATTGTTATAAAATTTAATAAGTTGATTTTGAAAAAATATAACACTTTCAAACATATCAAAAATTGAATTCCCTTTGGTTTGACAATCGAATCTAAATTTTTTAAAAGAAAGACCTTATTTTGGGCATTAAATTGTAAAATTTTGAAGCATAATTGGAGATGTTTTAATAAATGAAATAATATTTTTAATTATATAAATAGTATTATTAATATATTTATATCATTCCTTAAGACAAAAATTAAGTCTATGGCAAGCATACCTAATATGAAATAAAATACCATCTAACATAGGATTCATAATATTTTTCAAAATTATTTTGACAAAATCATTATTTGTAGCATTATTTAAAGAAATAGAAATAATTTTATTTAATATTCTATATTTATGACATATTTGAGTAATCATTCTAGCAATATTACTACCTGAATGCATATTCAAATAATCTAAAACAAATAATTCTCTTTTGCTCTAGCCAATCATGAACAATCTGGTGACATGCAATGCACAAATAAATCTCTTTAGTAACTGCACTTCAACTATCAAAAGTAAGAGAAAATTTACAATTACAAGAATCAAATAGGGTAATAAGATACTGTTTCATCTATTTGTATATCTTTATTATATCACATCTTAATGCTATTCTAGAAATCCTTTTAATTGCAGGCTGGCAAGAGGTATGTAAGAACTTTTCATAATGTGGACTTTCAGAAAAACTAAAAGATAATCTAGTTTTAACAATCATTTTAGTTATGTCATTTCTAGATCTTTTATGATCATATTGAAAATTATTTACAACTCGACCTCCCATAGTTTGGATTTGTTGTTATTTAAGTAAATATTATAACCAATCATTATGTGATATTTTCATGTATCTAACTAATGTTCCCATCCTTCCTCTATTCATATGTGCATATACTATCTTTCAAAATTTATATATTGCCCCATCATTACCTTTTTCAAAAAGATTCCAAACCATAGATAGTTTTGCTCTAGCTACAGCTTTCAAAGATTCATCATCATTAGGCTAAGAGACACTCATAGTAGATTCAAGATTACTATGAGTACTTATATTTTGTTGTTGCACACTAGGTTCTTCACCTTCATCACCTATTTCATTATCTATTCAATTTAAGGTTAGATCTATATTGAAATTAAAATGTACAGATAATTATACAGAATAATGGTAATGTGGATCCATTTTTTCAAATATTTATTATGTAAACAAAACTGGAACAATCAATTAAAATTCAAATAAAAGTTCAAATAAATAATATTACAAATAAAATAAAACAAAATATTGACAAACAATGAAATATGAGAAATATAAACGTGTAAATTACTTAAAACTAAACAAATAATCAATTAATAAAGCTAAAAAAAGAATATAGGATTAAAAAGCACTAACTAATTGATAGCCAAGAAATAAGAACACTTTATTGAGCTTTACTTCTTATCTTCTTCAAGTCTTGAATTGTCTACTATTCCAGCACTTAGTGATCTAGCAAAATGTGAAGAATTTACTTGAAGAATTCAAAACATATATGAAAAATAAATTCTATTCTAACACTTTTTGTAGAGAAAATTGAGAGAATCAAGGATTATGAGAATAAGAAGAATAAAAATAGAGAGTTGAAGAGAGATGAAGAGTATTTGGTGAGTTTTGGGATAAATTGAAGGGTATTTATAGAGTTTTGGAGGGTTAATGGTGAATTAGCCGTTGGGGTAGGGGGTAAAAACGAAAAAAAAAAAACAAATGAAATAACCATTGGGGGCCAAATTGCCTACCAAAAAAAAAAAAAAGTTGAGAGCCATTGGGTAATGGCTATTTGGCGGGTTGATCCGCCGGTTCGCTGGCCCAAAGGGGTTGGCCTAGCACTGACCAACCCACCCACAGTGAGCTAGTTTAACTACCAATCTTGAACTAGAAAGCCAAACCGACCTACTTGCCGTTACTAAATGGCTATTTCTTTGGTTTAGAATACTTCCTATGTATAGTTTTTCTAGTTGCATTTTTAAAATAGTTTATTTCATGGTTATTGACTCCAAATAGTTTTTCTTTGGTTTAGTGTAACACCCTACATTTTCCAATCATAGTGGACTGTCTTTGTGAGACGTTGTCCCGTCTAAACTTCAAGACAAGGGGTAAAATAAAATAAAACTTAAAATAGGCATGAAGTAGAAAATTGTTTCATTAAACTTAAATACTAGTTGAAGAATAATATTTATGCCTCGGTCCAAAATATACAAGATAAACAGATCTATAGTCTACACTTGATAAAGCTACAAAATCTTATGTGAGACTAAGTCAAGGAAGTGAAACTAGTGTTACTGTCATATCTTTCCAGCTTTTCGTCCTAAGAAATAGAAGAAAATAAAGGAATATGTAAGTTTTACACACAATGAGTCTCGTATGTGTTAGTGTTTTTCTTGAAAAACAGATAAAAGAATTTCAGCTAATTTTTTTTTTACTGAAAATAACTTTACAACTCATGTAGTAGAAATCCACACTGAATCAGTTTTGAGTTTATGCATATTCAGAAAAACATAAGTTTTTTTTTTTTTTCAAAACATATAGCCCCAATTTCAAGAAATCAAGAACTTCTTTTAATAGAAGGTCTAACTGCGTAGAAAGCTTATAAGGTTTTGCTTTTAGCTAGTACGGACTTATTGTGCTAGAGTTGAACTATCAACACTCAACTGTATATTGCTGGCTCAGTAGAATTATCGTCACAATCTACTTTAAATCATATCAATCCTTTTTACTTGCAATAGTATGGGATTCCCACTTCCATACTCCCCTCACAACGAGGTTGGTAAGGATTGATCACATATCGAGGGTTCCGCATAGGATCAATCAATTAGCACCTAAAACATCTGAGTATCTTGCACAATCAAATCAGTTACTTATGCATTGGTATAGTGCTAGCTAGGGATATGACTAACTCCAATATTCTGTTGTCCCATTTGGAGTAAGATGAATCCTAGTACTAGGTCAGGTTACTTGGGTCCATTTATCTCTAATATAAGTTACTACAAAGGGAAAAAGCCCTTACTGAGTACTTAACGTCTTTACTAGATCACAAGACCAATTCCAATACTACATTCCCCAAAGGGAGATCAGGAAAATATTTTTTGGGGCCAAAATATTATTTTTTGAATGATTATCGTTTCCTGAGTAACCATTTTCGAAGCTCATAAACATAGAAGGACAAATGCCTTTTAATCATTGTATACTCTACTTTGGAATATCATTAGACAAAAATGTCTTTATGCATAATTGTGCAATGGATTTCTTTCATCTAAATGCAGTATTTACGAGAGCATAATCTTCACAAATGTGCTATCTAATTTATCTTGAAAATAATTAAACTAAGCAGTGCTGACTGAAATAATTTAAACCATGCCAACTAAATCTATTTTATTAATTTCAAAAGATTTTGCTCAAAGCATGTTATATAAACTGTAAAACATATGTTTTCCAAACATATGTTTTCTCCCCCTCTTGGTTTCTTTCCTTTTCTTTCTTCCCGATTTTCTTTCCTTTTTCCATTTTCTCTTCTTTCCTTTCTTTCTTTCTTTCTCTTTTCTCTTTTTATTCGCCCTTGACTGGTAGCTTCTCTTCTCTCTTTTATAGATGTTTTCCAAAAGCTTAATGAAATAATCTTGATGACTAAGCAAAGCTAGAACCTTATAGAACTTAGTAGAAGTGGTTGGAAGCTTATAAGATTTCATAAAAAGCCTTAGAAGCTTGTAGAACATGTTAGATACTAAGGGAATATGTTAGAAGCTCATGAAATTCTAAAGAATCCACCAAATCATGCATGAATACATGCAGCCAATCATATAATTCCATATGGGCCTTCATGCAACAAAGCTTATAAGTTCAAATGGCTTCCATGCAACTAAGTATATAGATCCACATAGGTTCACATATAACGAATCACAGAAGTCCATGAATTAATGAATGGACCACTTTATCTTATTTTCCCTTTCTTCACCATTCTATGGACTTTCATTTTCTTAATTTTTTCCCACATAATAAATGGATAAATTCATTGCATTTTCTTTTCCTTTTTCTCGCCCTTCTTTCTTCTTCTTGTTTTTCCATTCTCTTCTTATATGTTGTTGTCTAGAATACCTTAGAGCTTTTTGGAAGATGACTCATCACCTCTAGAATACTTTAGAAACTAATAGAAACCTATAGAATCTTATTGAAGTTAATGGAAATTAGTAGAACATGGAGGAAACTAGTAGAACTTTCAAGAATTTTCCTTATTCTTGCATGATCTTGCATGGTCAAGTATGGTCAAGGTTTGGTCAAAGCATGGTCAAAGGAGGTTTAAGCATGGTCAAAGTTATCATAGTGGGTCCCATGGACCATCCTTATATCTTTCTTCCTTCACCTAATTTCCTTTATATATAATAATAATAATAGTAAGAGTAATATTATTTCTTCTATACATTCTTATATTGTTAATATTAATATTACTCAATTTAAATTCCTATATAGGGTCGGATATTACAATCTTTCCTCCTAAAAAGGATTTCGTCCTCGAAATTAGTACTTACCTTTAAAAAGTTCTAGATAAGTCCTACGCATTTCTATTTCCGTTTCCCACATGGCATTCTCTATAGGATGATGGTTTCATAACACCTTTACAAGTGGAATCCACTTTTGGTGCAACTCTTTTTTTTTTAGCATATTCTAGGATTTTAATTAGTCTTTCTTCATAGTTCAATTCCGTCGTTAACTCTATAGCAGCATCATTTAGAATATGATTGGGGTCTCTCATATATTGCCAGAGTTGTGACACATGGAATATATCATGGATGCCTCGAAGTTCTGGAGGCAGTTCTAATAGGTAGGCTTTTTTCTTGATCTTCATGGTAATCGAAAAAGGTCCTATATACCTAGGAGTTAATTTCTTCCTTTGTGCTTTCTTTCAACTGCTGTAATAGGATGGGCTAAATTAAAATGTTATTCAATATCATATATTTTTAAACCACAAAGGCTTCTAACTCCGGGGATTGTGCCCTTTTGAAACGTTGACATTTTCACCTCTCTACTCAATGCATCTGCCATTACATTTGCTTTACCTGGATGATACTTAACCTTTGCTTTAATTTCAAGAAACTCTTTTCACAATCTTTCGTCCAAACACATGGCATTTTCCTTTGGATAACTGAGCTAAAGGTGAAACGAGTTTTGAAAATCCTTCGATTAATCTTTAGTAGTAATTAATCTCGAGAAATTGTGTATTTCTGTGGGGTTTTCTAGATGCTTCTAGTTTATTATGGCCTTAACATTTGCAGGATTTACTATAATCCCCTCCTTAGATACTACATGTCCTAGAAAGGCCACCTTATCCAACCAATATTTATACTTACTGAACATGACATACAATTTAGCTTCTCGTAATTTTTCAAACATTTTCCGCAAATGTTCTTGATGTTCTCAAAAATTCTTAAAGCATACCAAGATACCATTATTGGAAACAACAACAAAATATATAAATATGGTTGAAAAACTTAATGCATGAGATTCATGAATATTGTAGGGGCATTAGTGACACCAAGAGGCATTACTACAAATTCATAATACCCCATATTGCATATTAAATACAGTCTTAGAAATGTCCTCCTTTTTTATATTAACGTGGTAATACCTTTGTCTTCTAATTTAAAATAACATCTAACACATTGTGACTGATCGAACATTTCATCCACCAAGAGTAGTGGATGCTAATTCTTCACCGTTACAACATCTATAGCACTAGCACTCCTTAAGGTGATATACTAGGACAAAATAATTCTTGCTCCAGTAATTCTTGCAATTGTTTCTTTAATTCCTTGAACTTTACTGGTGTCATTTGATATGAGGTCTTAGAAATTGGTTTGACAGCTAGCATTAATTTAATAGCAAACCCAACTTCTACTTCTGGGGCAATTCCTTTAATTTAGCTAGGAAAACATCCAAGTATTCACAAACTACAGGTATATCTTCAGGTTCCCCAGGTTTGGTTAGGTTATTTAAAAGATAAGCTAAATATCTAGTATAATTCTTAGGCATAACTTTTATGCTTTCACCCCGATACCAAGTAGTCATTTTTCTTCACCTTCTCTCTCCAAGATTCTATTATGTCTTTCTGTGGTTCATAAAACTGCACAAATTTGTTTCTACAATCAACTCTGGCATAATGTTGAGATAATCAATCTATTCTGAGGATGGCATCACAATTTTCTATAAGTAGACATATAAGATCTCCTTTCAAAACCGTGTCTCCTACAAATATCTCGCACTCTGAACACATCATATCACTATTCATTCATTTCCCAAAAAGTGTGCTAATTATTATTTCATAGGGAACTCCCCTATTTTTAATTCCCATATTTTTTAGCAAAAGAATAAGTAGAACCTAGGTTTGTTAAAACTTTAGCTTCTTTGCCAAAATATGAACTTTACCTTACTATTTCCTTCTTTGTACTCCAGTCTTTTTCAACATTGCTTCGTGAGTTGTGACCTATGACTTCATTCTTGCAGATCCATTTCCAACATTCGGGAGCTATGTGTCCTCTTTTTCCACATGTATCATACTTGACCGTTCTTCTATAGTTTTCATACATATATCCCCTTTTATAGAAAAACGGACATTACTTATTTCTTCTCCTTTCCAGAACCAGTCCTTCTTCTCTGAAGAACTTCTCCATAGTTTGTGTATTTGGTCCCACTACCTTTTTTTGTTCTTATTTAGCTTACTCTTGATCCTCTCTTTCCAACCAATTTAGAAAGGATTGCAACCTAAAATAATGTAGACATTAATTGCTATAGCTTCGACTAGTTATATTGGCACTGATGCCATTATCAATAAACTAATATACATATATGGAAGGAATGGTCAATAGGGAGGTAATAAACATAATCAATATATTTTTTATAACAAAATGCAGTTTTTGAGTATAAAATATTATACAAGATTGTTCCTACTTTTACTTACTCTCCATACTAGCAATATTTACAACAACCTACTACATACACAAGCTTCTCTAAGTGCTACCACTATTTGACCTGGAAACTGATAGTCCAGAGTCAGAAGATACAAAGTAATACTCAGGTGTATTTGACCTAAAACCCTCTGGATTCTCAAGTTCTAAATTGTCATCACAGTTGGGTCACCTCCTACTTCATTATACTCTATTACTATATCAGCTACGTTATCTTTTGTAGCAAACTCCTTACAAGGGATAACAACTACCTTAACTACTTTGTTTTTTAACTTGTCAGAAGAAATCTCAATCAACTTAGGTGTCTCAAGCTCCTGCATCATGTTTTTGCCTATCTTTAATTCCACAACATTTTCTATCTTTTCAAATTCACTAGATAATTCCTCTGAGTTGTCATTCTCTGATTGTCTTTTTCATCTAACTTGAGGTCTTGGACCTCCAAGAGCACTGTAATAATAGGAAGGTCCTGTGCTAGATTCTAGCCATGTCCTAATCTTTTGTTTTTTTTTTAATGGAAACACTCTCCTTTCTCTTCTATAAGACTTTTCCCTTTATCACCACCAACCATATCTCTCTCTCTCTCTCTCTCTATATATATATATATATATATATATATATATAAACAGTATTAGTTTTCATCTATTTTTATAAATCCACAAGTATAATCTCTACCATAGACCCTACTATAGCTCTGATACCAATTATAACAGTCCACATTTTCCAGTCATAGTAGGCTCTATCTTTGTGAGGCGTCACCCTGTCTAAACTCCTAAACAAGGGGTCTTTATAATAAAATAAAATTTAAAATAGGTGAAGTCAAGAAACTATTCCATTAAACTTGCATACTAATTGGAGAATAATATATATGTCTCGGTCCAAAATATATAAGACAAGTAGATCTATAGTCTGCACCTAGTAAAGATACAAAAATTTCCATGAGACTAAGTCAAGGAAGTGATACTAGCATCACTGTCATATCTCTCCAACTTTAAGTCCTAAAAAGTAGAACAAAAATAAAGGAATGTATGAGTTTTATGCTCAGTGAGTCCTGTTTGTGCTAGTGTTTTTCTTTAAAAATAGATAAAAGAATTTTAGCTCATTTTTCTTCTGAAAAAACTCTACAACTCACATAGTAGAAAACTACATTGAATCGGTTTTGAGTTTATGTGCATTTGGAAAAACATATTTTTCTTTCAAACTATATAGCCCAAATTTCAAGAAAGCAGACACTTCTTTTAATAGAAGGTCCACTTGCATGTAAAGCTCATAAGGCTTCGCCTTCAGTTAATACGGTTTTATTATGCCAAGGTTACACTTTCGGCATTCAACCATATATTACTGGCCCGGTAGAATTGTCATCACAATCTACCTCAAATCATATCAATCGTTTTTGCATGCAGTAGTACGAGATCCCCACTCCCATACTCACCTCATAATGAGGTTGGCAAGGGTTGATCACAGATTGGGTGTCGCACCCAAAATCAACCAATTAGCGCCTAAAGACATCTGAGTGTCTTGCATAATCAAATTAGTTGCTTATGCATCGGGACAGTGCTAGCTGGGGATATGACTAATTTCAATATTTTGTCACTCTGTTTGAAGTAAGATGAATCCCAGAACTAGGCCAGGTTACTTGGTCCATCCATCTCTAACGTGAGCTAATACAAAGGGAAAAAGCCCTTACTGAGTACTCAACGTCTTCACTAGTTTACAAGACCAGTTCCAATACAACATTCCCCGGAGAGAGATCAAGAAAACATTTTTCAAGGCCAAAATATTATTTTCTGAATGTTTATCTTTTCTTGAGTAACCATTTCTGAAGCTCATAAACATTGACGGACTCATACTTTTCAATCATTGTATAATTTACTTTGGAATATTATTAGAAAAAAAACATCTTTATGCATCATTGCACCATGCATTTCTTTCATCTAAATGCAGTACTTATAAGAGCATAATCTTCACAAACGTGCCATATAATTTGTCTTGAAAATATTTGAACATAACCACTGTGGACTGAAATAATTTAAATGATGCCAAGTAAATCTATTTTATTAATTTTAAAAGATTTTTCTCATACAAAATCATGGAAAATGTATACGTAATATATATATATATATATTCAAAAAATCCTTTTCTTATAGAATATTTAATTAAAAAAGGTTTCGGAATCATAAGAAGTTGTATAAAATCCATTTCTAATAATTAAATAAAATTTAAAGTATAAAAGCTTCATTATGCATAAATTGCAAGGAAAAGAGTTTATATTATAATGTAGCAACCACTGCTCTCAAGTTCAAGCAAAAAGCTCAGGCTCAGATATATTAGAAAAATGCTTAGCTATATCTAGAAAGTATTTAGCTATAACAGAAAAACACTTGGCTATTGGTAGTTAAAAATCCAAGGGACTCATCTTAATCAATAGAGTTGGTTCACTCACCCTTTTATAAGCCTAGGGTTTTACTTGAACCAAATCACCTACAAGAATGAAGCATTTTTCACAAAACATAGCTTAAGGTTCTCAAATTAAAACTTCCATAACATCATAAAAAATAAGGTAACAATTAACCTATATTTCCTTTCAATATTTCACAGTTTTGTTACCCTTTGGTGTTTTGTTCATAACTTTTGTTATACAGCTCCAAATGAGGGAAAACTAGTTTCAAAATACTCCTAAGACATCCCTATACAAATTTCAGTTCATGGAATACCAATAACCTTTCTTATTTTATTCAATTTGTACAAAAATAGTCATTCTATTGGTAAGCAAAAATAGTCATTCTTTGTACAAATTTTCTTAGGCTTTTTGCTATATTTTCTTCAATACAACCTACCACGTCCAAGCCCTTTAAAACCTAACTTAATATCCCAAAAATGATGTTTCAATTTGTTTTCAAGCCCAACACCTTCCAATCATCCAAACATAGCTGTTATATTAAAATTATCAAACTAGAATTTCCATTTCTAAAAATGGCAGCTTTATGTGTTCTCAAGTATTATGAAGTTCTTAGCTACCAATAGTACATAAAACTTCTTACAACTCCCTTATAACATTCTAAGGCAGGTATAGGAGTAATCAATTCAATTTTCAGCCATGCTTATTCAACAAATATGGATAAATTCTAAACAATTTATGTACTTCATTCCTTTTCCTACCAAGAACAACTTTTTAATTTTCTTAATCATATAAACTCTTCAATTATTCCAATTTCCAACATTTTCACTAATTCAAAGCATGTTAAATAAGCTTTAAAATATATCAAATCCTTCCCAAAACAGCCGGTCAATATCTCTCACATAAACAGAAATTTCTTCTTGCAATAACATCATGAAATCATACTTTCTTACAATAGAATTCATATTCAAATAACTTCTAGTATCCAAGTGACACATTTAGCTCTTGGAGTAAGGATTCTTAACTTCTTTAAGATGAGAAATCAAGATTGCAAAGTGTCCTTTTTCTGTCTTCTTCTTCCTTCCTTTTTTCTTGCTCACGGTTTCTCTCCCTCTCGGTTTCTTTCCTTTTCTTTCTTCTCTATATTCTTTCCTTTTTCCTTCTTTCTTTCTTTCTTTCATTAATTTATTCATTCATTATTTTTCTTTCTCCTTTTTATTCTTGGTTGATTGATAGCTTCTCTTCCCTCTTTTATATATGGTTTACTCAGGTCTAATTAAATTATCTTGATGAAAAGCAAAGCTAGAATCATATAAAACTTAGTAAAAGTGGTTGGAAGCTTATAGAATTTCATAAAAAACCTTAGAAGCTTATAGAACATGTTAAAAATTAAGGGAATATGCTAGAAGCTCATGGAATCCTAAATAATTCACCAAATCATGCAACCAATCATATAATCTATAGGGGCCTTCATGCAACAAAGCTTATAAGTCTAAATGGCTTCTATGTAACCAATTATATAGATCCACATAGGTTCCCATGCAACCAATCACATAAGTCCATGAATTAAAGTGTGGCCCGTTTTATTTTATTTTCACTTTCTTCACTTTTCCATGGACTTTCATTTTCTTAATTTTTTCCCCACATAATAAATGGATAAAAATTTGATCCATTTTTTTTTCCTTTTTATCGCCATTCTCTCTTCTTCTTTTTTTTCCCTTCTCTTCTTATATGTTGTTATCCCTTATGATTTAGTAGTTCTAGAATACCTTAGACTTCTTGGAAGATAACTCATCACCTCTAGAATGCTTTTGAAGCTAATAGAAACCTATAAAATCTTATAGAAGTTAATGGAAATTAGTTGAGCATGGAGCAAACTAGTAGAACTTGCTAGAATTTCCTTTATTCTTGCATGACCATGCATGGTCAAAGAGGGTAAAGTTTGGTCAACGCATGGTCAAAAGAGGTTTAAGCATGGTCAAACCTATCACGTAGTGTGGGCCACTTCATCAACTATGGTGGGTCCCTTGAGCCATCCTTATATCTTTCTTCCTTCACCTAATTTCTTTTATAATAATAATAATAATAATAATAATAATAATAATAATAATAATAATAATAATAATAATAATAATAATAATAATAATAATAATAATAATAATAATAATAATAATAGTTGTAGTAGTAATAATGAATATAACAAGAATAGTAAGAGTAATATTATTTCTTTCATACACTCTTATCTTGTTAATATTAATGTTACTCAATTTATATTCTCATATACAATGTGATATTACATTAAGTTTGTAGGGATATGATGTTTATTTCATGGTTAGCCAATTAATAAGTTAGAAGATTTGACAGTCGAAATTGGATAAAGTTCAATTATTGAAGAAAAAAGGGTTTGGAGCGACAAGAAAATGAAGTTCAAGGAAATTGTAATGGAAGGCTCTATGAATGAAATGTGTAGGTATTGTGGTGGTAGAGAAAATCAAGAGAAGAAAAGGTAGTGGTTGATGTGAAAGTGAATATAACTTTCATGCAAGATGATAGAGGGAAGATCAAGAGAAGAAAATGTGTGGTCGATATGAAAGTGAATATAACTTTTGTGGAAGTTGATAAGAGTGTAAGAATCAGAGGCTTTCTTCCAACAAGGTTTTGGGATTGAATGAAATGAATAACATGGACAAAAAGAGGTTGCAAAAAATAGACCATTCGATTCATGGCATTCCGAGTATTGAAGAATAAAAAAAGCTAATGAGAGAGCCTCCAAGAATAATCTCTAGAGCATTTCTTCTCGCAATGGTTTTCAGCCTCCAACAACATAGATTCCAAGAAATCATAAATATAAAAAGAAAGTCTAGAAAGTAGATGAATATAGAAATGAAACAACAAGAAATTATACTAAGGAGGGAAAAAAAATTTGCTTTGCATTTTATGGGAAGAAAGTAAAGATTATGGTGGAAGATGAAAAATTTGTATTTGATGATGAGAAAGTGAAGATTACAATAGAAGATGATCCACGGGTCTCTAAGAACAATGGAATTCAAGAACTTGAGAGATGTGCAGAGAATATGATCAAGCTTTTCTGCAATTATTTTGGGGTTTAGAGTTGATTTTTTTTTCTTTTGGTAGGAAAAATATATTTTTCTTGATTTTTTACGTAGAAGATCTTGATTGAAAATTCTTGTCTTTGAAAGAAAATTTCATCAAGAACAAGATTGAGGTATTAATTTATAAAATTTCATTTGTAGAGGACATTAGCATGCTTTATTTGATTTCTAAGCATTTATAGAGGATTTCTTAAGAAAATTATCTAGAGAATGTTGGTTTCTATGATTCGAATGGGGTTTATATCAAGGATGGATGCAGAAACAAACCAAAACACTAATGGCAAAACCACAGAGAGAGAGAGAGAGAGAGAAGAATTATGTGATGAAAACGAAAATAAAAGAAAGACACAAAAATTAAGTGACAAAGTTAAAATAACGAAAAAAGAAATAAAAGAGAGACACAAGAATTATGTGATAGAGTTAAAATAATGAAAAAAGAAATAAAAGAGATAAACAAGAATTACATGATGAGAAAAGAATAAATAAAAAAGAAGAAACACAGGTATGATCATGGGGTAGAGGATAACTA
The DNA here is from genome assembly GCA_026120185.1 of Voacanga thouarsii. Taxonomy (NCBI): domain Eukaryota; kingdom Viridiplantae; phylum Streptophyta; class Magnoliopsida; order Gentianales; family Apocynaceae; genus Voacanga; species Voacanga thouarsii. The sequence goes on from JANUWF010001409.1 coordinate 579,290, forward strand.
AAAATACACTATAAAGAAGACAATATACATGACTTTAAAAAAGTGTGTGTAAACCAACAAACAACAAACACGACTAATACAAAATAAGAAAACTAAATACTAAAAACCTAAACAAGCTATTAATTCTCTTGTATTTTTAGTGCGTTTTTAAGAGTTAAACAAAGATTTGTAGGCAACAAAGGTGGTAGAATCTTTTTGGAATCCATGTGGTGGTATGTTAGGGATGCTAGTTTCTATGATTCAAATGAGGTGTATGTTAGGGATGGATTTTAAGAACAAACCAAAACTTAAATGGTAAAATCACACAAGACATATGGATTTAATGATAAAACCACATAAGACATAAGAATTACGTTATGAGAAGGAGAAAATAAAAGAGAAACACAAGAATTAAGTGATGAAAAGGGAATAACTAAAAGAGAGACACAAAAAGAGAGTGATGAGAATTAAAGAGAGACATAAGAATTTAAGAAAGTATCCTTAAATAAAAACCCAAACAAGACTACTAATTCTATTGATTTTTTTTTTGGTGTGATTTTAAGAGCTAAACAAAGACTTAATATTTATAGGCAACAAAGGTAGTGGAATCCTTTTGGAATTTCATGTGGGATGCAAGCCATCCCAATAGTTTATGTTGAATCTGCTGCATTCTTCTTTAAAAAAAAATTAGTTCTTGATTTTTATACTGAAAAGATCATCAAAACCTACTTCAAGAAATGTGTGTTTGATTTTTTTTTTTAAAGTGAAGTTTTAGTTTTTTTTTTCTTGGTTCTCTTTCTGGAAAAGTAAGTATTCTATTAGGTGTGAAAAATTCAAATTTTATGTCTCTTTCACTTGGCTTTTTGTATGATCTTTTTTGAGATTATGAATGGTTTCTACTCATTTTGTGTTCTTTTGTGTTTTTAGGCACTTTGGTGAAAAAAATGATTGAAACAAGGACTTAAATAATCAATTTTGTAATAAAGATGACTACTGAATGATTGGGGCGGATTGGGAATGTGATTTGAATAGAGTTTAAAGGTGCTACAATGCGTATGCACGAGATGATGCACGCCCATACATCAAACCGTGAGAAACAGAGCAAAATAGGATAGCACCCAGAAGCTTTGCACAGCCATGCTATACCCTGTTCTAGAAGCAAGCAATTTTCTCTAGAAAGGTTGCACAGCCAAGGGCACTGATATAACTTAATTTTGTGTATGTTTTTAGAGTCTTTTATGTTGTGAATGTGTTGATTTTGAGTATAAATAGCTATTCATTTCCACGACTTTGTCATCTTTTGTTCATATTTGTTGAAGAAGAGTTTCCTTGGAGAGATGATAGAAAAAAAAAAAAAAAGTGAATGAAACCAACCCACTCCAATAAGGGGATGATGCTGGGTGCTAGGAGGGAACCAGACCGGTTGCTCTCTAGAAAAATAGGAAAAATAGAGGAATTTTAGACTAGAGTAGAGAAGGGCCAGTGCTTGGTCCTTTACTATTCACAAAACGGTGTTTTTATCTTTTAAGGGCTGGTTTTGGTTATTTTTTTCTAGGATTCATTGGAAATTGAAAAAGGACAATTTGGGGCAAGTAGAAAGCTATATAATCAAGGAAAAAGAGGTTCTAAATGTGTGCTAATGTATCAATCAAGTGTGTCATTGGAGAAGATAGGATCATTGTTCATGAGGAGTTCTCAAGAAGGAGAAGAAAAGCTTCTTATCTCTAAGTTCCTCTTTTCTTTCCTTTGTTTTCTTTTTTTTTTTTAACAATGTTGTTTTAGTTATTTTTATTGTATTTTAGAAGGATAATCTAAAGACTATAACTTTGAGTTTTGCTTTTTGATAAATTAATTGCTAATTTTTTGTATTTGATTGCACGGATTTATTATTTAGGTTGATTGGTTGCATTCTTTTAATGAATTCGAGAGATGGAGTTAGGAGAATGCATTTAAGCTAACTACTTCCATATTTGTTTTCCCTTAATTGACTCGAGAGAGAGGTTAAGGGTAAAAAACTAGTAATCATAAGGCTGCTAATGTCACCTAGAGTTAGGGATGTAAATTACTTTCTTGTTGATATTGCCTATAGATAAGGTTTGATAAGGTAATGAGTTTAATGCAATTTTTAGTTAATTAGTGAGGTAGAGATTTCTGATAATTTTACTAAGTGATAGGGAATCCATAACTCGAGAGAGGGTGTAGTCTATATTTGTGATCTTTTATGATGCTAGATTAGTAATTAATTGCAACAAATACCGACTTAATTCTTGTTTTGTTTTTAGGGAATTCTATCTAAGTGCAAATCTTTATGTCTTAACTTATTCTATGATTGATCTTGTATATAGTATTTGTTAGTGTTATGCCCTAGAGGTAATCACATGTGCTTTGTATATTGCACATTCATTTAATAATACAAGCATTCTTTATCTTTCAGTTTGTTTTATTTATATTTTTGTGTAAATAAAACTATTAGATAAAGTCCCAAATGCAAACTATGTTAAGAAAATCATGCTAGAAATTATGATGTGAGGCTTCTACTATATTGAATAGTGTTCATACTTAAATTATCCTTAGTCATAGTATTAATGAGATAAGATATTATTAACGCATTAAGACTAGCACGTGTTATACTTCCTGAATTGATTAAAAAGTAGTTTTTACATTTGTGAATATTGTGATATTCAAAGTTAACACATGGATGCTTTTTACTAGAATAAGTACATTGAATAGTCTAGTTATGAGATAATCACATGGATAAATATTTAGTACCGGTGATATCTTATCATGGCAAATGTTTATGTATCCTTAGACTTGAGATATCAAATGTACTTTGTTTGTTAAGCATTGTGCCTTGATTCCAGTCTCTGGAGTCTTGATAAGACTGCCTATGGGATAGATATTGGGTATAACGTGAAGTAAACAAAAGTAGTTGAGAGGATCAATAAAGGATTCACCACTCCTAATAGTAGGGGCAAATATCACAAGACCACTTGTAGGAATTACTACTCTAGAAGTCCTTGACCAAGACGACTGTGTATTGAAAATAGTCCAATTGATACACATGATGAGTAGCGGATTCCGAGAACAAGTACTAAAGTATTTGGATAAGAATTAATTCATATTTTGGAAGGAGTTGGTACTAATTTCATACTCTAAACTGAATGAGATATTGTATGGTGAAATGAGTTTATTGCACTATTATTTGCTATTAAATGTCAAGCCACTTGATTTTCTAGACTTTTGGGTTGTCATGATGTTTTGCTAGATGCCACTCATGATCTTTTTAATACGGATTTATTAATTAGAGAATTAATAAATTAATCATAATTAGAATTAATAAGTTAATTCTAATTATTAAGGATTATTAATCCTAAAGCTGTTGGGATTAATTAATATTTCTCTACTAATAGATTGAAAAACCTAATAGGTCACACACAATAGAGGATTAAGAACTCAAGATGTTATTTTTAACATTATAGGGCTAATTGTGAGAAGAAGAAGTTGTTGTGGTCAAATTATAATTAGTTATAATTTATGAGCTGAATTATAATTGTGAGAACTTATAGGTTTCAATTATAATTTAGGAATTCTAATTCTTTTAGATTTCTTTATAATTGTGAGAACTTATAGGTTTCAATTATAATTTAGAAATTCTAATTATTTTAGATTTCTAGAAATGTGTTTGCTGCAGCATTCTGTGGGATTTTGGGGTGATATTCGATTTATACACAATGCTCATATAGAGAAGTTGTTCTTTAGTAAAACATATTCTGCTTCTTCTCAATTACCCTAGCCACCACACTATATTCTTCTTGTAGAGATTTCTGGTGACTTGAGTGTTTTCCTCGTGTGGACTGTATTATAGATAATCTCACATTGAGATTGTAGAGGGTTGATAGACGAACTATTCTTCTCTGGTTGGCAATTGACAAAGCACAATCGAACTTGTTGGATCACTCATTTAGCAAAAGAGAAAATTTTGTTTATAGAGACAGCATTGTAGGTAATTTTCTTACATTTTCTTTGGTCCATTCATTGTGTATAAGGTGATCTAGAGAGTAGTTTCACGTTTTAATTCTGCCTGTAATGTGATTGCAAGACACTAACATTCGTATCAGAGACCCCTTATGTGCATTTATGGATAATTTTTTTTGCCATGAAACTATTTCATTGTAGTCTCTGTTTCTTATGTGAAAGTTGTTTCACATGACTATGGTATCTAAAAATGTTTTCACCTTTATTCTCAAAAGTGTTTCTAGAATATTTGGGTCTTTCTTATGCCTGAAATTGTTTCATGTATAATGTTGAATTATAGAAATTGTTTATGTTTTTGTTTCCTATAAAAATTGTTTCAAGTATTTATTTTAAATCACCTAGAATATAGGTATTTGTGTGAGGATTGATTTTAATGTATCTTCTGAGTAAATTTGTTGAGATAGAATATATTCACCGATTTAACTAGAAGATAGTGATTCCATGGATTGAAAACCAAGTGTGTTTACTTTGATCCTTCAAGATGTTAAGATAATAGTTAATTGAGAGAATTTTTAGTCAATCATTATTATGTATTCAATGATTTCTATCTATTTACATGTCTTTTCTCCTTGTTCTCTCTTTTTAATTATCCTTGTGACTTTTCTTGTGTGACTTAATTTTCTCTAGTACATTAGGTTAGTAGGTTATTTATTTATATTTCTCTATTCTATTGGCTAAAAAAATAAAGATTTGGGTAAAGTAAAGTGGGAGCCTAAGTTCTTGTGGATTCGATACTTACTATTCCCTATATTATATGATGGATATACTTGCCCGTATGTGTAGTTTTAGTGGTTAGTATTTTAATTAAAGCTTGATTGATTGTGGAATTTGTTAATAGTATTTTCTAAACTAAAAAACACACATAAAGTTTTTGGCATTGTTGTCGGGAATGGGCACTATTGACAACACTTGAATCTTGTTGATTTAGCTTTTATTGTATTTGTAAATATCATTAACTTTTATTTTTAGGTACTTTGTGAATATTTACATCTTTTTATTAGTATATGCTTTTGTCATTGATTTGTTTGAATTTTTGCTCGTTTTATTTTTCTTTTTGATTTGATTTTTATTTTTCTTTGAATGCGAGGTTGACATCATTATGGACAATTATTTTTGGGTTCAAAATCAAAGGAGTTACATTGATGATAGATTGGCAAAGTTACAAGATCACATTGATGTTTTTAGTAGGATGTCATTAGAAGCATTAGTAAATTCTTTTGTTGCCAACTCAAATTCATCTATTCTGCTGCATGAAGAAGCTTCCCAACAATTGTGTGATCAAAGGATGCAATTAGCTAAGATTGTTGAGGAGACTCATGAGTTCATGTTGGCCTATACAATTAACCATGGAGATAAAAGATACTATGAGGGACTCTGCACAATGGCAAGAGAGGTATTCAATTTTACTCTATGTGCTAATAATTCTAATTTCTCTTTGTCACATGATTTTTTAGGTTTCTATCAATTCTTGGAGAACAATGGTCCAAATGATGATGTGTTGAGCTTAAAATGCTTGAAGGAGATGGATTTTTTAATGCTACATCATACGAAACCCTTGGAGTATGCTAATAAATTCTACTCTTCACTCCATTCAAAGGGAGGTAACTTGGTATTTGTAGATGTGGTGCAAAGTATGAATTTCTTGATCCTATCTTTAAGAACTCAATTACTAAGTTTAAAGGGGAATTTTCATTGTGACAAATCTTTTGAAGGTTTAATTGGTGATGGCAAGATTGACGCATTCTTGAGATACTATGTGCACTCATATGTTGAAAATAATATTTGTGTGTCTAAAGAGATGTTAGAAAATGAGGTTTATAAATTTTGCTTTGCTGAGAACAATTGTTTTTATGAACATTACTTTTTTCAAAAACCTCTCTTTTTTTCTACATTCATTATCCCTATCTTTTACTTTAAACTTTAATTTTTTTTACAAAAATTTGATGAGAAAGCACGATAAGTGGAAAGAGTTTGTATCTTTATTTTGAGTTTGGTTTTGTTTAAGTTGTTGGGTGTTTTTTTGTCCCCCAAATAAGGAAAATATTTTCCATCTTAAGTGTGGGGGAGTGAGTCGTGTCTTTATTTGTGTTGTTAGGATTATTATTATTATTTTTCTTTAATTTGTTTTCTTTTATTTAGGTGGGTATTTATTTTTATATTATTTTCCTTGTGACTTTATTTGTGTTTTCTTTTGTAGGTAGGAATAAAGTCCTCTTGGACAAGCTCTTCTATTCTTCTCCAAGTTTTAATATTTATTGGAGCATTATTGCATTTGGGGAGTATTAATTAACTTTCTACCTCATTTATCATTTTTGGTCTCTTTGAAGATGCTTTCTTGTGTTTATTTTTGGCCAATAAGGACATTGTCCAATTTAAATATGGAGGAGTGGTTTGGTGATATTCTTTGTCAAAATTTTTGTCAATCATCTTGGTGTTTTCTTGGTATTGAGCTACTTTGAAAAAATTTTGAAATTTGAAAAATAATTTTGTTGCAATTTCCTTGAAAATTTTGAAAATTTAAAAGTTTGGAAATTTTGGAGCTAAATTGAGCTTATAATGAAGTTATGATTTTCTTTTTGACTTTAGATATGGATTTGTCATTCATTATGGTTGATTTTATTTAAAAAAGGTAAATTTGTGTATTAAGTTGGATTTTGCTAAGTCTTGAGAATTTAAGTCAACGTTAGTTATATTTGGTATTTGAGTTTTGTTTTATTCTTTGAGTTTGAATATGTATGATATGATGAAATATGGGAAGAGTTGTTGATTAGTTCTTGTATTATAGTTTTAAAGTTTGCTTGACTTTGAGTTGTGAATAAGGAATGTGAGGAAATAAAAAGAAAATTGAGTGAAAAGAAAAAAATGTGAGTTGAAAAAAACTTAGCTTTCATCTTTAAAAAAAAAAAAAAAGAAACAAATGACCTTTTGCTAAAAAGGGTGTTAATATGGGGAGAATTAACAAGTATTGTTTGGTGCACTCTCTTGAGGCTATCCCAAGGCAAAAAGGCAAGATAAAAAGAAAATTGTTGAAAAATGATAATGACTATAAGGGGGCAAATACGGTGTGTGAAGAGAAATCCATTTACTTGAGGCTATCGATTCCCTAAGTCATTGAAAAGAAAAAAGTGGAGTGTTTTCCTTATTTCATTAACTTGAGTGGTGTAAATTTGAGTTTATAATTCTGGAATTGGTTAAATGGCTTGACTTGTATGATTTTATGTTATCTATGTTTTTGCTTTAGGAATAGGATGCTTTTCTTGTACTAGATATAATCTTATTTAACTTAACTTTGATGGCTTTGGAATTGTTTGATTTAATACATGAGTTTACAAGTTTTTGAAAGGGTTAAATGAATGACGAATTTATATTTAAGGTTGGAAGAAGGTTTTGTCTTCATTATGGACGAATTTGCTAAGGAAAAATTTACTAAATTATTTTGTCTTGTTCTAAATGCTTAGTTTCTAATTCTTGTTTGCTTGAGGATAAGCAAAGCTTAAGTGTGGTGGAATATGATGGGGGCTAAATTTACTTATATTTTTCTAGTTATTTGAGAAAATTTTGTGATACTTTTGACGTAATAACTAGTCATATTTCTTCCTATTTGATATTTTACTTTTGAAAAAATATTTTGATGATTTTATACAGACTATAATAAAAAGTAAAGCAAAACTGTCCGGCGCACAGAGCACAGCCAGCGTCGGCTATGATGAGCACAACCGACACGGCCCTTTATTGGGAAAATGGTGCTGGCACAGAGGCACGACCAGTGCTTGCACTGACCTAAGGTGACGAATTTCCTTTTCTAAATAAATTTTGGCAATTTCAGTTGGATTCTTTTGGAAACTCTTTCAACCACGGAAAAGGACTCTTGTAGGCACTTTTTGGGAATTAGAACTCCTATAAATATAAGAGAATAACATTGTACTAAGAAGTTTTCAATTCTTCAATATAATATCTTTAGAAAGCTCCTAAAGAAACCCCAAGGTTTGGGAGGATCAAGGAGAATTATTGGAGAAGAAGAGGAGGTTATTCAAGAATGTTTCAAGGAAGAAGAAGAAGACTTACTTATCTATGAGTGGTTTCTTTTTCTCTTCTTCGTAATATATTGGCAATTTGAGATTAATGTTTTAATTATTTTTAGAAGATATTCTTTTGGATTCATGATTTTGTATTGATTTTAGTTCTTTGATCAATTGATTATTGTTCTTGGTATTTGATTGCTTGTTTTAATTAAGGAATTGATTGATTGATTCTTCTTGTTAACTTGCTTGCAAAAGAGGTTGATAGTGGTTTCAATTTAATTATTCACATTTGTTATCTCTTAACTTGCTTGTAAAAGTGGTTAATTGTGAAGAACTTGAGTAATCAAAGATTAGTTGATGATTGTTAAAATATAGAGTTATTGGCTAATTTCATACTTTAAATCTCCTAGAATATAGAGATTTGTGTGAGGATTGATTTTAACGCATCTTTTGGGTAAATTGGTTGGGAGGGAATATATTCACTAATTTAACTAGAAGATAGTAATTCCATGGATTGCAAACCAAGTGAGTCTACTTTAATCTTTCATGATGCTAAGATAATAGTTAATTGAGAGAATTGCTAGTCAATTATTATTGTGTATTCAAGGATTTCTATCTATTAAATGTCTTTTCTCCTTGTTATCACTCCTTGATTATCGTTGTAACTTTTCTTGTGTGACTGAATTTTCTCTAGTATATTAAGTTAGTAAGTTATTTACTTATATTTCTCTATTCTATTGGCTAAAAAATAAAGATTTGGATAAAGTAAGGTGGGAGCCTAAGTTCTTGTAGATTCGATACTTACTATTCCCTATACTATATAATGGGAATACTTGCTCGTATGTGTGGTTTTAGTAGTTAGCATTTTAATTAAAACTCGATTGATTGTGGGCTTTGTCGGTAATATGTTTTTACACTAAAAAACACGCATCATAATTTAATTTCTAAAATTTAATTTTAGTAATTAATATATTTTCTAAAATATTAAATATTAAATTTATTTTATTCTATTTTTCCAAAATAGAGATTTTGGAATTATATAATATGTTTAATTTTGCTTTAAGCATGAAATTAGCATGGTTTGGTTATGGAATATGGACCTAATTGAATTGTTCTTGCATTTTATTGCTTTGGTTTTGAATTAAATAGGGCTTGTGTGTCTTACCTTCTCTATTTTTCTTGTGTAATACCTCTTCTCATCTAACTCCTCTCGAATGTAACTTGAGATTTTTTTTTATTTGAATATTATGTAATTAGATTACACAGGTTAGATATAATAGAATTTATTAGAAGTTAAGGAGAAGATGCTCAAGACAAAAAAGGAGGATGGCATGACTTTCTTCTTATATCTTGCATGAACACTTAGAATCGGCCAAATTAATGTCCTTTGTGGCTCAAGGAAATTAATATAGTAAAGTCCATAAATAAATCACGCTATTATTTTGCTATGTATGAATATGATGATATTTAGCATACAATATATGAGACACAAATATCACAAATTCCTCAATTAAAATTAAATCTAATGCCTTCCATTAATATACTAAGATCAAGAGTCTTTTTTCGAGACCAGGTTGTTGGGCTAGCTCAAGCCTACTTGACATTGGGCATGTTTGTAATAACTTGTATTTTAATCTTTTGCTAGCTACTACTTTGAATTGAATGAGCATTTGTATCAGTGGCCAGAATAAAAGATGATCATTGTAATGAGAAGAATATTTTGGTGCAATAAAAATATGCAGGGACCTAGATGTAATTTTGGATTTGTTCTTCTCGTACCCTAAATTTTTAGAAGGCTACTACTTTTAATAAAATAAGAGGTTGGGGGTACACTTAGAATGAAAATTGATCAGTGCAATGAGACGAGCGTTTCGGTATAAATTAGGCTATTCAGGGTTCCAAGGGCATTTTCATAATTTTGACTATGAATTTTACAAGGTTGAGAATGAATTGAAGATTTTGAAAGTCAACATTGAATTCAGTGGAATTTATAGGATTTATTGGTGAAATAAAATATTTTTCCAATACGGATCCGAATTTTGGTCATTTTTGAGAAAAATTAAAAATGCGGTCGAAAATTTAGACATGTGGCTTCATGTGATTGGTGGCCAAGGACATGTGTCAAACCATGAGAGGATGCATGGAATATTCATGCATGAAAACTTCCTAAATAAGTTTTGTGAAATAATTAAGAAAAAATGTAGAAAAATAAAGGTGCGACAAGTGTAAAATGGGCCACAATGAATTTATTGAAATAAAATTTCATTGGTCTTTAACTTGATCTGAATGGTGGTGGATTAAGGGGGAGGACCGGCCAAAAGCATAAAAGAAGAAGGAAGGAAGAAATAAGGAAGAAAAGAAAAGGAAAATCAAGGAAAATTAGAAAAAGGAGAGAGAAAGAAAGAAATATGTGTGTTCTTGAAGCAAAATCAAGCTAAAAGATCCCACATACAAGGTAAAATCCTATGCTTGAAGAATTAAAGTCATAGATTTCATTACGGTGATTATTTTGGTATGAGTTTTAACATAAAAACATGAGGTTTATGGTTATGATTTGGATTAAATGTGTACTATGTGAACCTTTATGTGTACAAGTGTGTGTGATGGTTGGATGAACGCTTTATATGCTATGTTTTATGTGGTGAATGAAGGTATTTGATTGGTGATTTAAGGGGTTATCCATGGTTAATGAGAAAAGTGGTGAAATTGGAAGAAATGGAAGCTTTAATGGAAAGGAAATAAACTATAGCTATTTTAATTCATGTAGGTGACTATATAGCGTTCAAAGCATGAATTTGGTAACTTGTTGGGTCTGAAAACATGAAGAATTGAAGGTGTTTTGATGGGGAATAAGGTGGATTAAGGGTTGTATAGATGCTATAAATAAAGGAGAACAAAATGGTAATATTATTTTGTGAAAATGAATTAAAGAAATGAAAATGCTAGGATCGTTTTGCCCTAGTAAATTTTGGACGAAGTTGAGGATGGGGAAATGAATCCTATAGCAATATAGTTGAAGGTCTAATAAGCATGATATAAAATGGAGCCTGATTGGAGTTGTAGCTCAAACATTATGCACAAAATAAAATGGTGTGTTAAACGGGAAAAATGTAAAATTTAGGTTTTAAAGGAAATAAACTCAAAGGAGTTATTTGCATGACTTTGGGAATAAAAATGATGAAGAACATAAAGAAAACTTCAATTTCATGAAAAGAGGAAATATAAAAATAATAAATGAAGAAATCGGATATACAATATATGTATATATACATGTTTTGTACAAAGAAAAAAAATAAAGAAATAGGAAATAAGTGATTTCCTTACATTTGTATTGCCTAAGTGTTAGTTTAAACCTCGGCAAAATGAACTAAACATGAAACAACGTTTAATGTAGGTTATTTGCATTAAACGGTCGGCAACAGGTTAGATACGAGCATATAAGGTGAGTCCCACTAGATTTCCAAACTTTTAAATGCTAGTCTATTTTACTTTTCATGGAATAACACATTACATACTATTTTGGAATCCCTTATTTGATTTAAGGTTTTTCTGAGCAAGAAAATAGTATTTTGCCATATTAAATTGGCATTGCTGGAATGGTATGGTACTTGTTAGCATTTACCAATCCAGAAATGCACAGTTGAGTGCTATAGGCCTATGTCCTTAGTACAATAAGACTGTGATATCGAAGGCGAAGCCTTTTGAGCTTTGCATGCAGGCGGACTTTCTATTGATAGAAGTGTCTGCATTTTGGAAATTGGGGCAATGACTATGAAATGAAGCACAATTTTTCCAAATATGATTGAAATTGAAACAAACTCCCTCCTAGTAAATGGTAGAGTTGTTTTCAGTGAAAATTATAATATTTTTCCCGTGATGAAATTTTGAAATAAAATTTAAAAAATACTTGTGTCGATTTGTTTATAAAGCACTAGCATACACTTGGGACTTACTGGGTGATTTTGACTCATATGTGTCTTTTATCTTATTTTAGGACCCAGAGCTGAGCAGTTGTGTGAATATGGGTGATACCACAGTATAGGTCTAAATACTTCCTCTTTTGCATATGTATATTACATTATTGATATAGTACTAATAGCCGGATGTATTTGACCTCATTTTTATGTATTACATTATATCCGTATGGTTTTGTTATATTAGTTTGGGTTTTATTTACTTATCAGTTATTATCATTATAAAGACCCCTTGTCCAAGCAATTGGACAGGGTATATAGTATGCTTCCGTTGCTATTTGTGGTAGGGGTGTTACAATGTTCGAGCTATGGAATTAAAATTCTTGATTAATGGGTTAGGTTTAACTAGTTTCTTTATCTTGATTAGGCTAACTCAAGCATAAAGAAAACTAGAGGCAAGATTGGGTTAGCTTAAAGGCTTTAAGATTAAAAGTTGTTAATCACCCAATGATTCGGTAATTACATTCGATGTAATTGGTATTAGATACCTATCATTTAACTTAAAGATGGCTTATTGGGTAAACCCAAGGTCATTCTTGAGGAATTTGGATATCGGTCCACTAGAAAAGCTTCCAACGGGTTTTCCTGAATCAATAGTAAGGGCTATTGGTTTGAGTAAAGTAGTGGAATAATTATGCATTTTTATTAAAGACCTTATTATTTGCATACCATGTGCATATACATTTAGCTAATTATTCTATCTTCACATCTAGGTCATCTACATTATGTCGACCAACCTAAACCTACGTATTATCTTAGAAATCAACAAACTTACCGAATCAAACTTTCTCGACAGGTATAGAAACTTAAGAATTATTTTCAAGTTGGAAAAGTTGCTCTACGTGCTAGAGGCTCCTATTCTGGCACCACTAGCTTAAGATGCTCATGTTGATAAGCATGATGTCCACAAAAAGCACAAAGAGGAAGTGGCACAATATCCTGTGTGATTTGGCATTAATGACCCCTAAACTACAAAAACGGCACGAGTATATGGATGCTTATTTTATTATATATTACATATTCGAGTGATATTTGATGTCCAAGCCAGAATGAAGAGATATAATACCTTAAAACAACTATTTCGTTCTAAGATGGCTGAGGGTACTTCTGTGGTCACTCATGGGCTAAAGATGTTGGACTTAATTGAGAAGTTTGGGTCTCTTATGTTCATAATGGATAATGAATTAAGTATTGACTTAATTTTGCAATCCTTGCTAAGCAATTTTTCATAATTTGTGATTAACTTCTAGATAAATAAAATTAAGTCTACTATACTTGAGCTGATTAATCTTCTCAAGATTGTAGAATCCTCTATAAAGAAGGAAACCAACGCAGTCATGATGGTAGAATCTTCCTCTTCTAAGAAGAAAATTCCTAAGAAAAAGAAGAAGAAGGCTCACACTAAACCCAAAAGTGGTGTGAAGAAGAAGGATACAACCACCAAAGGCCCATGTCATCACTGTGGAAAGATGGCTATTGGAAGTGCAACTGCAAAGCCTACTTGGAGACTGTTATGGAAAAGAAGGAGAAGGAGAAGCTTGCAGGTACTTCTATTGCTACTCGTAGTATATTTATGATTGAGACTAAAACTGTCTTTAGAAATGAGATACGGGTATTGGATATTGGATGTGGATCTCATTTATGCAATAACTTGCAGGGACTAAAGGATAATAGAAGGCTTGAGAATGGCGATGTGGACCTATGTACTGCAAATGGAGTAAAGGTTGCTGCACTTATTATGGGGACTTATGAGTTACACTTGCCTTCTAGATTAGTTTTAGAACTACAAAACTATTTTTATGTACCAATTTTATTGAAAAAAATTGTCCTAGTTGCGTGTTTGGACTTGTCTAAATTTCATTTAATTTTTAAGAATATATATTGTTCTTTTTTATTGAACGATATTCATTATAGTTCTGCAACTTTGGTTAATAGTTTATATGTTCTACATATGGATAATCTAATTCTTAATATAAACAATAAGAAACCAAGAAAAAATAACTTAATCTTATCTTTCATTTAGGCCATATAGATGAGAATCATATTTCTAAGTTACATAGGCTTGGTGACATAGGGTCATTTGATTATGAATTATATGTCATATGCGAATCTTGTCTACTGGGTAAAATGGCTAAAACTCCTTTTTTGGAAAAGGAGAAAGGGCCAAAGAGTTATTAGAACTTATACATATTGATCTATGTGGCCTAATGTCTATACAAGCAAGAGGAGGTTATTACTATTTCATAATTTTATCAATGATTTTTCACGATATGGGTATTTGAATTTAATGAAATACAAATCTGAGACCTTTGATAAGTTCAAAGACTTCAGAATAAAGTAAAGAAATAACTTGGAAAAAGTATCAAGACTCTAAGATTCGATCGAGGAGGTGAATACTTAAGCCCAAAGTTTCAGAGTTATCTTAGAAATAATAAGATATTATCTCAATGCACTCTACCATATACACCTTAACATAACGGTGTATTTAAGAGAAGGAATTGAACTCTTCTAGATAAGGTACAAACCATGATGTCTTATGCAAACTTACCAAAATTGTTTTGGGGGTACACACTAGAGACCGCTATTTATATTCTAAATAGAGTTCCGTCAAAAATGGTTGACACTACTTCATTTGAGGTATTGTTTAGTAAGAAACAAAAGTTATCTTACTTGAGAGTATGGGGTTGCCCTGCCTTTGTTAAAATGCCATAGCTAAACAAACTTAACAGTAAGTCTAACAAGTGTTTGTTTGTGAGATATCCGAAAGAATCTTTTGGGAATTACTTCTACCTTCTCTCTGAAACTAAAGTGTTTGTTTCGAAGCATGTGATCTTCTTAGAGAAAGATTACATGGTCAAAGGGGATAGTGGGAGTAAAATTAAACTTAGTAAAGTGCAAGAAGAATAAGAAAACAAGGATCGACAGTCTAATCCCGCATCTATTGAGAGAATAGATGAACCTTTGACTACATAAGAACCTCGTAGGTCGAGTAGGATACATATGGCAGTTGAGAGATATGGATTTCTTATAAGTGACTACAATGATGTATTACTTATAGATGAAGATGAGCTTACTACTTATAAGAAAGTTTTGAATAGTTCAGAATCTGACAAATGGATTGAAGTCATGAAGTCAGACATATTCCATGTATGACAATCAAGTATGAATCTTGGTTGATCCACCTAACGGAATTAAACCTATTGGGTGCAAATGGGTTTTTAAGAAGAAAACTAACTTTGATGGTAATGTAGTTACCTGTAAAGCACGACTGGCTACTAAGAGTTATCGTTAACAATATGGTATTGACTATGACGAAACCTTCTCACTAGTTACTATGTTGAAATCTATTAGGATACTGCTAGCAATTGTTGCTCATTATAACTCTGAGGTTTGGAAAATAGATGTGAAAATAACTTTCCTAAATAAAAATATAACTGTGAAAGTGTATATAACATAACCAGAGGGTTTCATATCCAATGATAGCACAAAAGTGTTTAAACTGCAAAGGTCCATTTATAGACTTAAGCAAGCTTCTAGGAGTTGGAACATCTATTTTAATGAAACAATCAAAGTGTTTGGTTTTATTCAAATTATGGATGAACCTTGTGTATACAAGAAAATCAGTGGGAGTGCATTCATTTTCTTATTGCTTTGTGTAGATGATATATTGCTAATAGGAAACGATGTACCTGCCATTCAATCAATAAAAGTTTGGTTACATAAGAAATTCTTGATGTGTTCGGACTTGGATATAAAAATCATACAAAACTAAGCACATTCTCAATCAAGTTTAAATTAAAACGTTCAACCCAAATCATACATATGAGCAAGCGTACTCTTCATTAACCGAGCATAGGATTCAAATGAGTGTCGATCCTCCAAAAACAAGTAGACATTAATTACATTTCTTTCATTGTTTAACCAACTTAATAAAGTGAAAAATAAAGAAAAACAAAATAAAAGAAAATAAAAATAAAATATATATATATATCAAAGATGGAGAAGTATGTAATTCAAACCATTGTTTAAACAAACATGATCTTAAAGGACTTAATCGTTATCATAATTAATCATTCTCTCGGCATCATGAAGGATTAAGATAGACTCATTTCTTTTTCAATCCATGAAATCACTATCTTCTAGATAAATTAGAATCACTTGGTCTCGTCTCAACTAATTCACCTAAGAGATGCATTAAACACAATCCTTGATTAAATTCTCTTGGTCTCGGCGAATTTATAACATGAAATTAACCAATGAATCTTTTGTCTCGGCAAACATCAATTAACCTTTAATTACCCAATCCTCATCAATTAACCCCCTTGGTCTTGGCCAGTTACTTGACAACAAATATGAAATTAATCAATCGAAACCACCATCAACCCCCTTGGTCTTAGTGAGTTAATAGGAAGAACCAATCAACTAACCTCGTAATAAGCACAAGTAATTAAATACAAGAAAAATAATCAATCAATCAAAAGATCAAATACTCTAAATATTATGAATATCTACAACAATGTCAAAGTACAATAAAGAAATTAACATATCATTGTTCAAGAAAAAGAAAATAAAGTAAAAGAAAACACTTATAGATAAGCCTCTTTCTTCTTTTTTTGAAGACCTTCTTACACAATCCTCCTTGAACTTGAAGAATTTCTCCTTTGATTGAGTGGTTTTCTATGATGATCAATGAATTCCCCCATTTTCCTTGTTTTTTCCATCTATTTATAGGCTTAGGAAGTGCCTAAACTCGTAGGTACAAAGTTCTTGGCCGAGTAGAAGTTGGAAGATACTAAAACTCCTTAGATTATCAAAAACTGCGTAAAAAAATCACAACACCGCCTTGGCTTAAGGGCATAGCCGGCGCCGCCTTGACTCTTGGAGTCGGCATCGGTTGTGTTCTGCTTCTCCACTTGTTCGCCGATTTTTCTTCGAATTTTGCACAATGTGTTCTAGAATGCAGCTGGCGCCGGTTCCAGCTTCACAGTCAGTGCCACCGTGGCTCTGTTCTGCTCTGTTTCAACAATTTTTCGTCTCTTCGAAGTTCGTTTCAACAGTGCATGGCCGGCACCGGTTCTAGGGCCATAGCCAGCGCCGCCTCTCCTCTGTTTTGCGACATTTTTGTTTCGTTTTACCCTAAAAATCTAAAATAGAGAACAAAATACCTTTCTAAGCGTAAAATCTCAAATATGAAAGAATATGACTAGTTATTGAACAAAATGTATTACAAATGAATCTCAAATAACTAGGAAAAACATGACTAATTTAGCCCATATCATATTCCCCCACACTAAACTCTTTGCTTGTCCTCAAGCAAAGTATCAAGAACAAGTAAGAAAATGCAAGGTTTAACAAATCACTCAATCAATTTCAAAACAACATCTTCAATACTTTCTTCATTCAAGAACATAAAACATATGATACTAAATCTTTCATAACCAATGCAAGACTTGTGTTAGTAATAAATGACTTAGAGAACCATCTCAATACTTCACAATATCCTTAAACCATTGGAAAGAATTTAGTTCGAAAAGAATATGCATTCTATAGGCTTACTTTTCATACACCCTCTCCACTAATTCGAGACATATCATGATTCTACTTAGATCAAGTAGGACTTTTATGCTTGTAATATAAGGCTAAAGGCTTGTAATGTAACTTATCAAACAAAGGATATAGGAGAATTAAAAGTCAAAGAAAAACTGAGAGTTAGCAAGAAAAAGGTAAACAAATTGAATCAATAATTTCCAACTCTTCTTGCTCTCATATTCCAAAAATCAAACAAACCATAACCTTATATAGCAATTACAACTCCACTCAAGCAAATCCTGCATTTTTTCTCTTTTTCTTTCAACTCTTCTTTTCAACAACTCTTTTTTATTGCTTTCACAAGATCACTCAAAATTTCTAACAATAGTGTCAAGTACTTTATATGAACTTTAACTCTTTTGTTTTTAGCTCAATCACCATTCCTTTTGTGATATTTTCTTTCTTCCTTCCATTCGATAAATCTTTTCTCTTCTCTTTCTTTTTTTTTCTTTTTCAACTCCTTTTTTTTCTCACTTTTACTGCTGCTCTTCTTTTCTTTTCTTGTTTTTAATCTCTCTTTTCTCGCAGCTATTTGTTTTCTTCCCTTTTTCTTTCCAGCTCAACTTGTTATTGATCCATGACTGAAAGTAATAAGTCATGATCTTTATCCCAACATTCTTCCTCAACATTCTCATACATATACTTTCATCCATCAAGAGTATAAAGATTTGGAAAATCATTCAAACTCTTATAAACAAGCAATGGACAAAATCTTGTGATGGGTTTTAAAGAAAGAAATTAATAATTTAGGCTCAAAATAGGCACTAGGGATAATATAACAATAGGTAGGCTTGAAAATCTCAAACTATCCAAAGAAGGCCTATTACCGTCATCCCTAAGTTAAACCATGATTGTCTTTCTTATTTCGCCTCTAGAAGTATTCAAGTAAGTTCTAGAATGCTCCATGATTTTTAGTAGAAAAACAGGTTTAAGAATAATGCAAAGCATTTGATCACTAACTACTTCGTCCAATGTGAGTACAAAAAGTAATGCATAAGCAAAAAATGATCTAGAACATATGCTTTATAATCTATCATAAAGATATGCATTAAAAATATAGCTTGAAATCTCCAAAAAATCAGAAAAATTTGAAAAATTTTCACTCAAAATTTGCTCCTAAGAAGGTTAAAGAATATGTATAGAAGACTTGTTAATCAAATCACTCCCCTATACTTAAATTGAACATTGTCCTCAATGGCCAAATAAATATAACAAGAACAACTAATACCATGGGACCAAAAATATAAAGGAGAAGAGATAAGAAAAATAAACTTCCATTCGGTTGGCAATGTGCTGTACAAGAGTGGAATGCTTGAAGAATGAGGCATTCCAAAGTACCTAAAAAGAACAATATAAAGGAAAACACACCAAAGCATAAAAACTAGAAAAGGAAAATAAATAAAAAACAAAAGAATGAAAATAGTACAAACAAAAATAACCGCCTCTTGAGAAACCAAAAAGTCCTATGCGGTAGCGTAAAAAAAGTATCTCCACCTGCTCGGGGTTGGGAAGTCCTTCCCCCATATAGCATTTCACATGATTGCCATTGACTTTGAAAGTGCCTCGAGTGGAGTGAGCAATTTCGAGGGTGCCAAAAGGGAATATCTTGCTTATCGTGAATGGTCCCGACCATCGTGATTTCAATTTACCCGAAAAGAGTTTTAAGCGAGAATTGAATAGCAACACCTGATTGCCCTTCTCCTATCCGTGTTGATGAGTAATATGCTGATCATGTCACTTTTTGACCTTCTCTTTATAGTGCATTGAATTATCATAAGCGTTTGCTCGCAATTCTTCCAAGGCAGTGAGTTGAAGCAATCTAGACTTCCCTGCCGACTTAAGATCAAGATTAACAAATTTAATAGCCCAATACGCCTTATGCTCAATCTTGACAGGTAAATGGCAAGCTTTCCCGTAGACTATGTGAAACCCCGGTCAAAACCAACCTTAGAGTAAGGGGGTTGGGATGCATATCATACTTTATTTCATAATTAAATACATTTTCACATGATTTCTATGTGCTTTGGATTTGATTTTTATTGTCTTGAAGTCTTGTTGGTGAGTATTGTGTGAGAGGGGCAAAATGGTAATTTTTGCCCGAGGTGAAAATAGGGAGATAGATTGTGGATTGAATAGAAAATAATTTTTCTAGTGGAAATAGCAACAAGAGTTGTTGTGGTTTAGTGGTTAGAGCTTTGGAATTTATTCTTGAGGTCTTGAGTTCAAAGTCCATTATAGAAGCTTTAACTTGATTAAATTTTATTTTTGCTTGGGAATGAATGGTTTCGGCCTTAAGGGCCTAGATCAATGTGGTGATGATGTCCTAGGAGAGACATGTTAGGAGTATTCTCATTCCACTCCTTTGCCTACTCGAAATTCCCAAAGGGAATTCTTGTTCCCTTGATCTTTGGTTTTCCTTAGCTTTCAACTCCTTAGTTTGATCAAGATGTTCTAGCCTTTTTCTTTCCAGAAAATTTAGTAAAGTGCTGAGGTCTTTTAGGATCAAAATGTCTTGGTAAAAGACTTCTTATGGCCTGGAAAATATGGAAGAGTTGTGGGAAATTCTAAGAGGAAAATCCCTCTAGTGAGCTTGCTGAAATTTCATCCTAAACTAGTTCATCTTCTTTCATGGAATGAGTTGAAATTTTTCAGCTTGTTGTACCTTCAAAATGTCGAGCTTCTTAGCTAACATTCCCTCCCAAATGCTTCCAGAAAAATGGCCTTAAGTTCAGCTTGAAACATGAATTATTTCTGCCATTTTCGGACTGCTCAAGGGCTGTACAAAACCAGTGAAAAATTCTGGGCAAATCGCTACCTTAGAGGCTCAAAACCGAACTATTTTCTTCCAGATTTTGTGCAGCACCTTAGCCATGTTTTTCCTCCATGAAGAAGGCTGGAAACCAGCCTTGAATACCCCTAAAACCCCCCTTCAAACTCACTGCAACTCGGATGGAAGTAGCAGACGAAATTCTACCCAGAAAATTTTTGTGCAGCGAAATTCTGGGCAATCAAATGTCCAGCTTTGTTTCCTATTTTTCTTCCTGCCAAAACACCAGCCCTAATCTGTCAAAACCTCCCTTAAACCACCTTTAACAGAGCTCCAATATTTCCCCCAAGCTTCTGGACGAAAGGCAGCAATGGCTGTCCGAAAATCTCTCCAACAAATCCCTGCAATGTAGCTTGATTACTTTCCAAAATTCCAGCCATCTTATTTAGCAGCCTTCCATGATATCTTGCTCAATTGACCAGACTTCTTCTTCATCATTGTGCCCCTTGGTTTCGGCCATCATAAGCCTTATTGAACCAGCTTTAATTCCTCAGAAAAGCCACACAACCAGTCGGCCATAGGAGACTTCAAAGATGTCCAAACAATCAAGATATTCTTAGAATATTTAGTTTCCAAATTCACTCCCTAAAAATATTCTTCAAGGATTGTAACAACTAACCTTTCCCTTTCCCTCTCAAATCAGAGAAAACATCCTCCTAAACCCTATAGACTTTCAGCAGCCCTAATTCCACATAATTTCGGCAGCTACAACATCTATTCTCTCGATTTTTCCTTCAGCCACCAAGAACACACACTACACCAAGAACACCTACTTCTTCTCTACACCTAATACCCCTCCAAACCATCTCAAAACCCCATGAAAATCCCAAGATTTAGTCTACTCAATGCTGTGAATCCATCAACACCATTATTAACATCAAACTCCTCAAAACATCTTGCTTCTTCGGATAAAAAAGCAGAAATTTCTGTGAAGAACAAGAACAAACTTCAAGGTAAATTCACTCTATCAACTTTATCCTCTTCAAACTTAATCTCTAGTGGGAACCTATATGAATAACCATGCTAATGATTTCTTCTTCTTCTTCTTCTTCTTCTTCTTCTTCTTCTTCTTCTTCTTCTTCTTCTTCTTCTTCTTCTTCTTCTCTCTCTCTCTCTCTCTCTCTCTCTCTCTCATGGCCGAAATAACTCTTCTTTGGCCGGATGACTTCTCCTTCCATGATCTTGTTCTCGCCATCTTTCTTGGACAAGGTTAGCCATTTAGGAGTTGAGATCTACTCTAAACTCCTTCAAAGCATCCATCAACCAAGTAAGTACCTTCAATCATTCTTTTAAACTCTAGAATCATGTCTCTAGGATGATGTTGGTAAAAGATGAATGGCAATAGGATTGAGTATGTGTTGTTGATGATTGAAGCATGAGTACATGCATGATTGTGAAGGAGATTTATGCATGGAAGGATTATATTGGTTGGTTGTATGTGAAATTGAGTTTAAAGCATGTCATAGGTAGTATGTGTGATGAAGTATGCTAGAGATTATGTCACATTTGGTAAATAAGAGTTATATGCATGACTAGAATATTGAAGCTATGATCATGTTTATGCTAGTAAAGGTTAAATCACGTCTTAATAAATTTAGATCTATGCCTATATGCAAGATTTGGATGATTTAATGAATTGAAGGATTGTATATGTTCTTGATTTAGGATGGCCATAGAAATTTGATCATGATCTAGCTGTCCCTAAAACTAATTTTCACTTTATGCATAAAATACTCAATAAAATATTATTGCTAGTATTTTCGAAAAACTCTAGGAAGGGTAGATTTGAAATTATTATATATAAAGGACATTTTAGTCAAATAAATAATAATTTTGCTAGAAAATAAAATAAATAAATATTATTTAAAATAAAGAGATCAATTAAAGCTTTATGAGAATGATTCATAATTAGTAAAATATTTACTAAATCAAAACCCTTAAGGATTTACTTATTATTTTCCAAGAAAGGCTTACTAAATTTAATTTCAACTAGTTTTGGCTATCAATTATTTTCTAACAACTAAACTATCATTAAATCACTATTTTGCCTAGTACCATCTATGACTCTTGATCAAATAAACTCTAAATCTTTCACAACAAGGTTTAAACTTTCAACTTATTAGAATTTATTTCCCAAATCATTGATTATTTTAAATAACAAATTAAACTTAGCTTATAAACCTATTTAGTCATTATTTTATCTTAAAGTTTGGGACACTAGGATCATGGTAGTAGTGAATTGAATTGATTTAAAATTGAGGAAGTGGTTTGTGACTTGAAATTGATTAAGATTTGTATTTACCCATGTGGGGTTAGGTCAGCTGTTCGAGACCTTGTTGTTGTGAGCAAGAATCAGGTAAGCTCTTGCATAAAACCTATCGATGTGAAATGTTTTCCTTATGGCAAGCTAAATATGAAGTGTATGAACACTCGTTTATTTGAAGGCAATTGAGGGTTGAATTTGATCTTATTTCCAATACTCAAATTATTCAAAAGTTACTGAGCAGATTTTCCAAACTTAAAACTCTTTCTAAAACTGATTGTTCCCAAAACTTTGGAAACCCTCAAATTACTATTTTCATGAAGAGCAATGCTTTATTCATTTTATCCCAAGTGGGAAATGTCGTTGAGTACTCAATAAGGGTGGACTACTAGGACTAGTCTTTGAAGGGTTAGGGTAAGTCTCTCAGCAGGTGGCCACCTCTAAGGGGTGAGTCTTTCCCGGATAAGATGTTAGTCCAGTGAGTCGTGCCGGTCTGAGCTAGCAGTTTGTTTTCAGTCAAGTGACTGTGCTTTGCCGGAATAGACACCCGGTTGTTGTTTGGGTATAGAGAAGGAGGAGTATTTTGCCCAGTAGGCCGATCACCTACTTTAGTCAGTCTGCACAAAGTGTCGGCATACTGACCATCCGGTTATGGAGCCCAACGTGTGGTAACCCATATCCCTTTCTTTCAAGTGGTTGATTTCTTTACTTATGTAATGTTAGATAAGCCAAAACGCCGCTCTTGCTTTTGACTAATGCTTATTGCTTGCCAATATTTCTCTTGTAAAGGTTTTACACTTTACATCCATGAACTGGTTTCACTAAACACCCAACGCACACACGGACTTACTGAGATTTTTGTCTCATCACCTTTTTATCATGATTTCAGGATGATCCTACTGTGGAGTTGAGTGGCTAGTAATATCTGCTTTGGAAGAAAATGTGTCTTTTGATTTTATGTATTGCTTTGGAGAGACGAGAGTGGATAATTTTATTTATGGTTTTTGTTTTGGAATTTCATGGATTTACTCTTGGAGTATATTGGGTTGTAATAAATTTTTAAGTTAAGTATAATTTTATTTTAGTAATTTTATTTGTGTGACCTAGTTATAAAGACCCCTTGTCCTTTGGACAGGGCGATATCCCCAGCCCTGGCGGGCCTAGGCTTCAGGGTGTTACAGACTAACCGAAAAGGAGTTATGCCAATTGGAGTTTTAAAAGCTATCCTATGTGCCCAAAGAGTATCGTCTAATTTTCGACTCCAATCTTTTCTAGTATGGTTAACAGTTTTTTCTAAGATTCTTTTGATTTCTCTATTAACCACTTTAACCTGTCCACTGGTTTGGGGGTGATAAGGGGTAGCAAACCTATGGTTCACTCCTAAATGTTAGAGAACTTTTTCCATTTGCGTTTTACAAAAATGAGTCCTCCTATCACTAATAAGTACCTTAGGCACACAAAAACGGGTGAAAAGTTTTTTTAGAAATTTTACCACAACCCTTGCATTATTAGTGGGTAAAGCTTGGGCCTCGACCCATTTAGAAACATAATCCACTGCCACCAAAATATATTTATTCCCCAAAGAACTAGGAAATGGTCCCATAAAGTCTATTCCCCAACAATCAAATATTTCACAAGTTTGAAAAATTTGTAATGGCATCCCATTAGATTTGGAAATGTTACCTGTACGTTGACACCTATTACAACTTTGGACAAACCTGTGGGCATCTTTGAACAATGTGGCCCAATAGAATCCGGAGTCGAGCACCTTTCGTGTAGTGTTGTTGGCTTAGTAGTGGCCTCCAGCAAGGCCTTCATGACAATGTCTAAGAATATCATCTCCTTCCCTAGAGTCCATGCATCTACGAATGATTTGGTTCGCACAACACTTAAACAAATACGGATCTTCCCAAAAGTAATGTCGTACTTCGGAGAGGAAAATTTTCTTTTGTTGCATTGTGAGGTCTTTTGGAGTAATTCCTGCAACTAAGTAGTTAGCAAAGTCAGCGAACTATAGGGTGGTTGGAATCTCACCTTCGATGAGTAAGAGTTGCTCATCCAAAAAAGCGTCATCAATGTCTTCTTCTATTAAGGACTCCAAATTTGGATTTTCCAATCTTGACAAGTGATCCGCAGCTATGTTTTCTGCACATTTTTTGTCCCTAATTTCCAAATCAAATTCCTGCAATAATAGACCCCATCTTATCAACCTTGGCTTGGAATCATATTTGGTTAGTAGGTACTTTAGGGCTAAATGGTCCATATAAACGATGACTTTGGACAGAATAAGATAAGAACAGAATTTATTAAAGGCAAACACTATGGCCAGCAATTCTTTCTCCGTTGTTGTGTAGTTTTCCTGTGCATTCGTTAAAGACTTGGTTGCATAGTATATAGGTTGGAAGTGCTTGTTCTACATTTGTCCCAATACTGCACCAACTGCAAAATCACTTGCATCACATATTAGTTCAAAAGGAAGAGACCAATCGGGTGCAATTAGAATAGGTGAATTAATCAACTTGTCCTTAAGTATGGTAAAAGCGTTGAGACATTTTTTTATCAAAATTAAACACAGTATCCTTTTCAAGTAAAGAAGTAAGAGGTTTTGAAATTTTTGAAAAGTCTAAGATGAACCTCCTGTAGAAACCTGCATGACCAAGAAAGCTTCTTATGGCTTTTACCGAAGTAGGGGGAGGTAGCTTCTCAATTGCTTCAATTTTTGCTCTATCAATCACAATACTCTTCCTTGAAATTTTATGCCCCAACACAATACCTTCTTGTACCATAAAGTGGCACTTTTCCCATTTAAGTATGAGGTTAGTCTCTTCACATCTTGCTAGTACCTTTTCAAGATTAGATAAGCACAAGTCAAATAAATCACCAAAAACTGAGAAATCATCCATAAATACCTCCATGATATCTCCCACGAGTCCTTCAAATATAGCTAATGCACCTTTGGAATGTTCCAGGACCATTACAAAGACCAAATGGCATCCTACGATATGCAAAAGTACCATATAGACACGTAAAAGTGGTTTTTTCTTGGTCCTCAGGAGCTATGGGTATTTATAGGTAGCCAGAAAATCCATATAAGAAATAATAATACTTATGTCCGGCTGAACATTTGGTCAATAAAAGGTAGAGGGAAGTGATCTTTTCTAGTAGCTTTGTTTAGCATCCTATAATTTATGCAAAACCTCCAACCCGTGACCAATCTCATAGGAACTAACTCATTTTTATCATTGGGACTCATCGTCATTCCTCCCTTCTTTAGTACCACTTGAGTAGGACTCACCCAAATACTATCAGAAATAAGGTAAATGATGCCTGAATCTAACAGCTTAACCACCTCACCTTTTACCACTTCACTCATATGTGGGTTCAACCTACGTTGGGGTTGTACTATGGGGTTTACACCTTCTTCCATCAAGATCTTGTGCGTACAAAAGGATGGACTAATGCTTTTAATATCAGTGATCTTTCAAGTTATCACTTCCTTATATTTTTCCAACATACTTACCAGCTTGGTCTTTTGTTCAGGATCAAGATCTTTGGCAATGATGACAAGAAACTTACGTTTTTTAGCCAAGAACACATATTCCAAATGCTCGGGTAGGTCTTTTAAGTCTAATTTGGGAGGATCTTCAATAGATGATTCCATTCTCCTTAAATTGCTTTTCTCTTTTTCCAACTTCTGCATCCCATCCTCATTGTGAAATTCCTCCAAATATGCCATGGATGTTTCCATCCTTTCCTCCTCAATAGATTCCTGCTTCAACTCAAAAATTGGTTCGTCAAGAATATCAACTCTTAGACAAGAATCATCAGAAGACACAGGGTGTTGCATACTCTTGTGGATTTGAATGACTACTTCCTCATCCCCAACCCTATGTGTCAACCTTCCCCCATGAACATCAATTAATGCTTTTGCTGTAGCTAGGAAGGGTCTACCTAAGATTAAAGGAACTTTGGAATTTTCATCCATGTCAGGAATAACAAAATCCACTGAAAATATGAATTTATCAACTTTCACCAACACATCTTCTATTATGCCCCTAGGATATTTGATAGATCTATCCGCGAGTTGAATACTCATCCAAGTGGGCTGTGGTTCTCCTAGGCCTAGCCTTTTGAATGTTTTATATGGTAATAAATTAATGCTAGCACCTAGGTCAGCTAATGCATTACAGACATAAAGAGTGCTAATTAGACATGGGATAGAGAAACTCCCTGGATCTTTTGCTTTATGTAGCAAATTCTAGTTGTCCTGCAAGATGGCGGACCATTCTTTGTTGAGGACTACTGTGGACAACCCTTCCAATCACTTTTTATTGACAAGCATGCTTTTGAGGAATTTGACATATTTGAGCATGTGAATTAAAGCCTCACTTAGGGGGATGTTTATATGCAGTTGTTTGAACACCTCAAGGAATTTGTCGAATTGAGCATCTTTTTGGGCCTTATGTAGACGAGTAGGATATGGTATGTTAGGCTGAAAAGTAAGTTTTTCAGGAGGTGGACAGGGGATAGCTGGCGTTGGGTCCAGTTCTGTAGCCGGCGCCAGTTCAGTTCTACGTTGTGTAGTCTCGGGTCTTTCGGATAGCCGGCACTAGTTCAGTTCTTCCAGCCGGTGCCGGTTGTCATCTGGATTGTTAGGTAATTCTTTTCCACTTCGCAATGTGACAGCAGCTATTTCTGCACTGGTTATTAGGGTTAGGTCGTGGGATTTTATCACCATGTCCGTCAAGAACCAAAATTTTCGTTCCATGTTGGGGATCATTACTTCGAATTTCTCAAATATGAAATCAATTTCTTGGAAACGCCTCGTGACATGAACAACAAATTTCCTGATCAATGTTTCAAGCTCTGCTGATCTTGGTGCTGCGAGTGTCCTCTTAGGAGTGCAATGGAGGTACTGCCCCTCATTAGACTTCCTCGGATTCTAGTTCACCATTTCTCCTACACATAGAGGCGAGTTAGATATGGAATTACTGATGAAAACAAAATTATAGGATTACAACGTTAGTAAAAAGAACATAATCAAAGTTAGTAGGTTTGGTTAGGTTACAAGGGTGTACAAGAATACATGAAATACAAAAGATAGCACCTTTTTGCAGAAAGAACAATTATACATATCTTACGTATCTACATATTTACATATTTACATAGTTAAATCAACAAAATCTAAGCTTTCATGCTATTGTTCCCTGGCAACGGCCCAAAAACTTGATGTGTTCGAGCTTGGGTATAAAAATCATACAAAAACTAAGCATATTCTCAATCAAATTTAAATTAAAACGTTCAACCCAAATCACACATATGAATAAACGTACTCAACATTAACCGAGCATAGGGTTCAAACGAGTGTCGATCCTCCAGAAACAAGTAGACATTAATTACATTTCTTTCATTGTTTAACCGACTCGATAAAGTGAAAAATAAAGAAAAAAATAAAAGAAAATAAAAATAAAAATATATACATGTCAAGGATGGAGAAGTATGTAATTCAAACCGTTGTTTAGACAAACATGATCTTAAAGGACTTAATCGTTACCATAACTAATCATTCTCTCGGCATTATGAAGGATTAAGATAGACTCACTTCTTTTTCAATCCATGAAATCACTATCTTCTAGATAAATTAGAATCACTTGGTCTCATCTCAATTAATTCACCTAAGAGATGCATTAAACACAATCCTTGATTAAATTCCCTTGGTCTCGGCGAATTTATAACATGAAATTAACCAATGAATCCTTGGTCTCGGCAAACATCAATTAACTTTTAATTACCCAGTCCTCATCAATTAACCCCCTTGCTCTCGCCAGTTACTTGACAACAAATATGAAATTAATCAATCGAAACCACCATCAACCCCTTGGTCTCGGCGAGTTAATAGGAAGAACCAACCAACTAACTTCGTAATAAATACAAGTAATTAAATACCAAGAAAAATAATCAATCAATCAAAAGATCAAATACTCTAAATATTATGAATATCTACAACGATGTCAAATTACAATAAAACAATTAACACATCATTGTTCAAGAAAAAGAAAACAAAGTAAAAGAAAGCACTCATAGATAAGCCTCATTCTTCTTCCTTTGAAGACCTTCTTGCACAACCCTCCTTGAACTTGAAGAATTCCTCATTTAATTGAGTGGTTTTCTATGATGATCAATGAATTCTCCCATTTTCCCTTATGTTTTCCATCTATTTATAGGCTTAGGAAATGTTTAAACTCGTATGTACAAAGTTCTTAGCCGAGTAGAAGTTGGAAGATACTAAAACTCTTCAGATTACCAAAAACCGCGTAGAAAAATCATAACACCGCCTTAGCTTAAGGGCACAGCCGGCGCCGCTTTGACTCTTGGAGCTGGCATCGATTGTGTTCTGCTTCTCCACTTGTTCGCTAATTTTTCTTCGAATTTTGCACAATGTGTTCCAGAATGCATTCGGTGCCGGTTCCAGCTTCACATCCGGCACCGCCTTGGTTCTGTTCTGCTCTATTTCAATAATTTTTCGTCGCTTCAAAGTTCGTTTCAACAGTGCATGGCCGGCGCCGGTTCTAGGGCTATAGCCGGCGCCGCCTCTCCTCTATTTTGCGACGTTTTTATTTCGTTTTACAGTAAAAATCTAAAATAGAGAACAAAATACCTTTCAAAGGGTAAAATCTCAAATATGAAAAAATATGACTAGTTATTGAACAAAATGTATTACAAATTAATATCAAATAACTAGGAAAAATATGACTAATTTAGCCCCTATCAATTCTCTATGAAAAATCTTAGAAAAGTAACCTATATTTTTGGAATAAAGATCTATAGGGATAGATAAAAAAAGTTGCTAGGTCTTTCATAGTCTACATACATAGATAACGTATTGAAAAGATTTAGCATGGATTAATCCAAAAAGGGATTCTTACCCATGTCTCATGGGGTAAGCCTTTCAAAATTGATGTCTCCTAAGATATAAGTTGAAGAGGATCACTTGAGTAGGATTCTATATACTTCGGCAGTTGGATACATCATGTATGTTATGATATGTATTAGGCTCGATGTATCTTGTACTCTCAGTTTGACGAGAAGATACCTATTTGACCTTGGTGAGGCTCATTGGGCGGCTATGAAGAATATCCTTAATTACTTGCAAATGACTAAGGATGTATTCTTAGTATATAAAGAAGGTGATTTAAAAATAAATGGGTGTACTAATGCCAATTTTCAATCTAATAAAGATGATTTCAAATCATAATTTGGCAATGTATTTATGTTATATAGAGGGGCAATAAGTTGGAAAAGTTCCAAATAAGATACTATTGCCAACTCGACGACTAAAGCTGAATATATAGCTGCTTTTGAAGCAGCTAAGGAAGCAGTTTAGATTAAGAAGTTTGTAATGGAACTAGGAGTTGTCCTTAGTGTTGTTTGTCCAATATCTTTGTATTATGACAACAATGGAGCCATTGTACTAGCAAAGGAGTCACGGTCTCACTATGGATCCAAACACGTACTAAGATGCTATCACCAAATCCGAGAGATAATAATAGATAAGATGTAAAGATAGAGAGAGTTGCCATAGAGGGGAACATAGCTGACCCACTTATTAAAACGCTATTCCAAAAGAAACACGATAGACATGCTGAGTCATTCGATATTAGATACATGAATGATTGGCTCTAATGCAAATGGAAGTTTGTTTGTGTTATGCCCTAGAGGCAATCATATTTATTTTGTATATTGCACATTTACTTAATAATACAAGGCATTCTTTATCTTTCAGTTTGTTTTATTTCTATTTTCATATGAATATAACTATTAGATAAAGTTCCAAGTGCAACATTGTGTTAAGAAAATTATAATAGAGATCATGATGTGAGGCTCATACTACTTTGAATAGTGTTTATACTTAGATTATCCCTGATCAAAGTATTAATGAGATATGACATCATTAATATGTTAAGACTAGCATGTGTTATACTTCCCGATTTGATCAGGAGGTGGTTCTCATATCCATGAGTACTGTGATACTCAAAGTTAACATGTGGATGCTTGTTACTATAACAAGTACATTGGATAACCTAACTATGAGATAATTATATGGATAAATATTTAGTGCCAATGATATCTCATCATAGCAAATATGTAAGTATCCTTAGACTTGAGATATCAAAGGTACTTTATTTACTAAGCGTTATACTTTGATTTCAATCTTTGGAGTCCTGAAAAGATTGCCTATGGGATGGATATTGGATACAACATAAAGTAAATAAAAATAGTTGAGAGGATCAATAAAGGATTTACCACTCCTAATAGTAAGGGCGAATATCTCAAGGCTATTTGTAGGAATCACTACTCTAGAAGTCCTTGAGCAAGACGACTGTGTATTGTAAATAGTTTCAATTCATACATATGATGAGTAACGGATTTCGATAACACGTACTAAATTACTCGGACTAGAATTAATTCATATTCTGGAAGGAGTTGGCACTAATTCCATACTCCAAATTGAATGAACTATTATACGGTAAAATGAGTTTATTGCACTGTTATTTGCTATTGAAAGGTTTATGTCAAGCCACTTGGTTTTCTGGACTTTTGGATGGTCATGATGTATTGCTAGATGTTGCTCATGATCTGCTAAATACAGATTTATTAATTAAAGAATTAATAAATTAATCATAATTAGAGTTAATAAGTTAATTCTAATTATTAAGGATTATTAATCCTACAGTTATTGGGATTAAATTATATTTCACTACTAATAGACCAAAAAATCTAATAGGTCACACATAATAAATGATTAAGAACTTAAGATATTATTTGATAACATTATGGGGTTAATTATAAGAGAAAGAAGTTGTTGTGGTCAAAGTATAATTAGTTACAATTTATGGGTAAAATTGTAATTGTGAGAACTTATAGTTTCCAATTATAATTTAGGAATTCTAGGTCCTTTAGAATTCGGGAAATGTGTTTGCCACGGCATTCTATGGGATTTCAGGGCGATATACGATTTATACACAATGCTCATAGAGAGAAGTTGTTCTTCTATAAAACACATTCCGCTTCTTCTCAATTACCCTAGCCGCCACACTATATTCTTCTAGCAGAGATTTTTGGTGACTTGAGTGCTATCCTACTGTGGACTATATTAGACACAATCTCATACTAAGTACAAAAGAGTGCCACACCAATATATCGACCCTATTTACAGGATAAAGTCTAGAAGGTCACAAGACAAGATTTAAGTAAGAAAAAGAGATTGATCAAGCAATTAAAAAGAATTCCCCCACAAATACTCAAATATGAAACATTATTTAATCAATTGACATCAAATTCAAGCATTGGCAAGATTTCTAAAATAATGTAAAATTCACTGTTTCTTAAGTATTGAATTTTCTCTATTTGGACCTAACCCATAGACATCTCTATCATATATATTAAACCCAAGAATGCATAAAAATCAAGGAAATCCAAGCCAAAAAATCTATAGAATCCCCATCTCTAGGTGACACTATAACTTCATCTACCACAAAGTTCTTAATCCCAAAATTCTTTCTCAAGTTCAGGAAGTGAAAACAAATCTATTGGTTTAACAAAAAAGGGAACCTATCTCATAAAATCTTTCTCAAGTTCAATATATGAGAACTACCCAATTAATCAATCCAATCAATCAAACTTAAGTGATAGATTACTCAAAATAGAAATCAATGTATCAAATAATCATCTAATAAAAGAGAAAAATAGGGTACAACCATTTAATTAAAGCTTAAATTAAGTAAATTCAATATCCACAATTCAAATTACAAGGGGCAGAATGGAAAAACTCGTAGATAAGGTTTTTCTTCTACTTTGTAATCTTTCTTTGGGTGCTCATTTTCTCCTTAAATCCTCTATTAATCTTCTATTCTTGACTCTTTCTCATGTTTCCAAGAGCTTTTAAGAGGTATTTTGTGGGTGGCTCTCTTGTATGCCTGTCTATTGAGGGCTATTTATAAGTTGTTATATTAATTTTCTAAAATTCTACAGAACAGAGGGTAATCTGCGATGTTGCACGACGCTGTGGAAGGTGTTCTACATGTCGCTGTGCATGCTTTGATGTTCTTATACTAGCCTTGAAATGACATCGTGGCTCTTGAATTTATTATGTGCTGTAAACATACACGACTGTATTAAAGATGAGCTGCACGACATCGTTGAAGCCTAGAAGTCTTCATATTTCTGAACCTTGATGGTGCACGGTGATATGGAAAGGACAGGCATGGTGCCATAAACTCCCAGTATCTTGACTTTTGACATTCAGGTGGTACTTGGTGCCATGGAAGTTGATTTGCATGTGGCCGTGTTGCTTTAGTTTAACTCATTTTCAACCTTTTCCCATTGAATCCACTTCTAATTCAATTCATTGTGACTTGTATTAAACAAGGAGAAAATAGAGGATTAAGTAGCAATTTAAAATGAATTTTAAAGTCTTTGAAGTGAAAATAATACGTAAAATATGTATATAATGAACAATTATCACTCCCCAACACTTAAGCTTTTGCTTGTCCTCAAGCAATGTATCATCACTAAAAGTGCTCCAAGAAAAAAGCGTATCTATTAAGAGTAGATTTTTAGCAACAATAACTACTATGGAAAAGATATTTATTTTCTATTAAGGTGGGAATTTTGTTCAAGATCATTCTACTACGCTAAACTTATGTAAACTCATATATTTGAATAGATAAAACCAAATCTATTGATCTTGGATTAAACAAGTCTATATCTATTCATCAAGTTTCTCCTTATTTCCTAAGTCAAGAAAACAAATCAAGTGATTCATATATGCTGGGAATAGTGAGCTAATTTAGGTTCTCTGACTTCTAAAGCTATTACAATCATAGGTAGTAAAGAGAGGATTGGTCTAAAAACTCACTTTTGCAGGTTAATGTAAATGCCTAGAATAGATGGATAAAAAAGATCTTTCAACTTTTATATTACTATCATTGGATTCTCATTTTCTTTTAGAGCAAGGTAATGTAAATGCCTAATAGAAATAAAATGAATGATTTTCAGCTTTTATATTACCTCCCTTCAATCACTCATTTTCTTACACTAATCTACATTTACTTAGAGTTAGGACTAGCTACAAAATCATAGAATATAAATAGGTTAAAATTCCTTACTGATATTTTATCATAACTTTCTCATTAATTCTTAAGAAGCAAAATGTCACAAAGTTTACTAAAACATAAAAAAAGATTAAGCCAAATTCTCAAGACTTAGTATATATCACACGAAATATACATATTTACCTAAGAATATCCAGTCAAAATAACCTTATTCCAAATTCTAATGCCAAGAGAAAAAGAATAGAAATTCCAAAAACGTTCAAAGTTTGCCAAAAATTGAAAAAAAAAAAAATTAGCTCAATTTCATCAATTTTTCATTTCAAGATTTCAGCTAAAAAATTCACAAGGAAAAACCATAAAAAAATCTTGCAAGGAATATCACTCAATCTCTCCCCACACTTAAAGTGGACAATGTCCTCATTGGTCAATTATGTATGTAATATGAATATATGCAATGGGACTGAAAATGATAAAGAGGAAAAAATAAAGTAATAATCCCCAAGTGATTAGAAGATCAAATTGATCATCAAGAATGGAAAAGAAGATTATCATCCAAAAAGTGAGTGTTATCTATATTTATCCAAAAGAAATGAAGTACGAAATAAGTAAAATAGAATAAAACTAAGCTTCCAATCAAATTAAAACTAAAGTTTAAAGCATAAAAAACAAGATCATATGCTATGCTCAAGTCAAGCCTCTGCCTCCATGGTGACTCTAGACAAGTACACAAGGTCCCATAAGACCATACTACTGTAGATGCTCCCAAACTTGGCATAGAAATACATCAGCACTATTTTTCCTATTGTTTAGAGTCCCTAGAGTATTGTTGATGTCCCTTTGAGTGTCTTTGATCTGCTCTAGTTGTGCCTTAAAATTAGAAGATGGCTGCTGCTACTGTCCCACCAAATCTATTAAACTAGTAATCATACTCTGCTTTTGGGTAATCATCTAACTCTATTGTGCTACTGTATCTTAGAATGCGGGCATACCATTGGTAAGTGTGTGCACATCTCACCTTGGAAATCCACTATAGTAGTCGGTTGTCCAATGTTGGGATGGGAAGCTTAAGAGAATTCTACAAATAGGGGCTACTGTTGCTTGGGTTGTCTCTAGCCTATCTTCTCTATAAACTCTCTAAGGGTTAACCATTTTCTTTCTCATGTTCATCGTAGCTATATCCATAGTTCTCTAATATCCAATCAATAACAATCTCACTAGAAGCTGTGGAGACTACTACCTCACCTTCTAGTGGTACCCTAAAATGCTGCAATTTCTTTGTGATTACCAAGGGAAAGGAAAATGCCTTGGGAGGGGTGAGTAGAGAAAACTGCATCTCTCATGTAAAAGATAATCAGAGAATCTAAAGGGATGGTCTGTGCATGCATTAGCTTATTCAACACATAAACATCTACAACCTTCCTTCATTGAACCCACTAGCTCTAGGAGCTACATTAAAAGCCAGTAAATAGACAACTAGCTTGTATTGTGAGGGAAGGTCAATCCTATGCAAAATCACAGCTTGTCTAGCTGTTTGATAGACCAAGTGTAACTCAGCTCTAGGATAATTGAATTTCCATTCCAAATCTAACACAACCTTCTTGTTATACATGCTAACCACTACAAAGTTTCCTCATCTCATATCCTAATAATTAGAGCAAAAATCTCTCTACAAAGATGAATGGGGATGCCCCTGACAATTTTGTTAATATTTCTCAAGTTGTTGTAGTTTTTGGCCTCCAAATTTGCATAAAATTCTTTCACAAACTTAGGCTAATAAACATCCTTCAACTCAACAATAGTTTCCCATCCCACTTTTCTAAAGATAGTAGAAATTTTTAACTAATGGTCTAATCAAATGTTCTCTCTACAATTCTCTTCCTATTTTCTTTTTCAACAAACCATTCCTTGTATTTTTCATCAACAAATTTATCACTATGAGAAGGTAAGTGTGAAGAGGATGCACCCTCACCCCTCTTTCTCTTTGAAGAAAGCTTAGTAGTAATATGTTTAGGGGCCAAAGAGAATAGGGTAGGAAAAGAGTAAGACAATAAAAAGAAGGGAAAGAAAAGGCTAACTAAGTCAAAGAAATCAAAAGGATTTTACTTAATGCAAAATCCACACAACTTAAACCCAATTTTCCTTCAAACTTACCAAATGCACAATTCAAGTTACTAATAAACTTCCACAAGCAAAGGTTAGCCAATATACTCAACTCTGCATCAACCAAATCACTACTCTTTTACACAAAAGCACAACATCATTCCATTGATCAATTCCCATAGAATTTGCACAATTCAATGAACAAATTTCAATTTCACCTAATTATTTTGTACAAAACTCAACTCAAATAGTCCCAAGTCAATCCACTGATATAAATCCAATGAATAAAACAAAATTTTTACCACACTTCTTCTTTTTCACATCCACACATCAATTTCACAATTTCTCCAC
Source organism: Voacanga thouarsii (assembly GCA_026120185.1). NCBI lineage: Eukaryota > Viridiplantae > Streptophyta > Magnoliopsida > Gentianales > Apocynaceae > Voacanga > Voacanga thouarsii. Next base: position 615,544 of record JANUWF010001409.1, read on the forward strand.
ACAAATTCATCAACTAAGCTATCAAATATTTGCCATAATGGAATCCATCAATTAAATTGATAGGGGCTAAATTAGTCATATTTTTCTTAGTTATTTGAGGCTCTTTTATGATACATTTTGTTTAATAACTAATCATATTCCTTCATATTTGAGATTTTACTCTTGGAAAGGTATTTTGTACATTATTTTAGATTTTTTGGGTAAAACGAAGCAAAAACGTTACAAAAGAGAATAGATGCGGCGCTAGCCAGGACAGAGGAACCGGCGCCGGCCATGCACTGTTTACATGAACTTCGAAGCGATGAAAAATTGTTAAAACAGAGCGGAACAGAATGGAACCGGCACCGGCTCCAGTAGCCAAGGTAGCGCCGGCTGTACTCTGGACTGCGTGGTGTTGAAATCAAGAAAAAAATCGGTGAACAATTGGAGAAATAGAACACAACCAGCGTCGACTCTGACAGCCTAGTCTGCGCCAGCTGTGCCCTGAAGTTAAGGCAGTGCTTTGATTTTTCTACGCGATTTTTGGTAATCTGCAGAGTTTAGTACTTTCCAACTTCTACTCGGCTAAGAACATTACACCAATGAGTTTAGGCACTTCCCAAGCCTATAAATAGATGGAAAACACAAGGAAGAAGGAGAGAATTCATTGATCATCACAGAAAATCACTCAAATCAAAGGAGAAATTCTTCAATTCAAGGAGGGTTGTGCAAGAAGGTCTTCAAAGGAAGAAGAAGGAGGCTTGTCTATGAGTTCTTTCTTTTACTTTATTTTCTTTTTCTTGAACAATGATATGTTAATTGTTTTATTGTAATTTGACATTGTTGTAGATATTCATGGGTTTTAGAGTTAATTTGATCTTTTGATTAATTGATTATTTTCTTAGTATTTAATTACTTGTGCCTATTACGAGATTAATTGGTTATTTCTTCCCATTAATTTGTTTGGAAAAAGGGTTGATGGTGGTTTCAATCCATTGATTTCATATATGTGGTCTCTTAACTCGCTTGGAAAAGGGGTTAATTGCTAATAATAAGGTAATTAAAGGTTAATTGATGTCTATATTCATTGGTTAATTTCATGTTTTAAGTTGGCTAGGAATAGAAATGTAATCAAAGGATTGTGTTTAATGCATGTTTTGGGTAAGACTGGTTGAGACAGGAATGTGATGCTAAGTTATCAAGAAGATAGAGATTCATGGATTGAAAAAGAAGTGAGTTTACTTTAATCCTTCATGATGCCAAGAGAATGATTAGTTATGATAATGATTAGGTACTTTAAGGTCATGTTTGTCAAAACAATCGTTTAAGTTACATAATTCTCTATCATTGATATGTATATATTTTTATTTTTATTTTTATTTTTTATTTTATTTCTTTTTCACTTTATCGAGTCGGTTAAACAATGAAAGAAGGGTGATTAGTGTATACTTGTTCCTTGAGGATCGATACTCGTTTGAATCCTATGCTATGTTAATGATGAGTACGCTTGCTCATATGTGTAATTTGGGTTTAACGTTTTAATGTAAACTTGATTGGGAATGTGCTTAGTTTTTATATGATTTTTATACCAAAATCCATACACATCAAGTTTTTGGCGTCATTGCTGGGGAACAATAGCATGAAGGCTAGGATTTTGTTAATTTAACCACGTAAATATGTAAATAGGTAAATATGTAAATCTGTACTATTGTTCTTTTCGCAAAAAAGGTGCCATTTTTTGTATCCTGTGTATCTTTTGTATACCTTTGTAACCTAACTTATTAACTTTGACTTAATTGACTAACATACTTCATGTTGTATTATAAATACCACTAACTTTGTTGTTTAGGTAACTTGTGAATATATCTAATGTGTGTGTGTGTGTGTGTTTTTCTTTATTTTTTCCATTCTTTGCTTTTACCTTTTTGTTTTTCTATTATTTTTGTTGGTTTTTCTTTTTTTATTATTTTTTTATTTTTTTGCGAGGTTGAGATCATCATGGACAACTATTTTTGGGCACAAAATCAAAGGAATTACAATGATGCTAGATTGGCAAGATTACAAGCTCGCATTGGTGTTCTTAATGAGACATCATTAATAACATTTGTGAATTCTTTTATTGTCAATACAAATTCATCTATTCAGTAGTATGAAGAAGCGTCATAACGATTGAGCTATCAAAGAACATAACTAGCCAAGTTGGTTGAGGATGCCATAAAGGCCCATATGCTTGAACAAGAGAATCTCCAAGGAAAGGAGAGTGGATATGAGGACCAATTATCCAATATGGAAAGGGTAGTATTCAATTCTACTCTACGTGCTAATAATTCTAATCTCTCTTTATCCTATGATTTTTTTTTTTAGATTCCTCTCAATTCTTGGAGAACAAGGATCTAAATGATGCTGTGTTAAATTTATCATGCCTCAGGGCGTTGGATCTTTCAATGCTTCATCATGAGAAACCCTTTGAGGATGTTGACGAATTCTACTTTTCACCCCAATTTCAGGGAGGTAACTTAGTTTTTGTAGACCATGCCTTGAAAAGTAAGGATTTTCTTAATCCCATCTTTAAGAACTTGGTATTTTTAGAAGTATTGAAAAGTAAAAATTTCTTGATCTCATCTTTAAGAACTCAATTACTAAGTTTACAGGGGAATTTTCATTGTAACAAATCTTTTGAAGGGTAAATGGTGATTTCAAGTTTGATGCATTCTTTAGAGACCATGTGCATTGATATGTTAACAAAAATATTTGTGTGTCTAAAGGAATGTTAGAGAATGAGGTTTATGTGATATGCTCTGTTGAGAAAAATTGTTTTCACGAACATTCTATTTTTCAAAACCCTCTCTTATTTCTACTTTCATCATGCCTATCTTTTTCAATGAGTATTAATTTCTTTTACAAGGGTTTGAGGAGGAAGCATGAGTGAAAAGAGCTTGTATCTTTGTTTTGAATTTGGAGTTGTTAGGTGTTACTTCTCCTAAATAAGAAAAATATTTTCCATCTTAAGTATGGAGGAGTGAGTCGTGTCTTTATTTGCTTTGTTATGATTTTTATTGGTATTTTTTTTTAGTTTGGTTTCTTTTATTTGGGCGTGTCTTTATTTAGTTATTATTTTCCTTGTGCTTTTATTTATATTTTCTTTTGTAGGTTTGAATAAAGTCTTCTTAAAAAATCTCTTCTATTCTTCTCTAAGTTTTATAATTTATTGGAGCATTCTTGCACTTGGGGAGTATTGCTTCACCCTATCCTCCTTTATCATTTTTGGTCAATTTGGAGATGCTTTCTTATGTTTATTTTTTTACCAATAAGGACATTGTCCAATTTAAATGTGGGGGAGTGGTTTAGTGATATTCTTTGTCTAAGTTTTTATCAATCATCTTGGTGTTTTCTTGATATTGAGCTACTATTTTGGAAAAATTTTGAATTTTAAAAAATTGAAAGTTTGGAAATTTTGGAGCTACTACATAATGGGAGTAATTTTTTTTTCTCTATTCCTCCCTTTTATTTATTGTGGTCCTATGGCATTGCTTTTGTTGTTATATTTTTTGCCATTGAGGACAATGTCCAGTTTAAGTGTGGGAGGAGAGTTTAGGTATTAAAGATATTTTCCCTATTATTTTTGTGTGAAATTTTTTGTGGTTTTCTTTGTTTAGCAAGATGTAGTTCTTTTCCTTACTTGGATATATGCATTTTGTCATTAATTTCGTGGATTTTTATGAAATTGGTTGATTAGATAGGATATTGTCAAGACTTAAGAATTTGAATTAATTTTGTTTATGCATTAGTATTTGAATATTATTTAACTCGTCTAATTTGAATAGGGAAGATATGATGAATGTGGGGAAAGTTTGTTGGCTAACTCTTGTATTATGGGTTTAAAGTTTGCTTAGCTTAGAGTTGTGATAAGGAATATGAGGAGATTAAAGATCTTGGAGAGGAAAGATTAAGGAAAAAATGGTGGAAAATTCTTGTGGGTTGAAACATTGAAAAAATGAGTTGATTGTTGTTTCCTCTTTGAAGAAGAGAAAGAGTATTATTTTTGCTTGATTGTGGAGGCCAATATGGATAGTGAAGAGAAATTCCCTTTCTTGAAGTTATGAATTCCCAAAAATAAAATAGAGGAAAAATGTTGAAAAAAATGATGAGTGATGACTAAAAGGGGGCTAATGGGTGTGCGAAGAGAAATTCATGCACTTGAGGCTATTAATTCCCTAAGTCATTGAAAAAATTGAGAGGAAAAAATTGGAGTGCTTTCCTTACATTATGACTTGAGTTGTGTAATTTTTAGATTTGTAATGCTTGAGTTGGTAGACAACTTAACTTGTGTGATTCATGTTATCTATATTTTTACTTGAAGGGTGAAATAATTTTCTTAGACTAGTATGGACTTGATTAATTTGACTTCAAGAGTTTTGTGATATTTTGTAAAATGTTTCAAATTTTGAATAGTTTTCAAGTGGTGTGAATGATAAGACTTTTATCTAAAGTTTGAAGAGAAGGTATAATCTTTGCTATGGTAAAGAAATTTTTGTTGGAATAAAAAAAAAAGCTTGTGTTTTCTTGATAAATTTCTTGGTTAAACTGTTTTGCTTGAGGATAAGCAAAAGCTCAAGTGTGGGTGTATGTGATAGAGGTTAAAATCATTATTATTTTCCTAGTTATTTAAGGTTAATTTGAGATAATTTTATTTTAATAACTAGGCATATTCCTTTCTATTTGACATTTTACTTGCAGAAAGTGTTTTTGATGAATTTGAGCAGATTTGAGTTAATTTTGAGCAAACTTGGAGATTTTCTAGACATACTTGGCTCCAGGTCTGGCAAGTGGACCAGACGTCAGGTCCATTCTAGTTGGCCAAAAGAAAATAGAGCAAAATTCAAGGGAGAAACAAAATGCACCTGGTGCCCGGTGGGTCGACTAGACCCGGAACTAGGCCCAATCTAGAGATATATGAATTTAGGAATTTTCCATTAATTTCGGTATTTTTCATTTCCTACTCGGCCAAGACTCCTCAAGCAACAATTTGGCATCAAAGAAGTTTATAAAAGCAAGAGAAAACATAATAGATGGGAGGCAAATCCAAGATAAAAAAATTCCAATCACTCAAAGGAGAGATTCACCATCTAAGGAGGGTTATTCAAGAGAGACTTCAAAGGAGAAAAAGGAGGTTTGCATATAAGTGCTTTCTTTTACCTTTGTTTTCTTATTCTTTAAGAATGATGTATTCAATATTTTCATTGTAATTTAACATTATTTTGGGATTCATGGTTTTGTGTTAATTTAGTTAGTTGATAAATTCTTTATCATCTTGGGTGTTTGATTACTTGTTATCATTGGTTATTGATGCGAGTTCTTCTAATTGACTTGGGAAACGATGTTAGCTGTTTCATCGCATTGATTTCATATTTGTCAAATCTTAATGGACTTGGAAAATGAAGTTAAGATTAAAGGACTAAAGTGATTAAAAATTAGTTGATTTCACCTCGAGTAAAGGGTCATTAGCTCATTTCATGTTTATGTGGAATTAAGTTTAATATATGTTTTGGTTACGTTGGTTTGATTGGGAAATATGCTAATTTAATCAAAAGATAGTGATTCCATGGATTGGGAAAGAAGTGGAATCTATATAAGTAGATTCATGACTTGGGAAACGATTGAATTTTACTTTGTATTACTTTATGATGCCAAGATGATGATTAATTGAGATAGTTGCTAGATGATTCATTATCATATTTTCCAAGATAATTGTTTAACTTGCATATTCCTACATCTATGAGTTGTATATATTTCTTTATTTTTTCTCTTTATTATTTTATCACTTTATTGGGTCGGTTAAACAATGAATGAAAAGTGATTAGTGTGTACTTGTTCCTTTGATTATCGATACTCGTTAATTCCCTATGCTATGCTTGTGATGAATATACTTGCTTGTATGTATATTTTATAATTAATGTTTTAATTAAAACTTGACTAAGGAATGGATTTAAAATTGATTATTTTTATACACCCAAAATTTACGCATCAAACCTTAACCTAATTGCATCCTCCGACGCTCTGTTTAGCTTAATGTATCACAAATTTCTAAGAAAGCAGTTAAATGGGCATTAGAATCCTTATCCAATAAACCATCAAATTAAATCATCTGAATAAATCTAGTTTTGATTTCAAAATTGTTTGTGTCTATCCAAGGTCTCACTATACTCAAATTTGTACTAGAATGAGTGGGTCTAGCATAATCACCTATTGTTCTTTTCCCATTACTATTTTCATTTTCATTACCATTACCACCTTGGTTGACTTCCATTTTCTCACTAAATTCACTTGAATTATCCAATTGATAAAATTTTTTTAAAGCTCTCTATTTTTGTTCTCTGTTAACCTTTCAAAAGTTCTTTCAATTTTTCTATCGAAGTCTACCAATGCCTTACCAAAGTCTCTCCTATGCATACACAAGAAATTTTTCATACAAAATAAAACAAAGAAAAATTCAACTGCAAGAAAATGAATCAAATCAAAAGAGAGATAAGTATGATAAGATAATGACCACCGCATTAATGTAATAAGAATATATCAATACCTAAAAGAAGAAAACGAGTAAATAAGTTATGAATTAGACAAATGTGCCAAAAACCAAAAACCAAAAACTAAAAACAAAAGTTAGTAACACCAATATTTACAAGAATCAATTAAAAAAAATGTAAAAGGAAAAAACCTTTATAGTTAAAAATTTCCTAGAAAGAAATATAAACATCAAATACCTATAACAAAATGAAAAATAAAGACTAGTAAACTAAAAGAATGATTGAACTAACAAAACTTAAATGTTTTTAGGATATTGATGCAAGATACTTGGCCGCAGTGCCAAAAACTTGTTGTGTTATGTGAGCATGCAATGTTTTGTGTAATAGAAAACATATACAATGCTTAGTCAAATTTTAAATTAAAATACTAATTTAACTCACAAACACACATAATTGGGAAAGATACCCATTATGTAGTATAGAGTATAGTTGCAAGTATCGAAGATCCTCAGGAAAAGACATCAATTACCCCTACTTCCACAAAAGTTCTATTGTTCAATGAACTAAAATAAGAAGTAAAATAACTAATTACTACTAAGTACAAAAGAGTACCACACGAATACATCAACACAATTTACAACGTAAAGTCTGGAAGATCACAAGATAAGATTCAATTAAAAAAAGGAGATTGGCCATGTCATTAAAAAGAATTCCCCACAAATACTCAAATATGAAACATTATTCAATCAATTGAGATCAAATTCAAGCAATGACAAGATTTTTAAAATAATGCAAAATTCACACTTTCTTGAGGAATGAATTTATAGACATCTCTATCATACCAGTTAAACCTAAGGATGCATAAAAATCAAGAAAATCTAAATCTAAGCTAAAAAGCCATGGAATCCCTATATTTAGGTGATCCCATAACTTCATCTATCACAAAGTTCTCAATCCCTCAAATTTTTTTGTCAAGTTCAGCAACAGAAAATAAATCTATTGGATGAACATAAAAGGAAATTCATCTTATACATCTTTTCTCAAGTTCAATGTAAGAGGATTATCCAATTCAATCAATCAAACCCAAGTAATAGATTACTCAAAATAAAAATTAATAGATCAAATAATCATCCAATACAAGAGTAAAATAGGGTAGAACCCTTTAATTACAACTCAAATCAAGTAAAATCAACATCTACAAAATCAAATTACAAAGGGGAGAAAGGAAAAACTTATAGACAAGGTTTCTCTTATAGTTTGCAATGTTCCTTTAGGTTCTCATTTTCTCCTCAAATCCTCAATTGATCTTCTCTTCTTAGCTCTATCTTATATTTCTAAGATGTTTTAAAAAGTATTTCGTGGGTGGCTTTCTTGTGTGTCTATTTATTGAGGGCTAATTATACGTTGTTCTCTCAAAATCCCTAAAATTCTATAGAACATGGGGTTATCTGCGATGTTACATGGCATTGTGGAAAGTGTTCTGCATGTCACCATGCATACAATGATGTTCCTATACTAGCCTTGAAATGATGTTGTGGCACTTGAATTTATTCTGTGTTGTAAATATGCACGATTGCATTGAAGATGAGCTGCACGACATCGTCGAAGCTTAAAAGTCTTCATATTTCTGAACTATGATGGTGCATGGCGATATGGAAAGTGATGGGCATGACACCGTAGACTCCCAGTATCTTGACTTCTGATATTCAGGTGGTGCACGATGTCTTGGAGATCGATTTGCATGTCACAGTGTTACTTTCGTCTAACTCTTTTTCAATCTTTTTCTCCTTGAATCCACTTTGAATTTGAATTCATTGCGACTTCAATGAAAAATGACAAAATAGAGGATTAAAAAGTAATTTAAAATGAATTTTAAAGACATTAAAGCACAAATAATACGTAAAATATGTATATAATGAATAATTATCAGTAGTTTTGTTAGGCTCAACAATAGGATGAAAGTAATTAATAGTACTTAGTCCTTGAGGTTTGATAATGGTTGATTCCTTATACTATGCTTTGCGATTAGGAAATTGCTCTATATGTGTGGTTTTGGGATTGACATTTTAATTACACTTGGGTGAGGATAAGCTTAAAAAGAATTAATTTTTATATGTACTAGAACCTCCACATCAAGTTTTTGATGGTGTTACTAGGGACCAATATTATGCAAGAGTGAGTTTTAGTGATTTAGCCATGTTCATTTGTAAATATGTTCCCTGTTGTAATTAGTGCCTTGTTTATAGTTTTTTTGTTTTATGTATAAACCTTATCCACATTGTACTTAAAGTTTGTAATCTTTGGGTTGTTGTGGTATTTGTTGGTATTATGCTTTTGTATATTTTCTTACCATTTAATACTAGTTGTATAATTATCGTACCAAGTGATATGGCTAGTTGGAGTGTAAGAGACATGGAAGAGGATGGATGACACGTAGCCCTACATAGAGACTAGACATTGTTACAAGACTGGTGCCACCAATTTAAACTCTTGAAAGATGTTCCTTAAAACAATTTTGGAGAGATTTGTGATTGTTGTGGCTTCACGATTTGAAGAGGTAAAAGCCACCCTGAAATATTAAGAGGCACTTATTCACAATTCTGAAAAATAGATGTAGTTCTTGACGGATCTTGTGATGGAAAAAACTACTGAGGCATCTTTGCTAACCATTAGACCAAATTCACCAAAAAATGCAGAGATCATCACATCGAGATGAACTTAGCAGAACCTAACTTGCATTGGCTAGAGTAGGGTAACAACACTAGCCAGCTACGTAGGAAGAAATTGTGCAAGACAAAGAGAAACCAGTGCTGACTAAGGCAGAAGAACTGGTGCTAGCCACTCACAGATGAGTTAAACTTGAGAAAAATAATTTACCTACATTCAAAGCCCCCAAAATAGATGCGTAGTTTGGTAAATTCTTGGAGATATTCAAACAATTGCACATCAATATCCTACTTGTAGAAGTATTGGTGCAGCTGCCTAAATATGCCAAGTTCCTCAAGGACATTCTTTCAAATAAGAAGACATTGGAGGAACTATCTGCTATGATATTGAATGAAGAATGCTCAACCATCTTCCAATAAGGCTAGAAGAGTTTAGTACAGAAAGTAAAAAATCCAGGGAGTTTTTCTCTTACCTTCCTAATTAATAGTCAGATTTTTCAAAATACATTAGCAAATCTAGGTACCAAAATTAATCTTTTACGTTATAAATAATTAAAAATGTTGGGCTTAGGAGAACCAAAACATAGTAGGATGAGTATTCAATTGGTAGATAGATCTATCAAATATCTTAAAGGGATTGTGGAAGATGTCCTTGTGAAGGTAGATATATTCATTTTTCGTGTAGATTTTATGATTCTTGATATGGATAAAGATGCTAAAGTAGTTTAATTCTAGGTAGACCTTTCCTAGTTATTGTAAGAGCAATAACAGTATCCATGGGGGAAGGTTAATACCTAGAGTTGGGGATGAAGAGGTTATTATCCAAATACATGAGACCATGAAGCATCCAATGTCTTATGATGATTCCTATTTTATGGCTGATATTCTTGAGCATACAGGGGAATATTTGATCAAAAATCCTTTCGAGTTATCTTTGGTTACAAGGAATGAAGCTGAGATTGCAACATTGTCCATGAGGAACTTGATAGCATATTTGGAAGATTTTAAGGGAGAACTTGAATTGGAAAATTTTGAGACTATTGAGAAAACTAGTATAGGAAGGATGAGATCTTCTATTGAGGATCTATTGGAACTTAAAGAGTTACCAGGATACTTGGAAAATGTACTTTTGGAACAAGGGGATAAATTGTCAATGATCATTGCAAAGGATCTCACTAAAGAGCAAAACGCAAAACTGTTTCTCATGCTAAAAGGGCACAAGAGGGCTATAGCTTGGAAAATCACCAATATCAATCTTTCTACACCCTAAAATCTTCTTAGAATAGAAGAAAGAGACAAACCAGTGGTGCAACTCTAGAGACGAATGAATCCAAACATGAAGGATGTAGTAAAGGGCGAGGTTATAAAGTTATTAGATGTAGGAATTATATACCTTATTTGAGATAGCATTTGGGTAATTCCAATACTGGTGGTCTCAAAGAAAGGAGGAATGGCAATGGCTTCTAATGATAAAAATGAAGTCTTCCCATGAGATTGGTCACCGGTTAGAGAATATGTATTGATTACAAGAAGCTAAATGAGGCTACAGAGAAGGATAATTTTCCTTTCCCCGTTATTGACCAAATATTCGAATGGTTAGTTGGACATGAGTATTATTGCTTCTTAGATAGCTTTTTAGGTTATTTTTAAATTCCTATAACCCAGAGGATCAAGAGAAAATGATTTTTGCATGCTCTTTTAGAACTTTTGCATATCGTCGTGTACTTTTTGTTTTTTGTAATGGTCCAAAAACGTTCGAAAGATGTATGATGGCAATTTTTGAAGCACTAATAGGGGATATCCTGGAGGTATTTATGGATAATTTTTCTTTTTCAGAGACTCTTTTAATTTATGCTTGAGATACCTAGAAAAAGTCCTTCAAATATGCGAAGAAACCAGCCTTTTGCTCAATTAGAAAAAATGTCACATCATGGTTCAAAAGAGTATTATTCAAGGGCACAAGATTTTAAGAAAGGGTATTGAGGTTGATAGGGCAAACATTGAGACAATTGGGAAATTTCCTCCTTTTCCTTTTTTAAAAGTTATCCAGAGCTTTTTTGGTCATGTAGGTTTTTATAGGAGGTTCATCTTGGACTTTTAAAAAATTTCTAAACCTCTTACTTCTTTAATTGAGAAAGATGCTATTTTAATTTTGATGAAAAGGGTCTCAATGCTTTTAATATGTTGAAAGAAAAATTATTAAATTTCCCTATTTTCATTGGATCGAATTGGTGTTTACCTTTTGAACTAACGTGTGATGCAAGTGATTTTGCAGTGGGAAGAGTGCTTGGGCAATGGCAAGATAAGCATTTTTAGCTAATATACTATGCAAGCAAAACTCTTATAGCAACACAAGAAAACTACACTATCATGGAGAAAGAATTGCTTGAAATAGTATTTATATTTTACAAATTTTGTTCTTATCTTGTCCTGTCGAAAGTGATTGTGTATATAGATCATTCACAAAAATACCTCATTGCTAAGGATGATTCTAAGCCTAGAATGATTTGATGGGTATTGCAAGAATTCCACTTGAAAATCCAAGACAAGATGGGGATGAAAACTTGGTAGTCGATCATTTATGAAGATTTGATAATTCATACTTAGAACCCTTGAGAGAAGAAGAGATCGACGACACCTTTTTGGATGAACAACTTCAGCTAATGAAAGGTAAACATCCTCCATCTCCTTAGTTTGTAGATGTTGCTATCTATTTGGCTGCAAGAATTCTTCTTGAAGATTTTGCCTCACAACAATAAATGAAATTCATTTAGAGGTGAAGAATTAGCTCTTTTATTTAGATGTTGTGTAGATCATGCCATTCAAAGGTGTTATTTAGAAACCATGAATATTCTTCGATATTGCTATGAAGGACTAGCTGGAGGACACTATCAGGCCAACAACATTGCAAGAAAAGTTCTAGAGTCTGGATTTTTTTTGCCATTAATCTTCAAGGATTCGCATAGGTACATTAAGAATTGTGATAAATGTTAACATACAAGTAATATTTCCAAAGATAATAAGATGTCTACGTTAAATTTTCAAACTTGTGCATAATTTAATTGTTGGAGAGTATTTTATGGGTTATTTCTCAAATTCTTTTGGTAGTAAATACATCTTGGTTGTTGTAGATTATATGTCTAAGTGGGTGGAGGTGCAAGCATTACCAACCAATATGCAAGGGTCGTGGTTAAATTTCTCAAAATGTTGTTTACCAATTTACCTATTTTGGAGTGCCAAGAGTACTCATCAATGATAGGGGAACTCACTTTTGTAACAACTAATTGGAGAAAATTTTTAAACATTTAGATGTTACACATAAGTTTGCTACCTCGTATCATCCCTAAACAAGTAGCCAAGTTGAGGTGGTAAATAGAGAATTTAAGAGAATTTTGAAAAAGGGTTGTCATCCATACACGTAAAGATTCAAGTTCAAAATTGGATGACACTCTTTGGGCTTATATGATAACATACAATACCCTCATAGGTACAACTGCCTATAGATTAGGCTATGGAAAGTCTTGTCACATTTCTATAGAGATTTAGCATAAAACAATTTGGGCTATCAAACTTGTCAGTTTTGATCTTGAGTCTGTATGAAAGAAACACTTGTTCTAATTGAATGAATTTGATAAATGGAGAGATTAAGCGTATGAAAGCTCCAAGATATACAAGGAAAAGATGAAGAGGAGGCATGAGAATCACATTATATAATCAGATGTTCAAGGAGAGTGATAAGATATTATTGTTCAATTTAAAATTACGAGCTAAGCTAAGATTTAGATAGTCTAGACCATTCTTGGTGAGCATGGTGTTTTCTTTTGGAGCTATTGAGGTCTTGCATTGATGCATAAATTTTTTATGTATAAAAATCATTAAATTTAAATTTATCCCTAGCCAACTTTTAATAAAACATTAATACCAAATTACACATACAAGTAAGTATTCTCATCGCAAGCATAGTATATGGAATTAATGAGTATCGATCCACAAAGGAACAAGGACACACTAATCACTTTTCATTCATCGTTTAACCGACCTAATAAAGTGATAAGATAATAAAAAGAAAAATAAGAAAAAAATATATACAACTCAAGGATGTAAATATATGAAATTTAGACAAATACTTTTGAGAACAGACAATGAATCACTTAGCAAATTTCACAATTAATTATCATCTTGGTATCATGAAGGATTTAAAATAGACCCACTTCATTTGCAATCCATGAAATCACTATCTTCTAGTTAAATTAGTGAACATATTCTGTCTCAACCAATTTATCCAAAAGATGCATCAAAATCAATCCTTATATAAACCCATATATTCTAGGTGATGTAAAACATGAAATTAGCCAATGAATCTATATTCTAGCAGTCAGCAACTGACCTTTGATTACCCAAGTTCTTGATAGTTAACCCCTTTTTGAAGCAAGTTAAGAGATAATAAACACGAAATAAATTAGTTGAAGTCACTATCGACCCCTTTTTTAAGCAAGTCAATAACATGAATCAATTAATCAACTTCGTAAGAAAAATAAGTAATCAAATCACATGACAAATAATTAATTAATCAAAGAATTAAATTAATTCAAAATCATAAATCTAATAAAAATATCCAAATACAATTAAAGAATTAAACTCATCATTGTTCAAGAAAAAAGAAAACAAATGAAAGAGATAAATACTCATAGACAAGCCTTTCACTTTCCAACGAAAACTCTTCCAAAATCAATGCTCGTTGAGTAATTTCTCTAGAGAAAATATTATATTGGCGCACTTTAAAAGATATGTCTATGTCTCCACATTGTGCATTCTCAATTTCCTGCATGAATGGCCTTATTTATAGGCCTTCAGATTTTCTAAACATCATACACCAAGAAGGAGAAATTTTATTAAAGAATTTCAAATAAAAATAAAGAAGGCCACCAGCTTAATTTGTGAAAGAATTTGCCACTATGTTTTGTCATTTTGCAATAATGTTCCTATTATTTGTTGTAGCCAAATTTTTCTTTATCAAAGCCATTGAAGAACAAGCCATTTCCTTTTCTTTTCTTCTTTTTTTTTTTACCTAAAGCTGAGTTCTCCTTTTTCTTATGCTGGAGATACCTCAACCAAGCCATAGCTGACCGAAGCTATTTCCTCTTCCTCCTATCGAGCCAACTAGTTGAACTTTTGAGCCATTCTTTCCTTTTCCATTAAATTCGGCTCACCCGAGCCATAATAGGCTAATCAAGCCGCTCCCGAGCCACTTGATATTCTTCTTTTTTCTTTTACTCCTTTGCCGAGCTGCCGCTTGGCTTGTGCATTCTTCCTAGGATGTACAACATCCTCCCAAGGATGTTGTACCCACTTTTTCCTTTTGTTTTGTCTCATTTTCTATTTAGTGTCCATTTCTCTTTTGTTTCCCTTTTGTCTTCTTGTTGAGTTACAGCTAGCCGAGCCATAGCTTCACTTCTTGGAACCTCTCACGGATTTAATTAATCCTCCTAAGGCTGCCTTCTTTTCTTTTTTTTTTTTTCACTTCCCAATTTCAGCTTCCTCTATTTCTTTTTTTTTTTTTCTGCTTTGTTCTGTTCGCCCAGTCTAGGATTGGCGCCAGGTCAGTCTTTTTGGCCTGGTGTTGGTTCTTCACTATAACATTTCCAACTTTACTCCAAATTCACCTATTTTTTCATAAAATCACAGGAAAATGTTTTTATAAGTGAAATATCAACTAAAAAGGAATATAACTAGTTATTGTATTAAAAATATCACAAAACATACTCAAATAACTAAAAAAAAAAAAAAATTTAGGCCCTGTCACATTCCCCCATACTTGAATCTTTGCTTGTCTCTAAGCAAAGTACAAAGCATAAAACACAAATTAGCTCTTCTCCAATTCATCCATAACACAGTCATAATTTCTTTTCCAATATTAGATACAAATTTGTTATTCATTCAACACAACTACAACAATAACAACAAACTAAGCCTTAGTCCCAAGAAACTTGGGGTCGGCTACATAAACTAATACTAGGCTACGTATGGTCATCCGCATGAATTCTCTCTCTCCACTTCCTTCTAGCGACCCTCATACTTTCATCCAAATCGAACAAAGACATAACTCTCCTAATCACTTTCATCCATGTCGTTTTAAACTTACCTCTACCTCTGTCTAACCAATCCTCCCTCCCTCCCTCAATCCTCCTAACAGGAGTATCCCCCAGTCTTCTCTGTATATGTCCAAATTGATGCGTAAATTTTGGATGCATAAAAATTATCAATTTTAAATCCATCCCTTAGTTAAGTTTTAATTAAATCATTAATCCCAAAATACACATACGAGCAAGTATACTCATCGCACGCATAGCATAGGGAATTAACGAGTATCGATCCTCAAAGGAACAAGTACACACTAAGCACTTTTCATTCTTTGTTTAACAGACCAAATAAAATAATAAGATAATAAAAATAAAAATAAATAAATATATATATATATATATATACACAACTTAAGGATGGAAAACTATGTAATTAGACAAATATTCTTGAAAACATGACTATGAACCGCTTAGCAATTATGACAATTAATTATTATCTTGGCATCATGAATGATTTAATATAGACCCACTTCGTTTGCAATTCATGGTATCAGTATCTTTTAGTTAAATTAGTGAACATATTTTATCTCAACCAATTTATCCAAAAGATGCATTAAAATCAATCCTCATATAAACCCATATATTCTAGGTGATTTAAAACATGAAATTGTTCAATGAATCCATATTCTAATAATCATCAACCAACCTTTGATTACCAGTGTCGTAGACAATTAACCTCTTTTTCAAGTAAGTTAAGAGATAACAAATATGGAATCAATTAGATTAAAAACATTATCAACCTCTTTTTCAAGCAAGTTAACAATAAGAATTAATTAATCAATTTTGTAGGAAAAACAAGTAATCAAATACTAAGAAAAATAATTAATTATTCAAAGAACTAAATTAACTCAAAATCAAAAATCCAAAAATAATATCTATATACAATTAAAGAATTAAATTCATCATTGTTTAAGAAAAAGAAAACAAAGGAAAGAGGTAAATACTCATAGACAAGCTTTTCAATTTCCAATGAAAACTCCTCCAAGAATCAATGCTTCCTGAATTATTTCTCGAGAGAAAATATTGGTGATGTACTCTAAAAAATCTGTGTAAATATCAACATTGTGCACACCCATTTTTCTACGTAAATATACTTTATTTATAGGCTTACAAATTTCCTAAAAGAATCCTAAGTAAAGAAGAAGTAATTTCCTAAAAACCCAAACCCAAAAAGGAGTAGTAATTTTCCTAATAAAATTCTAAATAAAAATAAAGGAGGTCCACCGAAAGGAATTGGAAAACAATTAGAACTTGGTTTTGTCTTGTTGCACTGAAGAACTTAATATATGTTGAAATTGGCTTCACCCGAGCCATCTACCAAACTCAAGCTATTTTCCTTCAATTGAGATGCTTCCTTTTGTACCGAGCCAACGAGCCACTGAAATCTCCTTTTCTTCTTTCATCAGCTTATCTGAGCTGCAAACCACCCGAGCCACCAAATCTGCCGATTTTCTTCTCCTTTTAGTTTCCTTCTTGCTGAGCCACGAACCTAGCCACCTCAATTTTCCTTCTTTTGGTGTCTTCTTGTTGAGCCGCAGCATTATAACATTTTGTCTTCTTGCCCTTTTGCTTTATTTCTTTGTTGTTCTTGCCTTGGCCCATCGATTGCATTCATTTCTTTGTTTCTTTTGTTTTTGGTTGAGCTGCCAAGCCGTGCCTATAAGCTGGTGTCTTCTTCTCCTTTCTTTTAACCAATTGCTCTATTTCATCTATTTTTTCCCCTTTTCTCTGGTCTTCTAGCATAAGACCGGTGCCAGGTCCATCTTCTTGGCCTAGTGCTAGCTTTGTACGGGAAAATTACACAATTCGCTCCAAATTTCACCTATTTTTGCATAAAATTACCAAAAAAAAAATTATTTTTATAAGTGAAATGTCAAATAAGAAGGAATATAACTAGTTATTGTTTTAAAAGTGTCGCAAATTAGCCTCAAATAACTAGGAAAATAACGATCATTTCAACCCCTATCACATACCCCCACACTTAAATCTTTACTTGTCCTCAAGTAAATGCTTAAACAAAGCACTCAAAAGAATTTATTTCTTCTCAAGTTCATCCATAATAAAGCCATATTTTTTTTTCACCCTTAGATAAAAAATTATCATTCATTCACTCTTTGAAAACTTTTGTATACTCATGCATTAAAGCAAATATATCAAGGTCTTCAAAATTAAGTTAAACAAGTTTATACTTTTGTCTAAGAAAAATTTTCCAATTTTCAAGCCAAGACATAGACAACAAAAATCATACAAATCAAGTTGTTTAACCACTTCAAAACTTATAGAACCAAATTTGCAGAACTCTTAGTAGCAAAATAAGGAGATGCTCATGTTTTTTGTCATCATTTGTTTTTTCTTTTTTCCATCTCTCATTTTTTTTTTCTCTAGCCTCAAGTGCATGGACATTACCTTCACGCATTGTATAGGCACCTAACATCTTTTTCCTTGCTTTTCGGGAATTAGTCTCAAGAAAGTGTGATGCTTCTTGTTTCTTCTTTTCCACTAACCGTATTGGCCCTCTCAAGCAATTTCCTAATGAGATAAGCATTTTCTTTCCAAATAAAATAAACTTTTTTTTCCACAAATTTTTTTTCCAATAAGAGAACAATGCATTTTATTTTTCAATTCTCACCATTCTTATTCACAACTCCGAGTTAAACAAATTTAGAAAACATCAAGAATTTATCAACAACTTTTCCCATATTTCATCACATCCTCCATATCCAAATAAAAAAAGTAGAATAAAATTCAAATAATAAGTATAACCAAGACTTAACATATTTAACTTAATACATAATTTTACTCAATAAAATCCAACCAATTTTAATGACAAAATCATATCCAAAGGGAAAAAGAAAATTATAACCTTATCATAGGCCAAAAACAAATTTTAAAACTTCAACAATTTCAAAAATTCAAACATATATCATTGAAAATAATAAAGATGCACTTGAGAAAAATATGAAATCTCTCCCCCGCACTTAAATTGGACATTGTCCTCAATGGCCTAAAATATCACAATAAAGCATAACCAAGGGACCAAGAATATAAAAAGGAAAAGGAAAATAATACCCCCCAAGACAGATTAGCTCCAAGACAAGAGAAGTTCATCCTTCAAAAAGTGGGAAGAATTATTGCTAGTGAAATAAGCCTACAAATAGAAAAGCAAACACACTAGTGAAAGCCTAAAAAGGAATTAAAAGAAAAGAAGACAAAAGTTCAGTAAAAATCAAAGGAAAAGAAAAATAGAAAGTTAAAGTCTTTAAGTCCCCCTCGAAGTAGAGCCTCCAAATGGGCCTCTAGATTGCCCAAAAGAACCACCAAACAGACCACCACAACCTCCAAATGGATCATGCGGTCCTCTTGTCATAACCAAACACACTTTGCAAATGGTTCTCTTTTTAGTGAAGAACTTTTCCAAACTTTTGATGCTAAAAAAAAAAAGGGAGAATATCCAATGTAGATATCAAAAGAACAATGTCAACCAACTTTAATGAACACAACAAAATATCACAAGGAGCCAATATTTCCATATTTACAAAAATTTTAGAAAAAATACATAGCTAACTTTTAGAAGCAATCACATGACTCACAATCCATTCTATGCATTTTTCTACCACCAAATAAACTTAAAAAAGATATGTCCATGTCCAGTAAATATTTCCTCAAAAATAAATATACAAAATACCAAGAAATTCAAGAGGATAAAATCTACCATAATATGAAGAGAGTTTTTCCACCAATGTCTTCCCCAACGTGTGAGCATTACAACTTTGAATTCTTGGGGGGATAATTCATAGGAGAAGAATAGCAGCTTGAAAAAGAAAGGAAGAAGAAGATGAAGGGCAGGAGTGAAAAATAGAGAAACGAAAGGATCATGCTGGAGGAATAGGAAAAGAAAAATCAAAGAAGAAAGAAAAATAGAAGAAACAAGACAAACGAAGAAAGAAACAAATGAAATAAAACACAATAAAAGGAATTTGGGAGGGGGGAGGGTCGGTGCTTCATGTGACAAACAAGAGAAACAAACAAGAAAAGCAAAAGAAAAAAGGAAGGAAGAGAAGACAAAATAGGAAGAATCTGGGAAGAAAAGGAAAAGAGTAAGGAAACAAATGAAAAAGGAAAAAGAAAAAAAAAACTAAAAGAAAGAAATTTGAAAATTGATTTTTTTTTTTTTTGTCTTCTGTCGAGCAGTGCTGGACCGACACCCAGGCCATTTTCTGGTCTGCTGCCAGGTCAACTCTGGCCCTTTTTTTTTTTTTTTTGGCATGCTTACTGTTAGGCAGTGCTGGATTGGCACTTGAGACATTTTCTTGCCTGGCGCCAGGTTAGCTCTGGCCCATTTTTTTTTTTCATTTTTTATTTTGTTTTATTTTTTATTTTTTAAAAAAATAAGAACTATCCTAATTGAATACATGAATATAGTACATTTAAAAAAAGAATGCATAAATTAAAAATTAGACTATCATGAAAATAATAATCATAAGAGTAATAAAAAATAAAATAAAATTAAATAAAAATAAAAATAAATTAATTCGCCAAAAATATCGTGTCGGTATACATAAGCAAAAAGTCCAAACCTAAAAATAAAACGAGTTAGCATAGACTCAAAATTATTAACGTAAAAACCATGAAATTAAAACTATATATTTCACATTAATCTTAGGTTAGTAAAATTAAATAACTAAATATACATTATATACAAACATACAAAGACAAGCTAGTACTTATCAACATGTATCTACCTATTTACATATTTACATGTCTAAATCAATGAAATCCAAGCTTTCATGATATTGCTCCTCAGCAGAGGTGCCAAAATCTTTATGCGTAAATTTTGGGTGCATAAAAATCATCAATTTTAAATCCATCCCTTAGTCACGTTTTAATTAAAATATTAATCCCAAAATATATAAACGAGCAAGTATACTCATTGCAAGTATAACATAGGGAATTAATGAGTATTGATCCTCAAAGGAACAAGTACACACTAATCACTTTTCATTCTTTGTTTAATCGACCATATAAAGTAATAAGAAAATAAAAAGAAAAATAAATAAATATATACAGCTCAAGGATGGAAAAGTATTTAATAAGGCAAATATTCTAGAAAACATGAATATGAACCACTTAGCAATTATTATCTTAGCACCATGAAGGATTTAATACAGACCCACTTCGTTTGCAATACATGGAATCACTATCTTCTAGTCAAATTAGTGAACATATTCTGTCTCGACCAATTTACGCAAAAGATGCATTAAAATCAATCCTCGTATAAACCTCTACATTCTAGGTGATTTAAAATATGAAATTGGTCAATGAATCCACATTCTAGCAATCATCAACCAACCTTTAATTACTAATGTCCTAGACAATAATCTCTTTTTCAAGCAAGTTAAGAGATAAAAAATATAAAATTAATTAGATTAAAACCATTATCAACTTCTTTTTCAAGTAAGTTAACAATAAGAATTAATTAATCAATTTCGTAGGAAAAACAAGTAATCAAATACCAAGAAAAATAATTAATTATTCAAAGAACTAAATTAAATCAAAATAAAAAATCCAAGAATAATATCTAAATACAATTAAAGAATTAAACTCATCATTGTTCAAGAAAAAGAAAACAAAGGAAAGAGGTAAATACTCATAGACAGGCTTTTCAATTTTCAATGAAAACTCCTCCAAGAATCAATGTTTCTTGAATTATTTCTCGAGAGAAAATATTGATGATGTACTCTAAAAAATATGTCTAAATCTCAACATTGTGCTCACCCCTTTTACTGGGTAAATAGCCTTTATTTATAGGCTTACAAATTTCCTAAAAGAATATTAAGTAAAGAAGAAGTGATTTCCTAAAAATCTAAAACCAAAATGGAGTAGTAATTTTTCTAATAAAATTCTAAATAAAATAAAGGAGGTCCATCGAAAAGAATTGGAAAACACTTGGAACTTAGTTTTGTCATGTTGCATTGAAGAACTTAATATTTGTTGAAATTGGCTTCACCCGAGCCAACTACCAATCTCAAGCTGTTTTCCTTCAATTTAGCCACTTCCATTTGTACTAAGCCAATGAGCCACCGAAATCTCCTTTTCTTCTTGTGTCGGCTTAACCGAGCAGCAAACCACCTAAGACATCGAAGTTGCAGATTTTCTTCTCCTTTTAGTTTCCTTATTGTTGAGCCGCGAACCAAGCCATCTCAAATTTCCTTCTTTTGGTGTCTTTTTGCTAAGCCACAACACGATAACATTTTGTCTTCTTTCCCTTTTGCTTTATTTCTTTGTTGTTCTTGCCTCGGCCCACTGATTCCATTCATTTCTTTGTTACTTTTGTTTTTGGTTGAGTCGTCGAGCCATGCCTTTGAGCTGTTGTCTTCTTCTCCTCTCTTTTAACCAATTGCTCTGTTTCATCTATTTTTTCTACTTTTCTCTGTTCTTCCAGTATAGGACTTGCGCAAGGTCCATTTTCTTGGCCTGGTGCTAGGTCTATACTGAAAAATTACACAATTAGCTCTAAACTTCACCTATTTTTGCATGAAATTAAAGAAAAATATTTTTATCAATGAAATATAAAATAGGAAGGAATATGACTAGTTATTGTACTAAAAGTGTCTCAAATTAACCTCAAATAACTAGGAAAATAACGATTATTTTAGCCCCTATCACAAACCAACGCAAGCAACTTTCCCTCATATGCTCCTCAATAGATGTCACTCCCACCTTTTCTCTAATGGTCTCATTTCTGACTCTATCCTTTCTAGCATAACCATACATCCACTATAATCTATGCATCTCAGCTACTTTCATTTTTTAAATATGACACCTTTTAACTGCCTAACATTTCGTGCCATATAGCAAAGTAAGTCTTTCAGCTGTTCTATAGAAATTTGCCTACAGGCTCAATGGAATATTATGATCACATAGAATACCAATCGCACTCCTCCATTTCAACCAATCCACCAAACTCGGTGTGCAAAGTCGTTATCGAGCTCTCCGTCTTTCCGAATAATAGATCCTAGGTATCGGAAGTAATCACCTACCGGTATATCTTTACCATCTAAAGTTACACCCTGAGCTATATTTTTGCTACTACTGAACTTGCATTCCATATACTTCGTTTTACTCCTACTAATTTTGAAGCCCTTGGATTCCAATGTCTATTGCCACAACTCTAATTGAGTATTTACACTAACTCTAGTATCATCAATCAACATAATATCAGCAACAAACAACATACACCATGACATAGCCTCCTATATAGTGCAAGTTAACTTATCCATAATAGCCGCAAAGAGGAAAGGGCTAAGCGCTGATCATTGATGCACCTTGATAGTAATAGGAAACTCTACAGTCACTCCGGCGCAACTTCTTATAGTTGTACGTGCTCCCTCATATATATCTTTAAAGAGAGTAATATACTTTAGCGATACACCTTTCATGGCCAACACCTGCAAAACTACTTCTCTAGTCACCTTGTCATAGGCTTTCTCAAGGTCAATAAATACCACATGTAAATCTTTCTTTCTTTCCTTATAATTTCTTTCTTTCCCAACAAACTACACAATCAATCAAATTTTAATTAAAACATCAAACACTAAAACCACACATATAGATAAGTATACCTATCATATAGTATAGGGACTAGCAATTATCAAATCCATAAGAACTTAGACTCCCACCTTACTTTATCCAAATCTTTATTGTTTAGTCAATAAAATCAAAAGAGAATAAAAAGGAAAATAAATAAAGATACAAAATAGATATAACTCAAGGATGCAAATTTATGTAACTACACAATCATCTTGAAAGCATAATATTGAATCACTTAGAATTCATCAAAATCAACTGTCATCTTGGCATCATGAAGGAACTTAAGTAAAATTTAATTGTTTCCCAACTCATGAACTCATTTATCTAGATTCCACTTCTTGCCAAATCCATGGAATCACTATCCCCTGATTAATTTAGTAGATTTTCTAGTCAAACCAAAGAAACCAAAAGATGCATTAAACTCATACCTTATAAACATGAAATTAGCCAATCACCCCATGCTCTAGGTGAAATCAACCAATCTTTGATTACTTTAGTTCTTTAATCTTAACTTCATTTCCCAAGTTCATTAAGATCTAACAAATATGAAATCAATGCAATAAACTTCTAACACCGTTTCTTAAGTTAATTAGAAGAAAATGCATCAATAACCAATGATAACAAGTAAAGAAATACCAAAGGTAACAATAGATTGATGAAAAATTCCGATTAACTCAAAATCATAATCTCTAAAATAATATCCAATTACACTCAAAGCATTAAGAACATCATTGTTCTAGAAAAGTAAATAAAGGATTAGAGATAGAACTCATAAACAAGACATTCTTCTTCTCTTGAAAACCTCTTTTGAACAATTCCCCTTTGAGTGTTGATTTTGTCTTTGAGTAATAAGTAGCTAGCTTGGATCCATCAAATCACATATTTATCTTGTGTTTTTCTTGTTTAAATAGGCTTCTAAGAGGCTAAAACTTGTTCCCTAAGAGTCCTGGGCAGAGTAAAGATTGGAAAATACTAAAACTCTTGAGAAATTACCAAATTCATGCATAATTGGAAAGCTCGCCGACATTGAACAGATAAGGACTGGTGCCAGCTCCGTTTGACATGGCTGGTGTCGGTCGTGCTTGGACGGCCCGGTTGTGCTCTATTTTTGAATGATGAAACACCTGTTTTTCCATATCGGGGCCGACGCTGGCTCCGTGGGTCACAGCCAATGCCGGTCGTGCTCTGACGGCAACGGCTTATTTGTTTTTTCATCATTTTCTGTAATAAAAATTCAAAACACCTTTCCAAGGGTAAAATATCAAATATGAAGGAACATGCCTAGTTATTACAACAAATGCATTACAAAACACTCTCAAATAACTAGAAAAACATAGATGAATTTTGCCCTTATCACATACCCCCGACACTTGAACTTTTGCTTGTTCTCAAGCAAACAAGAATTAGAACACTAAGTAAATGGCTTAAGACAAAACAATTTTTGACTTGTCTTTAGCAAATTCATCCATAATAAAGGAATAATATTCTTCCAGCCTCAAATACAAACCTGTCATTCATTTAACCCTTTTAAAACCTTGTAAACTCTTGTATTAAATCAAATAATCCCAAGGCCATCAAAGTTAAGTTAAACAAGCTTATATCTAGTACAAGAAATTATCCTACTCCTCAAGGAAAAACATAGATAACATAAATCATACAAGTCAAGCCATTTAACCAATTCAAGCATTATAAACTTAAATTTACACAACTCAAGTTAATGAAATAAGGAAAACACTCTACTCTTTTTTTCAATGATTTAGGGAATTGATAGCCTGAAGTGCATGGATTTCTCTTCACGCACTGTATTTGCCTCCTTATAGTCATTATCATTTTTTCAACAATTTTCTTTTTTCTTTCTTCTTTCTTTCCATACCTTCTTGCCTTTGGGATAGCCTCAAGAGAGTGTGATACTGCTTTGTTTCTTTTCTCACTACTAGAAGAAAGTGATTTACCAACCGACAAAATCGGTTGGTAATTAGCTAAATTTGGTTGGTAATTATGATTTACCAACCGATTACCAATCGAATGGCATCGCATGTAAAAAGCATAGCTTGTAAATTTTGCAACTGAAATTTTTGGAGTCGGTTGGTAATTACCAACCGCAATTCGGTTGGTAATGTAAAATCTTTGGTTGGAAATTTGGTATTAAGTTTGGCATTTAAGTTGACTATTTCGGTTGGTAATTACAAACAAAAATTTTATGTTATCAACCGATTGTTGCGGTTGGTAATTATCAATTGAAAATGTAGTTTGTAAATTTATAATTTTTGGTTGGTAAATTTGTATCTAATATAAGATTGCACTTTATTAATTTACTAACTGAGACTGTTGCTATCAACCGATATATGTGTAGGTAATTACCAATTGACTTTTGATTGGTAATTATTTTTTTCTGGTTGGTAGCTTTATTTATTTACCAACTGAACATTGAGTTGGTAATTTTCCAACTATTTAAGTTATTTAAAATCTATTGGTAATTTTTTGTTGGTAAATTACTAACCGAGTTGTTCAGTTGCTAATTCTTTTTTTCCATTGGTAGTTTTCTTCATTTACCAACCAAATATTCAGTTGGTAATATTCCAATTGTTTTAGTAATTTAAAATTTGTTGGTAAAATTAAGAAGACTATTAATCTTGGCACACTTTTAGAGTTCCATCACCAATAATCTTTCCAAATATCAAACAACTCAAGTTGGCAAAACAAGTTTACAGGCACTCATCACCCTATTCACAAAGAAAGTCACTTTGCTAAAGAAAATTTTCTGCCACCATAATTCTAGAAAGCATCTGGCATCAGGTTACCTAGGGGAGCCTGTGCCAGCTTTATTTTGGAACAATATTGTATTTAATTTTTCTTCTTCCAGCAGGCCATGGCAGCTAGACTTTCCTAAAGCTAAACATTCAATTTCTCTCCATAGATAGCCATGGCATTTTTCCCCAATCTAGACATGGCTTTTCTTCATCCAACCTTGGCTTCCTTTTGTTTGTCATGATTTCAACTCCTGGAAAATACATGACCAGATTCTTCTCTGCTTTAGCCTTTTTTGGTTAAAGTTTTCACCAACATTAATCCCACAAAAAAGTATAGCAAAGTGAAGGGAATTAATAGCCATTTGAACTAAAAATCAACATAAATATATCACAAATGACTACAGAATATGCATCTAATTAATCCCTATCAATAACCATCTCATATTCAATTGGTCTCAATTCATTTCTTTCCATACAATTCATTCATTTTTTTAGTTATGCAGTGCATTTAATAAACATAAAGTGTTCAAAATAAGGCTCTAGGTACATTTCTTGCCAAGGGATTGACCACAAGAAGAGATAACTTCAAATTCTTAAAAGAAATCTAAGGAAATGGATAGAATAGAATAGGTTTTGGTCAGATGAAAGGATAACCCAATGGAGCAAATCCTCATTATCCAAATTTTGTACTCAAGTTTCTCAAGTCCTATGACCAATTTCTCCACAATTTTAAAAAATTATAATATCATACATGTAAAGTATAGCATTATAAAATCAAATCAATAGTATTTAAGAAAATGAAATACCCTACTGCATTCCAAATATGGAATTTGAAAGATAAAGTATCCAAATGGCTTAGTAATGTTAAAAATTATATAATATCATATGTATTGAGAAAAATAAAATTCTTTAAAAAACGAATAAGCTAGGCTAGATAATACATAATTGAACTATATTTGCCAGGTTTCATTTAGATTCTATAATATTTTCACTACCTCCACTAATAACCTTGCTTGAATGGTCTTGTTGGACAATAATAGCTTAAGTAACAAAATATTCAAGTAGCACAACCTTGACATTATGCATGTATAATATACCATTTCGGCTTAGTTTAAGCAATATAAGACAAGATTAAATAAAAATCTAGGCTTAGTAAAATATACCATTTTAGTTTAGTTTAAGTAATGTAAGACATGTAATCAACTGAAAATTAGCACAACGTCACCTTTTTCTACTGTTGTCTACCACTACCTTGATCTCCATCCACAGTTGAAGCTAACTGTTATTCAACATATAGTTTTTTAATATTCAGCACTTCAAATCTTCAAATTAAAAATGCGTGCATAAGTAAGGAAAATATAATCTTCAAATTAATGCTTCAATGTGCTTTCTAAATGCAAGGACTTATCCATGCTCTCCAAGAAGGGAGTATGCTTTCTTAACAAAAATAGCTCGTCGTGCATTCAGAAAAGGGTTAAATCCATAAAATTCCTTTCAGTAACGTACACTCCCTTAAAGACCACTGCAAGCTAGCTACATGTATCGGTGCATTAAGATTAAAGGTCGTCTGAATTTTCTCTTTTTTTGGTTTCTCTAGGAAACAATGGTGATAGAATGCAATATTTATCTCCAATAAAAATAGCTATCGATGACCCCAAAATAAGGCATGCCAAGAAAGGGTTCATATTCCAGTATTATTTGATAACAACTGAGACAGGGACATATCTCCAGAATTGCATAAGCATTGACAAAAATAGAATGCATCTACAACTTCACACATATTAACATTCAAGTTATGTGGTGTACACCTAAACCTAGAAACTATTTTGGAAGTATGCATAGTCATTGCTAAGGCATCAGCTAGTAAGACATAAATAACAGGAAAGAATGCTCATAAACTAGAAGAAATAGACTCAATAAATTGCACAAGCATGCTCATGAAATACAATACAAGAGCAAACAACTCATCATTAGATACACCAATACATAAAATACAAAGTATGTACATACACACACATCTAAATGGTTAAAAGAAAGTAAATGGTATGCATGCTGGTAAGACATCTGCTTAACTAC
Source organism: Voacanga thouarsii (assembly GCA_026120185.1). NCBI lineage: Eukaryota > Viridiplantae > Streptophyta > Magnoliopsida > Gentianales > Apocynaceae > Voacanga > Voacanga thouarsii. The sequence continues at coordinate 643,269 of JANUWF010001409.1, forward strand.
AACACCTACTACACTTCTGGAGGCCGATGGTGTGCCATAATGCTTTAGATCATTCTCCGCTAACTGCTGAATCAATTGCTCAAAGCTCGGCCCTATGAAATAATCCCCTAGATTAGCAGGCAATTGAAAATTTGGACCACCGTGCTAGTCCTGGACCACAAACTAGAAGTTAACCCCTCTGGCTCGGTGATCAACCAAATAGTTAACCAAGTACATCAGCGGGTTAAAATCTTCCATCCCAAAAGACGATATTCGGTTAGGGTTTGACCCCGGGCTTGCACCACTGCCAGTAGACAAAGAGGAATGAATTCTAGGGTTTTGCAAGTTAAACGGGCTAGAGCTAGCGGATTGAGATGATGATGAAGAAGAGGTAAAGGAGAGGAGAGGATTCATGAAAGCGATTATGGAGTTGGCACCCATATACGTGTCGGGTAGAAAGACCTCAGGAGGGAGAGGGTTTTCAAATTCTTCCATGAAATCAGAATTGCAGGTGGGGCAGATGAGTTCGGCAGAAGGGGATGGGGTGTTGGAGACAGCACAGTTACATTAATGGTAGAAATATAGGTGAGGGCCGTCATCTGCGATGGTGACTCTGGCAGAGGACATTTTGGAGAGAGAGAGAGAGAGTCGGGGGGGGGGGGGCTAGAGAATTGCTAAGTAAAATATGTAAGGTTAAAATAAAGGGGTTATGGACATTTTGTGTAGGGATTTAAGTATTAGGACATAAGGTGGTAAAAACGTGTGTGAAGTCAACAACGTTTCCATCTATAGGAAAATAGTAAATGTGGCTTCCCCAACAAAATTTTATGGAAAAAGCCCAGGGGTATATTTGTAATACCACCTTAGGTGAAGTCAACAAATTTTCCATTTTTTGGAAAAAATGTTAATGTGGATTTTCTAATAAAATGTTATGGAAATTTCATAGGGTTATCTTTGTAATACTACCTTGGGGAAATAAACAATTTTTCTGTTCTTTGGAAAAAAGTTAATGTGGGTTTTCCTATAAAAGTTAATGTGGGTTCTAAATATTCTACATTCTTTGGTCCTTTTTTTTTAATTCATCATATTTTCTTATATAAAAAACACCAAATTTATTTTTCTATAGCAAATTTGCATTATTTAGTCTTTTGGTTTCTTAAAAATATTTTATGCTTTTATTAATATAATTAGATATAATTATCTAAATGAACCAAGTTACAAAATATAATAAATCAAATAATATTTTTGAAAACTTGTGGTCCTAAGGGTTTTTTTTTTTTTTTTTTTAGAAAACTTTAGGGACTTAGATATAATTATCTAAATGAACTAAGTTAAAAAATATAAAGATTGAAATAATTATTTTAAATTTTATTTATTTATTTTTCCACTTGGCTAATTATTTTTCAAAAGATATTTAAAATAAGTTGCGCTTAAAAAAAGTTATGGTTGTAAGGGTTTCTTTTAGAATTAGGGACTTAAATATACTTATCCAAATGAACTAAGTTAAAAAAATATAGGGATTTAAGTACCGACTAAATTTGTTAATAATTAACTACTATATGACCATAAGTCTCAATACACATTCACATATAACTTGAAAATATATAAATTTTATTTATAATAATTACAATTTATATATGTGCATGTAAACAGAAAGACAAAATGTGATATAATAATTAACAGTATAGGATAAAAATAGTAGCTTTACTAAGTATTTCTACTTTTTATACTGAAAACTTGTTATTTTTATAATATTTGTTATATATTATATAAATTTAAACGTTTATCAATTTGAATATAAATAAAAGAATTAAATTTATGAATATATTGACAATTTATATGCATTAAAAAAATAATCTTATTTAATTTTGTATGATTTATAGTAATTACTATTTATATATGTGCATGTATATAGAAAAATATAAGTACGATGGAAACATATCCTATGCATATACATGATGCCTATATATTTATATTGTCATACAAATAAAAGTAATAACTTTTATATTATGATAAAAAGAATAACAATTATATCTATTAATAAAATTATGTGTACAAATATAATATAACTTTTTGATTATTATATTAATACACCTAATTGATAAATTGTTTAATGTCTATTTACTTATAAATATTTACATAATTAAAAAATTATGAACTGAGTCTTCTAAATTCAAAAGTATTTATTATATTAAAAAAATTATAACTAAGAAATTTGTTGTATAACTAAAGGTATGAAAAAATTGCTTACTTTTATTATTAAATCAAAAATAAAATTTATATCATTTAGGAATATATATACAGAATAATTATATACTCTGATAAATAAGAGTAAATTAAAAATGATTTTTTTAAAAAAATAAAAGTGATAAAAAATTTAATTTTATTTATTTAAATTAAAATTTACAAGTTTTAGAAGTGTATTTCATATAATTATAATATTTTGTAAGAAGTAAATAAATATAATATGTGTTTCTAATTTGCACAAACAACGACGTAGCATAGTGGTTGGAACACTGCGCCTCCACAATGGAAACGCAGGTTCAACTCTTGTTCACGTGCAGGAAAGGGAAGCATTTTCCAGCACGGCGCCACGTGTGCAGTGATGTGGCGCCATGTGGCTGCCACGTGTACCAACTGAATATAATACTAATCGATACATTTCGATTAGTAATTAGTCGATAAAAATTTTAAATTATATACCAACCGATTACCAATTGATACATTTTAGTTAGTAATCGAACGATAAAATTTTTAAATTAAATTACTAACCAAAATACCAACTGATTACCAACTGAATATATTGCCAACCGATACATTTTGGTTAATAATCGGTTGGTAAAATTTTAAAATTAAAATACCAACGATTACCAACTGAATATATTACCAGCCGATATATTTCGGTTAATAATCGGTCGGTAAAATTTTTAAATTAAAATACCAACTGATATATTTTGGTTAGTAATCGATCGGTTTAAAATTAAAATATCAGCCAATTACTAATTAAATATATTACTAATTGATTGTTGTCGGTTGGTAATCAGTTGGTAAATATTTTCCTACCAAATTACCAACTGAATATATTACCAACCGAAAACCAGTTGGTAAAATTTTTTTCATTAAATTATCAACCGATTACCAACTGGTAATATAACCAACCAATTGTTATCAATTGGTAATCGGTTGGTAAATATATTCCCGCCAAATTACCAACTGATTACCAGTCAACTATTTATCAACCGATTATGTTTGTTGGTAAGTGGTTGGAAAAGTTTTAAAATTTCTCAATTTTCATTTCGGTTGGTGATCAGTTGGTTATTATCGACCGAGTATAGTAAGTTGATAATAGGTAGTTGGTATATTACATTTTTCTAGTAGTGTCTTCCACTCACTGTATTGGCTCCCTTTTCAGCAAAATGCCTCTCATTTTTTTTCTCAATAGATGGAAGTAATTTTTTCAACTTAGATTTTTTCCTTTTCACTAAAATTTTTATTTTTTTTAATTTCAATTCCTCATATTCTTTATTCACAACTCAAAGTCAAGCAAACATTAAATCTATAATCCAAGAATTAGTCAACAACTCTTCCCATATTTCATCATATTATCCACATTCAAACTTAAGGAATAAAACAAAACTCAAATACCAAATATAACTAAGGTTAACTTTGATTTTCAAGACTTAGCAAAATCCAACTTAATACAAAAGTTTACTTTTTATATAAAAATTCAACCATAATGAATGACAAATCTATATCCAAAGTTATAAAGAAAATCAAAACTTTATTATAGAAAATAAACTCAATTTAGCTCCAAGATTTCCAAATTTTCAAATTTGTCAAATTTTTCAACAAAATTGTTTTCAAACTTTTTCAAAGTAGCTCAATACCAAGAAATACCAAGATAATTGATAAAAACATGGACAAAGAATATCACCAAACCGCCCTCTCACACTTAAACTGGACAATGTCCTCATTGACAAAACATTAACACATTAAACCGTCTCCAAAGGGACTGAAAAAGAGATAAAGAGGGTAGAAGGTTAAGCAATGCTTCCCAAATACAAAAATGCTCCAAACAATATTAAAACTTAGAATAGAGAGAAGAGCTTATCCAAGAGGATTTTATTCCGACCTACAAAAAAAAAAAACATAAATAAAAACACATGGAAAATAATAACAAAATAAACACACACCTAAATAAAAGAAAACAAACTGAAGAAAAATACTAATAAAAATCCTAACAAAGCAAATAAAGACACGACTCATTCTCCCATACTTAAGATGGAAAATATTTTCCTTATTTGGGGGAAATAACACCTAACAACACAAAACAAAGATTCAAACTCTTTCCACTCATCATGCTTCCTCATCAAACCTTTGTAAACGACATTAATGCTCATTGAAAAAAGTAAGGTTGATGAAAGTAGAAATAAGAGAGGTTTGTGAAAAATAGAGGGTTCATGAAAACAATCTTTTTCAACAAAGCAAAACACATAAACCTCATTCTCTAACATTCCTTTAGACACACAAATATTGTTGTCAAAATATAAATGCACATAGTCTTTTAAAGAATGCATCAAACTTGAAATCACCACTTAACCCTTCAAAAAATTTGTCACAATGAAAATTCCCCTAAAAACTTAGCAATTGAGTTTTTAAAGATGGGATCAAGAAATCTATACTTTTCAATACTTGTACAAATACTAAGTTACCTCCCTGAAATTAGGGTGAATGGTAAAATTTGTCAATATCCTTCAAGGACTTCTTATGATGAATCATGGATAAATCTAACTCCTTGAGGTATGTTAAACTCCATACATCATCATTTGGATCATTGTCTTCCAAGAATGGAGAGGAACCTAAGAAATTATGTGACAAAGAGAGATTAGAATAAGTAGCACATACAGGAGAATCGAATACATCCCTTTCTACAATGGGCAATTGTTCTTCATATCCTCTCTCATTTCTTTGGAGATTCTTTTGTTGAAGTGTATGTGCCTTTATGGTATCCTCTACCAACATGGCTAGTTGTGTTCTTTGATGGCTCATGCTTTGGGATACTTCTTCATGCCACCTAATGGACGTGTTTATGTTGGTAACAAATGATTTGATTGAAGCTTTAAGTGATGTCTCACTAAAAGTATTAATCCGAGCTTGTAACCTTGCCAACGTATCATCATTATAGCTTATTTGACATTGTGCCCATGAATAATTGTCCATGATGAAGTTGTGAAACTCGCACTCAAAGAACAAAAATCAAATCAAAAATAAAAAAATAGAAATAATAAAAAATAAAGAAAATAAAAATACACGAATTATAAATATTCACAAACTACCGAAACACAAAAGTTAGTGAAATACAAAAATACAACAAAAGCTAAATCATTAAGATTTGAGTGTTTCAGGTAGTGACTATCCTCAGCAATGGCGCCAAAAACTTGTTGCATGTTTTTAGTGTAAAAAATATTATCAACAAATTACACAATTAATCAAGTTTTAATTAAAATTCCAACTATTAAAACTACACATACGGGCAAGTATACCTATCATATAGTATAGGGATGACCAAGTATCGAATCCACGAGAACTTAGGTCTCCACCTTACTTTACCCAAATCTTTATTGTTTAGTCAATAAAATAAGAAGAGAATAAAAAGAAAAATAAATAAAGATAAAAATAGATATACTCAAGGATGAAAATTCATATAACTAGACAATCATCTTGAAAACATAATATTAAATCACTTAGCATTCTCTATAATCAATTGTCATCTTGGCATCATGAAGGAACTTAAGTAAAATTAAATCGTTTCCCAAGTTATGAACTCACTTATGTAAATTCCACATCTTTCCCAATCTATGGAATCACTATCCCTTGATTAATTTAGCAGATTTCCTAATCAAGCCAAAGTAACCAAAAGATGCATTAAACTCATACCTTATAAACATGAAATTAGCCAATGATCCCAAGCTCTAGATGAAATCAACCAATCTTTGATTGCTTTAGTTCTTTAATCTTAACTTTGTTTCCCAAGTCCATTAAGATATAACAAATATGGAATCAATGTAATAAACCTCTAACATCGTTTCTCAAGCTAATTACAAGAAAACACATCAATACTAATCATAATAAGTAATTAAATACCAAGGGTAACAATAGATTGATAAAAAAATTCCAATTAACTCAAAATCATAATCTCCAAAATAATGTCCAATTACAATCAAAATACTAAGAACACTATTGTTCTACAAAAGTAAACAAATGATTAAAGATATAACTCATAGACAAGCCCTTCTTTTTCTCTTGAAACCCTCATTTGAACAATGCTTGCCCCTTTGAGTGGTGATTTTGTCTTTGAATAACAAGTAGCTAGCTGGGATACAACAAATCACACCTTTGTCTTGTGCTTTTCTTGTTTAAGTAGGCTTCTAAGAGGCTAAAATTTTTTCTCTAAGAGTCCTGGGCTGAGTAGAGATTGAAAAATACCAAAACTCTTGGGAAATTACCAAATCCATGCATAATTGGAAAGCTCTCTGACATTGGACAAATCAGGGTCGGCGTTGGCTTCGTTTGACATGGCTGGCGCTAGCAGTCCTCTGGTCATGCTCTATTTTTTGAACGACGAAACCCTATTTTTCTAGATAGGGGCCGACACTGATCATGTTTTGACTACGACGGTTTGTTCGTGTTTTCGTTGTTTTCTGCAATAAAAATTAAAATACCTTTTCATCAAGGGTAAAATATATAATATGAAGGAATATGCCAAGTTATTACAACAAATGTATCATAAAACACCCTCAAATAACTAGAAAAATATAGATAAATTTTGCCTCTATCAAATTTTCAATCATCTGTTGTAATAAATGAATTGCCTCCATAATGGAACACTGAGGCATAAAATCAAATTGATTAATTGAAATCTACATAATGCCCCTTAACCTCTATTTAATCATTCTCTCGCAAAGCTTCACAGTATGACTCATGAGTTCAATCCTACGGTAATTAGCACAATCTTGAACATCCCCCTTATTCTTGTACAGGAGAATTAGAGTATTCTTCCTCCACTTTGTAGGTATCTTATTAACTCTATATATCTTGTTGAACAGAATTGTCAACCACACAATACCTATCTCTTCCAAACACTTCCAAACCTCGATCAGTATACCATCCGATCACATTGCCTTTTTTGATCTCATCCTTTTAAGGACCTCTAGAACTTCATGCTTCTGAATGCGATGAACACACTCACAGTGAACCTTTTTATTCAAATTCGGGAAGGCTACCCATACTCAGAACTTGAACTTTATTCCCATTAAAAAACTTATCAAAATAGAACCTCCGTCTCTCCTTGATTTCTCCGTCATTAACTAACACTCTGTAGTTGTCGTCTTTCACACATTTAACCACACCGATATCTCTAGTATTCTTCTCCCTAAAATGTGCTAGTCTATATGTATTCTTCTTCCTATTTTTAGTATCCAGCTTTTCATATAAATCCTTATAAATTGTGGATTTTGCTTTTCTAACGGCTTCTGTAGCTTTTCGTCTTGCAACCTTATATTTCTCAAAATTTTCATCACTCATGCACTTTTTTGAGTTTCTATACCACTCTCTTTTACTCCTTATGGCTTCTTGCACTTTGTTGTTCCACCATGACGCGTCCTTGTTTAGTTGTACTCTTCCTTTAGATTCACCAAGCACGTCTTTAGCTAGTCCTAATACATTGAGCCATCTTTTTCTACATAGCATCTGGATCCGAATCCATACTAGAAGATCAGTCATCCACCTAAACTACCTTATCGACAAAGGCTATTTTTTCATTCCTATGTAGCTTCCACTACTTGATCCTAGGGTCAACCCAATGACTCTGCTGTTTACCTTTTTTCCTAAAATTAAAATCGAGGACCGACAGCCTATGTTGCATAAACTACACTTTTGCCTAGAATAACTTTACAATCCGTACAACCACTAAAAAACCTATGCCTCATAATAAAGAAGTCTATCCAACTGGCATTTAACTCGCTTCTAAAAGTCACTAAGCGATTTAATGCATGAGTTTTTTTTTTTTTAAAAAAAATCTTTTAAAACTCATGCATTGAATCAAAGATATCAAGACTCTCAAAATTAATTTAAACAAGTTTATGCTTTAGTCTAAAAAAATTATTTCACATTTCAAACCAATATATAGATAACACAAATTATACAAGTTAAGTTGTTTAATCAATTTAAAATTCATAGAATCAAATTTTCACAACCTTATGCAACAAAATAAGGAAACACTCAGTTTTTTTTCAATCCCAGGGCTTTCTTGCATGACCTCTAGCATAAATTAGATTCTGGACATGTCTAGTAAACAATATCAAAATTTCCTGCAAAGATAAATTGTTTTGCTATTTTATTTTGAATTAAAAGTAGCAACTATCACAACTTTGCAAAAATTCTAGAGGTCTTAGATTTTTACCATAATCTTTTCCTAGACAAAAAAAAAAAAAAAAAGTAGGAGAAATTAATTTTTCTTCAAAGGAATTAATAAGAACCCTTAAAAGAATTAATTTTCAATAGACTTCTTTGTATAAATAAATTCCATTCTCTTTCTTTTTCCTAAGTAAATAAAAAAAATAATTTATTAAACATAATATATCAAAATATTAATTCTTAAATAAATAAACAAACATATAGCTCTCTCAAATAATAACCATGCAAAATATTTCATTCAACCTTATTCTTAGCAATGTTTTCTCTATTGTTACCCAAGTATAAAGCTCCATTCACCTAACATAACTAAATAAATTCAAATAATCCATTTAAATCATGTTTATATGCAAGAATTTTATTATATGCTTATGTACACATATACTCATGTTCCATGAATGACGTGCTCCTATTTTTTAGGTGTGTTTCAGGGTGGGGTACTACATATAGTTTATTCTCTCAACGAACTTTATCCTTGACATAAAGATTAATATTGAATTTTGAATTTTTACTAAAATTAATGCAACCAATATTTTATTAAAAGGAAACATTTTTCAAAACTCATTTTTTGACAAGAAATTAAGTAGGAAAAGTTTCCAATGACCCTATGGCTTTCATCACAAATTCCTATTAGAGATTATGATTATTCTTGTATCATTTTGAGTATGACCCCTTATAGGATGGATTTCTATGAGAATCTAGGTCTAATAGAGGAATTATAATTATTTATTAGTATATATATTGGTATCATCTTGCGTAACGTAGGTAATGTGAGTAGTGACTATCCTATCGATGGAACTATTTCTAACTTATTATCTATTAAAGAAGTTTAATTAGTGATGATTATACACTTCACTTAAAAGTTGTTAACCTTCCTAGAAAGCTATGTTAGTTCTTCTAAAAGCCAAATTTTTTATATTATTGATAATGATTTTAATAGGTCAACCATGTCATAGATAAAATATGATGTTTATATGTGCATTTTATGTGTTTACTAAATTAAAAAAAAAGTTATATAATTTTTTTTTGGGTGATTAATAGAAATGTCTAATTTCAGTCTATTTTCCATTATTCTTAAGGAGAATAAGTTAACTGGACCTAATTATATGGATTGAAAAAAGAATCTGAACATAGTACTCACAACGAAGAAGTGTTAGTATGTTCTTATAGACCCTTGTCTGAAAATTGGGGATGATTCCACAAACCAAGACCGTGAGGCTGAGAGGTATGGAAGAAAGCTGATGAAAAGGCTAGATGCTGTACATTAGCTTCAATGTCCAATGTACTTTAATCAAAGGATGAGAACATGCCCACTACATACGACATTAATGTATAATTGCACACCATATTTGCGGATAAGTCATGAACACTAGAATAACTGAGAGAGCATCGGTTCAAGAGCATATGCTCAAAATGATTGGTCATTTTGAGAAAGTCAAGGTTCTAGGGATGATAATAGATCCAGAAAGCTAAATTGACATGGTTTTTGAGACTTTGACATATTCGTACTCTCAGTTCAGGTTGAACTATAATATGAATAAGTTGAATATGACTTTAATAGAGTTAATGAAGGAACCATAGGCAACTAAAAATATCATGGTACCCATGTCAAAAGTTTTGGTTGCTTATTCTATTTCATCTTTTGGAACGGAGGTCTAACCTAAGAAATTCAAGAAAAAAAAAAAGAAATAGAAAAACTGTAGGGGCGTAGTCTAAAGGGTCTAAATCTGATTAGTCCAAACCCAACGCCAAGCCGAAGGGCAAATGATTCAATTGTGTTAAAAAGAGACATTGGAATAAAGATTGTCTAGAATTCTTAGCCAAGTCCTCCTCAAACATTGCTCTTCATTTAGAGTTTATATTAATGGTTATATCATCATCCACTTAGATTATTAATTCTAGAGCTATAGACCATATTTGTAACTCCTTGCAAAGGTTCAATTGGATAAAAAGGCTCAGTGGAGGAAAGCATGGACTTTGAATGGGCAAAGGACCATAAGTATGGGCTGAAGCAGTGGGAGACTTGGAACTATTATTTAATTATAATAGGATTTTTGTTTTAAAAAACATTTTATATCTTTATGATTTTAAACAGAATTTGATTTCAGTTTTATAATTGACTAATCAAGGTTATTTTGTTTCTTTTTATTCATGTATTTCATTCAATAAAGATGGAAATTCTTTTTGGTCTAGAAATATGTATGGTAATCTTTTTTTATAGTAATCTTATAAATCATCAAATAAATAATATTCAAATCGAACCTAATAAGAAAAAGAGAAAGGCCACATAAAAAACTTATATTTTTGTCACTTAAGGTTAGGACACGTAAATTCTATTTGGATTCAAATGTTAATCTAAGGTAGGCTTTTAGGTTTGATGAGATTGGAAGAACGGCTTTAGTGTGAATCCTATCTTATAGGTAAAATGACCAAAAGATATTTTACACAAAAGGCAAAAAGAGCTAAGGAAGTACTTCACTTAGGTCATACTGATATTTGTAGTTTTATGTCTATAGTAACTAGAAGAGGATATGAATACTTCATTACTTTCATAGATGATCGTACATATTTTGGTTATATCTTTTTTATGAGGCACTAGTTTGATTCTTGTGATGAATTTAAGGAATTTAATGCTAAAATGGAGCGTAAAATAGGTAAGCTAATCAAGAAGTTAAGATCAAATCATGGCAAAATGTATCTTCTTAGTGAATTCAAGGACTATTTGGTACACCAGGGTATAGTATGTTAGTTAATTGCACCTAGGACTCCCCCAGCAAAGTGGAGTAGCTAAAAGAAGAAATAGAACTTTTATGGAGATGGTCAGAAACATGATGAGTCATGCAAATCTTCCTATTTCTTTTCGAGGATATGATCTAGAAACAAGATATATTCTAAACTTGGTACATTCCAAGTCAGTACATAGGACAACTTATAAGGCTTGGATTGGGTGTAAGCTTAGTCTAAATTATCTCAGTGTATGGGGTTGTCCAGCTGATGTATTGATGAAAGGAAGTAAGCTAGAGCTACGATTAGAATTGTCCTATTTGGTAAGGTATCTAAAAAGAACAAGATGTGGATATTGTTATCATTCCCAAAAGTATAAGGTACTTGTTTATACTCATACTAGATACTAGAAGATGAATAGAGTGTGTCCACTAAGATTTCGAGTAAAATGGAGTTGGAAGAGAAGTTTCCTAGTACTTTAACTTTTGATACCCTAATTGAAGAAACTAAAGAGAAAAGCCAGATGTTCCTATACAAACTAAGCCATGTCATAGTAGGAGGATATTTAGAGTTCTTGAAAGGTGGTCTAGAAAAGTTTTTGCTCAATCAAGCTTGGGAACTTCTCATTACACCTAAAAGGATTAAACCCGTTATGTGTAAATAGATATACAAGGGAAAGAGAGGTGTAGATAAAAAATAAAAAATTATAAAGCATGGTTGGTAGCAAAATATTTTACTTAGAAAGAAGAGATTGATTATGAGGAGACCTTTTTAGCAATAGCCATGCTTACGTCTATTTGCATACTCTTAGCCATTGTATGTCACTATGACAACAACATATGGCAAAGAAATGTCAAGAAGATCTTTCTTAATGGTTATCTTAGTAAAAACATCTATATGGCTCTGCCTGAAGGCTTTATTGCTAAAGCCTAAGAGTATATAGGCTGCAAGCTTAAGAAGTCCATTTATGGACTTAAGAAAATATCAAAAGCATAGAACATACGTTTTGATAAAATTGTAAAATCTTATAGTTTCATACAAAATGTAGATTAACCATGTATGTATAGGAAACCAGATGGGAATAATATGTTCTTTTTTTTTTTATATATAGATGACAGTCTGTTTATTAGAAATAATATAGGGACATTGTCATCAATAAATGTTTAGTTATCAAGTCAATTTATCATGAATGATATGGGAAAGCTAGTTATATTCTTGGGATAAATCATCTTAGAGATAGGATGTAAAGATTGTTATACTTATCACAATCTACTTATATGAACAAGATATTGGCTAAGTTCAGCATCGATCAGTGCAAAGAAGCAATCTACCTTTTAGGCACATTTTAACATTGTCTTCCAAGTAGTGTCCTCAGATACTGGAAGAAAGGATAGAATGAATAGGATTTCTTATACTTCAGCTATGGGAAGTATCATGTATGCCATACCTTTTACTATCCCTGATATCTACTTTGCTGTGGGAATAGTTAGTAGATATTAGTCAAACCAAGGAGAAGCATATTGGCAAGCTATAAAGTGTATACTAAAGTACCTAAAAGGGGCGAGGGTTTATATGCTAGTTTATAGAGCTGACAATTTAGTTCTTATCAGTTAAACTAAGTAAAACTTCTAGAAAGATAATCAGAACAAGATCCCACTAGATATATAGAGGAAATGGTTGATGTTGATGCAAACAAATAGTAAATAGTAATAGGTGCTGAAATTGAGTCTATATATCTCAATCAAGTTCGGGATCATGTCACTGTGCTTGAAAGGATTAAACTCATTGTATGTAAATGGGAATAAAGAGAAAAAAAGGTACAGCTAAAAAGTAAAAAATTATAAAGCATGCTTGGTAGAAAAATGTTATACTTAGAAAGAAGAGATTGATTATGATGAGACTTTTTTAGCGGTAGTCATGCGTACATCCATTTGCATACTCTAAGCCATTGTATGCCACTATGGCAATGGCATATGGTAAATAAATATCAAGAAGATGTTTCTTAATGGTTATCTTAGTAAAGATATCTATATGGCTCTGCTGAAGGCTTTATTGCTAAAGGCTAAGAGCATATAATCTGCAAACTTAAGAAGTCTATTTATGGACTTAAGCAAGCATAAAAAATATAAAAAATATGTTTTAATAAAAATGTAAAATCTTATAGTTTCATACAAAACATAGATTAACCATGTGTGTATAGGAAACCAGATAGGAATAATATGTTCTTTTTTTTTTATTATTGTTATATTGATAATGGACTACTTTTTGGAAATGATGTAGGGACATTGTCATCAATAAAAGTTTGGCTGTCAAGTTAATTCATCATGAAAGATATGGGAAATGCTAGGTATATTCTTGGGCTAAAGCATCTTAAATATAGGAAGAAATGAATGTTATACTTATCACAACCTGCTTTTATTAACAAGATATTAGCTAAGTTTAGTATTAATCAGTGGAAAGGAGTAATCTCTACCCTTTATGCATAGTTTAACATTGACTTCCAAGTAGTGTCCTCAGACATAGGAAGAAAAGATAGGGTGAGTATGATTCCTTATACTTCAGGTATGGGAAGTATTACGCGTACTGGCCCAAATGTCTAATATGTCGTGGGCATGGTTAGTAGATATCAATTAAACTTAGGAGAAGTATATTGGCAAGCTATAAAGTGTATACTTAAGTACTTAAAAGGGATAAGGGATTATTTGATATTTTATTGAGTTGACGATTTAGTTCTTACTAGTTAAACTAAGACTTCTAAGCAGATAAACATGAAAGAAAATCTAGTTGTGGATATATCTTCACTTTGTTTGGGGGAGCTACTTCATAAAGAAGTGTAGATCAGTCTTGCATTGCGGATTCTACCATGGAGGGTGAGTATGTGACAACTTTAGAAGCTTACAAAGAAGCAGTTTGGCTCCAAAATTTTCTAATAGAACTTGAAGTAGTGTCACAAATGGACAAGCACATCATATATTGTGATAATTCTAGAGTTATGTCACAATGCAAGCAACTAAGGAATTATAGGAAGGATAAACACATTGAGATGAAGTATAACCTGATCCAAAAGTTTATCCAAAAATGAAAAATAATGGGTGATAAGATTTTCTATGCAAATAATCTAGCCGATCCCTTTACCAAGCATTTGACAGAGAAGGTGTTTGGGAGGCACCTAAACGTCATACGGGTAGGCATAGATGGAATTTTATAGTATTTTTAGTGCAAATGGTAGATTGTTAGAATGTATGTGTAAAATAGACTATGTTTTTCGGTATAACGAATTGCATTAAAATATTTCATTCATTAATGATTATTTATTCACATATATTTGTACACCAAGGTCCAATTATGACAAATAGATGACCTATGTCTTAAGTCATTCTTCACAGTAAGATATAAGTTATGGGCATTTGGCATACAGAAAAAAAAAAAAAAAATTTGTTCCCAATATTTTGATAAAAGTCATCATGTCATCAAGATAAGATTATTATGATTTGCTTTTAAATGAGGAATGATTTACCACTAACCAGTGAGTAGTATTATTACGCTATTAACATAGGCTTAGTTGGAATATGTAGACATAGACTTGTAGTAGTGGTTTCTAATAACATACTATATTTGAAGAAACTAGACAATTACTGCAACGGTATGGATGAGTACCCTAAGGCTTAAGTATATATTAGTGGTCTAGTAAAGTTAGACTTATGCACTTTTATGTATGATGCATGAAGTCTTTATGTGAGATCAATAACCTTGTATGTTAGATGTATGACTCTAGTTAATTAAGATAAATTTGTACAATAGAGTGTATATGCTTCACTTAGTGAAGATTAATCACTTCCTTGTGATTGTCTAGGATAATTTAAATAATCTAGGGCCCTTTAAACATGTCTTATTATTATATGCTCCTGTGCAACTCCTAGAGATAAGCAGGTATATATTGAAAGTCATAAATTATTGGATAGGAAGTTTAAAGATTGTAAGAGTTATTGGAAAAGTTGTTAGTATATTTTTCTTATTTCAATATTGGATGTTACATAAAAAGATATTTTTGTCATTACACTTATAAGTCAAACACTCTGTATTTGCAATATTATTCTTGGTGTTAATATTTTCATATGGTGATAAATGGAATATTTAAAATGATAAAATACAACTATTACTAGTGGCATTTTAGTTATTTTAGTAGCCAAGAAAAATGTCTTTTGGTCCCTAGAGTTGCTCAACCATGGTTGGTTAGAGGAAAGAAAAATCACAGAAGAATATACGTGCAGGATGTTCTGAGGCTATTGATTTTCTTCCTAAGGTTTGATGGTAACCAAGGAAAAGTATTCCCAGAGCAATCTTAGGATATTAGGAGTTGGATAGAGTTCTACTACTGAAAGACTCCTGTCTTCGCAAGACTTTCTGAGCAGAAAAAAAAAATATAATTTTACAATTTTTACAATATTTTTAGAGGGTGAAGGGTAAGATCAGAAGAGTTTTTTTTTTTTTTAAATATAATTCTGTTAAAGTAAAAAATAATTTTTAAAAAAAAAATTCTATCCTTTCTATAGTTATGATTAAGGTAAATAAATTGTTACACAATTTACAAATTATTCACTATGTGGGCATATTGGATGAGATAAATATTGGAAAAATTATTCTAAGAGCTCAATAATTATTTATTTGGGCTAGAATAAGATATTGGACCAATTTATTAGATTTAAATATTAATTAATTATTTTAGATAATTTTATATTAGGCCCTAAATAAATAAATAATTAATGTAAGTGCTAAAATATTAGTCTTGGACTGATTATAAGATTGGATCAGAACCCTGGTCCACCAAGGAGTGAGAGGGATGGTTAAAAGGTTTGTGGAACCTTGGGTAGCTGGCCAATAAAAGGAAAACGGAGGCTTAGGGTTTACATGGTTGAATTGCAGCACAATTCCAATGTAAAAGAAAATAGTTTCTTTTTGAGTTCGCCATCTTCCTTTCCTCTCACTACCATTCCATGTTATTCCATTCCTTTATTGTAGTTTTCTTTTTTTATTGATAGATAGCCCACAGTTTGATGTGAAGAAGTAGATGCCTAGCTCGTATTCCCATAGAACAAGTATTTGTTACAAACTAGGGGCACCAAGTTCAAATGTTCCACCTAAAGAAGATTCGTCAAACCCAACTCTGCAACCAGTAGTTCACCTTTGTTGCATAAAAGTAAGTATCTCTGATATTATTGTGGAAAAAATATTTTTAAAAACCTTATTCTGTTGCATTTGTATTTTCCTGTGGTCCTTCAACCCTCTCCCTTTTCTAAAGTAGTGAAAATCCGGTCTATTCTTCCCAAGCAAATGGCCTTCATTACTTGAAGAACATTCTGCACAAACATCTCACTTTGAGTGCCATTCTTAGGCTGAATCTTGAAGATTTTAGTAGAATCAAAAGCCAGAAGACATCTTCTTCCTTCCCTAAGGTTATTCGAATCAAGCCTTCCAAGAGGTAACCTCAAAAACCTCTTCTTTTTCCTTTGATTCCTTGTTGCCACCACCTTGAAGAAACTTAGGGTTTTGGATCTAAAAATTTCTAGTGTGAATTCTTGACAAAAGATGATAAAAAACTTATACCATTAAATCATACTTGTTTAGATCTTGCAAAACAAACCTTTTTTTAAAGGATTTTCTCAAAAGAAAACACCTTTATTCTTTATATGACATATTCATGAAAATCTAGAATTTATCCAATTTTGAAGATGATTTCGTAATGGCTTCTTGTGAGATCTTTGGTTTAAATTATTCTAGGGTTGTTGTCACCACTCTATATACTCCCTAAGGGTTTCTTTTTGAGAGAAAATAAGCCTAAGAAGTTGATATCTTGAAGCAAAATTAAATTAATTGTTCACTGGAATTTCTGCTATTTTGTGGTAGATATTTGTTTTAATTAAAAATAATATAGCAAAACAATTTATTTTACAAGGCCTTTTGATATTGTATTCTAGACATGTAAAAGATGTTATTTATACTAGATTTCATGCAAAAAAACTCTTGGATTAATCCCAGTATTTTTTCAAAAAACAGGAGTCAAGAAAATAGAGTTTTTGATTTTGCTGTACGTTCTATTGGAGGTTGTTATTTCAATCTGACTTTGCTTGAATTTGGGGCTGGTCAAAAAAGAGAAAACATAGCCTTATATATTTATTTGTAAATTGAAAAGTTTTAGAATTTTAGGATGTAAGGGATTAAAGTTATGATTTGTTTTTGGTTGCTTGTTTGTATTGGGTGGATTGGTATAATTTAGGTAGCGAATTTTTGGGAGTTATTTGGCTCTTATTTTCTTACTTGGCTACTAATATTCTATTCTTAATATGTGATAGGGGCTAAATTAGTCATAATTTTTCTAATTATTTGAGGATGTTTTGTAATACATTTTGTTCAATAACTAGTCATATTCCTTCATATTTGAGATTTTACCCTAGGAAAGGTATTTTGTTCACTATTTCAGATTTTAGGGATAAAACGAAGTAAAAACATAGCAAAATAGAACCAAGGCGGCGCCGGACAGGGCATAGAACCAGCGCTGGCCATAAGCTGATGACACGAACTTCGAGACGATAAAAAATTATTGAAACAGACCGGAACAGACCCAAGGCGGCGCCGGTTCTAGTAGCTAAGGCAGCACCGGCTGCACTCTGGACAACATTGCGTGGAAATTAAGGAAAAATTGGCGAACAACGGAAGAGACAGAACACAACCGGCACCGGCTCCAATAGCCAAGGCGGCGCCAGCTGTGCTATGAGGAAAAGACGGGATTTTGATTTTTGCACGCGATTTTTGGTAATCTGTGGAATTTTAGTATCTTCCTATTTCTACTCGGCCAAGAACATTACACCAACGAGTTTAGGCACTTCCCAAGCCTATAAGTAGAAGAAAAACATAAGGGAAAAGAGGAGAATTCATAGATTATCACAGAAAATCACTCAAAGCAAAGGAGAAATTCTTCAATTCAAGGAGGGTTGTGCAAGAAGGTCTTCAAAGGAAGAAGAAAGAGGCTTGTGTATGAGTGCCTTCTTTTACTTTGTTTTCTTTTTCTTGAATAATGATATGTTAATTTTTTTTTGTAATTTGACATTATTTTAGATATTTATGATTTTTAGAGTTATTTAATCTTTTGATTAATTGATTGTTATTCTTGGTATTTAATTACTTGGGTTGATTACGAGATTAATTAGTTGTTTCTTTCTATTGACTTGCTTGAGAAAGGGGTTGATGGTGGTTACAATTTGTCAATTTCATATTTGTTGTCTCTTAACTTGCTTGAGAAAGGGGTTAATTGCTAAGAATAGGGTAATTAAAGGTTAATTGATGTCTGCCATAGTACGGATTCATTAGTTAATTTCATGTTTTAAGTTTGCCAGAGTATGAAAATTTAATCAAGGATTTTGTTTAATGCATCTTTTGGGTGGATTAGTTGAGACAGAGTATGCGATGCTAATTTGTCTAGAAGATAGTAATTTTATGGATTGGGAAAGAAGTGAGTCTACTTTAATCTTTCATGATGCCAAGAGAATAATTGGTTATGATAAAAATTGGCTACTTTAAGATCATGTTTGTCTAAACAATGGCTTGAGTTACATAATTCTCCATCCTTGACATGTATATATTTAATTTTATTTTATTTTAATTTTATTTTATTTCTTTTTCACTTTATTGAGTCGGTTAAACAATGAAAGAAAATGGATTAATGCATACTTGTTCCTTAAGGATCGACACTCGTTTGAACCTTATGCTATGTTAATGATGAGTACGCTTGCTTATATATGTAATTTGGGGTTAATGTTTTAATTTAAACTTGATTAAGAATGTACTTATTTTTATATGATTTTTATACCTAAATCCAAACACATCAAGTTTTTGGTGTCGTTGCCGGGGAACAATATCATGAAAGCTTGGATTTTGTCGATTTAACTATGTAAATATGTAAATAAGTAAATATGTAACTATTTACAATTGTTCTTTTCGCAAAACAGTGCCATCTTTTGTATCTTGTGTAATTGTGTAACCCCTTGTAACCTAACCTACTAACTCTGACTATGTTCTATTAACTATTTTTGTATTCCTTTAATTTTATTTTAATCATGAATTCCCTTGGCTAACTAGCTTTAGTGTTCAGGAAAAATGGCAACTTGGAATCGGAGGAAATTTAATGAGGGGCATTACTCCCATTACATTTCGAAGATAACACTCACAACACCAGAATCAGCAGAGCTAGAAACCATAGTTGGAAAATTTGCTGTTCATGTCACGAGGCGCTTCCAAGAAATATATTCCACGTTTGAAAGGTTCCAAGGAATGATCCGCAATATGAAACAACAAATCTGGTTTTTGACGGACATGGTGAAAAAATCTCACGAACTCATACCAATAGCGCTTAAGGAAACAAATGCTGTCATATTGCGGAGTGGAAAAGAGTTGCCAGATGTTACAGATTGCAACCGGCGCTGGTTGGAGGAAGGGAACCGGCGCCGACTATTTGGTAACCTAGAGACCAAGCAACCCAGAACTGAACCGGCACCGACCGAATCACTAGAATCGGTGCTAGCTACCGCCTGTCCATCTCTCGAAAAACCTACTTTTTAGCCTAATATACCGTATCCTACCCGTCTACACAAAGCCAGAAAAGATGCCCAATTTGACAAATTCCTTGAGGTATTTAAACAATTGCACATAAACATCCCACTTAGTGAAGCTTTAATTCACATGCCCAAATATGCCAAATTTCTTAAAAGCATGCTCGTCAACAAAAAGCAATTGGAAGAGTTGTCCACAGTGGTCCTCAATGAAGAATGCTCAACCATATTGTAGGACAAACCAAATTTGCCACATAAAAAAATGATCCAAGGAGTTTCTCTATCCCATGTTTAATTGGCACTCTTAATGTCTGTAATGCATTAGCTGACCTAGATACTAGCATTAATCTATTGCCATATAAAACATTTAAAAAGTTAAGCCTAGGAGAACCACATCCCACTAGGATGAGTATTCAATTCGTGGATAGATCTATCAAATATCCTAGGGGTATAATAGAAAATGTGTTGGTAAAAGTGGATAAATTCATATTTCCAGTGGATTTTGTTATTCTTGACATGGATGAAGATTCCAAAGTCCCATTAATCTTAGGTAGACCCTTTCTAGCTACAACAAAAGCATTAATTGATGTTCATTGGGGGAGATTAACACTTAGGGTTGGGGATGAGCAGGTAGTCATTCAAATCCACAAGAGCATGCAACACCCTTTGTCTTCTGATGATTCTTATTTAAGAGTTGATATTCTTGACGAACTAATTTTTAAGTTGATGCAGGAATCTATTGAGGAGGAGTTAATGGAAACACCAATGGTGTATTCGGAGGACTGGCACAATGAGGATGGGATGAATAATTTGGAAATTGAGAAGAGTAGTTTAGGGAGAATGAAATCATCCATAGAAGATCTGCCAGAATTGCACTTAAAAGACCTGCTCGAGCATTTGGAATACGTGTTCTTGTCTAAAGGACGTAAATTGCTTGTGATCATTGCCAAAGATCTCAATACAGAACAAAAAACCAAATTGGTAAGTATGTTGGGAAAATATAAGGGAGCTATAGCTTGAAAAATCACTGATATAAAGGAAATTAGTTCATCTTTTTGCACTCACAAGATTTTGATGGAAGAAGGTGCAAAACCCGTAGTGCAACCCCAACGTAGGTTGAACCCATATATGAGTGAAGTGGTAAAAAGTGAGGTGATTAAGCTCTTAGATTCAGGTATCATTTACCCTATTTCTGATAGTGTTTGGGTGAGTCCTACTCAAGTGGTACCAACGAAGGGAGGAATGACGGTGAGTCCTAATGATAAAAATGAGCTAGTCCCTATGAGATTGGTCAGAGGTTGGAGATTTTGCATGGATTATAGGATGCTAAACAAAGCTACTAGGAAAGATTACTTCACTCTCTCTTTCATTGACCAAATGTTAGAAAGGTTAGCCAGACATGAGTATAATTATTTCTTGGATGGATTTTCTGGCTATGTACAATTCCCTATAGCTCCGGAGGACCAAGAAAAAACCACTTTCACATGTCCATATGGTACTTTTGCATATCGTCGGATTCTGTTTGGTCTTTGCAATGGTCCCGGAACATTCCAAAGGTGCATGATAGCTATATTTGAAGGACTCGTGGGGGGACATCATGTAGGTATTTATGGATGATTTCTCAGTCTTTGGTGATTCATTTGACTTGTGCTTATCTAATCTTGAAAAGGTACTCGTAAGATGTGAAGAGACTAACCTCATGCTTAACTGAAAAAAATGCCACTTTATGGTGCAAGAAGGTATTTTGTTGGGACATAAAATTTCAAGAAAAGGTATAGAAGTCGATAGGGCCAAAATTGAAGCATTCGAGAAGCTGCTTCCTCCTACTTCTGTGAAAGCAATAAGAAGCTTTCTTGGTCATGCAGGTTTTTACAGGAGATTCATCTTAGACTTCTCAAAAATTTCAAAAGCTCTTACCTCTTTACTTGAAAAGGATGCTGTGTTTAATTTTGATGAGCAATGTCTCAATGCTTTTACCATACTTAAAGAGAAATTGATTAATTTACCCATTTTAATTGCACCTGATTGGTCTCTCCCCTTTGAACTAATGTGTGATGCAAGTGATTTTGCAGTTGGTGCAGTACTAGGATAAAGGCGGAATAAGCGCTTCCAACCTATATACTATGTGACCAAGACCTTAATGGATGCACAGGAAAACTACACAACAACGGAGAAAGAATTGCTTGCCATAGTGTTTGCCTGTGATAAATTCTGCTCTTATCTTATTTTGTCCAAAGTCATTGTTTATACAGACCATTCAGCCCTGAAGTACCTACTAACCAAACATGATTCTAAATCAAGATTAATAAGGTGGGTTCTATTATTGCAGGAATTTTATTTGGAGATTAGGGACAAAAAGGGTACGAAAAATTTAGATGCGGATCACTTGTCCATATTAGATAATCCTAATTTGGAATCCTTGATAGAAGAGGACATCGATGATGCTTTTCCAGACGAGCAACTCTTGCTCATAGAAGGTGAGATTCCAAACACCCCATAGTTCACCGACTTTGCTAATTACTTGGTTGCAGGAATTACTCCAAAAGATCTCACGATGCAACAATATAAGAAATTCCTCTACGAAGTACGACAATACTTTTGGGATGACCCATATTTGTTTAAGTGCTGTGCAGACCAAATCATTTGTAGATGTGTGGACTCTAGGGAAGGATAAGATATTCTAAGACATTGTTATGAAGGACTTGCTGGAGGCTATTATCAAGCTAACAACACTGCACGAAAGGTGCTTGATGCTGGATTCTATTGGCCCACGTTGTTCAAAGATGCCCACAGGTTTGTCTAAAGTTGTGATAGGTGTCAACGTACAGGTAACATCTCTAAATCTAATAAAATGCCATTACAAATTTTTCAAACTTGTGAAGTATTTGACTGTTGGGGGATAGACTTCATGGGACTTTTTTTTAGTTCTTTGGGGAATAAATATATTTTGGTGGCAGTGGATTATGTTTCTAAATGGGTAGAAGCCTAAGCTTTACCCACTAATGATGCAAGGGTTGTGGTCAAATTTCTGAAAAAACTTTTCATCCGTTTTGGTGTGCCTAAGGTACTCATTAGTGATAGGGGGACTGATTTTTGTAATGCACAAATGGAAAAAGTTCTCAAATATTTAGGAATGAATCACAGGTTTGCCACCCCCTATCATCCCCAAACGAGTGGATAGGTTGAAGTGGTTAATAGAGAACTCAAAAGAATCTTGGAAAGAACTGTTAATCACACTCGAAAGGATTGGAGCCTAAAATTAGACGATACTCTTTGGGCATATAGGACAGCCTTTAAGACACCAATTGGCATGACTCCATTTCAGTTAGTTTATGGTAAATCATATCATCTACCTGTTGAAATTGAACATAAGGCTTATTGGGCGATAAAGCTTGTTAATCTTGATCTTGAGACAGCAGGGAAGTCCAGGTTACTTCAACTCACAGCCTTGGAGGAGTTGCAAAAAAATGCTTATGATATGTCAATGTGGTATAAAAAGAGCATTAAAAAATGGCACGGCAAGCATATCACTCGACAACACGAATTTGAGAAAGGCGATCAAGTATTGTTATTCAATTCTCGCCTACGACTTTTTCTAGGTAAATTGAAATCAAGGTAGTCAGGACCATACACCATGAGTAAAATATTCCCCTTTGGTACCATCGAAATTATTCACCCCACTAAGGGCACTTTCAAAGTAAATGGAAGTCGAGTGAAATGCTATGCTGGTAAACTTCTTTGCAACACGGATCAAGTGGATATGATCTTGGACACTGCGACATGATACTTCTTGGGTTCTCTCGTTTCCTCTCCGGGTGTTTGTACTATTTTCTTTCTTTTGTTTTTGATTTATTTTTCTTTTCTAGTTTTTATGATTTGGTGTTTCTTTTGTATTTTTCTTTTTAGGTACTTTGCCAATGCCTCGTTCTTCACGAATTCAGCTCTTGTACTGCACATTGCACACTATATGGAAGTATTGTCTTTCTTATCCCTTCCTTTTTATATTTTAGGTCTCTTGGCATTATTTAGTCATTGTTCTATTTCTTTGGCCAATGAAGACAATGTCCAGCTTAAGTGTGGGGGAGTGATTTGATTGAAAATTCTTCTATGCATATACTTTTAGCCTTCTTGTGAGCAAAATTTTCAATTTTTTTTTCTGATTTTCTTTGAGAATTCAAGTTGTATTTTTAATGCATGTCTTTATGGTGGATTATAGAGCATATATTCTAGATCATTTATGGCTTATGCATGACTTTTTGCACGCACTTGGACGAAGTAGTTCTTGATCAAATGCTTTGCATTGTTCTTAAACCTATTTTCTACTAAAATTCATAGAACATTCTAGAACTTACTTGAATATCTCTAGAGGTGAAATAAGAAAGATAATTATGATTTAACTTAGGGATGACAGTAATAAGTCTTCTTTGGATAGTTTGAGCTTTCCAAGCCTACCTATTTTTATATTATCCCTAGTGCCTATTTTGAGCCTAAAATATTGATTTCTTGCGTTAAAACCCATTATCATACTTTGTCCATTGCTTGTTTCTGAGAGTTTGAATAATTTTCTAAAATCCTTATGCTCTTAATGGATAGAAGTATATGTAGGAGCATTTGAGGAAGAATACATAGAGAAAGAGCATGACTCGTTACTTTTAGTCTTGTATCAATCGTTGTGTTGAGCTGGAAAAAGAAAAGAAAGAAAAGAAAGAGAAGAAAGAGAAAAGAGGGATTGAAAACAAGAAAAGAAAACAAAAAGTTGCTAGAAAAAATGGAAAGAGAAAAAATATGAAAGAAAAGAATAGTAGCAGTGAAGAACAAAAGAGGAGTGAAAAAAAAAAGAAAATTGAAAGAGAAAGAAAAGAAAAATCACAAGAGAAATGGTGATTGAGCTGTAAAAGTTGAGTTCATATCAAATCCTTAAAACCATTGCTAAAAATATGAGTGATCTTGTGAAAAATAGAGAAGAGTTGATGAATGAAGTGAAAAGATAAGAAAAAGAGAGGAAATGCAAGATTTGCTTGAGTTGAATTGTAATTGCTCAACAAGGTTATGGGTTTTGATTTATTTTTAGAATAGGAGAGTAAGAAGAGATTGGAAATTATTGATACATTTTGTTTATCCTTTTCTTGTGAACTCTCAGCTTCTTTGATATTTGATTCTCCTATATCCTTCGTTTGATAAGCTACATCACAAACTTTTAGCCTTACATTACAAGCTTGAATGTCCTATTTGACCTAAGTAGAATCATTATATGTCTCAGATTAGTAGAGAGAGTGTATGAAGAGTAAGCTTATGGAATGATTATTCTTTTTGAACTAAATTCTTTCTAATGGTTTGAGAATATTGTTAAGTGTTGAGATGGTTCTATTAAGTCATTATTCACTTACACAAGTCTTGCATTTGTTGTGAAAGATGTAGTAGCATGTGTTTTATGTTCTTGAATGAAGGAAGCATTAGAGATATTGTTTTGAAATTGATTGAGTGATTGATGAAACCTTGTGTTTTCCTACTTGTCTTTGATATTTTGCTTGGGGACAAGCAAAGAGCTACGTGTGGGGGAATATGATAGGGGCTAAATTAGTTATATTTTTTCTAGTTATTTGAGGCTCTTTTGTGATACATTTTGTTCAATAACTAGTCATATTCCTTAATATTTGAGATTTTATCCTTGGAAAGATATTTTGTTCATTATTTCAAAATTTAGGGGTTAAACGAAGTAAAAACATCGCAAAACAGAACTAAGGCCATGCCGGACAGGGCATAGGAACCGGCACTGGGCATGAGCTGATGACATGAACTTCAAGGCGACGAAAAATTGTTGAAACAGACTGGAACAGACCCAAGGCGGCACCGGCTCCAATAGCCAAGGAGGCGCAGGCTGCACTCTGGACAACAATGTGTGGATATCAAGGAAAAATCGGCAAACAATGGAAAAGACAGATCACAATCGGTGCTGGCTCCAACAGCCAGGGCGGCACCGGCTGTGCTTTAAGGAAAAGACGGAATTTTGATTTTTGCACGCGGTTTTTGGTAATCTGTGAAATTTTAGTATTTTCATACTTCTACTCGGCCAAGAACCTTACACCAAAGAGTTCAGGCACTTCCCAAGCCTATAAGTAGATGAAAAACAGAAGGGAAAATGGGAGAATTCATAGATTATCACAGAAAATCACTTAAAGCAACGGCGGAATTCTTCAATTCAAGGAAGGTTGTGCAAGAAGGTTTTTAAAGGAAAAAGAAGGAGGCTTGTCTATGAGTTCTTTTTTTTACTTTGTTTTCTTTTTCTTGAACAATGATATGTTAATTGTTTTATTGTAATTTGACATTGTTTTAGATATTCATGATTTTTAGAGTTTTTTGATCTTTTGATTAATTGATTGTTATTCTTGGTATTTAATTACTTGGGTTGATTACGAGATTAATTTGTTGTTTTTTTCTATTGACTTACTTGAGAAAGGGGTTGATGGTGGTTACAATTTGTCAATTTCATATTTGTTGTCTCTTAACTTGCTTGAGAAAGGGGTTAATTGCTAAGAATAGGGAAATTAAAGGTTAATTGATGTCTGCCAAAGTATGGATTCATTAGTTAATTTCATGTTTTAAGTTTGGCAGAGTATGGAAATTTGATCAAGGATTGTGTTTAATGCATCTTTTGGGTGGATTAGTTGAGACAGAGTATGTGATGCTAATTTGTATAGAAGATAGTGATTTCATGGATTAGAAATGAAGTGAGTCTACTTTAATCCTTCATGATGCCAAGAAGTAATTTGTTATGATAAAGATTAGGTACTTTAAGATCATGTTTGCCTAAACAATGGCTTGAGTTACATAATTCTCCATCCTTGACATGTATATATTTTATTTTATTTTATTTTAATTTTATTTTATTTCTTTTTCACTTTATTGAGTCGGTTAAACAATGAAAAAAAGGGATTAATGCATACTTGTTCCTTAAGGATCGACACTCGTTTGAACCCTATGCTATGTTAATGATGAGTACGCTTACTTATATGTGTAATTTGGGATTAACATTTTAATTTAAACTTGATTGGGAATGTGCTTAGTTTTATATGATTTTTATACCCAAATCCAAACACATCAATATGTTAAGGTATCTACCTGCAAAATTTGAGCCCAAGCCAATGTGATTTCATGGGTGTTTTACCCTTAGGATCTTAGATTAAGCATGCTGGAATTTGTGAATAGCTTAGTTATTTTATAGAAACTTACTAGGATTAATTTATATACTTCTTCTATGATCATGAATGGTTTATTTTCATGCTTAGAGATGTATTAATGACTTAAATACTAATTTATTTGAGATAAACGGATGTTGTACATGGGTCATACTTGACAAGACAAAGATGCAAGAAACTAGTTGAATTATATGAAATGTTTTTCTAAGGTATTCAAGAATAGATTGTGACTTTCTATTTTAAGACTTTTTCTTAGATTTGGAATGTTGTCAAGAGCAATGACCTACTTATTGTGATTGAGAAACTTGTTGCTAGACCAAGAAAGTTTCCATGCATCCATGAACTAATTGCATATGTTTATTTTTGGAAACTTTCCATAGCTCAACACTTTCTAAATTTAGAAACTTGCTAAATTTGGAACTTTTCCTTTTTAGAAACTTTCTATAAATGGAAAATTTATAGATGTACCACTTGACTTGGGAGCTAAGTAAGTGATTCTAAGCTGTATTTTGAGCAAACAAAGTTACATTTTCATGTTCATACATGCATACATATATTTGAAAATTGTAGTATGACTATTTTTACTAAGTGGCTCCTATTATTATTATGCTTGTACTGAATGTTGTACATTAAATTATACATATACAGTAATATAACCAATGCGGAAAACTAAGTTTGGTTCTTGTATTGAGCTGATTTGATATGATATGCTAGGAAAGCCTTATAAAATGTGAAAGTTTGTAATATATTGAGTATTCAAAGAGGGCAAGACCTTCATACTAGTCTTGGTTGGATTGAGGACGTCTTCTGGTAAGTGACCACCTCTAGGAGGCTAATTCTAACTGAGATGCCAGTATAGAAGAGTTGAGCTTGTCCTCAACTAGCTATAGTGTTTAGAAAAAGGAACTTATAGTCGGATTTAGGACAACAGAATTGAATTTGAATGAGCGAGGGAGGAGTATTTTACTAAGTAGCCAACTGCCTATGTAGGAGTTTGGGATTGTATGTGGTATACCCATGGAGTTAGAGATAGTTCTGTACCCTTATACCACCGGTAGTTTGGGATTACATGTATTATATCCTCAAGGTGGCAGTTATCTCTGTGCCCTTACACTACTATGTTTGAAAATATGGATTATGGATGCTTTGCAAACACAGGCGGAAAGTCTTGACAATTCTAGAAATGATATTTGGGGAAGTGTTTACTTATGATTAATGCTCTTGATTACTAATTTGCTTTGCCATACAAAAATGTTTTATCTTCTTAAATATGCATCATGAAAATTTTGTTTAGCCTAATACACCTGTGGTGCTTATTGGGATTTCTTATCTCACTCTGTTTTAAATTCATTGTTTTTAGGGTATCCCGAATTCTACTCAAGTTAGGAGAATTTTAATTAGGAGTGCACGATTAGCTCTTTTATGTTTTCTTGATGCTAGTTTTGCTAAATTTGAACATTTTATTTTGTGAAAGATGTACAAGGTTTGCCATGACTTGTATTTATTTATGGTTTTACCACTTTTATGTTTGAATTGTACTTTCTTTCTGCTATAAAGATCCCTTGTTTAAAGGTTGGAGTGACAACCCTAACCCATTAGCGTTATATAGATAGATGAGGTGTTACAATTGGTATTAAAGCCTATGTTTAGGCTTTCCTTTAAATTTTTTAGTTTAGAATCTTCAAGTGATATGATCTATTAGTAACCTAAGAGTGTATTGTGTGTGTAGCACAGTTAGAACACTTGCCACCACCCGCATAACCACTGCCTCTCGAAGTTGGCAGCCATGTAAACGAAACTAATCTTTTGATAACTCTTCTTCTTCCAAGTCATTAAAAGAGAGCTTGCTTGAGTAGGATAGTAGTGTGGATGGGGTTGACTCAATAGGTAGCCATGACCTTTGGAAGGGAGATCTTGAAGAATCTAAACCCAAGAGTGAACTTGAGGAAGTTATGGAGAAACTCCTATAGAAGGATAAGATTCAAGAAAATTGTTTAATTATGTGAAATATGTTTTTCTAAGGTGCTTAGGAATATATTGTGAATTTCTATTTTATGACTTTTTCTTGGGCTGGAAAGTTGCGAAGAGCAATGACCTATTTAATGTAGTTGAGCAACTTACTTGTCACTGGACCAAGGCAAGTTCCCATGAATCCATGAACTAATTGTATATGTCTATTTTTGGAAACTTTCCTTAACTCAATACTTTCTAAATTCAGAAATTTCCTAAAATTGAAACCTTTTCATTTTAGAAACCTTCTCTAAATGGAAACTTTCTAAATTTATCCACCTCACTTGGGAGCTAAGTGATTGATTCTAAGTTGTGTTTTGAGAAAAAAAAAAAAAACTTATGTCTCCATGTTCATGCATACTAATATTTGAAAATCATTGCAATGCTATTTTTAGTAAGTGTCTTATATTATTATTATTAAACTTGTACCAAGTGTTGATGAAATTTTACATGTTTGGTAATATGAGAATGAGAAAATCTTTTTTTGGTTCTTGTATTGAGTTGATTTGATATGATTGACAACGGAAGCCTTGTGAAATGTGAAAGTTAGTAATGTAATTTGAGTGCTGAATGAGGGCATGATGCGTTAAATTTTGGGTGTATAAAAATCATGCAATTTTGTATCCATTTCCAATCAAGTTTAAATTAAAACATTAATCCCAAATTACACAAATGAGTAAGTGCACTCATAATTAAGCAAAGTACAAGGATTTAACAAATATCGATTCTCAAGGAACTGCTAGACACTAATTACTTTTCATTCAATGTTTAACCTACCAATTAGAGTGACAAAGAGTAAAATTAAAGATAAAGATAAGGACAAAATATATACACAACTCTTGGAGAGAAAAACATGAAATTAAATAGTTATTCTTGAGAAATGACATGAACTATGCAACACTTATCACAATCAATCATTGTCTTAGCATCATGAAGGATTAAAGATAGAATCAACTTCTTTCCCAATCCATGGAATCACTATTTCATTATTAAATTAGCAAATTTTACAATCAAACGAATATAACCAAAGAAATGCATTAAACTCATTCCTCAAGAATATCCCTATACTCTAGGTAATATAAATATGAAATTAGCTAATGACCCTATACTGTAGGAGAAATTAACTAACTTTTGATTACTTAGGTTTAATTATTAACCTTCTTTCCTAATCTAGTTAAGATAAACAATTATAGAATCAATTGAATTGAACTCAATGCTAACTTCGTTTCCAAAGTCCATTAGAAAGAAATTCAACTTCATCAATCTATCAAACAAAAGCAAGTAATCAAATACCAAGAACAATAATTAATGAATCAAAGATTAAATAAATTACAATATCATGAATCTAAAAATAACTTTCAATTAAAATTAAAGCATTAATCTCATCATTGTTCAAAGAAAAAGAAAACAAATATCTTTGAATGAACTCATCGACAAGCCCTCATCTTCCTCCTTTGATAATCTCCTTGAAACAATGCTTCCTTGAGTGATGAATTCCCCTTCAATGAATGATTTTAGCTTTTATTCCTTGAATTCATACATTAATCATCAATTGTTCTTGGTTAAATAGGCCTATTGGTTGCTAAAAATCGTCCTTCAGAAGTCCTTGGCTGAGTACTACTTAGAAAAAAAGTAAACCTCTTAGGTAATTCCCAAATTGATTTGAAAAAGAACTCTAAACTGCC
This sequence comes from Voacanga thouarsii, assembly GCA_026120185.1. Classification (NCBI taxonomy): domain Eukaryota; kingdom Viridiplantae; phylum Streptophyta; class Magnoliopsida; order Gentianales; family Apocynaceae; genus Voacanga; species Voacanga thouarsii. The sequence goes on from JANUWF010001409.1 coordinate 673,938, forward strand.
TTAACAAACTTGGGTAGGTGCTTGGTCACTTCGTCTGCACTGACATTGATCCATCTCTGGTTTCATCTGATTTTGTTTTGTTATCATATGTTTTTGTAGAATAGAACCACGACCGGTTCAACTACTTTGGGCAGGTGCGAGGTCACCTCTGGAAATCTACAATTTTGCTCCAAATCATCCAATTTCTGTACAAATTATCAAAAACACTTTCTACAAGTAAAATATCCAATTGAGAGGAAAATGGCTAATTATTGAATCAAAAGTATCACAAAGTAATCTCAAATAACTAAAAAAATATAGATAAAATTAGGCCCTATCATATTCCCCCTTATTTAAGCTTTGCTTGTCCTGAAGTAAACAAGAATTAAACACACTACAATGAAGCTTATGCACAAAATAATTCATCAAACTTATTCATAGCAATTTCACCTACAATAAAGCATAACCTTCTTCCATTTTAAATATAAACTTGTCATTCACTCAACCCTTTCAAAACCTTGCAAACTCATGAGCTAAACCAAATAATTCTAAGGCCATCAAAGTTAAGTTTAACAAGCTCATATTCAATACAAGAAAATTATTCTACAATAATGCAAAAATATAGATAACATAAATTATATAGGTCAAGCTATTTTACCAACTCAAGTAGTAGAATAAGGATGCACTCCACTTTTTTTCTTTCAATAATTTAGGAAATTAATAGCCTCAAGTGAATGGATTTCTCTTCATGCACCATATGGGTCCCTTTATAGTCATTATCATTTTTTAGCACTTTTTTTTTTCTTTCTTTCTTTCATTCTTGCCTTCAGGATAGCTTCAAGAGATTGTACCAAACAATACTTGCTGCTTCTCATATAATTTATCTTTTCAGCAAAAAGGCTACAAAAAAACTTCAAAATAAGTGCATTAATTTTCTTCTTCAATAACTCAAAATTTTTTCAGCTCATATAATAACAATTTTCCACTCATTGCTTTTCTCTCTCTCTCTCTCTCTATATATATATATATATATATATATATTATTTCCTTATATTCCTTATTCACAACTCAAAGTCAAACAGATTATAAATCCACAACACTAGAATTAATTAACAACTCTTTCCATGTTTCATCATATTATTCACATTCAAACTAAATGAATAAAAAAAAAAAAAATACACACGCCAAATATAACCAAAGTTAACTTAAATTCTCAAGTCTTAACAAAATCCAACGTAATACACAAGTTTATGTTGTAATAAAAATCTAACTATATTGAAAGACAAAAGCCATATCCAAAGTTGAAAAGAAAATCATAACTTCATCCAAGACAAATTACTCAATTGTAAGCTAAAAAATCAATTTTATTCAAATTCATAGAAAAAATTTATCCCAAATATCATTCAAAAAGAGATTTTAAAAAAAAAAATGAAAACATAGGTAAAAAATGAAAGCATTGTAAGTATTAAATTGAATCCCTTCCCCACATTTAAATTGGGAATTGTCATCAATGGCCTAAAATAGTACAATAAAGCATATCCAAAAGGACTATGAAAGAGAAAGGAAGAAGAAATCAAGGCAAAGAGATACTTTCCATAAGAATTGTGAGAACAAAGTTGAATTCATCCCCAAGAGCATTGTTCTTGTGATAAGGATGGAATTTACCTAAACAAAAAGAGAAACACAACAACAAGCACAAAACTAGAATAAAAGCAAAAATAAACAAACTAAAAAAAAAATAACTAACACGTAAGAAAAGTCATTAAAATTCAAAGAGAAAAATAACCAAAAGAAAACACAAGAAAAAGAAATAAAAATAGAAGATCATAAAATTAGTCATGAGCATCATGAAGTATCATATCTACTTAGAGCACCTCACTCTCAACTTCTCCAAGGTAGGGCTTAATTTGATTACCATTTACATTGAAAAGGCCCATGGTTGGATGGGAGATTTTGATAACGCCAAAGGGACATACTTTATGTACTATGTATGGTCCCGACCATCTTGATTTTAGTTTACCTAGGAAAAGTCAAAGTCTAGAATTGAACAATAGCACCTTATCTCATTTTTTAGAGTATGTGGATGGTGAATATGCTTATCATGCTATCGCTTCATCTTTTTCTTCTAAAATATAGAATTCTCATTGGCCTCGCTATGCCATTCAGCCAATTCATTCAATTGAAATAAACGCTTTGGTCCTGCAAGCTTAAGATACAAATTAACAAATTTAATAGCCCAATAAGTCTTGTGCTCTATTTCCACTGGTAAGTGGCAAGACTTCTCATAAACCAATTTATAAGGGTTTGTACGTATTAAAGTTTCGTAGGTTGTCCAATAAGACCAAAGAACGTCGTCCAATTTAAGACTCCAGTCTTTCCTAGTGTGAGTGACCAATTTTTCTAAAATTCTTTTCATTTCTCTATTAACCATCTCAACTAAGCCACTGGTTTGGGGGTGATATGGGGTTGGAAACTTATGAGTCACACCTAAATGTTGGAGAACTTTTACGATTTGTTGATTACAAAAGTGAGTACCCCTAACACTAATAAGTACCGTGGGAACACCAAATTAGGTAAAAAGCTTTTTAAGAAATTTGACCACAATCAGTGCATCATTAGTAGGCAAAGCTTGAGCCTCAACCCATATAGACACATAGTCAATTGCAACTAAGATGTACTTATTGCCCAACGAGTTAGGAAAAATGCCCTATAAAATCTATCCCCTAACAATCAAAAGCCTCACAAGCTTGAAAGAGTTGTAATGGCATCTTACTAGATTTAGAGATATTACCTATATGTTAACACCTATCACATTATTTAACAAACCTGTAAGAATCTTTGAAAAGTGTTGTCCAATAAAATCCGAAATCAAGCACTTTATGTGCAGTGTTGTTAGCCTAGTAATGTCCTCTAGCAGGTCCTTGATGAATTTGTTGAAGAATATGTTGGCTTTCTATGGAATCCATGCATCTTCGAATAACTTGATCAGCACAACACCTAAACAAGTAGGGATCTTCCCACAGATAGTGCTTTACTTCGAAAAAGAATTTCTTCTTTTGTTGTGATGTGAACTCTTTGGGGACTATACATGTTGCTAAATAGTTAGCAAAATCTACAAAACTGTGGAGTTTGAGAAGTATTACCTTTGATGAGTATGAGCTATTCATCCAAAAATGTGTCATTGATGTCTTCTTCTCTCAAAAGTTCTATGGTAGAATTTTCCAATCAAGATAAGTGATCCGCAACCAAATTTTTCACTCCCTTCTTGTCCCGAATCTCCAAGTCAAATTCCTGCAATAATATGATCCATCTAATCAATCTTTATTTGGAATAATGCCTGGCAAGAAGGTATTTAAGGGCACAATGGTCAGTGAACACAATAACTTCAAACAAAATAAGATAAGCACGAAATTTATCAAAGGCAAACACTATGGCAAGCGTCCTGCAAACTCATTCTGGAATCTTCTTTTAACTTCATGGTTCGTTAAAGTTGGTGCTAAAGACCTCACATGCTGCTTGAATTTGCTGAATCAATCATTGCAAGTATTATATCATATTAGCAACCAATTTTAGCATCTTATTTATGATTAAAATCTTGTTTATACACACACACACACACACACACGCTTACTTTATATATGGCTATACATTCTCACAATTAAGCAAGATGTAATTGGTAGCAGCTCTTAATTCTTCTATAATAAAATACTGTATTTTTAGCTTTCTAATTGGCCTTCTAGAATTGACACAAATTGACAAGACTTATTCATGAACTAGAGCTTCATTGTTATCCATATTATTACGAGCTCGAGTAGTATGTCTTATTTGCAAGTGAGGCATGAAGTAATAGGAGAAAAATGTAGATGCTTTTTCAACTAAATACGCATTACAAATTGACCCTTCAACTCTAGCCTTATTTTTTATTTTGACCTTCAAATGATGTAACTAATTAAATGGAAAAACATGCATGAAGTAAAAAACTTATATTTGTACATGTGGTTGAAATTTGATTAATATAAGTCCCTATGCACTAACTTATCTTTCAAATGGATACATCCATCTATATTGAACAGGACTACCAACTTTAGCTTCGTAAGGAAAATGCACAATTAGATGTTCCATCACATCAAAAAATCCCAAGGGAAATATTTTCTCCAGCTTGCATACTAGCAGTGCTACATCTTTTTCCAGTTTGCACAAATGTGTAACCGACAACTTAGGACCACACAAATCCTTATAGAAAAGACTTAACTTGGTCAAAATGCTCCATATATTTGTGGAAGCAACTACCTTAGTGCTATGGGTAGTTTTCTCTCCATAAACACGTGGCAGTTATGACTCTTCATACCGGACATCTTCAAGTCTTTCAAATCAACACACTAGCTCAGATTGGATACATAACCATCAGGAAGCCTCAATTCTTTAACCCACTCAAGCAAAAGCATTTTTTGTTCTTTGGTTAAAGTATAGCATGCTTTTGGTATACACACTTTCCCATTCCCTTCTTGGCTTAAACAAAGTTTCGGGCAGTTACAATACCTGAGCAAATCATGGCGACCCTTTACGTTATCTTTGGTCTTTCTTTTAACATCTATGACAGTATTCAACATATTATCAAACACATTCTTCTCACTATGTATTACATCTAAATTGTGACGAATGAGATTTGTGTGCCAATAAGGTAAATCCCAAAATATACTCTGTTTGGCCCAATTATGGAATTCACCCCTACCATCACTGTTCCCAAGCTCTATTGCAATCTCGATTATCTTTGGAAGATTACAAACTCGGTTACACATTTGATCACCTAAATTACATGATGGAGTTGGTGATTTTTCCTTACTTTTATCTTTTTTAAAAGACTTGGTATCCCTCCTAAAAGGGGTTTCAATTGGAAAAAATTGTTGATGACAATCAAAGCAATATTGTTTCCTACCATTTTGTAGTTGGAATGACTTTGTTCGCTCTATGCAATATGAGCAAGCAATTTTCCCTGCTGTACTCCACCCACTCAACATGCCATATGTAGGGAAGTCACTGATGGTCCACTGAAAGGCTGCTTGCAATTGAAAGTTTTATTTCTTTGAAATATCATAAGTCTGGAAACCAGCAAACCACAGCTATTTTAATTCATCCATCAATGGTTGCAGATGTTAGGATTCGTGGACTTCAAAACGCGAAAAACACCCATGAATCCCTTCTGAGGACCCAGGCCAAACAATTAGGTCGATTAAGAGTTTACAAAATTACCACTGTGTTACTAGAAGCAAGACTTTTGCCTTCAAATTTCTAGGCATATGTGCACTTTGGACAATCACTAGACGCTACAATGCGTGAGCATCCTCTATGAAATACACATGGCGAACTCAGCTCAATACCCAAGAGCGCTAGCGCCTGGGGTTTTGAGAAGATAAATTTATGGTTATGGAGGCATGAAAATTTTATGAGAAGTCTACCACAAGAAGATGACTAGGGTTTTCTTTTAAAACCACACGAACTTCTTGGAGTCCCACTGTCATAATATCTTATCATATGTTATTTTAAGTTCAAATTAAATTAAAAAAGTTATGATAAGATTCTGTCGTTATCTCAGTAATTTAACTAATTAATTTACCAAGTCAGATTCTTATAATCTGGACATCCTCCAGATACATTGAATGTGTATATATTTTCAGATTTATTGTATCTAGTCAATTTTCTAGGTTCAATGAACCTAGACACACTTCCAGATACATCGAACCTAGTCACAAAAAAAAAAAAAAAAAACCTAATGTGTTTGCTTAATGTGTGACCTATATGGTTCATTTAATACTGACAGTGTGCCCAAATCACATTTAAAATAGCCCACAAGTTATAAGCATTTTCTAGCAAAACATTATAACTATCCAAGTTAAATGAAGATCAGTGATCTCTTTAAACCAAACCATAACTTCATATTTAGTTTTTTTTATCACACGATATCTAGATTAAGCATAAGGTACGGAGAATGTCATCCTTATTAAGCTTAATAAACTATTTCTTGATCTCATAATAGATTGTTCAAACAAATGATATCAATGTCTTAAATTGATATATTTGAGCACGGTCATGCATTTTCATAGTTTAACTTATCAAGGGGTCCATGGATATCTCTCCCAAGAATGAGAGGGACAAATTCCTTCACTATCAATCATATTCTCCTCCCTAATTTATTCTATATCCAACTGTGGTCTAATTTTATTATCTGATTAAAGACAACTTCAAACAACGTCAAGATATAGAATTTATCAAGTAGGAAACTATGATGAATTTAGGTCGAAGGACTTCTAATATCATTATGGTTAGAAAGTACTTATGAGATGTCCCATGAAGTACTCTCACAGTAGGTCATGTCTAATACAATGTTCTCTAATATTTATTTACATTTTGACTTGATATCATACATATCCATGACTAGTAAAACATAGTTATCAAGTCACAAACATACTTATCTTATTTTATTATTGTTCTACTAATAATAATCGATCAGGGATAATTTAAGAATAGTCATTCTATTTGTTATAGGGTTTTATTATCAAGTTACGTACTTGATAACCATAAAGCTAAACGTACTATTCATGGAAAGAAATGCCTTATATTATTACAAAATACATAACGACAATAGTATACATACAAATTATTTTAGGGCATATCCCTTACAGTAGAGACACATCTAGTTTTTGTTAAGGATTCCTTGGCCTTGGTATAGTGATTTTCAAAAACATCACCAAATTCTTTATACACATCTATGGAGGTAGGTTGTATGTAGTGATAATAACAGGCCATGATACGTATTACTTCCCCGATATTCCAAATAGTGAGAAACCATCTGTGCACAGTCCTAGTCTAACATTCCCTACATCGTTTGCAAATTTAGGATAAGTTTAATTAAAATGTTGCCAAGCTTTACCATCTCTAGGATGATTCATCACACCTTTCTCAGTAGGGCTCTCTGCATGCCATCACATGTGTTTTGCAGTTGTTTTAGATGCATAAAGTGTTTGCAACCTTGGTGTAATTGGGAAATAATACATTCGCTTAAAGGAAATTTCCTTTTACTACTTATTTTTTTCCCACTTTCTTCCTACTCATGTACTGAGGATGATTGCAAAACTTGCAATCTCTCTTATTAACATCATCTCTACAATATAGCATACAACTATTGGTGTAAACATCAATCTTCTGAACCGGTAACCCAAGTCCGAAAACTAACTTTTTTCTTTGGTAGAAGTCACAGGGCATCTTACTCCCTTGAGGCAAAACCTTCTTTATCAATTGTATGACTTGGTTGAAGAATTTCTTTGACATGTTATTTTCTGATTTAATATTCAGTAATTGGGATACTACAGACATGAGTGAGTGGCTCATACACCCTTCCCATACGGAAGTATCTACACCTCTCAACATGTCATAAAATTTCTGATCATCGGAATTAGGAGGTTCTTCAATGGTAGGGGAGGATGGATCTGGATCAAAATTTGATCATGCTGCATCTATGACCATTTGTCGATACCGATTGGTTGATCTCAAAGCCTCTCTATCCATAGTTGCATTGGACATGTGTGGCAGATTTTGAAATTTTTCATCAAGACATGTCAAATTATAATAATATTTAGTAAATCCCTTTCTATACAAGTGCAATTTTATTTCCTCCGCAGTAGGATGATGCAAACTATTGCATTTTGCACAAGGACATCTAACTTCATTAGGATTGGTAGATGTTGCTATTCTTGATAAAGCATATTGAAGAAATTGATCAACTTTCTTGACAAATTCGGTTGTAATTCCTTTAACACCAGCCACATACTGCTTATACATCAAACTACTATCCTCCATCAAATTTTCTAGAAAAGCAATTTGGAAAAACAAAAATATTTAGATGTTTTTAGGAATATATTATGAAAAAGAAATCGAACATGATCGAAAATTGGATTACCAAGGAAAATCATTACAAAATATATTTAATAGGGATGGTTAGAAGCCAAAGATAAAGGATGAACCACTTATTTCAAGGTTTCATTATGATGACGCAAAATACATTCTATGAAGAGACTTTTTGCACTATAATAGGTCTTTTGGTGTTGAAATAACTTCCATAAAGTTGAATAATCATACAATGGTGGCAAAAAAGAGGTGTATGGTATTGTAGAAATATTTTGTAGCATTAGTGTGGCTTTGTGCTTGATTGAAGGTGATGTTAGTGCTGAGTAGTGACTGAGGAAGAGGTTCAATGCTTGACTTTGTATATTTCTATTTTGGACTATAAAAGTCCAAATAGGGATGGGTATATAGTGGTCATTTTGTGTTGCTAAGTTGAGAGTTGGAGGTTTTCATGAATTTTCTGAGAAGTGGAATGAACTCAGCCTACAATCTTAGTATGCCAATATCTGACAACAGAAGAATGGATAAGTTAAATACAATTTGAAGCTATCAAATAATATACTTATCTCACTTTTTTCCCTCTTGTGAAGCTTTAAAACATCTAAGTTTGTGATTTATGCATGGTTCCAGTAATATCCTATGGCAGTCCCAAAAAAATAACTATTTTCTAGCTAGTCCCAACAAGACTTGGCCAAAATCAAATGGATTCATTATACAACATCAAATTTCACAAGGCGATTAGGATTGTGCAAAGAAATTGTTCAAAAAACTAAATTTCAAAATAACGAGGGGATGAAGTAATCCATCCATTACTACCACATTGAAAACATGCTATCCAATGAGTCAAAATTTTCAGGTCTGCTGGAGAAAATGATACTCTCAATTCAAAGAAAAAAACCCAACCATGGTGATAATATCTTTTCTTCATTATTTTTTATTAAAATAGAATAGAGGTTGGAAAGGGTAAAACAATACCTAATTGATCCAAATTTCCTCAAGAAAATTAGAAATTTGAAAACACAATAAGCACTTCTAACAAAGGCATGATGAAGTCAAAAACTTACTGCGTACTGTTGTATCAACATTTCTAACAGTGCTGCAAATGGTAGTCTCAAAATTTTGTTGTATTACAATATGGTGAAACTGCCAAAAACTTTTTGCATATGTGCTCACTATTGTGAAAATGTAGCACTGTTGCATATCTTGTATATTAACTAATTAAGGAAGGTTTTGTCCCTTAATTGAATAAAACAGAACAGTAGTTGAACCTTTTGATGGCTAAATAATGCACCTACCAATTCATTAAACTAAAAATAAATTCGTGCATTTTACTCATCTATTAATTAGTCTTTACAACTGGAAGGAAAAAAATTAAAAAAATGGACTAAACAAAAAATTCAGAAAGTAAAGACCGGAGTTTCAAGGTTTGTCTTGTTCCTATAATTGAAAGTCATGCAACGATTAATAATAACTTCAGGCCACAAGAGGTGTAAGACAATCTTCAATGTCAAGCCCAAACTCTAAAGAATTTACTACACCACATATCAGTAAGAAATAAAAGATTTAACTATTTTTGGAACAATCTAAATCTAAATGAATGTAACATGTTACACATCATTCTTATGTGATATAATAGGTTACATAATTTTACCATAGTTTCAAAGAAGAAGAGTCCTTCAACTTATGTGATATTTACAAAGTATGATTCCAAAGAAAAACAACAGAATCATTTTTTTGAACTGATTGGCAATCTCACCCAAGCAGTTCATTTAGCAATTTTTCTAAACTTTTGTTAAAAAGAAATACTATTTCATTACCTAGTTAACTTTGAAGAACAACATGAGCTAGATATCAAATAAATCTACATTGTGCATACTAAGACAAATTCAATTGTGAATGAACAAATTATCACTGCTGTCCAACATTAGCCATTCAATCTAGAAACTAACAAGTCTCTTTGAAGTATGAAATAAAAAGGTGATTAACTAAATGACAGAGTTTATTAAGAAGAAAAGCCACTTTAACTCTTGTAAAAGGAGATTAAAGAAAAATGGCCCAACGTCTCAAATTTCATGTTAAAGATAGTAGAAAACATTCCAAGAATCACACAGGAATTCCATTTTCTTCACAATTCTTAATTTGGCTATGATGTTGATTGCAGCAATTGCAAGAAAAAAAACTAAAGTTTGAAAAGAAAACTTAATGTATTCACTAATTTCCAGAGACAAAATGATTCATAAGAATGGCCAAAATTAGGTGAAAGGAGAAAAATAACTAGAAAAATGATCGATTGGAATTTTTCTTGAGTCAAAATAGTAGCAACCACAATCACATTGTAATCTAACAAGTTGAGATGTTTTACTAGAAATGTTGTCAGCAGATGTGTGCAACATATCGATTCAGTTAGGATCATTTTCAAAAGTAGTCCCTTAAAAATTACATTTTGAAAAATCAGGCATTAACTATTAACTTTCTTATAGTAGCATTTGAGAGCATCTCAAGTTTGCTATTCCAATCTGCCAAATTATTGATTACCTATAAGGATCCTATTTTAAGTTCGTAAGGTAATACCTAATAAACAAAACTTCACTAATGGGATTTCACATACATAGTCAATATTCTAGGCAGACAAAATATATTTCATGATTCTAAATATTTAAATAAATTAAATTTTTTTCCAACAGAAAATGGACAAAAGGTAGCCCTCCACCATAATATCAACAGATTGCTGGCTTAACTTCTCATATTTATAGCTTGTTGTACGTGATTAACAACAAATAATATTGTGAAATGGAAACTCATATTTGATTGGATATTTCCAGAAAAATCATCCGCCCACTATAATGGAAGAGAGTAAAAAACAGGGAGTATTTATGTAGCAATATCACAAAGAAAACTCAATCATTTTATCTTGTTGCCCTGTTAGAGTACTTATGCTCAGATTTACTTTTCACTTTCAATATTTAACAGTCTAAAGTTGTGAACCTTATGAGGAAAATTGGTCCTTCTTACTTTCCATCTCAACCCCACAAATAGTCCAATGAAACTAACAAAAAAATTTTCCTTATCTATTTCTTCTAGATTTCCAGTACATTGTAGTTTTCTAATCTAATTTCAAGCATAAAATTTGAATCTTCCATTAATACCTGTAACAAAAACATAAAAAACATACGATATCCCACCTTTTCCAAGTCACTGAGAAACCCCCAATAATATTCAGATTCCTATTCTAACATGCTGCCTAGTTAAAAGAATGATGTCCTTGCTGCTTCAACCATTCATTTTACTAAAGAAAGTAAACTATAACTAATACACAAAAAGTAAACTCTTATTTTGATTAGAAGTCCTTAGAACATTTTAAGGGGCATAATCTAGCCATCATCCTAGTCCACCAATAGAAAAAAGTACATTTTTTGGTAAAACTTTTAAGGTTTTCCCAAGACAACGAAACCAAAATGCATTATTCTTTAGCAATGAGCTACCGTGAGTTTGGAAGGATGATTCATACCTAATAAAAGCATATAATCTTTTGTATGTACCCTTTGTGCTTCTGAATTTGTTAAAAAAGCAGGTCGTTAGAAAGCTTTTGATGTGTAATTTAGCCAGAAAGATATAATATGGAGAGGATCTGATAAAGGAAGAAAGATAGCACGTTGGTCAACATGGAAAAACTTACTCTAGGTGACAGGTTAGCTAACAAGAAGCGTGCAAAGGTTAATTAGCTAGTGTAAGGAAGAGAAAGCAGCAAAAAAAGAGAGATCAAGGACTAAAGTGAAACAGAAGAAGTCATGAATAATAACCTACTCAATAAAAAGGGAAAGCATTGGCTACTTATTCACTAAGTACTATGAATTCTCTAACTTCATTTTACTCAACTATTACATTTCAGAACCACCTTTCTTTTCTTGTCCATGCAAAATAAAGTCCCACTGCTTCTAGATTCTTGCAATGAAGCTGGAGCTGGATAATTGGAGCCTAAAAATGGAGCTAAGATGGCGTCGATTCTTTCGAAGTCCACTTTCCTTGAATGGAAAAGTCTATAAACTTAAACTATTCCTTCTATTTTCAGAACTAATACAAGTCACAAAGAAAGTGGTCATAGAGGTTTCACACTTACTGTTTGAAGTCTCATTTCCCTTTCTTCTTGTCCAGTGATCTAGACATTTATTTTGAAAATCAGTGAGTATTATTCACCATATTTTCCTCCTTACCATTAATCCCAATGCAGATAAGCAACAAGATAAACTTGGAATTTAGCCAATCATTCAAGAAGAAAACTCTTAAATTTTTAATCATAGACACCACATATGACATTAGCCCCATACTGAAATCTAAGCAAAATCCACACATAAAATATGGCCATAGTATCCAAATGGATGTCCACTAAATAAAACTAGTACACCTTATATGCATAATTTACATAAGCAGAGGAATATCTGCTACTTAATAGTAAGGAATTCAACTGACTAAAATAAAAATCGGCGGCCAATTCCTATCATTAATGGGAAGCATTGAAACAACTAAGCATCAGTCACAACAAACTCCAATAAAATGCATGTATCAAACATTCCCAAACCAGTACACAAAATTCAATCTTAGGTTCAAGAAGCCCTATTTTCTCTGTTCAGTAATAGAGTACCCACTAACATACTTAAATTACATTGTCTGCTTCCAACAAGATGGGTAATACATATTCTAATATATCTTTCCTTCAATTTTAATTATAGAGATATAGAAATAGTACATGAATAACTTAGTTTGTAAGCTAAATTACTTGCCACTTCACTGCCATTATCGATTGGAACTTCGAGGTCCAACTAATCAAGGACAACAGTTGATGGGAGGATGAAAGATATAGTAACAAGATAGGAAGGGAATGCTAAATAGGAGTAGACTAAGAAGCTTAAGTTTTAGGCTTGGTTTGGGAGATTAGCTGGAGATGAAGGCAATGTCACCAGTGAAGTTGGGAATTCAAAGGGAAAGGAAAGAAATTGATTATACTAGAGAAGTAGGCACATCATGGTTCATTTGTACTTCAATCGGTCAAAACACTAGTTGCAACATCGGTCAACCAATTTCAAGGAGGAAGAAGATGGTAGGTGGAAATAAGAGCTGAAAACAGTGGGCAGTGAAGTGTGAAAGCAGTAGTTGGTATCAAGAAATGGGAGGGAACCTAAAAATAATCCGTGTGAAGAAGATTTTTTCCTAAGTATGGAATGGGTAAGACAGATAGGATTTTTGCCGAACAATATCAAAAACAACATCATTTTATTATATGTGGCAAATCCGTGGTCGATCCCTCACAAACTACTATGGATTAGTCATAGAAGAATTCAGGAATTTATTTTTCCGTGGCAATTCCGTGCCAACTAGCCAAAGATTTGCAAGGGAAGTAGTAAATAAAAATTTAAAACACATTTTTTTATTTCCATATTCCATGGCATATTTTTTTATATATTATCAGTCATAATACATTAAATTAACTTAAAAAGCTCATAAAAATATTTTAAAATAAGTAACATACCTATTTTACTACGAATTGTTGCACGTATAACTTATTTCCTTAATATAAGTAACATATGAATATTATCGAAATCTATAAACAATAAGGTAGTGTTTCAAAAAGGAGATAAAGAAATACAAAAATTCATACTTGTTCTCAAATCATAATTGAATTGGAATTAAGATAATAAAAGATTAGCTAAAAAAATGTTTAAAAAATTAAATATGTGGTCGATCCCTCGTAGACTGTCACGGCTTAGCCATGGACAAATTAAGAAATTCATTTTTCCGTGGCAATTTTGCTACCGATTCTATGGATTTGCCATGGAATCAACTTGATAGACTAATTCCGTGGCAATTTCGTGGTAAATTGCCACGAATTTGTGACGAAACCAGTATATAAAAAAATATTCAACATTTTATCTTTATTTTGGCTAACACATTTTTTTTATATATATTCTCAATTATTATACATTAAATTAAACTCAAAAGGCTCATAGAAATATTTCAAAATAAGTAATATACCTATTTTGCTACCAATTGTTGCACCTATACTTGGTTCATGAATACAGGTAACATATGAATATTATCAAAATCTATAAAAAATAAGGTAGTGTTTCAAATAGGAGATAAAGGAATAAAAAAATTCATACTTGTTCTTAAATGGTGTTGAATTTGAAAAAATATAACAAAAGAATAGGAAAAAAAAATGTAAAATATCAAATATGTGGAAGATCCCTAGCAAATTGTTACAGAATAGCCACAGAAGTATTGAAAATTTATTATTCCGTGGCAGATTGCTACGGATTTGCCACGAAATCAACTTGATAGACTAATTCCGTGGCAAATTGCCATGTATTTGTGATGGAACCATTATACAAAAAATTATTCGACATTCTTTTTATCTCTAATTCACCTAACACATTTTTTGATATATTCTCAATCATTATACATTAAATTAAACTCAAAAGGCTCATATAAATATTTCAAAATAAGTAATATACATATTTTGTTACTTTTTATTACACGTATAATTTATTTCATTAATACAATTAACATATGAATATTATCAAAATCTATAAACAGTAAGGTAGTATTTCAAAAATGAGACAAAGAAATACAAACATCCATATTTGATCTCAACAGGTATTGAATTAAAATTAATATGAATTAACATAATAAAAGAATTGGCAAAAAAGTGAAAAAAAAAAAATCAAATCCATGGCATATCCCTCGTAGACTGCCACAGATTACACAGATGAATTGAGGATTTTATTCTTCCTTGGCAAATCCATGGTAGATTGCTAGGGATTTGCCATAGAAATGGTTCAATTTACTATTTTCATGGCAATTCCGTGGCAACCTGCCATGGATTTGTCATGGAATTAGTAAATAAAAATTTAAAACACATATTATTAATTCCCAAATTCTAATTTCAGACTAAATAAGTTATATATAAATAAATCAAAAAGTTCATAAAACATTTGATCTTTGCTCTTCAAAGGGTGTCGAATTACAATTAATATAATAGAAGAATTAGAACAAAGAAGAAGAAAAAATAAATTCGTGGCAAAGCCCTAGTAGTTTGCTAGGGATTGGCCACGATCTTTTAACTATGGCAAACTTTTCCATGGGCTAGGAATTTGCTATGGAAATATCTAATTTTATTAAAAAATTATTCCATGGCATTGCTGCGGATTTGCCACGGAATATAACTAATGCAACTAGCTAGGGATCTACGATGAAATCTTCTATATTTTCTCAATTTTCTTTTATTGGAAAATGTTATAATTTTTCCATAGAAATTGTTCCATCACAAATTCATGGCTAATGTTTGGCATAATTTTTTTGCGCCTTTTTTTGCTGCCGATTTGTGATAGAATATGTTTTTATCACTAGTTGCTACTATTTCCATCGCAATTCCATGGAAAATTGTTATGGATTTGATATGGTATTCTGTCCCTTGCAATTTGCTTGTATTGTGATGTTTCGTGGCAAAATCCATCACTGATTGCCATGAAAAATTTTCCGTGGTAAAAGTCCATGGTAGATTCATAATTTTCTTGTAGTGTTTAGGCATGTCTATATGTAAACATATATATATATATATATATATATGTGTGTGTGTGTGTGTGTGTATGTGTGTGTGTGTTCTTTATTTAAATAGGCACCATAAGTTGTTATATGATATCTAAATTTGTATATGTTAACTACTGTATAAGATGATAGTTGTTTGTTTGTATATGCGTAAAGTCTAAATTTGTATAGCCTTATTTTTCTGCAGGAAGACTTTTTGGTTTATGACTTGACAAAACATAGGAGACATAGTGGAATTTGATCCAGAGATCGAAAGAATGTTCACAAGGGTTCGGCGAGAATATAAAAGGTGGGCTGACCAATTCGGTTCAATAGGAGAGATAGAGAAGTCAACCAAAACAATAATGGTGGTAATAATGAAAATAATAGAAGTACTATGGGTAATTTGTTAGGATTCGTGGACTCCTAAACGTGGAAAACATCTACGAATCCCTCCCGAGGACCCAAGTAAACGATTAAGAAGATCTAGGCTTTAAGAATTACCTCTGGTTGCTGTAATCGAAATCCTTCGATTACGGTTTACGTTGTTGTACGTTCAACCCGAACAATCACCAGACGCTGCAGTATGCGAACGTCCTCTATCGGATACACACCGCGAACTCACTCAATACCCGGGGAGTGCTAGCGCCTAGGGTTTGAGAGGTTTTTTTTCTTTTCTCTGGTAGAGAATGGCACGAATGTTCTCAACCGAAAAATTTGGACTATTGAAAGACGGCTAGGGTTTTCTTAAAAAAACCTCGAACCTCTTAGAGTCCAACCCTAATCATATCTTATCATATTCTAATTTAAATTCAAATTAAATTAAAACTGATATGATAAGATTCTGCCATTATCTCAGTAATTTAACTAATTATTTTTACCGAGTCAGATTCTTATAATCTGGATATCATCCAGATTCATCGAACCTGGTCACCAGAAAAATAACCTAACAAGTTCGCTTATTGTGTGACCCTATAGGTTCATTTAACACTGGCAGCGTGCCTAAATCGTATTTAAATGGCCCACAAGTTATAAGCGGTTTCTAGCAAAACATTATAACTATCCAGGTTAAATGAAGATCGGTGATCTCTTTGAACCAAACCATAATTTTATATTTAGTCCTTTTGTCACACGATATCCAGATTAAGCATAAGGCACGGAGCATGTCATCCTTATTAAGCTTAATCAATTATTTCTTGATTTCATAGTAGACTGTTCAAACAAATGATATCAATATCTTAGATTGATATATTTGAGCACGACCATGCATTTTTAACGAGTCTAACTTATCAAGGGGCCCATGGATATCTCTCCCATAATCGAGAGGGACAAATTCCTTCACAATCAATCATATTCCTCTCCTTGATTTATTCTATATCCAACAGTAGTCTAATTTATTATCTGGTTAAAGACAACTTTAGACAATGTCAAAATATAGAATTTATCAAGTAAGAAACTATGATGAATTTAGGTCGAAGGACTTTCAATATTATTATGGCTCGAAAGTACTTATGACATATTCCATGAAGTACTCTCACAGTGGGTCATGTCCAATACAATGTTCTCTAACATTTATTTATGTCTTGACTCGATATCACAAATATCCATGGCCAGTAAAACATAGCCATCAAGTCACAAACATACTAATCTTAATTTATTATTTTTCCAATAATAATAATCGATCAGGGATAGTTTTAGAATAGTCATTGTATTCATTGTAGGGTTTTACTATCAAGTCACGTACTTGATGACCAACAAAACAAAACTCACTATTCATGGAAAGGAAAGCCTCATATTATTATATAAAACATAATGACAATTGTATAAGTACAAATTGACTCTAGGGCATATCCCCAACATAATTTGCTAAGCCAGTAATTTCAGGTATAGATTTGAGTACAACTAGACCACGGATAGATGTCAATAATTTTGAAATCAAACCTAACATTATCCAAATGATCCAAAATATGGTTTAGTTTGATGGGCTACTTCCCTAATTCCCATATTGCTAGTTTCTTGGAGATTTGTGATACCTTCAAAATAAATGGTGTGTCGGAAGATTTTATTAAATTGAGTCTCTTTCCTTTTTCTCTTAGGAATAGAGTTAAGTCTTAGTTAAAATCTTTGCTCGTAGGATTAATCAATACTTAGAACGGGTTAGCTGAAAAATTCTTAACAAAATATTTTCCTCCAATTAGGACAACAAAGCTTAGGACTGACATTTTGGCCTTACAACAATTAGAATCAGAAAAGCTTATATGAGTGTTAGGAAAGATGGAAGGAGATGTTGAGAAAATGTCCGCACCATGGGTTCAAATTAGGCAAACAAATGCAGATTTTTACTAGTGGATTGAGTTTTGACTCCAAACAATTTATTGATGCATTTATAAGAGGAACAATAAATTCTAAGACCCCGGAGGAGTTGTATGAATTGATTAAACTTATTACCATGAATAGTTGCTCATGGGGAAATGCAAGGTCTAAGGGTCGTATTTAGGGAGTTTACAAAATTGATGTTGTAGCTGCCTTGGAGGATAAAGTTGAGGCAGTTGCCTAGAAAATGGAACGAATGGTAGCCCATTCACAGGTAATGAATGGTATGTGTGATTTTTGTGGGGAAGAGTGTAATACCCCGCCCAAAACCCCCTTTGACTATGGGGAAAAGTCATGCATTGCACAAC